>CM045730.1:39815528-39918028 GCA_024760905.1 Plotosus lineatus | reverse complement strand
TCTCATTTGTTGTTCAGGCCTTATGGTTGACTCACTGATTTCAGGTGGACACTATTCGAAGGAGAGTGGCCGTGGTGGAGGACATGACCTTCACAACTTCATCTCATCTGGCTTTGTGACTCTGGGCAGAGGCCATGCGAAAGGTAATACTTTTGTGTTAAAACAAATGCAGTCTGTAACCAAATAAGACTCGCTGCAATATGTGATGATGGATATTTGGGCTCTTTAATGTCTATTGGAGCGTTAAGCACTCAAGTTCATTAAGAGAGATGTGCGATTAGTGTGAGAAAAGATAACACTTATAATCAGCATTACTGAATGATGCCTGCAGATCAAGTGCTTTTTCCTTAATGCTATTCATAAATATTTATGACTTAACATTTAACTTGCTTCCTACAAAGTCAACAGTTGCTTTACATATCTGTAGTATCTTCAGGTTAAAAAACAGGTAAGATAAAACATGCTAATTTAATTTCGTTATCTAACCCCAATCTTGAAGATTTAACCGCAATGAGCGATTATATTGTGTTTTAAGCCTGAAGCTCGGATGCAGTAGTTATGAATGGCTGTTGTTTTTGTATACACACGCTAAAGCTTTTTCAATAATGGATAACTCAGAAGTCTAATACTGTCCCCTGAATATTTGCCTATTTCCAGATCACATGGATATTAGGATACTGATTTTATTTGACTGTGTGTAGATCTTCTGTATGATTATCATGGTACTTGTTTTCACGTTATTTATTGACCAGTGAAAAATTGTTGAACAGCTCACAATTCTGACATGTAATAAAATGTATAGGATGGTATTAATAGAAAGACCCTGGCTTTTATTACAGAGATTGACAATAATGCCATTGATATTCATTGTTATCAGAGAGTTTAATTTTTATACATCACCAATTAATGCTTCCTTTGCTATTATACATAATAGTAAGGCTATAGGCTCGGCACTAAGCATAGTGTCCATTACATAAAGCAAGAGCTACCCTAGAAATAAAGCATCATAGATCATACATCCATGTTAGCCAGAGGAGAAAGAGAGGCATGAGCTACATCACAGCCAGTCTCCATTAGGTACCATTTATCTGCCTGCATTTTTTTTGTTACTACAAAGCAATGAGCTGAACTCCATATTTTTGTGTGTGTATGTGTGTGTGTGACTCATTCCCCCACCACTCTACCCGGTGGTTTGTTTTTGCTTTTCATATATTTAAGTGCCCTTTTTGCAGAGGCCTATTCACCCATGTGCCGCCAAGACAGAAGTGCTAGTTATTTTTAGAGATGCTTGATGAAGTATGAGTAGTGAAGCTATTGGTGTATTTCCAGAATGTATGTTTTTAAGACATGAACACAATCACCACTCTCCTATTAAAGTAGTGCTCCTGGCTGTGCAGCTTTCAAAATGTTTTTTTTTTTCTTTTCATTTCACTCCATTGTGAAATATTCTTTTCTTGTCCATCCAATAAAGGTCAGCTTTGTCTCAGTGCATAATGCAGAATCATTTAGACCGAGCTGAAACATCAGTGCAAGCCTTTTTTTCTTCTTCTTGTGGTATGCTATTTCTCAGATTGTGCATTAGCTGTGAAGTCTCCATTTTAGAGCTAAATTGCAACAGTCTTGTGTACATCAGAATTAGAGCCACAGAGAGTACCAAATAATTGAGTTTTAATTCCACTGCTGTTGTTGATGAAAGTGGACTTATAGTGCAATGCCATCCACCTTGTTAAATCGGACTTGCTTTCCCTCCTTCCTTCTCGTTTCCTTTCATCGACACAAGACAACATCTTCTCATCCTGCCTTGAGGCTGTCTGACACATTACTACTTCCATTCTTTAAGTGGATAACAGTCATGAACAAAGCATCCTAAACCTATCGATTACAGACTTTCTTTTATGTTTTGGCCTTGTGAAGATCCTTCTGATGCAAGAATCAAGGGAAACAAGCAACTAAGACGTCATTTATATTTATCTTTTCTTAACCGAAAGTGCAGTCAAGCATGTAAATTAAAGCTTGTATCATGGGCACAAGGGAGAGTTTTTTTTGGTGAAGCTTGGTATTAAATAATTAGCAGTCTGTTTTGGTGCCTAATTATAGCTAGAGATTTTGTTTCTCCCAGGAAGAAAGCTGGCAATGTTCAAACAAGGGCAAAGTGAGCATCATGTTAGCTGTACACTTCACATCTGGTTGCTCATAAAACACAGCGCAAGACTTCAAAGAAGTTTACTTCACCTTCCATTTGACCTCAAGTGCTACACTTTTTTTTTTTTTTAATTTTTTTTTTTTTTTTTTTAGGAATTTTATCCAAAGTCTGAATGCTTTCAATCTCAATGTTCTCTGAAATTTGAAAAAGGAAATCTTCAAACAAGCTTTCAAAAGATTACTGATGTATTTGAGTGTCAACTTGGTGTACTGTATTACCAAAGAAGTGCCCTGTTTGAATTTTTACCAAAAACACAGTGAGGTACTAATTATTATGCATTAAACCAGCATGTAGAAAAGTAATGCTCTTAAATCTAATGTTCATTCGCTGTTCAGACATTCTGTTCTGATGCATCATTCAAAGACAGAACGAAAAGAATATGGTTGGTTTGTCAGACTTTGACCTTTGCTTCTGCTTTGTGAATATAGAATAGTTCCCTGAAGAAAACTGTTCATTCTTTTCGAGATACTCTTATCAACACATGGTTGCTTTGTCAGTCTCTCTTTCAATAGATTCCAACCCCATTCATCATCTTATGATATCATATGCTTCCATCAGCTCATGCAGCAAGGCGAGAGATGAGACTGCAGCAGCACGTTCTTATGGAAGCCCCTTTTTCTTGTGCTGGACTGAAAAAGTGGTCCAGGGGATACTCGGCCTGGAGAATCTCACTCAACATCCCGAACAAAATTCCCCAAAGCTGTGCACACACTGGTAGAATTTAATGAGGAGCTGCCATCTGTTCAGTATGCTTTTTGAAGAAGTTTGCTCCAGAGCTTCCTAATTCCACTTTTGCGAAGGAAGCGAAGTGCCACATTTTAGCCATCCATAAATGTCCACATGCAGCTCCATCTCTGTCGCATTCCTCCACAGTTTGAGAACACAATCTTCTGAAATATCTTCTCTGGTAATGAAAAGGAACCTCAGCTGACTCAGATAAAGTGGGTTGTGTGAGAAGAGCTGTGAATTGAGAATTGCTGTTTATATGCCTTTACCGTGATTTAAAGTATAGAGTATTTGGTTTGGTCTTTCGAATATTCTATGGTTAAACACGTATCAACTCTCGCCTTTGGTTTGAATAAAGCATGTACATGCGCTTACATATCAACAATACCGTAACTACAGTACTTCTTATCGGTATCATTTTCATAAATAGTATTGAGTTATTACGAGTATAAAAAAAGAATGTACATTGGAACACTGTATACCTGCTTTACAAAATACCTTACTTCTGGTTCTGATATGTGAAGAGCTCACTGAAACTTTAATCATTTTAATTTCTTGATTGCTTTTAATAACCACAGACAGTGATTGATTACATACATTGTTTTGAGGGACACCAGTAACACTGATCATAAGTGGGTAGCTGGAGATGTTTGATGAATTCAAGTGATTTATTCATGATTTAGAAGTTATTAACACATACTGTCTTGCTCCTAAAGGGGATCGAACATGGGATGTTGCATGATTGGAGTTATCTTACAGAATATTTGCCATCATTCAGTTTCACAGCTGTAATGGTGTGTGACTTATTGGATC
Organism: Plotosus lineatus; assembly: GCA_024760905.1. Classification (NCBI taxonomy): domain Eukaryota; kingdom Metazoa; phylum Chordata; class Actinopteri; order Siluriformes; family Plotosidae; genus Plotosus; species Plotosus lineatus. Next base: position 39,914,286 of record CM045730.1, on the reverse strand, counting down.
TGTTACAATTCAATAAGCTTATTTTTGTTCAAGAGAAGTAGATGAGTGGATTACATGTCCACACTTGAAAATAGATGACTGTTTGCTATTGGCTAGACTTTTGGATTTTTAAGTGGATTTCATAATTAGATTTTGCAAGTAAAGGATGCACAGATGAGTTATAGCAATTTAGTAGTTCTATTTCTTATTCAATCTGTCTGATTTTATGAAACTATGAAAAGCTTTATCTTCAGCGCTCGCATATTATTCCTGACAGCTATACATTCACTGTCGACTTTAATAGGAGCAGGTACACACCTGCACATTCATGTAGTTGTCCAATTAGCCAATCATGTAGCAGCAGTACGATGCATTAAATCAGACAGATGGAGGTCTAAAGCATTTAATGTTCACATAACATCAGAAAAAATATGATCTCTGTGAGACTTTAACCCTGGTATGGTTTTCTGGTTTCAAATGGACTGGTTTGAGTAGTTCAGAAATCACTGATCTCACGGAATATTCAAACAAAACACTCTCTAGAGCACTGGACACCAACCCTGTTGCTGGAAATTAGGATCTCATCCTAATCAAGACCATCTAATCTTTGACTTAGGAAATTCCAGTTGGACATCTCCAGGAACAGGCTCTAAGGTTTGAACAGAATGGTATGACTAAGCAAAAGGAAACAAACCAAAAACAACAGCAAAAAAACAAAACAAACTAAAATCAAACAAATAAAAAACATCATGAGGTTGGTTGTGAACTTTCACCGTTTGTGGGTTGAAACACTTTGATGAACGAGCTCTGAGGAAAATGGCAAACCGTGCCATTGGTCACGTCAGAGAGAACACTCACTCACTCCTTTACTGAACCACTTAATCCTACGAGGGTCACGGAGAGGCTGGAGCCTACCTCATCCCACAATAAGTGAAGGCAGAATACAGCCATCACAATGCAAGCACACACAACCATTCACACTCATATGCAGGCCTGTGGGCCATTTGGAACAGAGAATCATCCTAGTGTGTATGTTTTGGACTGTGGGAGGAAACCGAAGTACCCAGAAGAAACCCCTGCAAGCACAGAGAGAAGATGCAAACTTCACACACAAATGCCTGAGACCAGGACCTTCTTGCTGTGAGGCGGACGTGCTAACCACTATGTCATTTTGCTGCCACACAGAGATTACAATTCTCTCCATTCTGATGTTTAATGAGGACATTACATAATGTCTGTCTTCCTTTCGGCTTTTCCCCTTTTTTTACTCGGGAGTCGCCACAGCGAATCATTTTTTTTTGATTCGCACGTTTAATTTGGCAGAGATTTTTACGTCGGATGCCCTTCCTGTCACAGCCCTTTTAGCAAGGGATAGAAACACGCTGACGACTTTGCAGCTACTCTTTACGAAAGTCAGCAATGGTTCTTTTACATGCCTCTCACCATAGACAGTGAGAGACATGGCCCGCCTTTGATAACCCAGTTAGCCGCACTGGGGGGACAGTGACAACCTTGTGGAGAGTGGGACTCGAACCCCCAACCTTTGGATCAGCGATCCAGCGCCCTATACCACTAGACCACCACTGCCCTTGGACATTACATAATGTGTGTGTTCTTAATAAAGTGGATTTTGTGTGTGTGTGTGTGTGTGTGTGTGTGTGTGTGTGTGTGTGTGTGTGTGTGTGTGTGTGTGTGTGTGTGTGTGTGTGTGTGTGTGTGTGTGTGTGTGTGTGTGTGTGTGTGTGTGTGTGTGTGTGTCTTGTTTGACAATGAGATTGGAGCTGGTGATTATCTTCTTTGGGCAGGTGACTTGGCTAGACTGTCAAAATCCTTACCAGAAAATTCATTATTCTGACAGTAAACAGGAAATGCCTCCCACTGTGCCCAGAAACAGCAAAGTCTCTAAATGTCAGCTCAGTCATCCTCTGGCTCTTCTGGTCCAGCTGTCTCACTCAATACCCCCATGTGCTGAGAGCTCTGTCTCCGAACCTTGGAGAAAAATGCTAGTGAAGTCACTTCCAATATCTACATAATGTTGCCTCTCTGCTATTGTTTCCAGCTATTAAAGATCACAACGCCCATTACAGTACATTCTCTCTGTATAGTGACTTGGACTTTCGTTCATGAATTCATTTGCCGAACCACTTTATCAAGGTTCAAGAGGAGGCAGGTGTCAATCTCAGCCAACTCTGAGTAAAGGCGTGGTACACCCTGAACAGCTCACCAGTCGACTTGGACTCGATCAATATTTTTTTTCTGCTCTCTTCTGAGTTTGACCATAACAACCACTGTAAAGGTGGCATTTACTGAACTGTGTACTGAGCCTTGAAATCCTCAGAAGGCAGTGGAAATATATAGTACAGCGGGCGTAGAAAGGGTGGGTAAGGAGGAATCCAAATAACAAAGTCTGTATAAGCCAAAACAAAAAGACTGAGTGAGTATAGAGGCAGTCTCACATGGCTGAAAATTGACTTTCATTCTTTCCAGCTCCTTTTATCACAAGTGGAAGAATGATTTTTCTGGTTGAGACAGAAAGTAAAAATTACCTCACTAACCACTTACAGCATGATGAGTGCAAAATGTTCGAAACCAATAACAAGTCTCACAGGAAATGGGCTGAGACATTGTTGAGCTCCAGGTTCATACTCTTACATTGATTTGCTTGACTGTATTCCTCTCGCTTTCTTAATGGTGCTGGGTTTCTTATATTCTTGTGGTTGTAAAGTGTTTTGGAGTCCACAAGCTTGGATGCGTCTGTGGAAGAACAGCAACAGTGATTTTATGGTCTGTTTAACATTGAAATTGAGTTCGTGTACTATTAATGTGCAGATTATTTTTTTACACTTTTTTCATAGTTTGAGTCCAATATCTAGTGTTCACAACTAGGCACATAAAAGTGTTTGTGTTTCTTTTAAAATAATAGAATTTGGATGCAGATATTTCAGAACCTTAACACATCTGCATTAGTTAATGTACGGCATAAATCAAGGTGTTTTTGTTCCCAAATGGGGATACCATTGTTTATCAGAATCCATTAGAGTAAGTGCAGATATGTTATGCAACATTTGAAACATAAAGAGATTTTCCTGTTTATTTCCCTTGTGTTCACTTGTTATTTATTGACATTGTGAATCTGTGGAACATAAATGTGTGCAACAAAATAAAAGCACCCACTGGACACCTCATCAACACTCATCATTCTCATTGCTAGCACTTTTCTATAAGGTACGATTTACATTCACGGATGGCTTGACTGGCATCCGTGTATGTAATGTAATTATTAACCAAAAACAGCATGTATTTGCGATAAAACAGTTTCTTTAGGGTTGCATAATGTTTAATTTTCATGGCAATTATTTTCTAATCTAATTACTATTCATGTACATAATATATCTCATACAAAATAATAGTGTTCCACCTCAGCTGGCTTGTCTTTTATCCATTTCAGAATTACACCCATCAGCCATAGAAATGTGTCTGTACACTGATCAGCCACAACATTAATACCACCTGTGTATTATTGTCTAGGTCTTAATTGTGTTGCCCAAATGACTCCAATCAATCAAAGCATGTGCTCCACAAGAACCATGTCATTTAGTAACTGGCACAAATCAGTTCATAGCATGTTCTTTAATTCGTCTCAGTTGCAAGTTGGGGGCTCTATGGTTTGGACTTGTTTGTCCAGCAAATTCCACTGATAAGCAATTTGGTGGACAACTTTCCACAAGCAGTTCCTGAAAGGTTTTGCAGTACAACAGGGTGCATAATCCTGTTGAAAGCAGCTACTGCCATTAGGGAACATCATTGCCGTATGGTAGTTTAGATAAACTAAGCTATATGGTTTAGGCTTATGCCGTTTGGCAGATACCTTTATACAAGTTCACTTACATTTATCCTTTTTATACAACTGAGCAATTGAAGGTCAATGCGTTGGTCAAGAGCCCAACAGTGATACCTTAGTAGTGCCCTAAAAAGCCACATGAATTATCGGACCTGTGGTTTCCCAGCAGAACACTGTCCTGAACGTCACACTGCTTTCTGTGGCTTGTCTTCCTCACATAGTCCATCCTATTGCCATATCTTTGTCACATAATTGACACACATACAGCAGACAACTGTCTATAGATGTAAACAGAAATGTCAATCATCGGACCACTTCAGCTTCTTCCATTGTTCCATGGTCCAGGTTCAATGTTCATGTGTCCACTTTCACTGATGGACAAAGGTCAAGCATATGCACTCTGACTAATTTGCAGCTACACAGCTTCATGTGCAGTAATGTGCAATGTACTGTGTGCCATGACACCTTTCCACTATTAAATTTAGCATTAACAGTAATTAACATTATTAAACAGCATTAACAGTAATTTGTGTTTTCTATGGGATTAGACTATACGAGCTCCTTATGTGTGCCATGAGCCCTAGGTGCCAGTAAATCTGTTTTTATTTTATGTTTCTCTTTGTATAACTATGGTAGATACTATCCACTGCATATTGTGAGTACCCTAGAAAACCTTTGGTTTTAAAGATGCTGTCATCCAGTTATAATAATTTGGCTCTCATCAAATCACCAAGATACTTATGTGTGCCCATTTTTCCTGCGTACAACACACCAGCATTGAGATCTGAATGTTCACTAACAGCTTAATACACAGGGTGATCTAATGAAACGTTCGAGATTTCAAGGAAAAATGGGGGGGGTTATCCATTGCAGTTTTTTAAAATTAATTTTTAAAAGATGACATTCTTTAAATGGTGGTGGTCATTTTCTATATATGCCTGGAAGGTGTCTGAAGGCTGCCATGGCTTAATATGTCATGTCAGGTGGGACCATAAGAAACCTGAAAAGTTTGGGGTTGATGAGGTTACATTCGTGATTTAAGATAGTCCCACACAAAAAGATCACAAGGAACGAGGTCAGGGAAATGGACCAGCCATTCAACATAGTTTGTAAAGAATGCCTAGACAGTAGGCTCTTGAGCCTACCATGATGGTGACTGAAGGCAGTTGAGCAACCCAATCGACCTCCAATTTCACTGAGTTTCATGTGTGTAAATAATATTTTGTTTATCATTCACCTTTTTTTTTTTCATCCTTTGAAATGTGGTCACCGTGTAACCCAAAGCATATGACATTGTAATGATGTAATCACTGTTTCATATTCACATTACCTCCCACTGCTTTTGAAGTTTTGGTTGATCAGTCTATATTTGTTGGATTTATTACTTAAGTTCTAGCACAGTATGCCCAATTTGTTTGTTGTTTAAGTTTTATATATTTTCTTTAAGACTGGTGTGTGATTTCACTCTGAATATTTCCCCCTAAAGTTTTATAGCACTGTACTGTGGAGCACAGTGGTGTTTGAGAAGTCTCAGGTACTCATCTCTCACTTTCAGTGTGAGATATGTAATTAGCACAGTTTGATACTTGATTTTCAATCTTTCCTTTTCAACATTTAACAGCTAAGCAGTGGTGTGCATTGAAGAGTAGCAGGGGAGGCAGAGCCTCCCCTGTCAATCTTGAAAAGAAAAAAACTTAATTATAAAATATAATAAATGTTAATATTTGTCAGCTGGTATGTCTTACAAACCCTTTTACCACTTGAGTCCAATATTAAAATCTTTTCCCAACAAAGAATAGCAGAATTTCCATATGTCCTGTTCAAATACAGCGAAGAAATGCGCCTTGAGCAGAGCTTGGCTGTACCGCACAGTGGATGGTGTAATTCCATCAATAATATACACTTCTGAGTTCATTTGTATTTGTAAATCTGACTCTAAAAGAGTCAGTGCCTCACCAGCTGTCAACCGCACATCACTGCAGCTAAGCGTGGTGAAAAGAAAGCAGGTGCTGAATAAACTCCCGGTAAACAAATGGCAAAGTCATTACCCTGAATGCTTTCGACTAAAAAGGAAAATTATGAACACATAACTGATGACTTTTTTGGATCTCGACACCCCGATGAATACATGTGAAAATTGAAAATCTGCAGGAAGGATGGAACTTGCTTTCTGTTGCAAACTACATTTCTCTCATTCATGTGTATTTTTTAGCGGCTCCACAGGCCAGTATTACTGTAATATATATATATATATATATATATATATATATTATTGAATTTTTTTATTATTATTATTATTATTAGATTGGATTTAAATAAATTAATCTTCCTCATGGAATTATGTGAAACAAAGCCATGATTTAATGAACCCAGTGTGGCCTGAAGAAAGTTGATAACGTTACATAGCTGAAATGGAATGATAGAAATTAACCATGAAATAATATGCATGGCCCTGGGAAACTAAAGGAGGTAAATCTGAATCATCTTAATTCCTAATAGTATTTCCTTGACCTTATGCTATGTTCACCACATATGAGGCAACCTCTAGTTTTCGTTTGTGATCTATTATTCATATTGAAGCAGCAGGAGAGAAGACGAAGGCAGATCACTGTTATCCTTCTGTCTTCTCTCCTCTTGCCTGTTTCAAGCAGTATTGTATGGGTGCACAAATGGAACAATTGCTTTGTTGTATGGGAACTTTGCCATTCTGTCTGGAATGGAAAGTAGATTTGTCATTTCAGGTCAAACCTTCTCAGAGTCCTATGAAGTTTTTTTTTACCCTGCAGAAGAAGACGGTATCCACGTATCAAATCGGAATATAACAGCTCAGTGATGGTTAGTCAGGGTATTGAATGAGACTGTTGGATTTTAGTGACCACTGTTATTATGAAACCTTTAGGATTAAACCACCCACTTTAACTGTATGAGTATAAACATAATACAGACGTACACAATGAAAGTCAGATTGGCAGCACCATCCTTGCCTAATGTTATGTTTCAAGTCTGTAATCATTACCTATCTTTTTCTAATGGCAGCATTGTAAACATTGATGTGCTTACTATTGGCAAGCACTTTTATTCAATTCAAGACACAGAAAAATACAGTTCTGAAACTTGTCTTATTAAGTAATTTGTACTTTGACTGGATTCAGTCTGTTTACTTCCTCTATACTCCAGAGAAATTTTAGAAAACATGAAACAAAAAATACTAAAAATAAAAACATTAAAGGAAATTTGTCTCAAAACTTTGAGTATATATCTGAAGGTAATAGATACCTTGATTATTTTTCTAAGACTTGGGTTCTTTAATGATTACACATATTCTTAAATAACTAAATGAGTCTTTTCTTATAAATCCAAATCAACAGACACATGGCAGTGTATTATACCATATAATGAAAGTGTGCCTGACCCCAGGTAGGCAGGTTGTATTACATGGGGCCCCATGCATGTGCAATGCATGGTTTCTGGGGACCTAGGGAAGTCTAGGCACTTTGCTTTGGCAAGCCTGTGCTAAAGCATAGTTTGATGTTTTCACTGCTCAGGCAAGGTTAAGGTGACTGATCTCCTTTAAAGTGAAATGAACAGCAAGCCTTTCAAAACTGTTGTACACTAACTTATATATATATATATATATATATATATATATATATATATATATATATATATATATATATATATATATATATATATATGTATATATAAATATATATATTCAGTTCCAAGGGGCTTTTTTCAAGAAGTACTTAGATTTTTGAATTCATTTGAAAGGTTGTATTAGCCATTTTAAAAAGACTGCTGCCTCACTCTCATAAGTACACAGAATTGCGATACTAGGATGTGACCCTGTCCATTCATAAAGAAACATAATGGCAAAAATATCAGTATACAGTTATTAAACTAACAAGTGAAATATTAACTAGTTAACTTCTGAATAAAATAAAACTAGGGACATCTACACATATGACTTTCAGTTTTTATGCATCAAACATCAGTTCATTTACATGAATGAATGATATAACGTTATCTATATGCAGTTTACTTCTGTATTTGTTGCCACACCCACAATTTGCCATTTTTTTCTTAATGATGATGCTTGTGATAATAATAATAATGCAAAGATGCGGAGGATATATGCAAGATTTTGTAAATTTTGGATTAATTTCCCTTTAATTATGAAGAAGGTAATTCACCTGTTTATTAGTGGCTATTATACTGTATTCGACATGATAATCGCCCTGGGCGCTTTAAAAATTGGAATGGGTGGGCTATATTTGTGCTATTCATTTTGTACTATCAACCAAACTACTTACAAGAAAGCTGAAAATAAACAGAAAACAGCATAATTAAAAAAAAGACCCCTTATTTTTCCCTCCCTGTGCTGCTCCTTTAAACATTTTCCAGGAAGTAAAATCAAGCTAATCAACATGAATGTCAACTTTAGCACATGGCACATTAAACCAATCAACATTAACATAAACAAAAGCACATGGCCAGGAACATCTTAGCATTTATGAAGTTAGTGAGCAGGAGATTCAGGTGAAAAATACTCATCACTTTCTGAAAAGGTCCATATCTGGCTCCATTCAGAGCATGCGATAGTTTTGCTAGACGTTTCTAAAGATTCATCTTTTGTTGGACATTTTCCAAAAGAACACAGCAAAATATTTTCCTGTTTTAAAAGCATGGCGGAACAATCAAATGTGTTGTTACTGATGAACATTATAGACATTCCCCAGTGGCAGGGGGTCTTGAAATACCGTGTAAACTCACTTTTACAGGCAGTGAATGCCTCATTTTACGATTACAGAGACTGATCGAATAAAATTGGTCAGTTTGATCTACGATTTTTCATAGACGGTTATTAGACGCGAGATGAAAAACATTTGGGGGGGCTTATTGGAGCAGGGCGCTTATTACCTCGAATACGGTAGTTCATGTGCATCATTCACTGACGACTGTGATGGAAATGACAACTATATTATTCTCCTCAGTGGACAGTAAATCTAGGGAGACTTCATCAAGTGTAAATACAACAGTTCTCATAAGCCATGTGAATCTTTATTTCATACTTTTTGTATAACACTATCTTCTTTAACACTATAAATCATTAAATTGAAAATACAATAATGTGCAAATATTATTGCATGTTTTTTCATTTTCATTATTTTTTTTCTTTTAAAAGAGTAAAGGATTTGGTCCTGTGGCCAATTTATACCAGCTTCAGGTAAATGAAAATCCATTCCAACTCACACTGAAAAAAACACTGCTGCTCTTGCTTTTATTATGATAATTTTTATTTGGTTAAATATCCCACAGCACTGCATATGTATTTCCATAGCGTTTATTGTGAAGTTGACTTGGTGGCACTCCTACTGAATACCAGGGCAAAACTCAGTCATGTCTTTAATGTTTGTTCCCTTTGCTTCAGTAGAGCAGTGTTACATTTGGCTTTACTGTGCATGCAGGTAGGACACTGATCAGTTTAATGTTCCCCAGCTGTGACCATTAAAGTAGTAAATAGTGGAGCGCTATGATTCAGTATGTCCTATCTGGGCAGGATTAAATTAACATGGGGTACTGGGGAAATTTGCTACTTTAAACTGTTGCTGCTAATAGAATATATGACTTTATTTTATCTGGATAAGCCATGTCAGTGATTTTCAACCAGGTTTCCTGTGAGAAAATCTTCATCTCCATCCGCTTAATCCGGAGTCGGGGCATGGGTCCAGCGGGCGAAGCAATGAGGTCCAGGCGTCCCTCTCCCCAGCTACTTCCTCCAGCTCTTCCAGGGGGACACCGAAGTGTTCACAGAGACGTAATACTCCAGCGTGTCGACCAAAGGGTCTTTTCCCGGTTGGACATGCCCGAAACACCACACCAAGGAGATGTTCGAGAGGCATTCTAACCAGATGCCCGAGCCACCTCAACTGGCTCCTCTCAATGCGGAGGAGCAGTGGTTCTACTGTGAGCTGCTCCCGAATGGCTGAGCTTCTCACACTATCTCTAAGGGAGAGCCCCACCACCCAGCAAAGGAAGCTCATTTCAGCTGTTTGTATCCACAATCTTGTTCTTTCGGTCACTACCCAAAGCTAGTGACCATACGTGACGGTTGGAAAGTAGATTGACTTGTAAATTGAGAGCTTTGCCTTGTGGCTTAGCTCCCTGTTCACCACAATGGACCGGTACAGGCTCACCTTTACAGCAGAGGCTGCAGTGATCCGCCCGTCGATCTCCCACTCTATCCCACCCTCACTTCTCCACGTGGGGCAGAACCTTATTCCTGACAGGAGGGTGATTTCACCCGTTTCTGACTGAGAACCATGGCCTCAGATTTTAGGTGCTGATTCTCATCCCAGCCGCTTTGCAGTCGACTGTGAACCACTCCAATGAGAGCTGGAGGTCCCGGATTGATGAAGCCAAAAGGACAATATCATCTGCAAAAATCAGAGACGAGATACAATGGCCACCATATGAGAACCCCATCGACACATCGGCTGCACCGAGAAATTCTATCCATAAAAATTATGAACAGAATCAGTGACAAAGGATAGTCTTCGCAGACTCCAACTCTCACTGGAAACTAATTCGACCTGTTGTTACCAATGTGGACTAAACTCTGGTGATACAGTGACCGAACTCCCATCTTCCAGGATCCTGTAGAGCGTATAGAGCTGGTCAAGTGTGCTGCAGTCAGGACGAAAACCACTAGTTGATCTAAACATGCTTTATATACCCGTCCTGTTAGACCATCTGGACCAATACCTTTCCTCACGTTGACTATCCGCAGGCTCTGATCTGGTGCTGCTGCAACTGGATATGGTTGTCGCTCCTTCCTGGAAGGGCAGGATGTGCCTCTCTGTTGTGTTGGTCAAAGCGAGCAAAGAACTGGTTCAGGGTGCACCTCATCATTAAACTACAATTTCTGGTTCTGGAACGTTTTAACAGTCTTCCCCTGATGACTACGCAATGTTGCCAAGACAGCCCTACAACATCCAGTGCCCTGATATATTCAGGGCGGATCTCATCCATCCCCTGAGAATGACCACTTAGGAGCTTTCTGACTACCTCAGTGAGCTTAGCTCCAGTGATGGGTGGATCCCCACCCAAATCCCCAGGGTCTTCTTCCTCCATTGAGAGCCTGTTGGTGGGATTGAAGAGGTCCTTGAAGTATTCCATCCACCTCCCAACAACACCCCTAGTCGAGATGAGCAGGTCCCCACTTCCACTGTAAACAGTATTTGTGGAGAACTGCTTCTCCCTCCTGAGGTGTTGGATGGTGGTCCAGAATCTTTTTGAGACCAACCAATAATCGCCATCAAAGAACTCCTCCCACGCCTGAGATTTTGCATCATCGACAGCTTAGGTTGAATCACATGTGGCCTGCCGGTACCTGTCTGCTGCCTTTGGAAGTTCCATAAGCCAACTGTCTGTCTGTCTGTCTTCCTTTCAGCTTTTTCCCTTTTCCTCGGGAGTCACCACAGCGAATCATCTGATTCGCATGTTTTGATTTGGCAGAGGTTTTTACGTCGGATGCCCTTCCTGTCACAACCCTTTTTAGCAAGGGACAGAAACACACTGACAGCTTTTCAGCTACTCTTTACGAAAGTCAGCAATGGTTCTTTTCCATGCCTCTCACCATAGACAGTGAGAGACATGGCCCGCCTTTGATAACCCAGTTAGCCGCACTGGGAAGTTCCATAAGCCAACAAGGATCGTTTTTCAGCTGGTTGGCCTGTTCACCACAGGTGTCCACCACAGAGTTATTTGGTTACCGCCATGACAAGCACCACCATGACCTTTTGGCTACAGTTATGGGCTGCCACATCAGCAATGGAGGCACAAAACATGGCCCATTCGGATCCCATATCACCCTGCCTCCTTCGGAACATGGTTGTAGCTGTAGCAGGAGATTCCGCCAAATGTTCCCAGGAGACCTTAACTACACTTTTGAGCCTGCCATGTCTGGAGGGCAGCCTCCTCCACCACCGGAGCCAGCTCACCACCAGGTGGTGATTGGTTGATAGCTCAGCTCCTCTCTTCACCCGAGTGTCCAGAATATGCGGCCGCAAGTTCAGTGACACGACTACAAAGTTGATCATTGAACTGCAGCCTAGAGTGTCCTGGTGCCAAGTGCACTTATGAACACCCTTGTGTTCGAACAATGAAAAACCATTTGGTTTCAGACTCGAGAGGCTGTACCGACTGATCACACCCTTCCAGGTACACTATTATTGCCTGCAAGGGTGTTGAAGTCTCCCAAGACAACGAGTGACTCCCTGTGGGAGCATTCTCCAACACCCCCCCCCCCCCTAAAGATTCCAAGAAGGTTGGGTACTCTGAACTGTCATTTGGTGCATAAGCACAGACAACAGTCAGGACTCACCTGCCACTTGAAAGTAGAAGGAAACTACTCTTTTGCCAACCGGGGAGAATCTCAAAGTGTGGGTACCGAGACTGGGGCAACAAGAATGCCCACACTGGTTTGCTGCATCTCTCCATGAACAACTCCAGAATGGAATAAGGTCCAGCCTCTCTCGAGATGGGTGGTTCCAGAGCCCAAGCTATGCGTTTAGGTGAGTCCGACTATATCCATTCGACATCTCTTCACCTCACGCATGAACTCAGGCTCCTTCACCGCCAGAGAGGTGACATTCCATGTCCCTAGAATAAGAGTCAGAAGCTGAGGATTGGTCTGACAGAACCCAGGCCTTTGGTTGCTACCCAACTCACACTGCAAATGACTTCTATAGCCCCTCCCATAGGATTTGGGCCCATGGAATGGTGGACCCATGTCTCTTTTTTGGGCTAGGCCTACCGGGTTTCATTGGCAGAATCCCAACCAGCAGGCAATTGCCTTGAAGCCTTTACCCCAGGCCTGACTCTGGGGGGTGGGGGTGGGGGTGTCAACCGGGCAATGGAAACTGTTTCCTTGAGTTCTTTTTCACAAGGCTCTTTTGAACCATGCTTCATTTGGACCTTCACCTAGGACCTGTTTGCCTTGGGTGACCCTACCAGGGGCATAATGCCCCTGACAACATAGTTCCTAGGATCATTAGGACATGCAAACCTCTCAACCACGATAAGGTGGCAATTCAAAGGGGGGCCTCTGAGAAAATCACAGATATAATTACCTTCAGTTTTTGTCACCAAACTCATCAGCTTCTTGATAATTTTAGTCCTATCCCAGTATGTTTGTGATTTTTAATGATGATATTGCTTGTTGCACAAAAGATGTTTAACTTTTGCTTTTCAACATTTAGTCTCATAGCATACGTATGAATGGCCCCACCAAAGAGATTACTGTAAACACTTTCTCAAATTAAAATAGATACCTCCACAATACTTTGTGATTACTGTTTTATTGTCAGATGAAAGGATGGATGGCTTGGTGTTTTGCACTATCGCCTAAGTATAAGAATGTTTGGGGACTGAATCTCAGCCAAAGACAGTGGCAAAGTGGTTAGCACATCCACCTCAATGCAGCAACATCCAGGGCTTTATTTCCAGGCTTGTTGAGGACATTTCACTGTGGAGATTGCACATTCTTCCCATGCTTGCATAGGTTACCTCCAGGTGCTCCAATTTCTTCCCCTAGTAAGAAGGCATGTACATTAGGCAATGGTTTTTCCAAATTTCCCCATACGTGGTTGTCTGTGGTAGTCCTGCAGTGGACTGACTACAGTGGAGTCGCTACAATAAGCTCATGAGTTCCACGATCCCAGTAAGATAAAGTGGTTTGGCAAATGAATAGCTGGATTAATGGATGGATAGATGGATGGATGGATGGATGAAGTGTCTTTCTGTGCTTGCAAGGGTTTCCTCAGGGCAAGAGTTATTCAAGTCCACTGGCTACTATAAATTTCCTATATGTGTTAATATAAATGTAATTGTAGTGTTTGCAATAGGTTGCCTCTTTTTCAGGATGTATCCCAGTTCTTGCCCAAAGTCAAATAAGATTTGCTCTAGCTTCCCCCTCGGCTCTGAAAGATAATTGGTACCGATGGATGCATTTCCATATTGTTAATGGATTTTTTTTTCAAATAAATAAGTTTCACTGCTTATCAAATTCAGTCCCTACTTTGACTGCTTGGAAGCCATCTTCTAAATGGAATGTTGTCCATGATGGCAAACAATCCAAGTTCACAGACAGTACAACCTGCTCAAACTCTCACCCCCTGTGGTGATTGGATTGCAGCCTACAGAGGTGAGAGGTGTAAAAAAAAATACCTTCTCCTAATAATCTAATCCCATCTGTTTATTATTTGTATGTGTCATATGGTTTGTATTATTCTTGAATTGCATAACGGTTGTGTAAAAAGCAGGAAGGTCAGCGAAGAAGAACAGCATAGTTTGGGCACTTATTTTTTATTTTAATATATTACTATATACTATTACTACAGTTCACATTGGTGACCATTTTGGAATTATTCCAAATCTTTAAAAGACATATACACCATGAGTTAAGTAAATATACTGTATAAATAAAGACTTTAACTTTGACAAATGATAAATTTGATATGCAGTGTAGATATCATATAAACATACTGTCTTTGAGGCATCTCCAGACTAATGGGCTTCAAGGTACTCTTTCAGTTCTAACTTGCCAATGCCCTTGGTGGTTACAGGTGTTGTTCTTCCTGTGTCACATTGATTTGATATGCTTGTTACATAATTGACAGCCTTTTTCAGTGCTAATAAATGCTGCAAGATCCAATTAGTGTGTATATTGAAGAGGGGGCTGTGCATAGAGCGAGTCTGCTGATCTGACTCCTGCCGGGAGCCTGTTACATTTATGTACGATAATGGAAGAATATGTTTGTGTGTTAATAAAATAAACCAATTAAGAGACAATTTTAATATCTATGTTATTGATTTGACAAGAAAAACAATTCTAACTCTGTAATAACATGAACAAGAAGCAAAAACAAAAGCACCGATTCTGATGTAATTTCACTTCATATCGCTGTAATGTTATTTTGTATGTAGGATAAGCTCAACTTGCAGATGTTCAACTTGCTCAAATGGATGGTCTTTACAGAAGGTGTGTTCATCTTAAGGATAAAGATACACAATTGCGCACATACACTTTCCAAAGCAATGATTCACATAGATGACATTTCTGGATATGAATGATAAAGGGATAAACGGGCATGAGGCTGGACAGTGGTGGCTCGGTGGTAGGGTGCTGGATTACTGATCCCAAGGTTGGGGTTCAAGCTCTACCATCAACAGGTTGTTGCTGCTGTCGCCCAGTGCAGCTAACAGGGTTATCAAAGGCTGTCCATGTCTCTCACTGTCTGTGGTATGAGAAATGTAAAAGAACCATTGCTGACTTTTGTCAAGAGTAGACCGCATAGCCATTAATGTGTTTCTACCCTAAGAAGACCTGGCGAGTTGTCCAGGGTATACTCTACCTTCACTCAGAGTCAGCTGAGATGGGCCCCAGCCTCCCCATGACCCTAATTAAGTTAAGTGGTTTAGAACATGAATGATGTACTGTAATAAGGCTTACAATTTTGTCCACATTCAGTATTCTCATTCCTGTACATGAAGTGATAACTGCACTTTTCATAAGAAAACCAGAGTTTTAAGGCTGATAGTATGAAGCAGGTATTTTAAAATAAAAGCTGTTCCAAGATATATGTAAGATAACAAACTGCTGGGAATCTCTCCACGGATTGACAGTGTAAGAGAATGTGTGTGTTTGTGTGTGTGTGTGTGTGTGTGTGTGAGTGAGTGAGGGAGAGAAAGAGAGAAAGAGAGTTAGCGTCGGAGAGAGAAACCCCACCGGCCACCATGTATAGCTGAAAAATACTTTGTGTTGAGGCTTAAACGCACATCTGAAAGATAGTGTTTTACTATCGTATCAAGTCTGAAGGGAAAAGTAACAGCCTGTCTGTGAATTTTATCTATCTATCTATCTATCTATCTATCTATCTATCTATCTATCTATATATATATATATATATATATATATATATATATATATATATATACATATATATATTCATGCAAGGTTTTTTTTTCTTTAAATCAGAGGTTAGTTTTCCATTCAGAAAGAAAAAACTGAAAAATCAGTTTGTGTTGGAGATGAATATGACTCTCAACAATTTTCAGATTTTTCATTGCTTTGTGCATGCCCCTTGTGTGAAATATCGCCTCCAGGAAGACATACATATAGTAAAAATAAGGTTTTTCTGTTACTTGTGTTCAGATCTTTTAAGCTGAACTTTTGTAACTGCAAAATTGAGGCTGATTCAGAAGCCTATGGTGTCGAAGTGAGTATACAGTCAGCTTTTCTCTTAAGAGCAATGATACTCGAGGCCAGGTTCAGCCAAGGCACAGAAAAGAAAGATTGTCTCTGCCATGGTGACACTTTCACTTTCTGTTTCACAGCTGCTGCATAATCTCAGTTTCAGCCTCTACACATTGACCAGCATGGATGTATTCAGGCCACTGACTCACAACTGTAAGCTTGTATTGTAATTTTTTTTTTTTGTGGTAGTAACAGATAGTTTGTTCTTGTCAGCAGAAAAAGACCATTTTTAATACCTCTTACTGTCACACTCACAGTGAAGAAATGACTTTGCATTAGGAGTTTTTGAGGCTCTCTGCATGGCTGCATTGTCACAACCTGGTACCATGTGAGCCAGAATTTTTGAGTACCTCTCCAGTGTGCCGCATCTCAAAGGCGCCATATTGATTTATTTCCTGCAAGTTCATTGCTGGCTGTTCCTGTTCTATTTGCTCTATTAATACCATCCCAACCTTGCTTAAACAACGATGTAACCAGTAACAAACCCCCATTGCTGTCAGGGAGCACAGCTGAATGGTCCCTGCATGCAGCAAACTGTTATTTCAGTGCACCAGTATCATCAACTAATTTCCATTTATCCTTTGATAGAGGTTGTATTGAAGCCTCTGTATAATTTGCATGCACTAACTTACAGGGTGTGCAATGACAGAGCTGTGCAGCATAATTTGACTTCATTCTGTTCATCAGGACATGGAGCATAAAGAGGTGAATCTGCATAATTCTTGACTGCACTATGTTGCTCATATCAGATTTGAATCACTCATGCTCAGATAGCAGTCTACACCCCCTTCCGTGTTACCTGCCAAAGACAGAATGCAAAAAGTGAAGCTATGTTTGGGTGTAATGAGAATGGTATTAACCTTCTGATGAGCTACGTGGAGTGTAAGATCTTGCTGGTGTATGATGACTGCTTTGTCAGCTATGTAAAGGACATTCTATCTGCAGTACTGTTCCATTTCTTTAAGACATTCAGCAGTCTGGACAAGCATGAAAACATTTAATTAAACTTTGGGAAGTCAGAAAGGTAGTTATGCATGTATGGTAGTCATGCAGATATGAGGGGAGAGACACCTTGGAGAAGATTGTAATTAAGCTTTGCTGTGTTAGTTTCTTGTACATACCAGAAAAGTTTGGAAATGTAGTTTCACTTAAGGTCTATGTTGCACTTCAGTCTCCAAATTCAATACTGCTTCAGGAGATAATCTCTGGACAACAAAATGTGTTCTGTGTCATATCTCCCTCATCCTCACTGTAGACATTTAGCCAATATATGTCCACTGCCACAAATGTTTGTTTTTAGTTCTGGCCTGGAGCTACCAGTATAAGATTTCTAACAACTCTTCCCTGGGGCAATTATTCCAGTTGTTCGAAAAAAAAGGTTATCTTTCGAAAGTCCTCAATCTATTCTATTCCATCTATTTTGACATACTTATGTCCTCTTTTGATTGCTTTTTTAACAGATAGATTGGATTGAGTTGCTCACACTTCGAGATCAGGATCAATGCTCCCCAAGTCCATTTGAGCACCTAGTGATAAAAATGGGAGCTACAACTATTTAACAGTTACTCAGTCACTCACTCATTTGCTGATCCATTTAATACCACAATGGTCATGAGTAGGAACGGAGCCTACCCAGCTGAAACCCCGTGAAGGTAAGGCATACCCTGACCAGGTTGCCAGCATGATATTTATTTGTCTTGGTGGAGGATTGCACTCTCTAAGTGCTCTTGTTTTCGGCATATTTTGAAGTTTTATTTTCCAATGGTGGCTGCCTTTTCATTAAGTGCCAGCGGCACAAGTGGAAGCGCCGGCTACTATTAGCCTAGCGCCGGTTATATTTTATAATAGTAAATAATAATATTTAATAATATAATAATAATCTTTAATAAAAAAACATTTTCACAGCTTTGTTAAGCTATGTACTTGACAACATAACTTGACAACTTGTTTTGATAATTTCTCAATCGGTTCACTTCCGATATCCCATGATGCACTATGCTACCTCATTCATTGCGCGCTTTTTATATACTAGTAGGTGCCACCATTTGCCTGTGCTCCCGTGTAGATTTAGATCGTGACGGGTCGTAGAAACCCAAGTTAAATATAATCCAAACTGATGTGAGTCGTACCAACAAGCATGACACTGAAGCGAAGTAGATCTAAACAACCAACATTAAATACGTTGTGGAAGCAACTCAAGATCGATGAGTCCACTGTTTCGGAAACATCCGTATCTCAAGAAATAGGTAAAAAAGTTTTATGTTATGTTATGTCAATATATTTAAATTTATAAAATCATGAGAAACTGATATTACATTAACAGTTTTGACAGATTAGGGTAGCAGTTTGATCCACAAATGTTCTATATTAGTAAGGTAACTTTAATGTAAGTTTAATGTACTTTCCTTTAAGAAGTAAGTCTACTATTCTTGTAACAAATACTATTTTTTATAATATTTATTTGCTTCTAGTTTATTTGATTTTCTCATAAATATGGACCCAGAATGCACCACAGAGCACATGTATTTTAAAAATTTTCCTGGGGCTGCCCCCACCCCAGACCCCCCTGCAGGAGAAGACACCCCTCCAGCACCCTCCCCATGCTTGCGTTAAACAATTACAATCACTCTGCTATTTGTGTTTTTCTGTACTTTTGTATAGCTTAGTAGTACACTAGCCAATCAGAATGCTCTATCTCTTGTATCCAGTGGGTGTGGAAATAGGAATGTAACAAATATTTTCAATATTGGAGAAAAAACATATTATACTGTGGACAGATTTTTGTGCATAATTTATCTCCCATGTCCAATATCGATGCGTTATTTGTTAATTTTGTTTGAGGTTATATATACATTACTAACATTAACTATCCCCACAAACATAAACTATCATCCTGCTGCTACTACTGCTGTTGACAATACAGCGTGCTTTCTGGAGATAACAGCATCTTGTGATAAATGCAAATATGGTTCTTAAAGTTTTGAAACAAGAGTTGGCAGTTGGCATGGTGTTAAACTAACATACCTCACCTGTTAGCACCATTAGCCTTCTATCTTATTTAAAAAGCAGAGCATCTGTGAAGTCTGGGCTCCCTTTTATCCCAACTCTGAGTTAGAATAATCAATCAGCAACTGACAAATTGGGAGTCAGCTTTCTTGTTCAAATCTGCAAGGAGTTTTTAAATTGCTTGTTGCTGCAGCATACTGCTGAAGGTATGTGAGAGCTGTGATGTGACAGAATATATGATTTAGAGGTTGTTATTATTATTTCAGATATGTATAGCTTTCCTTGCATCAGCTATATTTTTGTTATAAGCAGAGATTTGTAAGTTAATGTAAACCGATTCTTTCTCTTTTTTAATGTAACATAAATGAGAGGATAACATATTGGGGTCATTTTTTTAATTTCACAGTGCTTCGTAATTCTGTTATCTGATTGATCCAAAATACTTGGTTAATTTTGATAACAGCAGTCCTGACAGTAGTTTTAGTTAAAAGATAAGTCACAAATTTACAACAGTGTGCTCATCCGACTACACTGGCATTTCTACAGTAACTACATATCCAGGTATGTGCCTGGCACTTAATCTTGAAACACCTGGCTTAATAACAAACATTAAAAATGTGTTGTTATTTAACAGAAAATTGACTAATCCTTCTCATGGAAAAGCTGTTCCTTTAATATTTTTCCTCATGAAGTAACATCAGTCATTCATTCACTCACTCGTTTGCCGAATCGCTTATTTCTGTTTGGATTGTGGGGAGACTGGAGCCTATTTCAGGAAACATTGGGTGAAGGCATGAGTTGCCAAACCATTGTAGGGCAAATATACCCACACAACCATTCACATTTCAGGGCAATTTGAAGCAGCCAATTAGCCTACTGTGCAATCTTTTGGACAATGGACCTGTGGGAGGAAACTGGTGTACCCAAAGAAAACCCAGGTATGAACGAGAGTACACACCGACCACATAAAAAAACACTTGAGCCCCTTTTTTTCTGTAAAGGTGCATGTGCAGATCATTACACATACTTGCTGCCCTGGAACAGTCAAGGGAGCAGTCATTTGGAAGCACTTCCTGACCACCCAAAGCCTGTTTCAACTCCTCCTTGAAGACAACACGACACTCTTCCTTTTTCAGCTTCCACCACTTTGTCTTCTGCTCTGCCTTTGCCTTCTTCACCTTCCTCACCATCAGCGTCATCCTGCATACCACCATCCTATGCTGTTTGGCCACACTTTCGCCCACTACTACTTTGCAGTCACTGACTTCCTTCAAATTACATCGCCTACACAAGATGTAGTCTACCTGTGTGCTCCTACCTACGCTTTTATAAGTCACCCTATGCTCCTGTTTCTTCTGGAAAAAAGTATTAACCACAGCCATTTCCATCCTTTTTGCAAAATCGATCAACATCTGTCCTTCTGTGTTCCTGTAATGGATACCAAACTTGCCCATCACTTCCTCGTCCCCGCTGTTGCTCTCTTTTAGCTCACATCCTGCCTGTGGGGCATAAGCACTAACAACATTGAGCATCACACCTTCAATTTCTAACTTGAGACTCATCACTCTGTCTGACACTCTTTTCACTTCTAGAACATTCCTGACAAACCCCTCCTTCAAGATGACTCCGACCCCATTTCTCTTCCCATCCACACCATTATAAAACAGCTTAAACCCTGCTCCTAAGCTTTTAGTTTTGCTACCTTTCCACCTGGTCTCCTGAACATACAGTATGTCCACATTCCTCCTCTGCATCATATCAGCCAGCTCTCTACCTTTTCTTTGCATAGTTCCAACATTCAAAGTCCCTACTCTCAGTCCTAGACTCATGCCTTTCCTCTTCTCTCTCTGCCTACGGACATGCCTCCCGCCTCTCCTTCTTCGACGTCTTCGACCAACAGTAGTCCAATTTCCATCAGCACCCTGTTGATTGATAGCACTGATGGCGGTCGTTGTTAACCCGGGCCTCGACCGAGCCAATATGGGAGTAATACTTCTGATTTGCATCATAAAAGCTGGTTTTACGTCGGATGCCTGGTTAGTGCCCCCCCCACACCTCATGGCTGCATTTATATATATCTATATCTATATATATATATATATATATATTGCTTGTCTTTTCACTTAATATTAATAAAATATTAATTAGCGTCTTGTCCTCTAAAACACTGTGATATATAAATTGCAGCCTTTTGCAAATTATTTGAAAAGAATAAAGCACAGGACATGCTCTTAGAAGAAACTTCATTGAACTACAGCTTATCCTTTTCATAAGAAGTTGCTTGGTTTAAGTCCTGGGCTCAGCGAGGGCGTTTCTGTGTGTTTGCCTGCTCTCCCTATGCTTGCATAGGTTTTCAATGGGTACTCTGGTTTCTTCCTACAGTCCAAATACATGCATTGGACTAATTGGCTGTTCCAAATTTCCTGTAATTGGCTGTGTGTGTATTGTCCATGTGATTGGCTTTGTAGCAAGCAGCTGTTCACATTGTACCCTGCCTTCCCTCAGAGTCAGCTGCGATAGGCTCTGGCATCCCTGTGACCCAAGTAGGATTAAGTGGTTTAGAAAATGGAAGTAAAAATGGACTGAAATAATAAACTTTTTTTTTTTTGTCCAATTATTTCTTCATTCATTTTCTGAACTGCTTAATCCTAATTAGGGCTACAGGGAGGCTAGCACCCATCTCAGCCGACTCAAGGTGAGGGCACAGTACACCCTGGACAGCTCGCCAGGCTATTGCAGGGCAGAAACACATTAACGGCTATGCAGCCTACTCGTGACGAAAGTCAGCAAAGGTTCTTTTACATGTCTCTCACCACCGACAGTGAGAGACATTTGATAACCCAGGTAGCTGCACTGGGGAGACAGCAGTGACAAGTGATGACAGTGGGGCTTCAGCTCCCAACCTTGGGATTGGTAATCCAGCACCTTACCAAGGGGCCACTACTGCCCCTGTTCAATTATTTGTTGTTAATTATTTATAGTCAATTATATCTAGTTATTAGCGTTTGAGTTGATAATTATTTTCCCTGCACTTTTACCTTTACACTGGAAATAGTGAAATAACCAAATAATATCTAGCTTTTATTTACTTTAATCATGTTTGATTTATTATAATCCAACAGGAATTTGAACATGAAGAATATTGACCAACCACAGTAAACCACTATATAGAGTTAGTCAAGCCTGTTGTTTTGAATTGTTTTTTTATTTAATGCATCAATGATTATTTATAAAATATCATAAATATCATGAGTTTGTAATAGGGAGTGTGTGATGATGAAAATGTTCATACCTCCTGTCTTGATACCATTTTTACTGGCTCTCTAAAAGTGTCGTTTTCCTTTATTTTCTGTGTTTGTTGTTTGTGTCTGTGTAAGTTCATAAGTGTTTGGATTTTCATTTAACTCTGTAGGTGTTCATTCAGCACTGGGGATTTAGTGTGAGTTGGAGGCTACAGAGATTTCTAATTTGTATTCTGCTGTTTGATATTGATCATGGTATGCTTTGACTCTACTCTCATTTCTTATCAGTGTTGCTCACAGACGCAGCTGTGTGAGGAATGACCAAGCTCTTTGAAAACAGCCTGAAAGGCAAACACATAAGAAATGCATCAACCCCACAAAGCCCCAGCCATCAGCTTCTCTCTTTTATTTTGATTGATTACATGGCACATTTTTCAAATTCTCTGTAAGACTGTGCCACGAGTGATGCGTTGTTTGCCAAAAGACTGCCTGTGATGCAGATATATTTCATGGATTTGTCAGTGTCCACTGGTGTTGTGTTTAACTCCTTCACACATTTATTTCAGATGATTAAGCATGAGTACCAGCACATCCCAAAAACCTGACTGATGCCTTTGTTCATCAATCGGACAACTTTCTAGGCGTGACCTGGAAATCGATTGAAGTTTGTCATATTTAAGGACAAACCAGTTCCTAAAGTGCACTTGAATGAAATCAGAAGCAAAGAGAAAGGAAGTTTTTTGATCAAGGATAGACTGATCTTTCTTCCATGAAAGTCTTTTTGATTTTAGTATTTCACATAATTGCATTAGAGCCTATATACATGAAAAACTTATGCAGTATAATATCATATATGATACATCCAGTATTAACAAATGTAAAATTAATCATATAATTAGCCTAAATAAACAATGGGTGTAAATAACAAGTAAGTAATGCTTAGGTGAACAAAGATGTCTCATTTACAAATTGTTTGTTCCTGATTGCTCAAGTCCTTGTCTCCTTTCTGTGCATTCTTCCTTTGCTTCCTGGAAAGGTGGAGCTAAGAAGCGAAGAAGGGAAGCAAGGAAATTAAATGAGAAGGTGCAATTAAAGAAATGAGAAGCACCGTGAGAATGAACAAAGCCCTCTTTTGATGAAATGATCTTCATAAATCTCACTTTGCTCTTAGTGACTCACATTCATTCAGTATAAATGCTTGTCACCATCAGATGAGCAGAAATGAAGAGTGAAAAAAAGACACTGAAATTAAATTCCGTCTGAAATGACTGTTATCAGTCATTAAATCTTAATGAGACAAGGTGTCTCTGAATCTTTTAAAATATTTTATAGCCCTTAGCGCACAGTTTTAGACATACAGTATATATATTTCTACCTTTTGAAGGCTGAAGGTTTGTCCATAAGTATTTTTTTCAGGAAAAAAACAAACATCTGGCACATCTGAAATACTCCATTGCACATACAGACCTGGCAGTAGAGTTATTGGAAAGGATTATAAGAATTGATCATCAGATTATTTTCACTTTCAGTCAATACTTTCAGGCGTAAAAGAGTTTTTCTACATGAGAGATTTTCAAAAACCACAATCCCATGCAACATGCATTTATGCCTAAAGCTTCATAGGAAATGATAACAGTTCATGACTGTTTTTTTATTAAATAATAAACTATTATGCGTTGCTTATGCACTTCATGCTTGATTGACCACACCACTCAATGATTTGCATTCACTAAAATCAGCATTTTAAACACAGCTGAGTGTTTTCATGAGCTTCCCACTTCTGATGTGAAAAAAAAAAAAAAAAAATCAAACCCCCTCATGTGTGAACATTGAAGCATTAAAATTAAGCAATGTTTGAAATTAATATACATTAATTAGATAATATTTAATCCAAATTTACATGACTATTGGTCATTTTTTGTAAGGCTAAAAAGATTCATGGTTTGTAATATTAAACACACCTTAAAGGAACACTGCAGACCTTTAATCTAAGATACAGTACCTGTAGGACATGGCCAATAAAGACATACACAAATTTGTAACATGCTCCCTTGTGTTGAGAATGGAAAGCATGTTTACTTTAAACTTACTCATAATGGAAGTCTAATACGCTGGGGCTTTAGAAAAAATAGTTATTTTTAGTCTGTCCCTTAATGCCATATTTTCAGAGGGAGAATAAATGGTTATGTATCATAAGCATTACAAAGACAAAGATTTTCATGTGATGGCACATAGATAATATAAAGTGTAAGTGAAAGCACAGGTCAAACGAATGATTACACGTTCAGTTACCAGAATTCGATTTCCATTAAAATGGACTTTCTGAAAACAATGCGTAATGTCTTGTAATAAATGATAAAATACTGTTTTCATTTAAACTATGCATTAAAGTGAGGCAATGATGCACAGGTTAGTTATTTGTTTGTTTGTGGTGGTGGCAGGGTGGTGCAGCGATTAGCACATCCACCTCATAGCAAGAAGGCCTGTGTGTGGTTCCCAGAATGTATGTGGAGTTTGTATGCTCTTCCTAAGCTTGAATTTGCGGGTACTGTGGTTTCCTCCCACGGTCCAAAAACATGCATAGTAAGTTAATTGGCTGTTCCAAAGCACTCCTGAATGTGAACAGTCCAGAGTGTACTCCTTCCTCGCCCAGAGTTGGCTGAGATGGGCACTATCCTCTCTGCGACTCTAATTAGGAATAAATTGCTTGTGCAGAAGCTAAACAATCCATTTCAGGACTCTCTTTTACATGGAAGTGATGTTAACCAACTGATAAATGCTTATAATGGGGCCGGTGGTGTAGGGGTTAGGGTGCTGCGCTCATGATCGTAAGGTTGTGTGTTCAAACCCCACTGAGACCCTCACTGTGCTAAGTCCTCTGGGCAAGGTCTCAACCAAAAGTGTGCCTCTGTTCACCCAGCAGTATAAATGGGTACCAGTAAAATATACTGGGAAGGTAACCTGCGATGGACTAACGTCCCATCCAGGAGGAGTTGTACTCCTGGGGCCGGTTGTTCAAAACACGGTTATTTTTTAACCACTGGTTAAGTAGAGTTAACCGACCGTTAAATTTAACGCTGCCGTTATCTTATTGTTTAAAACTCGATTAACTTTAACCAAGTATAAAGTTCATGGCTAATGCTGCATTCATGATGCCACATCAGCGGGGGTGGATTCTTATAAATATTTCCAGTTCAACCAAAAACATTCTCAAATATATTTCAAACTACATCTGCAAATACATGTGCTAAATACATTTACAAATTGAGCTAAAGTTATTTATCTATTCCAAGGCACAAACTAATATTAATCACATTTACAGCACAAAAACATTCATTTTATAAAAGTACTGAGCATTCGGCTGCAGATCCAGGCTGGATGGCTTATGATTATTTTATCCATTCATTCTCTGTGCGGCAATGTTTGTGTTCTAACACATGTGCAGGAGCCGGAGGCGGGACTAACAAACTGTGCTTTATTCTCACACTCGCACTTTGTTTGATTGACAGTGTTCAGCTATTATTGCTTACTGATAATATTATGTTTGTTGATTGGTCAGCTCAGGCGTGCACATGTGCAGTGCCCGCTACACGTTAACTTTCGGTTTACTTCCTAACTCTAGTCATGCGGAACTTATCTCCGACTTTCTCTTCAATAACAGTCATTACGTTTATTTATTAAATTGTGAATACACATAATTTCTTGTCCAGCAGAACTCAACTCCTGCTGGGGGGGGTTTGCACGCCCCCAGCCTACTCCCTTGATCAGCTGCGTTCTGATGTTTCAGCAGCTGATACCAGGTTGGGTAGTACGGTACTGTATTCATTGCAGACTTTGCAGATATGCAACACTGCAGGTGGTTGGCGAATCGCGCATTGAGAGTTTCAAACCTACACACACAAATATATATATATATAGTGGAGCCGGTGGTGTAGTGGTTAGAGTGTTGGGCTCATGATCGGGAGGTTGTGAGTTCAAATCCCCTGAGACCCTCACTGTGCTAAGACCCCTGGGCAAGGTCTCAACCACAAGTGTGCCTCTGTTCACCCAGCAGTATAAATGGGTACCAGTAAAAATATACTGGGAAGGTAACCTGCGATGGACTAGCGTCCCATCCAGGAGGGGGTCAACTCCTGATTGCTTCATGCTACGGAAACCGGGGATAAGCACCAGCCTGATGAGCCGCTAGGCTCAGGTGTAAAAACCCAAACAGTTAATCAATCAATCAAAAAAAAAAAAAAAAATATATATATATATATATATATATATATTCACGAGCGCATGTATTATTGTTGATCGACAGTTTTATATTAAAAAGCGTACACAGACATCTTACCCGCTACTCCCTAGCATATGTTTTGTACGCTTAGGAAAATGTTGTAAATGTTGAATGAGCCCTTAGTGCTAACCAGTAACGTTAACCACACTGTTAACTTTGACGGCAACGTTAACTAACGACGTGACTAACCATGCTTTGAACAACGCAGATTTAACGGTCGGTTAGCTAACGGCGGGTTAAGGATTTAACCAGCCGTTAGGGGTTAACCGGTGGTTAAAATAACCAGGTTTTGAACAACCGGCCCCTGGTCGCTTCACGGTACAGGAACCGGGGATAAGCACCCGCCTGATGAGCCACTATGCTCGGGTCTAAAAACCCAACAGACTTTACCTTTACCTACCAAATGCTTATAATATTTAAACCAATGTTCATGCTTTTGTGTGAGTTGTTTTTAAATTTTGTTAATCAACTGAAGTGGTGAAAAGACATTTGGTAAAATTTATAAATATTCACTTTGTTGAGTCATTTAAATTTTAGCTCTATTCAATATTTGTGATTTTTGACAAATGTTTTTGCTAACTAAGCCATGCAAAAACACACACACACACACACACACACTATTATTATTCACTTATTAACAATGGTCCTGTGATGGCCTGGCGAGCCGTCCAGGGTTTACCCCCCTCTCGCCCAGAGTAGGTTAAGATGGGCACCAGCCTCCCTGGAACCAGAATAAAGATTAAGCGCTTCAGAAAATGAATAAATGATGAATAATATTAACAGTGATTATAATAATACTACTGAACCCTTGTTACTGAGTCCCACTCTAATAAGACAGTCTGGTAGCATGGGTATAGCAAATCATTGTTATGCTCCCATTAGTGAGTGCAGCTGGAAAACCAAGATCAAACTAATTAATAAACAAATAAATAACCTACCTCCATCTTCTTACATAAATGATGGCTCCTGCTTTTGTTACAGCTGTCAGACACTTTTTCATGTATTAGTAAATGTCCTACTTGAGAAGTGCTTCACAGTCCAAATTATGTGAAAAAATTTAAACTTTAACCTTCAAGCGACCGACAGGGCTCATTTATGACCCCAGATGTATTTTGTTGTGTTTATCTCAAATGATATCAAAGAGAAACTTCTAGGGTTTTTTTTTTTTATGAATTTGTATGTTGATGTGTGATGTAAAGTTCTACAGTATCTAGTTGTTTGTAATTTTTAGGTTCAGGCTAGCTTCAGGTAAAATAAAGTTCTCAGGGGTCATTAATGACCCCATAGTGAAATACTGGATTAATTTTGGGGAAGATGCTAAATCCTGCATGTTATAGGACATAAAAATATTATTTTGTTTTATTTTAGGATGATAATGCAGGTAGATCTTAGCGAGATTTGGTGTAGCTGAGGCATTGAGACTTGAAGTCTTGTATGTTAAGTTCGTAAGCTCAACATTCAACTGCTTTTCAAGACAGACTATAGTATTAAACATTGAACAACTTCAGTTGTTATTATATGCAGTTACCCATAAATTTGAT
Organism: Plotosus lineatus; assembly: GCA_024760905.1. Classification (NCBI taxonomy): domain Eukaryota; kingdom Metazoa; phylum Chordata; class Actinopteri; order Siluriformes; family Plotosidae; genus Plotosus; species Plotosus lineatus. The sequence continues at coordinate 39,886,079 of CM045730.1, read as the reverse complement.
GGTGTTTTTTGTCGTTAATGATGTTCTTATCTTGTAGTTCTCTTCAAATTCTTGAAATCAATGAAGTGTTTTAATGCAAAAGTAGTCTCTATTCATAATAAATTGCATTTAATTACATTTAGTGCAACATTGGCTGATGTCATTATTTGCGATAAACTGTTGCATGTTTCATGCTGGGGTCAAAAATGACCCCGGCTGGTCATTAATGTATGTGAAATATGTTGGTCACTTGAAGGTGAAATTTCACCTGTATTCTGACTTTTTAATCTCTATTTCTCCCCTTATTTTTCTTAAGAGACGTAGTGGCATAGTGTTTAGCACATCTTCCATACAAGAAGGTCTTGGGTTTGAGTGCCTAAGTTTGTATTTTCTACTCATGCATGTACTCCTCATGTGGTCTTTCCTCTGGGTACTCTGCTGCTTACAATCCATAAATCCACTTTCCTCCCACAGTCCAATGACATGCATATTAGGATGTCTGGCTGTTTCAAATTGCCCATAGTTGTAAGTGTGGATTGTCCTGTGTGTTATATCGTGCTATACCGGGGCGCTGTTCAATGTGTATAAGACCTTTGACCAGATTTGGCTAAGATAGCCTCCAGCCTCCTCACGGCTCTAGTCGAATTAATCAGCTCTGCAAATTAATTCATTCATTCATTTTCTAAACCGCTTAATTGCCTATATCAGCCGACTTTGGATGCAAGTAGACTCCACCCTGGACCCTGGATGGATTGCCAGGTATGTAGCTGATGGCTTTGCAGCCTACTCTTGACGAAAGTACGCAATGGTTCTTTTATGTGCCTCTCACCATAGACAGTGAGAGACATGGCCGGCCTTTGATAACTCAGTTAGTTACACTGGGGGGACATCAGAGATAACCCGTTGCTAGTGGGGCTTCTACCCTCCACCTTGGGATCCGTAAATCAGCACCCTACCACCAGGACACCACAAATTAACGCATGCATGATTTTTATAGAATTTTCTTCTTGTTATCTTGTTTAAAATAGCCATATTTACTGTAATTTCCAGTTTTGAGCATGAATTAGAATGTCTTCTGAAATTTAGGTATTTGGGCTTATAAGTATAAAATGATTAGCATGAGATATAAGATGATTAGCAGGTAGCTACCATCAAGCAAGGTTACTACCATCTTACTCTTTGCTGTTGAAGTTTATGCTTTAATGCTATTCTTTTGCTTTTCAGTATACCTAGAAGACTGAGTTTCTTTTAACTATGAACGTTGTAGTATTATTAGTGAAGTTAAAAGCTGTTCCCATTTATCCAACAATGGTAATTGGCCATTTGTTATGCCAACACTGGCTGAGTTGTGAGTGCGGTCAGTTATTTGTGTGCTGTTGGTTGCTTTGGTGCTCTTATGGATGTATTGATTAACAAGGTTCCTCTCTATTACCAGGGATGAAAAGATAATAGCATCATATTGCACTTACAACATGAATCAATATAAAAGTCTTAAACCACGCAAATGAGAACATTTCTCAGCTTTCTTATGTTAAAGGTTTCATTGAATGCCTATTTAATTATGCCATTTAATTAAAAAGATAGGGAAGCTCATATGTTTGCAGGGCAATACTCTGGCTACTATTCTCACAATAAAGCCAGTGTTAAAATTTTTAAAATTTAAACCAGGATTGATTATACTGGTATAGACTAAGGCTGTTTTTGCTTTCATTTTAATGCGATAAACAAAAATGCTCAATAGACAAACCACCCACACTAAAGAGTCTCCGGCATACAGAAAGGAACATGGATATGCTGTGGCATGCTGGTGGCATTGTGGTTAGCACAGCAAGGATTCTAGTCCTGGACATTTGCATGTTCCCCCATGTTTTGCATAGGTTTTCTTTGGGTATTCTGGTTACCTCCCACAGTCCAAACACATGCACATTAGGCTATCTGGTTGTTTCATAGTGCCCCTTGGTGTGAGTGTGAAAAGGTTGCATGTGTGTATTGGTCCTGCAATGGACTGTTAATCTGTCAACAGACTGTAACATTCCTTCAGCTATAGACTTCAACCTTCCTGCTGCCCTACAAGGATTAAGCAGTTGATTACAGTTGAAATGATTGATTGATTGACACAGTAGAAAATATTGATCAATTGATTCTCGTTAAATATTTATTGGTTAATTTTCAATGTGTATGTGTGTATACTGTATTCGACGTAATAAGCACCCTGCTCCAATAAGTCCCCCCGGTGTTTTTGACCTTACGTCTAATAACCGACCAGGTGTGCTAGGAGCAAAATCGTAGATGAAACTTCCCAATTTTATTCGATCAGTCTCTGTAAACGTAAAATGAGGCAGTCACTCCCTGTAAAACTGAGTTTACACTGTATTTCAAGACCCCCTGTCTCTGGGGAATGTCTATAATATTCATCAGTAACAACACATTTGATTGTAACACCATGCTTTAAAAAAAACAGGAAAATATTTTGCTGTGTTCTCTTGGTAAATGTCCAACAACCGATGAACCATTACAAACTGCTACAGCAAAACTATGGGATGCTCTGAATGATTGGAGCGATGAGCCAGAAATGGACCGATCTGATAGTGATGAGTATTTTTCACCCGATTCACTAACTTCATAAATTTAAAGACGTTCCTGGCCATGTGATTTTGTTTATGCTCGTGTTGATTGGCTCAACATGCCATGTGCTAAAGTTGACATTCGTATTGATTGGCTTGATTTTACTTCCGAGAAAATGTTTAAAGGAACAGCACCGGGAGAGAAAAGTAAGGGGTCTTTTTTTTTTAATTATGCCATTTTCTGTTTATTTTCAGGTTTCATGCAAGTAGTTTGGTTGATAGCACAAAATGAGTAACACAAATACCAGTAAAACTCTTTTACTGTTCTGTTATTATTCATGTTTTCTACCTCGATGGTAATAAGCACTTACCGTTCCACTCCGCTGGTAACCATTTTAATAAGCGCCCACCCACTCCAACTTTTTAAGCGTAATCGCCCTGGGCACCTATCACATTGATTACGGTGTGGTCTGTGTGTGTGTGTGTGTGTGTGTGTGTGTATATATATATATATATATATATATATATATATATATATATATATATGAATCAAGCTTTGACAGAATATTTGGAAAAAACACTGATAGTTCTTACTCAGTCCTACTTCTGCATATTTATATATAGCCTACCTGAGCTCTTGTATAATAGTTGTTTTGCCTATTAACTGACTTGAACATGTCTCCTAATGGGCTGACATTTGTTGGAGAATTTACTAATTTTTGTGTGTTATGAAGCAGTAATTCCATTCATGAGCTCATGCAGTTTTTAAATGATCTATAACTGAGTTATTAAAGTGGTTCTGTGCTCTTCACTTTCTTTTGTTCTCATTACCACCATGATCATTTTCTTTTTTTTTTTAAATCATGGCTTGCGTTGTGTGCAACATCTTCGAAGACAAACATCTCAAGACGTTTTATAATTTTTTTGGATGTCTGTTCTTAAATAAACATTCAAAACAAAGAGTAGTTGGAAAAAACGTTTTTAGATTACCTGATCTTCTGTTTCCACCTCATCCTACTCTTCTTTTAATTCACCGAAATTTCCAGTTTTCTACCAAGTCACAATGTACCCAGAGTAATTTGAGTGTCTGTCTGACACACATGCCATAAGAAATTGTTCCAGTGTTTGTTAGGGCCTCTTAGTGTGTAATAAGAAACACAGTGAATCAAATTTCCACAGAATCAGGGGGTTGGATGCAACAGAGCAACAAATAAATGCATTTATAAATATTTAATCAGTGTAAAAAAAAAAAAAAAAGGCCAGCTGCACATAAGAATGAGGGTGACAAGCTATTTGGTTACTGCTCTCTTTTTGTGGATAGAACTTTATATTAATTTGCATTTTCTCTCAGATTATGACTTATCTCTGTGTGAAATGTGCTGGTTGGTTTTGTGCTTTGAACACAGTCATGTTAGACTGAATCTCTGTGTTGTGATAGTATTCTGTGTTGCTCCACCATTATGGCATCGTATAATGATGAAGACCATTTACAAGACCTGCTGTTCCTTCTGGGTCTAATTAAAGGTTAAAACAAGGGCACTGGAAATAGCAACACTGAATCTGACTACTGTTACCTTTCAAAATGGTGTTACATAACAGATACTAGAGTCTCTTCTCTCTTTGTTTCAGATTTTGGTGAGGGGAAAAAGTAAAAAAAAAACTGGACATATCAACACTCATTTAACCAACTGAGCTCTAAGTGCTAGAGTTTGCTGTACTTTATGGTATTGTCAACTTTTCACATTTTTTTACCTCCTATTCTGTATGAGTTAATCATCAAGGCTTCGGTACCATAAATCCCAAATCCCAGCATGAGAGCTGGGAGATGAGTGGAACAATGGCACAAATCAATGATTCCACAAGCATGTGTAAGATTGTCTTTTATCATACCCGCCATTGTTTTCTCCTGCCACCTAACTGCAGCAGCTCTCGGTAATGAGCTTGTCGACTGGTGATGAGATATGAGTCTCAGAATTAAAATGACTTATCCACTTTGAACCTGGAGCCCTATGTGTAGTGTGGAAATACAATCTCCTATCTCACATGAAGGAGCTCTGTTGTTGCTTTGCTTTTGTAGTTGGTAAGTTGATTCTCTCCATAAAAATGGCACAGTTTTAAAGAAAATACGAATTCATTCATTTTCTAAACTGCTTTATCCAAGGATAATGGGAAGGCTAATGCCTATATCAGCTGACTCTGCATGATGCTGAGTAACACGCTAAATAGCTTGTAAGTCGATTGCACGGCCAACACACAAACACACCACACAAAACCATCCTCATTCACGCCAAGTGGCAATTGGTAACAGTCAATTATCCTAATTTTGCAATTGTAATTTCTAAAATTTACTAGTATTTCATTGAAGACACAGTGTGACCCCAATATATATTGATTTTACTTTCAAGTTAAGTTCAATTCATTTATAGTAGCAATTTCGAGTTATGAAATAAAACCATTACATAATTATGTGATATGAAACAAGTGACATCAACAAACGATTGTGGTTCTAACTGAGTACGTATATGAATCCATGAAATTCCCAAAAGAAAAGATAAGTCAATTGTCATTAAATGTGTACAAAAATTATTGAAATTATTGAGCATTTATTTCTTAAAGAAGATATTTGAATATTTAACATTCTACACTTCATAATATTTCAAAAATTCAAGGAATCTGAAAGAAAATGTATCAGGTAAAGCTCACCTCTCAGTTTAAATTACTCTCTGGGAGATGATGGCAGATAATTTGTGCCTTTCAGAAGCCATACAACATGAGTATGTACCACATAATAACAACACAATCTGACTGATCCACTGTCTTGGGATAAAAAAAAAAAAAAACAGCATCCAATGTGGATAATGTTAAATTAAAAAGGATAGACAGACAGAAGATGGATACACCCTTTACAGCTCGCCATGCCAGCACAAGGCCAACACTCACATGTAGGGGTGATTTGGAACAGCCAATAAGCCTACTGTGTGTAATGTTATTGGACTGTGGGAGGAAACCGGACTACCCAGAGGAAAGACACACAAGCATTGGGGAAAACAAGCAAACTTCACACAGGAAATGCCCAGGCTGAGAATCAAACCCAGGCCTTCTCGCTGTGAGACAGACATGCTAACCACAATTCCACCGTGCCACCCTCTGCGTTTATCTGCATGATTTAAAAAATTAAAAAATAAAAAATAAAAAGTGTTGTGTTGGTATGGGTTCCCGCGTACTATATACTATTGGCAGTATATAAAATTTTGGATCCTTGGCGCATAATTGTTAATTATACATTAAGTGTTAAAGGCGGGCAGTGGTGGCCTAGTGATAAAGGTGCTGGATCACTGATCCAAAGGTTCTAGCCCCACTCGCCGCAGATTGTAACTGTTCCCCCAGTGCAGCTAACTGGGTTATCAAAGGCCGGCCATGTCTCTCACTGTCTATGGTGAGAAGCATGTAAAAGAATCATTGCTCACTTTCGACAAGAGTAGGCTGCAAAGCCGTCAGCGTGTTTCCACCCTGCGATGACCTGGCGAGCTGTCCAGGGTGTACTCTGCCCTCGCCCAGAGTCGGCTGGGATGGACGCCACTCTCCCCGCAACCCTAGTTAGGGTTAAGCGGTTACAGAACTGAACAGTTACAGGCACTGTCTTCAGAATACTTGAGAGCTGGGGGGTTAGTTTCAGATCCAGAGTGTCATAATTCCTGTTTGAGGAAAGTTTAATCATGTTGAATTATGATGTGGGTGAAGTGCAAGACCAATTCAACTGGGGTTTTTTTGTTTGTTTTTTGTTTATTTGTTGTTGATGCTTTTCATGTCTTCATTACAAAAATTTATCCACCCATAACCATAACCCATGTTTCCCCCAGTGCAGCTAACTGGGTTATCAAAGGCGGGCCATGTCTCTCACTGTCTATGGTGAGAGGCAGGTAAAAGAACCATTGCTGACTTTCGTAAAGAGTAGCTGCAAAGTCGTCAGCGTGTGTTTGTCCCTTGCTAAAAAGGGTTGTGACAGGAAGGGCATCCGACATAAAAATCTATGCCAAATCAAATGTGCCAATCAGATGATTCGCTGTGGTGATTCCCGAGTAAAAGGGAAAAAGCCGAAAGGAAGACAGACAGACAACCATAACCCATGTTTGTGACAGACTGGCTCCAAAATGTGTCGGAATGGTCAGGGTAGTGAGAGCCAGGATGCACTTATCGAGGGTGCTTAACATTCAGCTATGTGGAACCTTGGAGAAAAATGACTTAAATGACCATGATCGTGGGTTTTCATATAAATTAGGTAGGACTTTTTATAAAATTGTGGTCTTGTAAATTGTTCTCAAAACTTCTTTAATTATAAAATAATATTATAAAATGTAATAGTAGACAATTATGGAAGAAACAATTATTCATAATCAACCATCCAGTGAATCACTGGGAGAATTTCCAGTTTAAATGCTATTCCTGAGAAAAATGACTGTGACTTGGTAACTTTGATAAAATGGATCATAAACAAAACAGCAATAACCGACAGTATCTCAGTAAATAACGAAATATTTTCAGAAGACATCAATAAATGATCTAAGTAATTATAAATTGTTAAAACGACAATTTTCAGGAAACATTTTCTCTGTCATTTGAAATCTAAATTTAAATGTATGGTAAGTGTTGATAGGGTGTTTTCTTTTTATATATTCTTGTATTCTAAAAATGTACATTTCAAAGCAAACTGAGTTTTGCTGAGCTTATGGTGAATGGCGTTAAAACATTAAACAGCTGCAGGTTGTGGTGCCAACTCTGCGCTGTCGGTTGCCTTGTCTTTACATTTGCACATTTATATTACATTGGATGTAACTGACATATGATTGTATCCAAGACACAGATCTGTCTTATGGACCAAAAATAATTCTTGAAACATACACACCTTCAATTAAATTGCTGGAGTGAAAGTGTAAGTAAACAGATTGAAGAGGACCCAAGCTGTGCTTCTGTCTAATCACAGTGAATCCCTGGTGCATTTCAGTTTCCAAAATCTATCAGAGTTTTGGCTACATCTGCATTCAGGTGTTAGCTGTTGCTCACACAACTCACTATACTGCATATTACTTAGTTACCTGAGTGTGGTGAGGGTGACATTTAAATGCATCCTCCTCTGTCTCACATGTCTCTTATTATGCTGACATGATGATGGAGGAGGCACTTAGCAGCCTATCGCTCTCAATGGGATGTCATGACAGTCATACGTACTTCAGTTCTCTCTCTTTCTCTCACTCTCTTGTTCTCGCTCACGCGCTGTCTATAGATTCTACCCGCCTCGGTATGGCATTGCTACTTGATTTGATTTGTTAATATGCTAATGACAGGGAGTCTCAGTGCTTCAGAACAAAAGGGCCCTCATCGATCCTGCCACTGCTCAGGATGTTTAATTAATGTGAGTTATTACTGCGCCCATGTGCTTATCTCAGCAATTGTTGATTTTAGATACTTAAACTGATGGCAGCGACAAAGGAAGCTTAGAAGAAAACAACAATAACAACAGACTGGCCTTTTTTGAGTCAGTAGGCAGTGGTCAGATAGACTTTGAATTCTTAGACCAATTACTGAAGAACGTGAAACCGCTATGTATCTTAAATGAAGGTGTTACATAAAAATTGTCACTGAAGTTCAATGCACATCAGAAAGAAGCTGAACATTTTGCAACAAGCTTTCAATGTCTTTTAACTTATTTTATGTTATAAATTATTATTAATATTTTTTAATAACTGGAATAGAAATTTAGATATTGGGGCAGTGGTGGTCTAGTGGTGTAGGGCGCTGGATCGCTGAGCCAAAGGTTGGGGGTTCGAGTCCCACTCTGCACAAGGTTGTCACTGTCCCCCCCAGTGGAGCTAACTGGGTTATCAAAGGCCGGCCATGTCTCTCACTGTCTATGGTGTGAGGCATGTAAAAGAACCATTGCTGACTTTCGACAAGAGTTGGCTGCAAAGCCGTCAGCGTGTTTCCGCCCTGCGATGGCCTGGCGAGCTGTCCAGGGTGTACTCTGTCCTCGCCCGAAGTTGGCTGGGATGTGCACCAGCTTCCCCGCGACCCAAATTAGGATTAAGCGGGTACAGAAAATGATGATGAGAAATGAATGAAATTTAGATGGACCCTGCAATCATGTACATCTGTGTTTCAGAATCTCTTTTGAAAAACTTTTGGTTCATTGAGGACCAAGGTATTAATGTGTACATAATTCTAACAGGCATGAATCATTTCATGAAAGAATGCCAATTTGGAGATGAGAACATTTAGTGCAATAAATGCTCAAAACCCTCAGGTCTGACTTGCTCTAATTGCTTTCCAGTGTGATTCTGATGTTTTCTAACCAGCCATTTCTTTGAATTAACCTCCCCAGATTATCCCCATCGTTAATACCTTTCTGGGTTAAATCCAGCTAAGTGATTTCATGAAAATGCATGACCTCAGCAAGGATTTCTTGTATGAATGGCACAGAAGCCAAGACCATATAAGCTATTCACTGTGGACTGCAATCTTAATGAAAATCTTTGCTAGGATTGATTGAGATCAGAGCTGAAGTGCTTTCTGGGGATGCCTGGAGACTGGTGACATCATGGCATTCAAATCAGCCAATGAGCCGTCTAAACTGGATCCCATGCTATAAGCAGCATCCATTTTTGATATAGAGAGAAGTCTGATTTGGAGTTGAGATCAGCTGACATGTTAGAAAGGGAGCATAGAATTTTAGCTGACTTTTGATTGGATGTAATGGTAGAGTTGTCATTCAGCTACACTGTGGTTTTGGGATGCCATTGTGACACTCTGATTAGCTGGGTCCTATGCAGCAATCAATGCCCCCCTTTCTCAGTTAGTGGCGGCTATGCGCTGCTGATGTTTAATTAATAGTAAGGGATCAAAGTGATTGGCTTTGCATAGCCTGTAGTAATATCACATTAGTTTTGCATCTTAAAACCTTTCATCTTCTCTCCTGATGTCTTTGACGACTCGGCAAAGAACATCTATGCAGGTGCTTCTTGTCATTCCTGGTCTCTCTCTCTCCCCCCTCTCTTTACACTGTTTTGCACTTTAATTAGACGCGAGTACAGACTTCATCCTGGACTAGCATGGACTGACATTTAAAGACCACGAACCATCTTTAGAGATACATATTCATTTGGCACTTTCCCACTCAACAGCCTCCTACTCCTCAGATCAAATCGAAGCTTCTATAATAAAGTGAAAAATAATGTGAAAAATAATTCATGCTTGTGGATTAATTAGGGTTTTCCAGTTAAATCAGATGTTGACAAGTTTAGTGTGATACTTTTGAAATCTGACATCAGTGCCTCTTAATGTTTGAAGAGTCTCCTGGTGAAAAATAAAGTTAGCCATTATCCTATCTTAACACCTCCATTCATCTATTATTTAAGAAGTCTTTGAATGAGAAACGATGAATCTTTTGGCAGCATTTGGTTATTAAATGTCCCGAAGGACAAGTAATCATCTATTTAAACCATTCATTCACTCACTCATTTTCTGAACCACTAAGTCTAGGTTAGGGATGTAGGGAGGCTAGTGTCCATCGTAGCTGACTCTGACTGAGGGCAGAATACACCCTGGACAACTTACCAGGCCTTTACAGGGCAGAAACATGGTGACGGCTATTAGGGTGCCATAGACTATAATGGCCAAAAAAAACCCCCAAAGGTTTTAAATATTTTTCTGATCTCGCTCCCTAGTTTTGTTACTTTTATGAAGCATCGTAACTACACAAAGTTTCAGTTCATTTTCTGTAACCGCTTCATCCTAATTAAGGTCGCGGGGAGGCCGGTGCCCATCCCAGCCAACTCAGGGCGAGGGCAGAGTACACCCTGGACAGCTCGCCAGGCCATCACAGGGCGGAAACACACTGACGGCTTTGCAGCCTACTCTTGTCGAAAGTCAGCAATGGTTCTTTTACATGTCTATCACCATAGACAGTGAGAGACATGGCCCGCCTTTGATAACCCAGTCAGCTGCACTAGGGGGGAGACAGTGACAACCTTGTGGAGAGTGGGACTCGAACCCCCAACCTTTGGATCAGCAATCCGGCGCCCTATCCACTAGACCACCACTGCCCCTTATATATGTATATATATTTTATATATATATAAAATGTCACAGTTAATGATCTAAAAAATTATTAAAAAAAGGGAAAACAATTCCTTACCCCAAGAATGAAATACAGTAAGGAAGGGAGAGATTGTGCTGGATAAGCTGGGGCAGGTGAGCCTGGAGTAGTAGATGCAGCTGAGGTAGAGGGTACAGGATCTGTTGCAGGCCTCTCTACCTTCTTAAAATACTGCTCCAGGTTAGACTGGACAGAGAGCAACCTCTTCTCATCCAAGATCTCCTTGTAGCATTGCATCAAATCGATGATGCCTCTGGAAACCTTAGTGAACTTTTTCAAGTTGGGAACCTGAGCCTCAAAAGTTGCCAATGCTTGCTGCATCTCGCACCCGAAACTAGTTCGCGTTTGTTTACGCAACCGCGCAAGACGTAATGACGCATAATATTACAGTACCGAGACTGAGCGAAGGAAAGCGATGCCGTCTTCCTCGGCCCACAACCACAACACAGCGAATTCTTCCGCCTCGCGCACCCGAAACTAGTTCGCGTTTGTTTACGTAACCGCGAAAGACGTAATAACGCATAATATTATTTTTTATATTTTTATGGGGGCGCGTTTGTAACCACGAAACGGTGTAAGTTGGGACCGGTGTAAACCGAGGACTCCCTATATATATATATATATATATATATATATATATATATATATATATATATATATATATATATATATATATATGCATATTTACTGGTAGCTCAACCGGATGGAATATTTTCATAGAGTACATGTATTCAGCAGCCGGTCACTGTCTGCATGTTAACACTGTATTATACAGTGAAATATAATCTTATTTAATTGAACCATTTCTTTATATTATATAATTAATTGTGCGCTTTATTTTATGGAAGTCAATATTCTTGCTGAGATCTGTTTTGTCACTTAGTCATCTAACAAAACAGCCACTGTGACAGCATAAACATCACTGTTTAATACAGTATTTATTCATTAGACGCATAGCACTGATTGAGTGATTGAATTGAGTAATAGCACTGATTGAGTGATAATAGGGTAAGTGACTGTTATGTTATTTGACTTATATACTTGCATTGTCCTATTTAGATAACAGAATATCAGTTGTTATCTGGCCAATTAATAAAAGTACGTAAAAGGCTAGGATCTGGTTATAGTGTTGCAGGAAGCTATAGTGTCTTTATATGAGATGAGATGAGATTTCCTTTCGGTTTTTTCCCCTTTATCAGGGGTCACCACAGCGAATAATTCGTACGTTTGATCTTTATATATAGTCGGCCCCCAACTTATGAAATTAATCCGTTGCGGGCCACGCTCACAAGACGTGGAATACAAAGCGCATTCCCTGCTTGACAAACTCAACTTTAATTTGATTCCTTGAGGGATTGGAATTCCAGATAAGCTCAAATGTGCCCACATTTATTAAACATTTACTGAATTAAACAACTTAAAAACTAAACTAAAAACTAAAGCATTATTCCTTCTCTCTCTCTCTCTCTCTCTCTCTCTCTCTCTTTCTCTCGCACGAGCGCGCGCTGCGGGCCACGCCCACAAGACGTGAATTCAAAGCGTGCCCTGCTTGACAAACTCAAATTTAATTTGATTTGAATTCCAGATGAGCTTAAAAAAACTTAAAAACTAAACTAAAAACTAAAGAGTGATGCTTCCTTCTGTCTCTATCTGGGAGGCCAGTGGGGCGGGATGTTGAGAGACAGCCAATGAGGGAGCAACTCGCGTGTCGTGTGAAATTTTGATTGGCACGTTTGAATTTTGAATTTCTTTTCATAAGGGGGGTTGTTTCGTATCTCGGGGAACGTAAACTTATGAAAATGTTTTTCGTAACCCAGGGATTTCGTACACAGGGGTCTTCATAAGTTGGGGGGCCCGACTGTATATATATATATATATATATATATATATATATATATATATATATATATATATATATATATATATACACACACATATATATATATATATATATATATATATATATATATATATATATATATATATATACTAGTATATATATATATATATATATATATATATATATATATCAATCAGACGCTACCCTACGTACGAACATTTATTTTACGAACATCCAGACATACAAACAGGGCTGTCCAAGGTCGAAAGTGAAAGTGAAATGAAATTGAAGAACAAGTAGAAATAGAAATGGAATAAAATCTATAGAAAGATATATCATAAATATAAGTATGAAATATGATTAAACATTATCCTGAGGTACACTTAATACTTCATTAGACACCAGTAGAGGGGCGTGGCTGACACATGTGGACGGATCGCAATGCGCACATCTGATCTGACTCTGATCCATCTACTGTGCCTTCCACCATACGGAGGTCAGGGAAGAAAAGCAGAATGATTCATTTCTGAAACTCACGTCAAAACTTTCAAAGAAGAAACAAATTGACTCCAGTATTATAATGAACTAGAAGAAGTGAAACTCTCTGTAAATCTGATCAGATCAGCTGTGATGTGCTTGAGAGGAACCAGGAGTTTAAACACGGGACATAATGAGATTGATAATGTGTTCATTTTATAATTTTATATTTTTAGCATTTTAATATTTATTATACCCATTATGTGGGTTTAATTTAATTCGAAAATATTTTATATATCTTTTTAATTTATGTATACTACATTTTGTAAAGAATTTTAATAAAGTTTCCTGACATTGTTTCCCATCTACCATGCTATAAAGACTAGCATTGTACTCATTCCGGTGTCAGAAGATTGTCCCTATTCACGCCCTGCTGATATTCTGACGGCTGAATGATTCTGGCGTCATAGAAGGTCTAGAAGATTCTGTGACGCCAGGAATATTCAGCCGGACCCAAAAATGCAAGAGACAGGGTGAGATGAAAATGGATGGGTTTTATTGTTCACAGGGAAGGCACTAGAGCACGGGGAAATCTTAGTCACTGTTAGAGATGCGGAGAAACCGGGAGATCCAACTAAAGCAGGAACTGGTGAAGCATGGAGCTGAGAGCCAGAGAGAGCACAGGGAAGAGGGACTTCTACCACCAGAGGATATATACAGACGCTCCCCAACTTATGAACATTCATTTTACGAACATCCAAAGATACGAACAGGGCTGTCCGAGGTCAAAAATGAAATTGAAATGAAATTGAAAAACAAGTAGTAATAGAAATGGAATAAAATCTAGAGAAAGATATATCATAAATATAAGTATGAAATATGATTAAACATTATCCTGAGGTACATTTAATACTAGGCTCCGGCAGAGGGTCATGGCTTACACATGCTTTACACCGGAGGTCCGGGAAGAGAAGCAAAATGATACATTTCTTGACTCTTGCCAGAACTTTCAAAAAAGAAATAAATGGACTCCAGTATTATAATAAACTGGATAAGAGTGAAACTCTGTCAATCTGATCAGATCTGCTGTGCTGTGCTTGACAGGAACCAGGGGTTTAAACACGGGACATAATGATATTGATACTGTACAGATGATTATGGAGAGAGAGAGAGAGAGAGAGAGAGAGAGATTGTATACAGTACAAACTCGTATAGGTTACTTATACAAGGTTTAAACATACATCCTCCTCAAAAGAATGCCCTGTAACATCTTACGAACATATTCATCTAACAAACGGATGTCCGGAACCTAACTCGTTCATAAGCTGGGAGGCGTCTGTATATCTTCTTCTTTTCCTTTCGGCTGTTCCCTTCAGGTGTCGCGTCCATCTCACCCTGGCCTCTGCATCTTCTACTCTTACTCCAACTACCTTCATGTCCTCCTTCACCACATCCATAAATCTCTTTGATCTTCCTCTTGGCCTTCTGCCTGGTAGTTCCAACCTCAGCATCCTTCTACCAATATACTCACTAGCCCTCCTCTGTACATATTCAAACCATCTCAATCTAGTCTCTCTGACTTTGTCTCCAAAACCTCTTACATGAGCTGTCCCTCTGATGTACTCATTCCTGATCCTATCCGTCCTCGTTATTCCCAAAGAGACTAACATTTTCATCTCTGCTACCTCCAGCTCTGCCTCCTGTCTTTTCCTCAGTGCAACAGTTTCTGATACCCCCATTTCACTGGAGCTGGCAGACTCGCGGAAGCAAACCGTAGTCATCCTCCAATGTTCCTCAGTCGTTCCTCAGTCATTCCGTCACCTTCTGTGTCCTTCCGTACAATTCCAAAGGTATTCCTGCTCTTCTGTCAGGCCAAAATATTCCGCGGATGTGCTTTTGAACATGTTCAAAAGCATGTTCACGGAAAAAAATTCCCACAGTGTTCCCTCACTCACTCAGTCCTTCTGCCAATGTTCCGTCATCGTTCCTTTTATACCGCAAGTCTTCCGTGAACGTTCCGCGAACATTCCTCCTATTTCCGGGTAGTCAAAAGCAGCCACGGAATCCCCACGGAATACCCAAGGAAGGTTTGCGGAATATATGCGGAATGGTTGTGGATAAAACGGAAGACTTGCGGAACAAGGAAGTTACTTCCATTATAAATTATTCCAGTTCATTCACTTTATTTTGTCTGTTTTCCTGTTCAGTTAAGTTATAATCACTGTGGTTTGGACTTGTGTGCATGGTTTTTAGTCTGGAATGATTGAAGTGCAAATAAAAGGAACGTATTGACCTGAGGCTTAAGTGAAATGGGGGTATAAGCCATACATCACTGGTCTCATCACCGTCTTGTACACTTTTCCTTTCATTCTTGCCAGTACCCTTCTGTCACACATCACACTGGACACTTTTCTCCAACCATTCCAACCTACCTGCACACGCTTTTTCACCTCTTTTCCACACTCTCCATTGCTCTGGACTGTTGAGCCTAAGTATTTATTTCCAAGAAATAACACTGTATTTTATGTTTATTTGATATGCAAATCAGCCCCTTAACACTTGCATTTATACATTCATGAGGTTGGACAAGCATGTAGGAGCGGTGCAATAGATGTACAAAAATCTTGTATATTCAGGTCGAATATCAAAATTGCGTTTCAGAAACTGCTTATATCGAGGGGTTGTCACATAAGGTACAACAGTGGTTAGAGTTTACAGATAAAAGAAATAGTGACTGACAGAAGGAGAAGATTAGACTCGACTGAAATCTATGATTACTCAAACACCCACACTTTACAATAATGGGAGTATAATCTTACCATGTTGCACAATATGTTGAACCTTGAGATGGATGATTTACAACAGCAGAAATTCACATCAGATTTCATATATATTAGTCAGGATATGGACTCTAAGGCTATAATAGACATAGGCTCAAGTTATGGTTAAAAAAAAAAAAACCCCAAAAAACATTGCCTGGTTTTTGTGTGGTTTGTTTAAACCTGTACCCCTGTTTGCTTTAGATTCTGATTCAGAACCAAATTAATGTAGAATAGTACAGATGTAGAATGTTCTGCACACATTAAAAGTAACAATCATCATAATCTGGTATATTTAATCAACATGTACATATTGGCTTTTATTTAACATCATGATTCATTTAATCGTTTACATTTAATTAAGCTACTGTTCGCTAATATTAATATTTACCTGTGAATTTTAACCAGGCGTCACTCAAAAAATAAGCCAGAAATTTAGTGCCCTTTTTAGGAAATGTCGGATATTATATAATACTCTTTCTACAGTGTCTGTACTCAGTAGACTGGATGGTCACCCACTCACCACCTTGCTCTGCTTGGTTGTGTTTTCTAGGAGAAAGGCAGTGGCCGATGCGATCTCAGAGTCATCATGGTAGGAAGGCAGTTCTGTATGCTTGAGTGTGTTTTCCCTTTGATCCCGAAGACTAGCCTTGTCTGTGTTTGTGGTGGCTGTGTACGTCCATGTACTCTCACCTCTCACCTTGTAGATCTGTGCTGAAGCTCGATTAGACTTGTGCTGTTTTCCTTTTTATTTCTTTCATTAAAAGCCCTGCACTCCAGCTTGACTCACTCCCCCGTAGTGTTTCTGTTCCTCTGGACTCCTTTCTGTCGTTTCTCCCGAAGTGTCTTGTACACAAGCTTTGGCCGCCTCTGAACAGGAAGTGCAAACACCTGTGCAAGGATAAAGACAGTTTTACTGATGATGTGACTTCTTGTTAATAAAAGAAGACATCAGATAAATCTGTGCTTATCCTTGTTAACAACTCAACACATCGTGAGATCGAGAGATGACCTCGCCTCTGGGATCCAAAGGAAAACCTGGTATGTGTATCAATGATTTACAACAAGAAATTGTTTTGTTCATGTGCTTTTCTTCCTCTTTCTTTTCTGAAAATCTGACTCTTCATAATGTTATTGCTGGTGTTATATAACACATCAAGACTGAGATTAAATGAAAACAGGTAAACACAGCGTGCTATGAGCTTTTCTCTAATATGCATTGTCACTCAGGAAGTCCACCCATGCATTAGTATGGGGTCAGTGTTCTTCATATTACTGCATGTCCATGATATTGCTAAATGAGGCAGTGAAGTGTTGCTCACAATGACCTCTGGAGATGGGTTATATAGTCACTTGAAAAGGCTGTCAGCATGCATTTGTCAGTGTGGGACCAAGCACTTCACAAGAAACACCAGGCTATTACACTTCAAGCTTTTTCTCTTCTATTACTTCTTGCCTCCGGTTTACCATGATTGCCAGAGTACTGTATTAGTGAAGACCAAAACAATTGGCTAGGAAATGTTTCGGGGACTTACTGCTCATTTTCACCTGCTTCATCAATAACCTAACAGCCCTGCACAATGCACAAAGAAATTACTTTTTTCTCTGTTTTTTTTTTGTTTTTGGTTGTTTGCTTGTTTTTGCTACTTTGACCGAATTATAGTCATTTTGAGTTCCCACATATCTTCTAGGTTCTCCATAGAGCAAAACAGCTTTAGAGACATTTAAAGCCCATCATCAAATTCCGTTTCAAATTATGTCACAAGTCAGATAAACACTTGGAAGAAAGTGTTAATTGTTTTTACACACACACACACACACACACACACACACACACACACACACACATATATATATATATATATATATATATATATATATATATATATATATATATATATATATATATATATATATATATATATATCCACACACACACACAGTATACATACATACATACATATATTATCTATTTATTTTTAATCTCATTCTACGTTTTTAATTTCCATTCCATTAATTACTCCATTTAAACAACACACAAGGCAACAAATAGTACAACTATGATCATTTTAAAAAAATTATGATTTTTGTCATATGCTCATTCCCACCCACAACACTGTTCTCCTCTGTTACTGAACATTATGCTGTCATTAGTCTTTATTCTGTTTTGGAAATGAAGTCTATTTGATCCAATATTTCTGGAATAATTCCCACCAGAGTACACACACTACGAACTTCTTGCTTGAGCTTGTGCACTATTTGAATACGGATAATATGGATAAGTCAACAAAAAGACTTGTCACATGGTAACGGTATAATCCATCCGAATATTAATGGCAGTTTATGTGATCACTAACAAACACGTGGATTTTGAACAAATTTTGATAAACTAGATTTGCATACCTGCCAACATTTGGGTTTTTTTTTCAATCAGGGACCACACATAATGGTGTGCAAGTGCTGAAGGCATGCATCTAATCTGGGGGCATTCCAGTGCATTTCCACCCCAAGATTTTTGTCAAAAGGTGTTTCTTATTCATCCATTTCCTGGAATCTAGGAAAGGCTTTTTCAGTTATTAAGGATTATCAATGAGATTTTCAATTACATGTTTTAAGTTGTGTGTACAACTAGCAAGCATAATTCCACTTGCGATATTCAATATTTTGTGACCCTTAAACGTGGTAAAAACCTGCAGAATATTTTATGTAAATTTGGCATGGAAATTTTTTTTGGTCTCTGAAAATCTGGTAAAATTCATGGAATTTACTGATCTCAAACAGCTGAGCACTTTAACCACCAGCCACATATATACATTACTGGGTATCTTGGATTTCCAAGATTCACTGGTGCCTCAATTAATTCTAAAATTCTGTTATTAGACTTAATGCCGCTCAGTACAAATTATATCATAGATTGCTATGAAAAATAAAAACAGAGAATAATAATTATTGTAAAACTTACCTTCAGATGGAGGAAAAACCAGGAGAAAAAAATTCTTTAACCTTTAGAAACTGACATCTTTAATCATTGTTTACAGGATAATGTGTATCACTGAGCATGCGCACTTACCCTGCTGATCCACTGACCATGGTTCATGAGTTTTCATGAGCTATTACTGACTGGCTGCTAACCACACTCAAGTGGTCTCAGCATCAGTGTTGCCAGATGTATAATTTTTTTTTGTATTTGGAATTTTAACAATTGTACAATATACAATAAAGTCTTAGTAGAAGTCGCATCAGACGAAAATGTGGATAGGAGAGCGTGGTAGGAAGCCAGATCTAATTCAAGTTGAGCTTTCTTCCACTTTCTCTCAGCTGCTCTGAGTTGCCTACGATTGCTTCGGAGTATCTCCGAGAGCCAACAAGCAGAACAAGAAGTCTTCTTGGTTTTTGTAGACAAATGGCAGAGAAGAATCATAAAAGCAGAGAGTGAAGAGAGGAAAGTGTCAGTAGCAGATCTGAGTGTTCGGGAAGAAAGGGAGACTGGGTTAGGAAGGTAGGATAGAGTACACGAAGCAACAGATGAGGGAGATACAGTGTGAAGGTTTTGTCGAGTAGGGGAAGAAAATTGAGAGCTAGTGTTAGATAGAATAGGTAAGTTGATAGGAAATGAAATCAAGTGGTGGTCAGAGATGTGTACTGGAGTTGAATTTATGCCTCTAACTGGAGGGGGACAACTGAAAATGAGATCCAAAGACATTCCCTTCTTTGTGTTGGAGAGCAGTTATTGAAAGTTAAAAAAAATGAGTAAAGAGGGAGAAGGCAAGAGGACTGAAGCTTCTTAGAGGGGAGATTAAAGTCTCCTAGAAGAGTGAGAGGGGTGTTGTCAATGGGGAAAGTGCTGAGGAGTGTCTCCATTTCTTCTGGAAAGTGTCTGGGGTCCAAGAGGGCCTTAGATAACAATAATGAGGAGGTTGATTGGAGAAGAGACCTTTACTGCATGAAGCTCAAAGGAGGAGATGGTTAGATGAGAATGAGAAAGTGGTGTGAAGCACCAACTTCGAGACAAGAGTAGACCTGTATCGCCACCTCTCTCAAGTTACTCGTGGAGTATGAGAGAAAGCATAAGTAGAGGAAAGAGCTGCTAGTGTACTAGTCCTTCTCAAAAAATTAGCATATTGTGATAAAGTTCATTATTTTCTGTAATGTACTGATAAAAATTAAACTTTCATATATTTTAGATGCATTGCACACCAACTGAAATATTTCAGATCTTTCATTGTTTTAATACTGATGATTTTGGCATACAGCTCATGAAAAACCAAAATTCCTATCTCAAAAAATTTGCATATTTCATCCGACTAATAAAAAAAGTGTTTTTAATACAAAAAAGTCAACCTTCAAATAATTATGTTGAGTTATGCACTCAATACTTGGTCTGAAATCCTTTTGCAGAAATGACTGCTTCAATGCGGCGTGGCATGGAGGCAATCAGCCTGTGGCACTGCTGAGGTGTTATGGAGGCCCAGGATGCTTCGATAGCGGCCTTAAGCTCATCCACAGTGTTGGGTCTGGTGTCTCTCAACTTTCTCTTCACAATATCCCACAGATTCTCTATGGGCTTCAGGTCAGGAGAGTTGGCAGGCCAATTGAGCACAGTAATACCATGGTCAGTAAACCATTTAGCAGTGGTTTTGGCACTGTGAGCAGGTGCCAGGTCGTGCTGAAAAATGAAATCTTTATTTCCATAAAGCTTTTCAGCAGATGGAAGCATGAAGTGCTCCAGAATCTCCTGATAGCTAGCGGCATTGACCCTGCCCTTGATAAAACACAGTGGACCAACACCGGCAGCTGACATGGCACCCCAGACCATCACTGACTGTGGGTACTTGACACTGGATTTTCGGCATTTTGGCATTTCCTTCTCCCCAGTCTTCCTCCAGACTCTGGCACCTTGATTTCCAAATGACATGCAAAATTTGCTTTCATCCGCAAAAAGTACTTTGGACCACTGAGCAACAGTCCAGTGCTGCTTCTCTGTAGCCCAGGTCAGGCGCTTCTGCCGCTGTTTCTGGTTCAAAAGTGGCTTGACCTGGGGAATGTGGCACCTGTAGCCCAGTCCACTGCTTCCACAGGTCCCCCAAGGTCTGGAATTGGCCCTTCTCCACAATCTTTCTCAGGGTCCGGTCACCTCTTCTGGTTGTGCAGTATTTTCTGCCACACTTTTTCCTTCCCACAGACGTCCCACTGAGGTGGCTTGATACAGCACTCTGGGAACAGCCTATTCGCTCAGAGATTTCTTTCTGTGTCTTACCCTCTTGCTTGAGGGTGTCAATGATGGCCTTCTGGACAGCAGTCAGGTCAGCAGTCTTACCCATGATTGCAGTTTTGAGTAATGAACCAGGCTGGGAGTTTTTAAAAGCCTCAGGAATCTTTTGCAGGTGTTTAGAGTTAACTGGTTGATTCAGATGATTAGGTTAATGATATGCTAATTTCTTGAGATCGGAATTTTGGGTTTTCATGAGCTGTATGCCAAAATCATCAGTATTAAAACAATAAAAGACCTGAAATATTTCAGTTGGTGTGCAATGAATCTAAAATATATGAAAGTTTAATTTTTATCAGTATATTACAGAAAATAATGAACTTTATCACAATATGCTAATTTTTTGAGAAGGACTAGTATGTGAGGAAATCCAGGTTTCACTTACTGCAAGAAAGTCAAGAGAGTAGTGAGAAGCAATGGCAAAGTTGAAATCAGCCTTTTTCACAGCAGATTGGCAGTTCCAGAGTCTTCCAGTCACCCTCATCTAAGACTGTGACAGCAGTGGAGGTTAAGTAAGGTTGCTAAGACTATGTCTGAGGTGAAATCTGCCCGAGATCACAGAAATTTCACTACATTGACATTCTGTGATGTTGCCATTCAGATTAATGCAAAATTGGTTAAAGAAACCAAAAATCTATGTTTTTATCATGGTACTGCAGTCACTATATTTCGACTCAGATGAAAAATGCTAGATTTTGTATACATATATATTTTTAAGGTTAGTTTTTGTCCCCGTTTTTCATATACATGAGTTGACCATCCTAATAAACAGGCTGAAAGTAACACCTCATTCTACCAGACAGCAAAGCTAATTATAATTCCTAGGACTCCAATCCACGGATCACGTTGTCATCATCGATTGGTTGATTGATTCATTCTTTCATTTTATTAACCGCTTAATCCTAATTAGGGTCACAGGGAGGCTGGCGCCCATCTCAGCCGACTCGAGGCGAGGGCAGAGTACACCCTGAACAGCTTGTCAGGCCATCACAATGCAAAAACATGCTGACAACAACCCAATGGCTTTTTCATCATTAACATTTCACTTTTCAGAAGATGGGTTTAACTTTATTTGTTTGTATGGGTTTTTTTTTCTTTTTTCTTTCTGCGCCACTCAGGAGTCCTTTTTTTTTTTGATGACTCTTGAAGATTCCTGTCCAAACCATTGAGTTTTACTCCAGATCTGCATGCTGGAGCATTATAGTATTTAACATTTTGCCAGTAAATGTTAATTTCTTTTTGTCAGGCGTTAAATGCCAACTCCCATCGGTTTCTCAGCCCCGCTGTCCATCAGAGTAGCAGGAGAAGGGCAAGCCCACTGCATTTGCCAACATGCCCACTGGGCCAGAGCTTGCACCTGGCCCTGCCCTGGATATCACATGGCATCAGTAATTAAATGGATCACGGATGGTAGGGGAGGGTGAAAAAGTTAGGTTTTTAAAATGGTGCATGATATCTTCTAGATCTGCTCTCTGCTCATGGCTCACTGATGTCTATTCCACCATACATCAATATCCTGAGAACCAAATACCTTTTAAACTTATGTTTTATTAAGGGGGGGTCAGTGGTGGTCTGGTGGTAAAGGTGCTGGATCAATGATCCTAAGGTTGGGGGTTCAAGCCCTACCATCAACAGGTTGTCATTGTTGCTGGCTGGCCACCACTGTCTATCGTGTGAGGCATGTAAAAGAACCATTGCTGACTTTCGACAAACGTAGGCTGCATAGCTGTCAGTGTGTTTCTGCCCTGCGATGGCCTAGCAAGCTGTCCAGGGTGCACTCTGTCCTTGCCCGGAGTCAGCTGGGATGGGCACCAGCCTCCCTGTAACCCTAATTAGTATTAAGCGGTTCAGAACATGAATGAATGAATGTTTTATTAAGGGTCAATCAGCTATTTTATTCACAATATTTTCAAACTACGTAGGGAAACAGAGTCGCTACATTCAGTGAAACTTAAAATGTCATCTTTAACCAGATTCAGGGCAGAAATGAAATCTTTTTCAATTTGTTATGGTTAGCATGTTGTGTTTATTAGGAAGCAATTTGTGTGTTGAAGTTGTTCCCAAACAACATTGGCCTGACCAAAGGGTGATCTGGGGCGAGGAGAGGGAGCACTTTTAAGCACTAGAGGATACACAGCTGTTCATGCAAATGTACTTTTATGACCTTGTTTATTTACTTACTTTTAAATTGTATGCTTATTTTTTCTTTGACCTAAGTTAACTCTTTTAGCTTTAGTATTCAGGAAAGAATGACATGGTTCATTTCTGATTTTTGCTTCAACTACTTTTAACTACATTGGTTTTATAATAATATATTTTGCCACTATTTTTCAAAACATTTCTTCTATAAACCCTGGACATATATATATATATATATATATATATATATATATATATATATATATATATATATATATATATATCTTTGAGGGTATAGTTAATTTTTAATTAATTAAATTTGTGCAAATTAATTAATTACGTAAACATATCAGACAAAATGCTTCACAGCCTTGGTGTAAAAATTCCTCAGAATAGAAATGATAAAAGTCATAAAGAAGGAACTTGTGTAACATGAAAATAATTAGCTTTTGAAAAAGATTGCTGTACCCCACTATTTTTGCAGTAGTACAGCCTACATATACAGCATTTGTCACTCTTTGTGATGCCGATGCAGTTTTTCTCATGTGAATATGCAACAGAAATGTCAGAATACTGAATCACTGGTGTACCATCTGGATATTATTATGCAGACTGGCAGGAGTGTTGTTGTCAGGATGTATTAGGTGTGAAACAGGAATACGTGCGATGTGAAGATTCATTCGCCCGTAGGCGCTGGGATCAGTGATTGCTGCTCCCTATACTGTTTTTGTTTTGAAAGGCCAAACCCATCAACAATGTAGGCTGTACATGATTCACAACAAAGTAGACCTTGTGGCGAAACAAGGGAGCATTAACGCTGCGAATTCAGCATGGCTTCTGCAACTCAACCTGCATTCAACATCTCTCTGAATCTCTAAGCTTAAGGCAGTGGGTTAGAACCTTCCCGAATTCAGTTGAATCATTCGCCCATAATTGCACCTAAAGTTTTGTTTTCCTTTCTCCAAGGAGGCTGAATGAAACAAACTAAAACTTTACTGTCCGCCTACTTACCTGAATAGCCTTAAAGGTAAAATCGGAAGCATCTCCATCTCAAAAGACAACAGTGTGCCTCTGTGCCTTCAATTAGTTTTCACATTCTCAAGCATGCCAGGCAGGAAAGAAAAGAATTGTAAAACTAAGGCAGTTCTGGAGTCATTTAAATTATTATTAATAAGTCTCCGCCTTCTTTTCCAGCTGTCCCATGTTGCCTGAATTTTTTTTTTTTAATCAAGAGTATGACAGAGTGACAGGTCACTGTAGCATCCCTTGAACTGTAGGTTTTAGTGCTCCACTTTAGCCCTCTCAAAAGCAGATAATTGCTCCCCAGATTAAAGCGAGATCACTCAACTGGACCATGCTTGGTATTAATTAGGCCTCACATCGAAGCTAGTTTATGTCAGTCTGTGCTGCAGTACACACACTTGTTCTGACATGTGACTTAACTTGATAGTGCACTAGCCTCTTAAAATCATCTTTAACTTTTAGAGTTGAACTTGAACATGTTTAATTTAGCAGTTGTTGAAGCAGACTCACAGCTGCTGTATATCTAGGTTTGTTTGTTCAAGAATTTGGCCACTCACATTCTTACCAAGACATCAGCTTATCAATGTTATATTATAACTAAACAATATAACTATAAGTCCTAAACAAGCCTAATGAACAAGCCTGTGGTGAGAGTGGCAAGAAAAAAAAAGGCTGTGACAATACGAGGAGGAAAATCTAATCCCAACCAGAGACCATAGGGAAACTCAGAACTAGAACTGCATATTGTGCAAAATAAGCTATTTAAACATATCAAATTCACATACCAAACATGCCCAACACTTGACGCGAGGTAGTAGCTTGAGTAACTCTATGACCCAGAGAGGTATACCAGCGAGAACTCTAGTTCTTGATAGGGTCACCCAAGCTGGACAGGTTGAATTGTAGAGGTCAGACAAACTTGGATGACAACTCTCCTAAGAGTATAATAGGTTGGCATAGGGCTAACAACTCTACCTGGAAAACCAAACTGTTACAGAAGCATCAACGACATATCAAAATCAACATGACTTGGGAACAGGAGGACCTCACTACAGGAGGATTATGACGCTGTGCAGTGAAACCCACAAGGAAGCTGTAACACTGACTCCCCTTCTGTTCCCCAGTAAACCAACAAGAATAGCTACATGGAACATCATGATGATATATGAAACAGGCAGGACCATCCAGGTAGTGAAGAAGATGAGAAACTACAACATCTCTGTCCTTGACTTGAGTGAGATAAGATAGCTGCAGATAGGCCAGTTACGAATAGGATGAGGAGTAACAGTGCTGTTCTCAGGACATACTGAGGAGGGATCATCACACACCCAAGGAGTTGCCTTGATGCTATCACCACAGGCACGACAAGCACTCATCGGCTGGGAACCATTAAGCCCTCGAATCATAACAGCAAAGTTTACCACTAAAAAGAATAACATCAAATGAACATTATACAGTGTTATGCACTAACCAATAATGCTGAGAATGACACAAAAGATTTCGTCTATGATTCCTTCTACTCCAGTATACATTGGATAAAAGCAGAGTAAAGGATGTGACAATTCTCATGGGTGACTTTCATGCCAAGATAGGAGACGATACCACCGGCTATGAGACAGTGATGGGAGTACATGAACTTAGGAAGATTAATGAGAATGGTGAACGCCTTGCTAACCTGTACTCTCTGAACCAACTGGCTATAGGAGGAAGCATTTTCCCTCACAAGCGGATCCACAAAGCAACATGGCGGTCGCCAGGTCACATCACAGAAAACCAAATAGACCATATCTGCATCAGCCAAAAGTTCAGATGATCATGTCAAAATGTAAGAGTGATACGAGGAGCAGATGTGTCATCTGACCACCATCTTGTTACGATGGCAGCACATCTCAGACTCAAGAAACACACTACAAAGTCCAACAGCTGCACAAAGTACAACATTGGCTTGCTCAGGAATCAGGATATACAAACAGATTTCCAACTAATGCTCACCAACAGATTCAAGCCTCTTTAAGATCTCCTGGAGGATAACAGCACCAGTACTGAGTTCCAGTGGGAACACACCAAGAAGCTCTGGCATGACACCTGTCAAGAGGCACTGGGTAAGAAGCCTATTCAACATAAAGACTGGATCTCCACCAAGACACTCCAGAAACTGGAAGTCAGGAAGAGGAAGAAAGATGCACTGAACATGAGCAAGACTCGATCAGCCAAGGCAGCAGCACAAGGGGAGTATTCCATCGCAGACAAAGAAGTCAAACAGAACTGTGAGAGAGACAAGAGAGCTCACATTGACCATCTGTTCAGGCAAGCAGAGGAAGCTGCAGGTTAAGGGAACCTGAAAGAAGTATATACAATTACCACGAAACTAGGCAACAGGTTTCACAACACACTGACAAGCCAGTAAAGGACAAGAATGGAAGCCCTGTAACAACAACAGAAGAACACCTGAAGAGATGGGTAGGGCACTTCCGTGAACTCCTCAACAGACCAGCTTCAGCAGATGGACCAGGCATCCTTCCAGCTGAAACAGATCAAACCATAAACTGCGAAAGGCCATCCAAAGCAGAAGTCAAGAGAGCCATAAAAGCACTAAAGAATGGGAAAGCAGCAGTACCAGGTAATGTACCAGCAAAAGTGATAAAAGCAGACATTGAAACATCCACCAACATGCTGCACAGCCTCTTTGGCAAGATCTGCGAGAGGGAGGAAGTACCAGAAGAATGGAGAGAAGGACATTTCATCAAGTTGCCAAAGAAAGGAGATCTTTGAGACTGCCACAACTACAGGGGGATTAAGCTCCTATCAGTGCCTTGGAAAGTCCTAAACAGAATGCCTTTGACAAGGATGAGGGATGCTGTTGACAACACACTCTGCGACCAGCAAGCAGGGTTCTGCAGAAACAGATCATGTGCAGACCAAATTTCCAGCCTACGCATCATTGGACCAGTCGCTTGAGTGGGGCTCCCCATTATATGTAAACTTCATTGACTATGAAAAGGCCTTTGACAGTGTGGACAGAAGTACACTGTGGAAGCTGATAAGACATTATGGAGTACCAGAAAAAATTGTAACCCTTTTCAAGTCAACATACCAACAGATGACTTGTAAGACATGCTGGCCAACTTTCTGGCCCTTTTGATGTCAAGACAGGAGTACATCAAGGATGTCTTCTAGCACCCTTCCTCTTTCTCCTCGTCATTGACTGGATCATGAAGACTAACACCGACAACAGACAGAATGGTATACAGTGGTTCTTATGGAAACAGCTCAATGACCTAGATTTTGCAGATGATCTTGAGCTACTTGTTCACAGTTACCAACAGATGCAAGATAAGACAGATAGCCTGGCAAGGACATCTGAGAAAACAGAGCTAAAAGGTCAACAAAAAGAAAACAGAAGTCATCAGAGAAGTAGAGTAATTTACCTACTTGGGAAGTGTAGTTGATAGACAAGGAGGCACTGACAGAGAATTCACAGCGAGAGTGGGCAAAGCATGAGCAGCTTTTATTATACCGAAGAACATTTGGAACTCTAAAGAAGTCAAGATGGCCACAAAGTTGCGCCTCTTCAGCTCCAACGTAAAGTCCGTACTACTATATGGTTCTGAGACATGGAGGATGACTAAGGTTAAACAAAGTAAGATCCAGACCTTCATCAACACGTGTCTCAGGAGAATCTTCAACATCAGGTGGCCTGTAAAGATAAGGAATGAGGAGCTATGGCAAAGAGCAGAACAAGAGTCAGTAACAATCCATATACTTAGGAGGAAATGGAGCTGGATAGGACACACTCTCAGGAAGCCACAATCCAACATCATCCGTCAAGCAGTGACCTGGAACCCACAGGGGGAAAGGAAAATAGGGAGAGCCAGGAACAGCTGGAGGAGGAATACTGAGGCAGAGGCAAAGAGGATCGGGAAGACCTGGAGGGAGATTGAGAAGTTAGCCCTGAGTCGTGTCAGATGGAGAGTTGTCATGGATGGCCTATGCTCATATAGGGGGCAAAGGGCCTAAGTAAGTGCATCTAGTGCTTTTATTAGCATATTGAGAACCCTTAGTTGTTAATGCATGCATATTAAATTTTTAAGGTGGGATTAAAAGTGGAGCATCATCTGCGCATGCACATAACTATATCATGCAAGACTGGTCCTCATCAGATCTATGACCCTATGAGAAGTAGATTGATCCATTTATATACAACAATATTAACATTACATGTATATAGAGTATATTAATGCCATCATAACGATGCCCATAGGCCTGCAAGGCACATGACGCGTGGATAACACTTAAAGTGACACTGACGGCTGAGGAAAGTCCGTCAAACTTTAGAACTTTACAATAATAACATGCAATATCATCTATCCTATAAATCAAATTGTGGGGCCGGTGGCGTAGTGTGAGGTCGGTGGTGTAGTGTGGGGCCGGTGGCATTGTAGTTAGGGTGTTGCATTCATGATCGGGAGATTGTGTGTTAAAATCCCAGTTAGACCCCCATTGTACTAAGACCCCTGGGCAAGGTCTTAACCACAAGTCTGCCTCTGTTCACTCAGCAGTATAAATGGGTAATACAGACGCTACCCT
The DNA here is from genome assembly GCA_024760905.1 of Plotosus lineatus. Classification (NCBI taxonomy): domain Eukaryota; kingdom Metazoa; phylum Chordata; class Actinopteri; order Siluriformes; family Plotosidae; genus Plotosus; species Plotosus lineatus. The sequence continues at coordinate 39,857,233 of CM045730.1, read as the reverse complement.
ACTTATGAACATTCGTTTTATGAACATCCGGACATACAAACAGGGCTGTCAGGAGATCAAAAGTGGAAGTGAAATTGAAGAACAAGTAGAAATAGAAATTGAATAAAATCTATAGAAAGATATATCATAAATATAAGTATGAAATATGATTAAACATTATCCTGACGTACATTTAATATTCGATTAGACTTCTGCAGAGGGGTGTGGCTGACACACGCGGAGGGATTGCAATGTGCACACCTGATCTTACTCACTAATCTACCATGCTATAATGACGAGCAGCGTGCTCATCTTGGTGCTAGAAGATTGTCCCTCTTCACGTCCCTGTTGTCCTGTGATCTCTCTGGCTCCTGGTTTCAGCTCCGCGCTTGACCATTTCCCACTCTGCATTTCCCATATCTAAAGTTTTCATGTTTCTCCTCGTCACTAGCAGTGACTACGTTTTCCCCATTGCTCAAGTGCCTCCCCAGTAACAATAAAGTCTGTCCGTGTTCTTCCTCCTCTGTCTCCTGCATTTTGGGTCCAGCTGAAAGTTCCTCATGTCACAGCTTGATAATTTATGGTGCATTTAGTTTTGCACCTTGTACCAATAAATTATATATTCAGGAGAATGAAATAAGATGATTATGCAGTGAGAGAGAAAGTGATTGTATAGATTACAAACTTGTATAGGTTAGTTTTACAAGCTTTAAACATGCGTTCACCTCTAAAGACTTAACTTATGAACAAATTCATCTAATGAACGGCCGTTCAGAACATATCTCGTTGGTAAGTTGGGTAACGTACTGAGAAGGTAACCTGCAATAGAGAAGTCTCCCATCCAGGAGAGGTTGAACTTCTAGTTGCTTCACGCAACAGAAACTGGGAATAAGCACTGGCCTAATGAGCCACGAGGCTTGGGTGTAAAGCCCGCAACAATATAAATCAAATTAATGTTATCATTATGCTGGAGAGAAGTGGAATGTAATTTACCGGATCTGGGACCGATTTGGAGCATGTTGAGCCTGAGACTGAGTCTGCTAGTTGTGTGGCATCATTGTTTTCAGAATCGACAGAGATGTTATTGCCACGTTTAGCAAAAAAAAAAAAACCCTGCATGGTTAATGTGCCTTGTTGGCCATCAGGTTCATGTGATCTCGTCCCTCTTTTGCTCATTTTAAAATAAATGTTAAAGTGCAAATCTAGATGGAGTAGGTCAGTAAATTTCTTAGCATTTAGCAACATGAATTGTGGTTTTGTTTTTACCGGGAATTTCCGTATCCTGTATAAAAACAAATTCTATTGGCTGAAGGCCTTCGTGACAATCTGCAGTCCCAGTCACTGCATGGGTCTTATTATACCGGGCTCTCTACACACTGAATGACTGTAGATCAGTGGTTCCTAACCTGGGTTCGATCAAACCCTAGGGGTTCAGTGAGTCAGTCAGTCTCAGGGGTTCAGCGGAGGTCAAGCCACACACCTGACTCATTCATGACAACACGCCCCGCTTGGCCATCACTGGCTGCAGGTGATCACGCTACATTGTTTTGCCAATCTGTGCTGCAGGAAATTTGGTGTGCTCAGTAGTCGAATTGTGACTGTTGTGATGGTACGTCATGTGATTTCTTTCTTAATGTTTTAATATTATACTGGGCTCCATACTATGTTGAGTAAAAAAAGAAAGTGGTTGGACGAATATGTACAACATGGATTCACATATATAACGGAAAGTGATATTAGTCGGCATCCTATCTGCATGATTTGCAAAGTAGGATCAACCCTGTGCTGACTGACGTATATGTACATGTATATGTACATATAATATCAATAAATACATATTCAATACTATAAATGCTTATAATAACAATTAAATATTCAAAAATAATGCATAAGATGTAAATAAAACAAATACACACACACACACAGATGCACGCACTCAGATGCGCACCTCACATAAAAATGTAAGTAGTTGTTATGGGCGGAGTTCATGCATTGTATTGGTTTTGTTCTTTGAACACAGTGATGTTAATGCACGGTTCATTTTGGTGCCCCAATAAAAACATATACCTATGTCTTGAATTTGAAAAAAAATCATATTTTATTTTTCACTAAAGAAGGGTTCGGTGAATAAGCATATCAAACTGGTGGGGTTCAGTACCGCCAACAAGGTTAAGAACCACTGCTGTAGATTCAGGACAAAAACACAGTTGTGACAAGTGACAAAGCAATATATATTTATATATAAAACAAACTATTCACTTGTGTAAAAAAAAAAATAAATAAAAAGAAATACAGTTTGATAAACGATCTTGCAAGGCAAAATTAGTGTGTAAATGCTCCATGCTGCTAAAATAAATGCATAAACACTACATGCTTTATAAAATAAGAGAGTATATGGCGCATACCCACGTTTACACCCAACTACAGCCCTGATTACATCAAGCAGTGCACATTGTTCATAACTTCTATAAATGTGTTATATGTTCAAAAAGTAAGAGCTACTTACTTGCAACTGGAAATTTACTATAATTGTAACATGAATTCTGATTTGCTGTGTTTTATCTGTGATGCTAATTGTAGTCCTAAGCCATTCTAGAAATAAAAGATTTTATCTAAATGAATTCTCATAGTGTCTGAGTGTCTATTTGAATTTATGGTAAGGGTAAGTCTGTTGTGTTTTTACACCCGAGCCTAGTGGCTCATCAGGCCGGTGCTTATCCCTGATTTCCGTAGCGTGAAGCGACCAGGAGTGGAACTCCTCCTGGATGGGATGCTAGTCCATCGCAGGTTACCTTCCCAGTATATTTTTACTGGTACCCATTTATACTGCTGGGTGAACAGAGGCACACTTGTGGTTGAGACCTTGCCCAGGGGTCTTAGCACAGTGGAGGTCTCAGTGGGATTTGAACTCACAACCTCTCGATCATGAGCCCAGCACTCTAACCACTACACCACCGGCCCCACTCATTTGAATTTATGATGGGTCATTATTAGCAGGAGCGAGGGGTTTATAAGATGATAACTTCAACCAGAAGTAGGATATCAGGATGGATCACAGCTCTGAACACAGAGCTGAAGGTCAGGATCTCAGATTTAGCATGTGTATGTCAAGAGAAACACACACACACACACACACACACACACACATACACAAAGAAAGAGGAATGTTTATTGTAACATATGGATTATGAACAGTGTGTATCAAGTACTGTAACATGGGTTTCACTTTTACCTTTTTAAACTACTCTTCATGAGATAGTTACATTGACATTACTTAACTGCAAAGTAACAATTATCAACAATGTAAGAGATACAGACAAGAAATGTCTAACAAGCCAGTTAACAATAATGGATAGAAATGCATATATCACTGAATAGAGTAGCTATGTATGAGTGCTTGCTATAATATGAACTCTTCATCAGAGCTTATTATTTTATATTAGCCAACGCTAATTGCCAAACTAATTTAAACTAGATATTGGGCTAATATCAGGGTTGCTAAGGTAAAGCAGTTTGAGCATTAACATCTTGATCACTTTAATCACATTAACTCACATGTTAATCCAACACTTCACCCTATCACTCCTGGTCAGACTCTAAACTAGGTTAGGCAATCAACGACAATTTTACAAACAAGACCTACATGCATTTGTGTTGAAAAATTTTGTTTAAATTTTAAAACGATCAGTTTTTCCTTCCACTTCCAGTTTGACGTGTCCACAAACAAACATGTATCCTTAATAAAAAGCTTCTCGACATTTGATAAATCTGGCCATGGATGTTCTACAATTTTAGTAGCGTTATTTTGTAGTAGGATATATCTGTATTATGCAGTGCAGTTATTCCCAGAGAGATTTGTCCACATGAGTGAGAGATTTCTCATCATCATCATCATCATCATCATCATCATCATCATCATCATCATCATCATCATCATCATCATCGTCATCTTCTTCTTCCACTTAATCTGGGGTTGGGTCATGTAGGCAACAGACTAAGCAATGAGGTCTAGACATCCCTCTCCCCAGCCACATCCTCCAGCTCTTCCGGGGGGAACGCCCAGATCAGCCAAGAGACATAATATCTCCAGCGTGTTGTAGGTCAACCCCAAAGTCTCTTCCCGGTTGGACATGCCCGAAACACCACCACAGGGAGGCATTCGGGAGACATTATGACCAGATGCCTGAGCTACCTCAACTGGCTCCTCTCAATGCAGAAGGAACAGCGGTTATACTCCGAGCTCACCTTGGATGGCCAAGCTGCTCACCTAATCTCTAAGGGAGACCCCCACCACCCAGCGAAGGAAGATCATTTCAGCTGCTTTTATCCACAATCTTGTTCTTTTGCTCAGCTCAGTCTTCAACACAATGGCCTGGTGCAGGCTCCGTTTAACAGCAGAGGCTACAGTGATCCGCCTGTCAATTTCCTGCTCCATACTTCCCTCACTTGTGAGCAAGACCCCTCGAGACTTGAATTCCTCCACTTAGGGCAGGACCTCATTCTCGACCCAGATGGAGGTGCTCATTCTGATCCCGGCCTATTCACACTCGACTACATTGAGAGCTGGAGGTCCCGGCTTGATGAAGCCAAAAGGACATCATCATCTGCAAAAAACAGAGAAAGATCCGATGGCCACCAAACCAGAACCCCTCAACGCCTCAGCTGCACCTAGAAATTCTGTCCATAAAAATTATGAACAGAATTGGTGACAAAGGACAGCCTTGGCGAACGCCAACCCTTAACGGAAACAAATTCAACCTGTTGTTCCCAATGCAGACCGAGCGACTAAATGGCCTCTAGCAATGGGTCCAGAACACCGTACTTCCAGAACATGCACCACAAGATAACCTGAGGGACACAGTTCAAAGCCTTCTCCAAATCCACAAAACACATGCGGACAGATTGGGCAAACTTCCATCTTCCAGGGTCCTGTAGAGCGTATAGAGTTGGATGAGAGTACAGCGGCAACCACATTGTTCCTCCTGAATCTGAGGTTCAACTGTTGGTTGAATCCTCCTTTCCAGTGCCCCTGCATAGACTTTTATGGGTAGCCTGAGGAGTGTGATTCCATGACAATTGCAACATACCCTCTGGTCCCTCTTTCTAAAAAGGATGACTACCACCCTGGTTTGCTAATCCAGAGGTATGGCTCCTGATGACCATGCGATGTTGCAGAGACATGTCAACCAAGACAGTCCTACAACATCCAGAGCCCTGAGATATTCAAGGTGGATTTTATCCACCCCCAGAGCCCAAGCACCAAGGAGATTTTACTACTTCAATGACCTTGGATTCAGTGAAGGGTGGACTCCTGGCTTTTCCTCCTCTACAGAGGGCGTGTTGGTGGGATTGAGGTTCTTGAAGTATTCCTTCCACCTCTCGACGACATCCCCACTTGAGGTGAGCAGCTCCCCACTTCCATTATAAACAGTATTTGAGGAGAACTGCCCCCCTCCCCGAGGCATCGAATGGTGGTCCAGAACTTTTTGAGGTCAACCACTAATCGCTCTCCAGGCCCTCACCAAACTCCTCCCACATCCAATATTTTGTGCTGCTCAGGCTGCAGCATGTTTGGCCTGCCAGTACCTGTCTGCTGCCTCGGGGGAGTCCAATCAGATCCGATAGGCCTCCTTTTTCAGCTGGATGGCCCCCTTCACCACAGCTGACCATCACCGGATTCAGGGATTACTGCCACATCAAGCACCTATGACCTTCTGGCCATATCTATGGGCTGCCGCCTCAGCAATGGAGGCATGGAACATGGCCCTGTTAGACATTTCTTTGATTAAAAAATAAAATTGAACTGGTTATGTGAGAATGGACAAGAAGCAATGTATTGTAGTAAGTAAAGTACTGTAGCTTCCTACTGAAAAGAGCTCAGCTATTGTCAAAAAGTAGCTTGATAAGAGAAGAGCTACAATGAGATCGATAATAGCTAAGCTACTGATTTTTATGCAGTGTAATTTTGTGTGGCATTAATCATTTTTGTTCAGATAAAAATATCCACATTTTGAGGAATGATGAATTAACACAGAATTCTTGAATAAACCAAACTTGTCTTTACTTCTGTATGCTGCAGCAATTCATTTTAACCATCACACACCCCCAATATTGGTGTGTGGGTTCTATATGACATTGCAGTCATTTATCACAGGCATTTCACTGGGATGTTGTTGGCAATACACGATAGCTACCATTCATCACAGCTTACTTCACAGTGAACTGAAAGAACCATGGTCCCTCCCAACCTCCACAAGTCACATATTGCAGTACCCTGGTCTGAAGACTTCCAAATGTACTGTTATCTGCATTACACACAGACACAACACAATGCTACACAAATACACACATTGTAGTAGCTAGAAAATTAAGTTTCCCAAAGTGATGGTGATTATGACAGCTGCAATAATAATAATAATAATAATAATAATAAATGTGTATGATGCTTAGTGTATCATAGTTTCCTAGCTGTATATAGCTTGTGGTACTACAGCTGAATCAGTCCGTGAATCAGTTGGCTGTTTCTACATAACATCTTTCTTTTGTCATGTTGAAAATAAATATTCTACTGCTCTGAATATTTAAAAGTACTCTCACATTTCCATCACCATTACTATGTTCTTATTCGTTAGTCCATGTAATTTATGTATGCTGGACCATTTTGTTTATTACAATTAATATTTTGTATTCCCCTAATCGACCATTTCTCTTATCTGGGAATCCAAGTTCTAGATAAGAGTTCTTTTTGTATTATGATTTTTTGTTTGTTTGTTTGTTTTTTGCTTAGCCAGCCAGTCCAACATGTCATTGCTTCTTCTACAGGCACACATCAACACAACTACAACCATGTGGGTCTCAGTAGTCCTACCCGAACACCTAAAAATGGTAAGCATCACACTTCTCATCACATCCTTTTGGGATAAATAATGTTTATCTGTGAACCATGATATCAAACACCCACAGCGTGAAAACAAACACTGTTCTGGCTTTCACTGCTATTTTTTCTGAGATGTTTGATATTTGAAACACCACCTGCCATCAAGCCTAATGCTTCTGTGCCTATGTGCATCTTTGACACTTTCACTAGTAAGAGGATGTGGTTCCCATTGTTTTGAGTTATTGCTCTCTGGAGGATGCAGTCCATGCTACTTAGTATGAGTGGTGCTTAAAATTTGAAATGCTTGGTTTGATTTTTCTGCCAGATTGGCACAATCAAGCCAATCAGCTACTATTACAGGGAATTACGTGGCAGACAATCCGCATAACCTAACGGTAAAGGATTTAAAGTAAGCATGTTATACTGACGACACGTGTTTAATCATTAATATGGTAATGCGTTAGATTTATAACATGCATCGAAGAACTCTCACTTTGTAACAGCTAGCAGGTTTTCCACCATGTGAGAGTCTTCAGGACATAAGACTTGTTGTTTTGTGGTTCTCAGTTGCAAGCTGTGATTTTTTTCATGTTATTCACTTCAGGAGTGGTTTCCAAGAGGCACAGCAGAAATGTATTTACTTTAACAATGTCTACTTTAGCTTAGAGAGTAAAATTAACTGTGCTCTCTGGGTGTGAGAAATAGCAGAACTTTCCCTACTCTATTAATAAGAATAATAGTTGGTAATGAAATCTGTAAGTACATGTATTACACATGGAAAAAGACAAATAACATCCGCCCAGCATGAGCCACATTTCAAAAAGAAACAGTGGTTTAGTTCCTATATCTTAAAAAAAACATATGCTAGCCTTCTGGGTGGAAAATGTGAAGACGATGTTGGAAAATCTGTGGTAAAACTTTAAGAGGATGATGAACGGCATGATGAGTGGTTATAACATTGCACAATATTAATGTAACCAATATACTATTTAGGAATGGTGGAAAGTGATTGGTTTGCTTTCTGGGGATTAAAATATGTTATTATTCATTTGAAATATATATTGTTTTTGATTGGTGGGAAAGCATCAGCTAATTTTTTTTGTTCCTCTATGAGCCAACTTATTCCATCAGTGACATTTGTTAAAATGAACATCACACATTCTTCCGCTTCTTCCAGAGAAAACTAACCAGAAAATGGTGCTGAGTTCTGAGATTTGATACTTGCTCCTTGTACCAAGCTGATAAAGTTCATATGACAAAATCTTAAACATAAGAATATATTCTTACCAGCAAATACTTTAATTATGTATCTGTGAAGAATGAACAGGAAATGGCTTTAGTGGAATAGTATGCTGTAGCTAGCAGCACTTATAATTGACACACAGTGGCTACGATGTGTTTCTGCACTGACCACTTATCACTAGCACGGTAATGTGACAATCTATTTTGAAAATATTTGAAATGATTAAAAAAAATTCTAGAGTTTATATTTGCCTGATAACACCCCCTCAATATTATACCTGGGAAAGCAGTGGCCTAGTGGTAAAGGTGCTGGATCACTGATCCTAAGGTTGGGGGTTCAAACCCCACTCTCAACAGGTTGTCACTGTCCTCCGCAGTGCAGCTAACTGGGTTATCAAAGGCCGGCCATGTCTCTCACTGTCTATGGTGTGAGGCTGTAAAAGAACCATTTCTGACTTTCGACAAGAGTAGGCTGCATAGTGTGTTTCTGCCCTGCCATGGCCTGGCAAACGGTCCAGGGTGGACTCTGCCCTCGCCCTGAGTGCCAGCCTCCCCATGACCCTAATTAGGATTAAACGATTACAGAAAATGACTGAATGTCATACCTCATCTCATTCAATAATTGCATATTATTCCAAATGGATAATGCCTGAATCATGAATTGACGAACACATAGAGTTTGTCACAGTCACATGGAGAATCATTATCATGCTTTACAGTAGAAAAATAAACTTTTCTTTTGTTAATGTAGTATGTACTAAAATTTTGTGTGTTATGGAGCATGGTTTTCATTGTTTCTACAGAGCATATACTAAAATTCTCAGTGATTTCCAAAGATGCCATTAGTTACACAGCACTCATGTTCTATAATTTATGTGTGAAAGTAAACCATAAAAAATGTATGCTTCTTTGCAGTATATACTAAAACAATATTTAACTCAGGCTTGGGGGATATTTCCGAATCGCATTGAGGTTCTGCAAAGTTGATTATTTAACACAACCCACCTCACCTCTCTTGAATAATTGGTCATTATAAACTGATAAAAAGTATGAAGACATTCTATTAAAAGTAAAAATTGTTATGGTATAGGAGGAATAAAACAATTGAGGAACCACATTGCACCCTCAACCTGGTCATGTCATGCATATTTATTCATTTTATAAGCCTCTTTATCCTAATTAGGGTTGCAGGAAGGCTGACACCCATTTCATCTGACTCTGGGCAAAGGCAGGGTACACCCTGAAGAGCTTACCAGACCATTGCATTGCCAATTCACATACAATCATTTACACTTACTATCACAACTAGGGGCAATTTGGAACGGTCGATCGGCCTACTGTGCATGTTTTTGGACTGTGGGAGGAAACCAGAGTACCCAGAGGAGACGCATACAATCACAGTGAGAACATGGAAACTCACCATATAAATGCCTGGAGCCTGAGAATTGAACTGTGCCACCATGCCATCCGCCATGTTAAATATTAATATGCTATTATTCATTCTGAATTTAGTGGTGCAACTCAAAGATTTGAACCATACATGAGATGTCATGTGCAACTAATCTGATAAACAGCCACAACCGAGCTCCTTATTACACAATATATAGATCAGGTGTCAGTGAGAGTGGTGATACATGCCATAAAGTTAAATGTAAAGGTAGTAAGCATAATGATATTATTATTATTATTATTATTATTATTATTATTATTATTATGAAATAATAATAATAATAATAATAATAATAATAATAATAATAATAATGATACAATGTTATATATGAGCTACATTTGCAAGACATTTTACTCAGCACTCCAGTTTGCCTTTATAATTTCATCCCATTCCACAAAATGAAATTGAAAGCATCAAAGAAGGCCATTTTAGTGCTAGCCAATTTATTTATGCCAGCAGCAGTACACACACTACACATGACATGTGCTTGAAGAATCAATCCAAGCAGATGAACAAGCAGACAGGGATGGCAACTATAAAAATAAGCTGACACTGAGTATTCATACTTCATCGACATTTTTCACTTAATGAACACACACTGATCAAAAGATGAAGGGAAGGCTCTGGATGTGTGCTGTGTGTGCTTCGGATAAAGAGCTCTCGACTGGTGTCCTCAAAATGCGGAGGATAGAAATGCTCAAAGTAGCAAGCAGAAACTGCTCATCTCGTTAGTGAAAGGATTAAATCACCGCCTTTTGGTGAGTCTCTTTAATAAAACTGAGGAAGAAGCTGGAGTGGGGGTGGGGTGGGGGGAGATTAGAAGATGGAAAGCACTCCCTAACATGCTCCAAAGATTGTTTTTTTCTTCAGCAGTTGATATAAGACAAAGCCTGTTACTGCTATTTCTTAGAGAGGGTAATTCTGTTTATATGGCTATGGAATTTCTTCTCTATGCAGTGCAGCCTCTCAGACACCTTTAGTACTATTGCTGTATTCGTTGAGATGTTATGGTGTAATTAAAAACAAAAAATACAGTGTTTAACTATGCTTAATACTGAAAAGAGAAACAGTCTGTATTATAGCATTGTTTGTGGGACTGTTTTTTGTGTTCTGGGAACATTGTAAACAAAGTATCTGCTGATACATTAAAATCAATCACTTAACGATGGTCTCCTTCTCCTTACTTCATATTAAATTACACTCATGCCTCAGTTTAACGGACTAATAGGGGGGAACACTGGTCCGAAGTACCCGATTGTCCGAAGTTTCCGATTCCATATATTTCAACGATTACGTCACAAAAAACTTTTACTTAAGCACACTATGTAATCTGCAAATGTAAATACTGTATACTTTGTAAATGTACACCATAGGATCATGGGTTGGGAACCTTTTTGACTAAGAGACCAAAAAAAAAAAATACATATATTTTAAAATCTAATCCTCTGAGAGCCATATTAGCCTAATGTGCATGTTCTTAGATTATGGGATACACACACACACACACACACACACACACACACACACACACACACCCACACACACACACACACACACACACACACACACACACACACACACATATATATATGCATGCATACATACATACATATATATATATATATATATATATATATATATATATATATATATATATATATATATATATATATATATATATATATATATATATATATATCAGGGGTCGGGAACCTATGGTGCGCGAGTCAGATGTGGCTATTTTGATGACTGTATCTGGCTCTCAGATAAAGCAGGTGGCCTTTCTTAACAGAAAAACGAATACATAATTTCACTGTCATTTAAAGAAAAATACAAAAAGCAATCAAATAAAACCATGAATAAATCTCACACATTTAAATCCTTACATCTATTTTCAATGCCACATCACTATAGCGCGCAGTGGAGAGCCAATCCTTTCTGTACGCCAGTATGTGGGCGGGTCTGATACCTTCAAACTCTAATTTTATTGGATCATAACAACAGCCACAGACTGCGGGTGTTGTTTTTGAGTACTGTAAAAAGATAAATGTCCCTCGTTTTGATCAGCTCATTTCCACGAAGCCAAGCACAGCTGGCAAGCAAACATAAATGGACAGACATGGAAAAACTTCAACCCCCAGACCAGCTGATTGCCAAAACTTGAGATGCGCTTCCTGTCACATAAACACTGCAGCGTGTGAGTTCAATAAAATTACAGTTTCAAGGTATCGGACCCGCCCGCACACAGAAAGGATTGGCTCTCCGCTTCGCACCACAGTGACATGGCATTGAAAATAGATGAATAGATTTAAATGGGCGAGATTTCTTCACGCCAGTCTGGTCATCTGGCAGTCACTTGGCTCGCATCCGGACGATCCGGAGTAGTCGGAAGCTACAGATTTTATTTTGTTCATGTTTCTCAATTTGCTAAAAGATGTTTGGTTTGTTAATTAGTTTTCCAATTAAACAATCACTTATCAAAACCTTTTCCTCCACTCTTCAATAAGGATGAAACTGTCTTGTCATCCCATACCTATAACAGACGCTCCCCAATTTACGTTCATCTGTTTTATGTTTTTTCGATTTTACGTTTTTATTTTTCAAAAAAAAAAAAAATCTAATTTTGAGCACGAGACGTACCTATGTAGTACGCTGATGTAATGATGCAATGGCGTAATGACGCTGCGTCCATTGTTTACAAACGACAGACTGAACGTGCCCTGCTGCTTCCCAGTTCACTGCGTGTTACCCTTGTGTTAAGACGTCATCTCTGTGATCTTTGTGTTTACACTGTTTTGTGGACTTTTGTAACCCTAAGAAAATATGGTTTGTCAGAAGCATAAGCCTACTAGCATGGGTACACATTTTCCAGCATGTGCCGGAATTTCAGGTTTTCCCAAGACTGAATTAACTATGTGCTTGGATCGGCGCAATCTACCATGCATACTCAGTTAAGCCAAGAGAGTTGTAAAATGAATGAAAACCCGAATCCAGAAAAGAAAGAGAACTCTCTGCTCTGCTGGTGATTCACATCAGTGCAGGCTGAGTACTCAACGAGTATTCAACGGCCCCCTTGTTCACTTGAAAGACCGGAAGTCCGGATAACCCGCACTTTGTCTCACGCCAAGCAAGTGAACTACTTTCGGCGGAGCGCCTCACATATTGTAAGCATTGATTGGCTGTTTTAAGCTTCGTGTAAAGTGACTCGGCCCAGCTTCATGTAAAGTGACCATCCGTCGACCATCGGAACCATTTACAAGCAGAAAGATCACATCATAGAGAAGGTTAAAGGTTATATTTGATACTGTATTTGATATTTGATGAACGGGCAGTGGTGGTCTAGTGGATAGGGCGCAGGATCGCTGATCCTGAGGTTGGGGGTTTGAGTCCCCACAAGGTTGTCACTGTCCCCCAGTGCAGCCAACTAGGTTATCAAAGTTGGGCCATGTCTCTCACTGTCTATGGTGTGAGGCATGTAAAAGAACCATTGCTGACCTTCGTAAAGAGTAGGCTGCAAAGCCGTTGGCGTGTTTCTGTCCCTTGCTAAAGGGTTGTGACAGGAAGGGCATCCGACGTAAAAAAAACCTACGCCAAATCAAATGTGCGAATCAGATGATTCGCTGTGGCGACTCCCGAGAAAGGGAAAAAGGCCGAAAGAGAAAAAGAAGATTTGATATTTGATGAGTGAATTTGAATAAAATTTATCTATTTGAAATTATTTTGCTTGAATTTACTTTATTTGAAATTAATGTTGATATTATTTGATATATTTGATATTATTTTACAATTTTATGTTTATAATAATTGACAGAGGTGTTTTATGAGACACAGTAATGGTATTTATGGATGTATAGTACAGTATGAATGTCATACGTCACTGGAACGTACAGTAACAACTTATGTTTTTTTTCAACTTACGTTTGGCCGTCCGGAACCAAACAAAAACGTAAGTTGGGGAGCGTCTGTACTTAAAGAGGTAAAGCCCACATCATGTGTTGAACAGTGTAAAACAGGGTGCATGGCATTTAGTAAACACCATCCTCTCTGGCTGCACCCCCAACTCCCCGATGCATTTTCTTTGACTCAGAGTCCATTCTGTGACACTAGTCCCTGCTTGTCTTTTAAGCAAAGAACTATGAATGTATGTCCAAACCATGCCCAGGCTGGCGTGACGCCCACAAGGCCCAAGGAGATGAAGGAGCTGTAGTGGCAACCTCCTTCTTGCTTCAAGGGTTTTACACACATCGTAGCACTAAGATAGCAAGGCACTAAGACTAGCAGGTTGAAGATGGGACACTCTTTACCAGGGCTTGACTAAATCAGTCTTACAATGGCTCATTAAGCACCAAGTCATAGGCTTCAGTTCATCCACTGATTTCCCTGCAGTCCTTCTGCTGTGCCGTCGAACTCCCCGGAGCAGAAAATAGATTGAATTGTTTATAGTTGTTACTTTGTTTTGACACTTCTTTTGGTCTGCTGTCTTGTCATCCTCCAGAGAGCACGCGCATGAACAGCATCCTCACATCGCAGACGGAGCCATACGATCTGTCCTTCTCCCGCTCCTTCCAGAGCCTGTCGCACCTGCCTCCATCCTACGAATCTGCCATGAAGGCTGACCTCAACAAGTACTCCTCGCTAAAAAGACTGAGTCAGAGTCGCTTTCTCATTATGCACTCTATTGAGCTTGTTGTTTCAAGGCTGGGATCAATTTCATTTCAGCTCCTTTTGCTTCAGCCTTAACCAGACCAGACATCAACCTGAAATTGTTCTGATAATTGAACTTTGCAGATTTGAGTTGATTATTAACTCTATAACATAAATCCACTGTGTGAATTTCATTTGTTCCTCTGAATTGCTGGAATTGACCCCAACCCTGAATTTTACACTCTTTGACTCTGCAATCTGAAAGCAGTTAATGGTCGTTTGTGTTTGTATTCCATATCAAGAGTGCTCAGACCTATCGCTTGAGATCAATTATGTTTAGCAAGCCTGATCCAGCTTATTGAGATTGTCAGGAGCTAAACTTTGCAGGTGGATAATTCTCCAGGAACAGGATTTACCACCTGAAAGAATACGTACAAGATTAGTCAATTGTCCTCGGCAGACCACCCATGATTTTTTTTTAACTCCCCTATGCAGAACTCCTCTTTCAAGCATGACATTCAATCAGGCAAATGACGAACATACTGAAGTTAGTCTCAGTTGCTGCAGAGGGCTGTCCCATCACCTCACTACTACATTTCATGGATCTAACTGATTGCAGATCTGTGCTATGTATTGAGATCTTCTTTTCAAGATGTTTCCTGAGTAAAGAGTAAATATACCAGATGGTGTGTGGGATTTAGTATGGATTAGCACAGGCTACTTTACACTTAAATGCTAGCGAACAATGGTGGATCCTTCACAGGAAAACTGGCAGATCTTTCTTTCCATCCCAAATAAGGAACAGTCGCAAATGCCAAAAACATTCAGTATTCTCCTCTTAGTATTAAATATGCAACTCTTGTCTCTTCTTTGAGCTTAAATTAGTTTTATCTCGCCAATTATTTCATATTGCGTTTAAACATACTTTTATGCAGTTAAACTTCAAAAACCTTTGTTGTTTAACAATAATTGATAACCTTGTAGCTACAGAGCTTTACTTCAGCTTACTTTATTATGCCTCAAAGGTTTCAAACAAAATGTGGAAATGAGTTATCCATAATAATTAATGATGAAATATGGGAAAATGTCTGGAGATTTGCCAAAGGCCATTCAATAAAATTTACAGAGATAACGTGCATTTATTTTCCAGTTGTACAAATATGTTCTCTTATTTGTACCCTGTTTCAAGTGTACAGCATCTCTAGCATCTTATTAGTAGCCTTCTGACAGTTCGTAGCAGTGATTCAATATCATTCTGCACTGACAATTCTTTTTACTTTTCTTGGCTTTCTCTTTGTTTACTTCTTTCTTTTCTCTTTCTGTACTCTCCAGTATATAGAGAATCACATACAGTTATGGTGTCTTGGTGATGAACTGACTCACTTTAACACTTAGAGAAAAGTACATTTACTTTGCAATAAGCTTAATCAACTGCCTGCAATGCTGTTTGTTACTTACACTCAGAATCTACCACCACTTCAGGGAACTGCATACTGAATGCCGTGGCATTCAATCTGGAAAGCTTTAACCTCGGTCTACCACAGGAATGACTTCTCCTTGATTTGAGGTTTTAATATTCTTGAATACAGCTTTATTTCCCCCCAAAGTTAAGCAGTATCATCAGCTCAACTACAGTGTTTGAGAAGAGATCTGTCGAGTGTAACAGATCTCTAGGTCATCAGCTGCATTATTCATCTCGGATGAGGTCGTCATTTAATTATTTTGCTTCTCTTGCTTCATTCAATCACAGATGCAATAGTCCTGCAATCCTCTTGTGTGTGTGTGTGTGTGTGTGTGTGTGTGTGTGTGTGTGTGTGTGTCAGGTTTGGTTTGCCTTATTTCTGTTAAATTCTTATCATGATAATTACGTACTGTATGTTGATGTGTAACTGCAATTTAGCACAGACGTAACCCGCTGTATTCTTGTGTTTATGATATTACTTTTAGGGGTGAAACAAAGAAACAAACAAACAGAAAAAAGCTATCATCATGCAGTAATCATAATATAAGCAGGTTATGTTGCAGCTGGAATGTTAAGTATTAAATTCTTAGAGTTAGAACTGCTGAAATCGAAAACAAATGTAAAAATACCATTCTCATTTTGTTCTTTTTGGGTCCTGGGTGTTTTTTTTTTTGGGGGGTTTTTTTTTCTTTTGTACTTCAAAGGTATCTACATTGGGTCTGTATAACCTCCAAGAGCACTGCATTAATCAAATCAAATAGTGGTACATCTATGAGACTTAAATAAAAATTGGAGGTCACATTGTACAGTATGTGACTATCTTTATACTTAAAGAAGGAGGAAGAATCCACATTATGTATGTACTTATGACTGTAACTGTAATTAAAAAAAAAAATTCATAAAAGTTACAAGTTTTTCATTAAAAGCCAACTCAGTTGTACTATATTAAACCTACTCATTCCTCATTAGCCAGTATATTATTGTCTTAAAGACATCATTTTTTTGTATTCGGATGGTGCTTCATGATAGTTTTAAATCAAACTGCACCAATATTAAGTCAGTTGAAAAATCTATTTACAGCCAACATAGCAAAGTGTCAGGAAACAGGAGCTACTTAAAAGCTCTGAAATAATGAATTAGTTACCACTAGTTCGTAATGTTAGATACATTAATAAATGGCTGAGCCATTTTGATACTTTTTTTATTTCATGTAAAGACAATCTCACATACAATTCAATACTACTGATTTTCCTTGTGATTTGTGTGAAGCTTCTGAAAATGTTTTGAAGAACTGGTGTAAGTACACTGTGTTTATAACCTTTATTTTCCTCAATATGGGTTTATGCTCATACCATTGATTTATATGGGCAGAGCTGATCACTACACAACATACCCAGCTTATAAACTTATGGTGGTCAGAAAGGTACATAAACTGCCTGGGATTAAGCCTAAAAAAACAATTCTGGCTGGAAAAAAAATAAATATACAGTAAAACCTCCGCTGACGAACGCTTAAGCTCACGAACTTTTCGCCTCAAGAACATTAAATTTGCGAGCATATAGTCTCTGCTGACGAACTAGTTTTCGGCGGACGAACCAAACCACGCGGTCGAACAGCGCCACGCTGGCGGCCACGAGAAGCTGACGCACGCTCTCACGGCGTCACAGTTCGTCACCCCCTTTCTTTGAGTGCGGACGTGGTTTGTGTTTGATCGACATTTTGGACCATATTGAGTGTACTTTTGCTATTATGGGACCGAAAAAGACCCCACCACAGGCGGAGATCATTGAAAAACACGAACGAGGTGTGCGTTTGTGTGACTCAGCGTCCCAGTACCAGTACGCTAAGTCTACCATTGCTCCCATCCTTAAGAACAAGGAAGCTATTAAGGGTGCGTGTGTGGCTAAGGGTGTTTCCAAACAGTAGGCGTTTCCAAACTCTCCTTCCAAACAGTAAGTCCCTCCCTCCCTCCTCCTCCCACTCCATTCCATCAAGCCATCAACTACCATCACAAAGGTAAATAAAACGACTTTATTATACAGTACAGTTTATTTCTTTAATTACAATACAATAGCACATTTATTATACATAAAATAAGGTATATTTTTGTGTAGTTTTAAGGCTTATTTAGTAGAAAATTATGTTTTATGGGGACCTGGGAACGGATTATTCTCATTTTAATGGTTTCTTATGTGAAATAAATGTTCGGAAGACGAACTTTTCGCCTTACACACACTTTCTGGGAACCAATTATGTTCGTGAGCTGAGGTATCACTGTATAACAAAATACAGTATAGGAATAACATGCATTTGACATGCATTGCATCTTCAACCTTTTACTCTTGTCTGGTATAAGATTTATTAGGTTACTTTGTTGAAAATCCCAGTGCAGCTAACTGGGTTATCAAAGGCGGGCCATGTCTCTCACTGTCTATGGTGTGAGGCATGTAAAAGAACCATTGCTGACTTTCGACAAGAGTAGCTGTAAAGCCGTCAGCGTGTTTCCGCGCTGCGATGGCCTGGCGAGCTGTCCGGGGTGTACCCTGCCCTCGCCCTGAGTTGGCTGGGATGGGCACCAGCCTCCCCGCGACCCTAATTAGGATGAAGCGGTTACAGAAAATGAACTGATGAACTTTGTTGAAAAGGGATCATGATGTCACAACATTTGTTAGGAATAAAGAATTGCATTGTTCTTTATATTAGGAGCAAGCTTTAAATTCCGAACTCCTGAAACCAAGACAGTCTCGAGTTCTTTCCTTGTTTCCAAACTGCTCGGTGCCTGTGCACATATTTTGTTGCTTGTGTTTCTACTTCTGAAAATATTATACAGTACTTGAAATCGGAAACTCAAGATTAGTGGAAGCATGATACGTTTTGACTCTGCTTTTCCACAGCTGAAAAGGACGTGGATGACTACTACAGCCGGAAGAGGCACCTTCCTGATCTGGCAGCACGCGGTACCCTTCCACTACACATGATCAAGATGAGTCAGGATCCTCAGAGTAGTCAACTGGCTCAACAGCAGCAGTCATCACGTCAACGTCCTCATCGTGTCCAAAGAGCCATGTCTCAGGACCGTGTGCTGTCTCCAGAGCGTGGCTATGCTCAGGACTATGCCATGTCTGCCTACCCCATGTCCCCATATGGTGAACGTATCCTATCTGATGAGCAGTTGCTGTCAGCTGAGCGCCTCCGCTCACACGAGCGCCTTATTTCACAGGACCGGCTGCATTCGCAGGACCGCCGCTACTCACAGGAGCGTGTCCACTCACACGAGCGTTTGCATTCCCATGAACGCATGCACTCGCAAGAGCGCCTCTACTTCCAAGACAGGCTACGCTCGCAGGACCCACTGCTTTCTCCTGATAAGACGATGTCATCCAAACGTGGCAGCTTTCATGGTGACAAGTCCATGTCCAGAGCCATATCGCATACGGATGTGTTTATGCCCACCACACCACTCATGGACCACTACAAGATGACAAAAATGCACTCGCATCCCACTGCCTCAAACAACAGCAGTGCTGCTGCAGTGCAAAACACGCTGACCAAGAGCCAACCCACCTCCAAGAGACAAGCGTTTGCCTCTCGCCGTACGCAGACCGTGGAACAGCTGCACTATGTCCCACAGGCAGCTCAGCAGCAGCATCACCACCACTACCGTACAGGCAGTAAGACCGAAGTTACTGTTTAATTTCATTGGACTTCAACCATCTACCAAGAACTTAAATAATCAGTCTTCATCCACACGATACTCTAGTCCACATATACTCTGTACTCAGACAAGAGACCCTTCTGTGTGCATAGTATACCCATTATTTTTGTGTGTTTGTAGATCACAGATAAAGGATGGACCGGAAGATTGTGCAGCTTGTCAGAAACCGTCCATCCAGTTCCACAGCTCTTAAGGGCTTTGCAGTTAAAAAAATGCAGAGACTTCTAGCAGAATGACAGAAGGTGTAAATGAAAGTGCTAGTTGGTGTGACTGTGTAATTGAATTATATAACTTTATAAATATATAAATACACATTTTGTTTGTACTTAAAGTCCTAGTCTTAGCTTTAGAAATTCTGAAATTAAACAAATGTTCGCACTTCTATTGGTGCCTCTAAGAAACTGTTCCATTTTATCAATGAAGTGGTTTTGTGGGTTACAAAGCACAATTGATTGAACACACTATTTCTTATTTTTATTTTCTGTAATTTTTTTATTGATTTTTTAATTTTTTTTTTTATTTTTTACTTAGTTGTTTTGCTTATTTATTTGATTGACAATGGCAAGTTTCTTTGTGTAGATGATTGTAAATAAGCTATTTTAGCCACAGGAATTGGAGAAGTGTGTTCTGGTGAACATGTGTATAGTTTTATTTTAGAAATTCGACAATTACATAAGTGACCCACTACCCCAGCATTGGACCGTTTTAAATGAATACAAATACTATATGTGCCATTGCGATTGTGTTTGTAGAATGAGAACTGGGTGAAAAATCATGACCACTCTTGATATCTGGCTGTAGACTGTGCTCCATTGAGTGACTCACAAGAACAATTTAATATAATATGCTTGTTGTAGTTGCTTCAAATAAACCATCCTTATTTTTCTAAACATAATACTCACCTGGAGTAAATCTACTGTGTGCTTCATGACCTACATGTAGTATTTTAGGCCCACATATGATTAACAGTGAAGATATTATAGTTAGCTCGAGGACAGAAGACTTATCTCTGAGTGATGGGTTATGAGTTATGTACATATTACAATCTTTATTTGCTTAAATCAAATCTGTTTGTATTGACAGTTCTCAGGTGTAAACACAAGTAACATTTATTTGCCAGAAATAAGAATACACTTTACCACAGAACTGTCCCCCCATGTGCACACCAGTTCACTGGGCAGTTGGTTCTCTGCATTACCCTGATGGGAAGATTCCTTCCAGTTTTATGTGAATAAAACCACTTCCCCCATTGTTGCATCCATTCTATATGTTGGTAGCACCAGATGAGAACAATGACTCTTATATGCACTGGGGAAAACCAAAAAAAAAAAAAAAAAAAAATTGGGCTTACCACTCTTATTTGTTTTTATGTCCATAACTGATCTAAGGACTGATCTAGAACCGCATACTAAAGTACAGCATTCCTGTTTGAAACAATCCGATTTTTATTTCTGTGTCACATGAGGACAGAGAATCTGATTTTTTTGACCTGACATAACATAGACATACATAACATATAAACATAGACTTTTATTTTATAAACATAGAAATCAGAGTCTGTTGAACGAGTAAATTTGGAAGAAGTATTGGATCACTTTGTGTATATACATACAGTACACATATACATTGATTAATCCATTTGCCAAACCATTTAATAATGCTAGGGTTGCAAGGAGGCTGGAGCTTATCTCAGCCAACTCGGGGTAACAATGGGGTACACCCTGAACAGCTTGCCAGTTCATCATTCAACACACACATATCACCAATTACACTCACACCTGGGGATGATTTTAAAACAGCCAATAATACAAATGAACATCTCAATAGACTGTGGGAGGAAACCGGCATATTCAGAGGAAACCAACTGAAGCACAGAGAAAACGTCACACAGAAATGCCCTCGCAGAGCCAGAACTCACACCCACAATCTTCTTGCTGTAAGGGGAACGTGATATCCACTACACCACTGTGCTGCACACACATGCCTTCTGTAAACCGTAAAACCGTAAACCGTCACGCTCCCAAAAGTGAACCTGCCTCGATTTGTACAAGGACAATGTTTCTAATCTCCACTGCTAATGGAAGTCCACTGGCGAACAAGGCATTTTGACTATTTTGAAATTCCTAGCAATAGTGTTTAGTACTTTTGATTCCATATAACAGCAAACCCTTTCCTAACTCTTCTTTTAATTTCATCTAATTTGGTAGATGTAGTAGCAAGAGCTGGAAAGGCCTTCCAATTGCATTCATATTAAGGCTCATTGCAAAATACTGATGTGTTAAGCACCATTAAGTCCTCCACCACCATGCTTTCAAAGTGATCAAACCAGGCATGCCTCTTTAATTACCAGATAGTGAAGTGTAATTAATATATTTTCTGTGTGTTTACACCGTCTTGAGTCTCAGATCGTTAGACTCTGCTAATCAATGTAAATCATTTCATTTTGGAATCAATTCGTCATAATCAGGAAACTGCAGCTGATTCTTAAATGGGATACAAGTGATTATAATTACACCATATGGATGAAAGTTTGTGGACATCTGACCATTGCCAATGTATATGCTTTAGAATATCTCATTTCACACTGGGATTTAAACCCCAGCATTTGGTTATTAATAACCTCCACCCTTCTGGAATGACTCTCTGCTATATTCTTGAATATAACTCTGAGGATTTGCCTATTCTTACACATAAGCGTTAATGAGGCTAGAAACTGATCACACTCGGTGCAGGACTTTTGACTTTCACAATCAATCTTTGGAAAACCATGTCTTCATGGACACTTATTCCAGGGATTTAAAATTTAATGCTGTAGCTATGGTATAAATTTGTATACAGTTGGGTACTTTTTGGCACCAGTTGTGGCCACAGAATATATGTTCTTATTCTTAAACTTATACCTGTGTTGTTCTATGAGCCTTATCAAGGGGTGATACAGCTGTCAAATTTCAGAAATAAATGTCCAATCTTGTTTTTATTTATTTGTGGAAAAGAAGGTGATTTAATTGTAATTAAACAACATACATTAACATATTTGTACTCATCAAACGACAGATATGAACAACAATGCATATGTCAATGGAGGAAAAAATTAGGACCCCCCCCCCCCATATTTTCCCATTTAAAATGGCTATAATCATATCACAGGAATATCAGATCACGTGCACATGATCAGAACAGCATTACCCAGATTGTGGCTAAATGTCTGCAGTTTATTTTGAAGAAGGCTTTTCCTATTTAAACCTCAGATGTTTAGTTTGTTGTGCCCCTGTCTGTTGAAGTGCGACTGGGCACCATGGTGAGATTCAAAGAGCTGTCTGAGGCCCTCAGAATGAAGATTGTGGCCATTTATGAGTCTGGTAAGGGGCCCGTGGTGTAGTGGTTAGAATGCTGGGCTCATGATCGGGAGGTTGTGTGTTCAAATCCCAGTTAGACCCCCACTGTGCTGAGACCCCTGGGCAAGGTCTTAATCACAATTATGCCTCTGTTCACCCAGCAGTATAAATGGGTACCAGTAAAAAAAATATACTGGGAAGGTAATAAGCGATAGACTCGCAGCTTCACACTGTGGAAACCGTGGACAAGTACTGACCTGGTGAGCTATTATGGCTCAGGTGTAAAAAGCCCAAAGGACTTTACTTTTTTTTTGAGTCTGGTAAGAGATTTAATAAGATATCAAAAGAATTTGACATCAGCCGTTTTACAAATTGGAAAATAATTTACAAGTGCAGGACTTTCAGAACAACTTCCACCAAGCAAGTTCACCCCCAGAGCAGACCACAAGATGCTAAGAGAAGTGATCAAAAATCCTAAAATATAATCACGGGAGCTACAGCAAGCTTTTGCTCCTGCCGATGTGAAAATACATGACTCTACCATCAGAAAGACTACAAAATTTTGACCTTCATTGGATTTGTGCAAGGAGAAAACTTGCTCTCTAAAAAGAACATTGAGGTCAAACTGAAGTCTGCCAGAAAAAAACATAGACAAAGACCAGGTCTTCTGGAATAATGTTCTTTGGACAGATGAGTCTAAAGCTGAATAATTTGGACACCAGAACAGAAGACATGTTTGGCAGAAACCAAACACAGCATTCCAGGGCAAGAACCTTATAGCAACTGCGAAGCATGGAGGTAGAAGCGTTATGGTTTGGGGATACTTTGTTGCAGCAGGACTTGGCCAGTTCACCATTATAGAATCCACCATGAATTCTACTGGATATCAGAGGGTGCTTGAAGAACGTGAAAATTTACACTCATTCATCTATATGAGGAATTTAGAATTGCTAGTACACCAATGTCATCTTGTGCTTAGAATAAAATATATTCATGCTTCAGGAAACTGGATAGCTATTGTTGTTCTGTTTAGAAAAAAAAATGATCATATTATATAGAATATTCATTTGATATGTACTAGTACATATGAATACATTTATATTGTGTGAAGCCTGTGGGTCTGTTTTGTGAGTTGGTGTTATCATCATGTTTTTTTATACCTTCTTGCATTCCAGACCATAAACTAAAGTATTTCAAATTGCTTGCTGAGTACAATTAGCAAAGCCATCATTTTGTCAATATGAACCCATGCAGTCAGCCAACAAAAGATTGTTTTGTCTGACGGCAGTGTTTGTTTCGTATGCTAGGTATTGATGGGGGTGAATTATAAATAGAACAAATGTCCAGATTCTGTGAGATTGTGAAATCTTTTTGACAAATCTTTTGAATCAACACATTAAAGTGAGTCAGAAAAATATCGGCAGAGGTGAATTTTCACAGTTCCCTCAGTGTCCATTGAGGATTTTCAAAGGCTTTATGGAAGGGACTGGCAGGTGTCACGTGACTGTTTTGAGGCACAACAGAAAACTATTTGAAGGCAGGTTTGCTATTTGTGTAAGAACGTGGTTTGTGATTACCCAAATGAGAGGGAGAGGACCTTTCTTCCACTGAATACCTTTTAACACATACTACGGCTGTGCCTTGTGCTGCAGTAATAGGATTGTCATGGAGATTTGAGAAACCAAAACACTGAGCTCACCATCTCCTGTCACTCAGTTTTAAAGACAGAAGGTTGCTCAGTTGCAACCTGTATACAGTGCTGTGTAGTGAGTTTAAATGATTCTCATCATGAATAGGGTACAGCATGTTATGAACATTTGAGAACTTTGATATCAACATATGGCATGCTCTAGTTTCTAAACTGCCATGGTGAGCCGGGATGTAAAATGGTAGAATATATGGTTGCATGCATATATCAATGTAGTTCTCTGACTAAGTAAAAGAACATCATGCCACCTGGATCATTCCAGTAGGAATGAATGGCAGGTAATGGGAAAGCATACCTTCTGGTCTTTTGCAGGCTGTCCATGCAGGGTCCGGGTTAGATTCACAAAATGATTTATCAGTTCTGAGGAACACCTATTACACACATTTTATTACATGATTAATATAACATCACTTGAGTTGCTATATAAATTCTGTTGATGATGTATTACAAGTCACTGAGGCCACCAAAACATTGCATTCTGTCACCAATAGCCAATCATATAATGGAAGGTGAAGTATACAATCTAGTAAGAACCACACGTCTTTGTAATATTTGAATTTATACCTGCCACATGCTTACCAAATATCGCAAAGCCTTCTTTAAATTCATTGAAGTCCGGCGGGGGAGGAAATGCAGTTCACGCACCCCACATGCCCACACACACACTCAGCTATTTGCAGTTCTACTCTCCACACATTCAGGTGTGATGGCAAACATTACATTTCAGGCCCCTGCTCCATTCCATCAGCATGCAAGTGAAAATTGAAGACTTAAATGAAAACCAAGATCGTAAAGTAGGCTGACTAAAGATGTGCTTCAGAATCAGGGTCATATTCAAGCTTTGACTCTGTGAAAATGGCTGCTGGCTAAGACAGAGCCTCTATAAAATAATGAAAAGCTTTCTCCAGCTTTGCCTTTGAAAGCAATGTCTTGTTCAGTTAAAGCACACATCCTCTTTGCATTTGAATTTTTAATTTGCAAAACAGGATGTATAAATGCTTTTAAAGATTTGTGAACATTTGTCAGTCTGCTGCAACTTTTAAGCATAAATGTATTTCTATTTCGCAAAGCTTTTGGCAGACCTAAAATTATGTCCCCTGAAAATTCACATTTTTAAAAATCAATTTGTAAGCTTCTTCTTCTTCTTCTTCTTCTTCTTCTTCTTCTTTTTTTCTTTCGGCTGTTCCCTTCAGGGGTCGCCACAGCAAATGATCTGCCTCGATCTCTCCCTATCCTCTGCATCTTCTACTCTCACTCCAACGACCTTCATGTCCACCTTCACCACATCCATAAAGCAAGTATTAAAAAAAAGTTACAGAAACACTTATGTAATGGCTCAATCTGCGCTTGAACGTATTATTATAGCAAATATTAGTAAACAAACTGACTGAACATTAGTTATTATTCAATCATTTTATGACCCGCTTAAATCTAATTAGGCTCGCGGGAAGGCTGGCGCCCATCTCAGCCAACTCTGGGTGAAGGTAAAGTACACCCTGGACAGCCTGTCCGGCCATTGCAGCACAGAAACACACTCATGGCTATATAGCCTACTCTTGACGAAAATCCGAAATAGTTCTTTTACATCCTCTCACCATAAACAGTGAGAGACATGGTTGGCCTTTGATAACCCAGTTAGCTGCACTGGTGGAGGCAGCAGTGACAACCATTGACCTAATCTTGGGATTGATAATTCAGCACCTTACCACTGGGCCACCACTGCCCAACAGATACCGACTTTTGTAAATATTTTATTTCGAAAAATATACCATAAATTGTCATTCTTAAAAGTGACCGTAGCATTTTTAAATCATTGCAGAATGAAGACTATTGCACCCAAACTTGTCACAAGGACAAAACTCTACAGAAGTTATATTATTAATGTAACGAACAATATGCAAATTAATATAAATTAAATATAATTAAAGAAAAAATTCACCATATGAAAAAAGATATTACTTTTCATTACCAACTTTATACTTATCCAGTCTATGTCCACTTTGCTCGGTCTTGTGAGACAAGAAAACATGAGTGCAAAATATCGGGTGGATATCCTGTTAACTATTAATAAGTGCTTGGGCAAGACAAGAAGACAGTACCAAGACTTTAACAAAAAGGGCTCCTCAGAGCCCAGAGTTACTCACCGCACCAAAGGTTTCTAGGGTATAACGCCAGTGTAAAAATCAGAGATATAACAAGAGCCGAAATGTAACAGGGTGGGAAATAACACCAGGGACTGAATTGAGTGACAAAATTATATAAAAATAGAATTTGGGTAGAGATACACTGCCCTCCATTATAATTGCCACCGATGGTTTGGATGTGCTAAAAGCCTTAAATTAAATACAATTTTTATTACAGAAGCCTACTCGCACACTGGAAATTGTAGAAAAATGTAATCTTCAACTCGAGTGAATTTCAAGTGGGAAACAATCACTGACTAAGAAATAATTATTTTTCATAAAATCACCTGTTCCACAATTATTGGCACCCCAAAAAATTACTAGGAAATAAATGTAATTGTGGTATTTCTGTCATTTCTACAGCAGTTGTACAATAAAAAGTTGATCAGAGTATCTAGGAACATCTAATCAGTACTTCATGACTTCCTGTTTCCCTGAGTTAGAAATAAGATATGACATGGGCCATTTCTCTTATCCTCTTCAACATGAAAAAGACAAAAGAACACAGATGTGTGTCCACCTTCACAAGTCAGGCAATAGCTCCAAGAAAATAGCCCTCACCTTCGCCTGCCAATATCTACTGTCAGAGGAATCATTAAGAAATTTAAAACAACGGCACAGTGATAAACAAGCCTGGACAATGATGCAAGTTATTTTGATAGCACAGACAGTGAAGAGGATGGGAAGAGAAATAAAAAGTTCTCCAACACTCACTTTTAAAGAATTACAACAAACAGGAGCATCTTTGTGCCGCAAAGTCCCCAAAACAACCATCAAGCGCCATCTACATGCCAACAAGCTTTTTGAGGACATTAATGGAAAAAACCTTTTCTCACTCACAATCATAAACTAAATGTCTGGAGCTCACTAAGCAGTACTGACACTTAAAATGGGACCGTGTGCTTTGTTCATATGAGATCAAGATAGAGCTTATTGGAAATAAACACTGAAAGTGGGCCTGGCAAAACACAAAAGATGAGTATGCAAAAAATCACCTCATTCCCACTGTGAAGTATGAAGGAGAACTGATGATGTTGTGGGCTTGTTTCTCTTCCAGAGGCCCTGGGAACCTTGTTAATGTGCATGGCATCATGAATCCTCTGAAATACACTGGTACCTCACTTTACGAAAGTCTCACCAAATGAAAAATGTAGGTTACGAAATGCATTTTCTTAAAATTTTTGTCTCCGTATATGAAACAAGTTCACTTCACGAAAGCGCCATCTTAAAAATTTAAATGTGCCATTCAAACATTCAAACAATGCACGAGCTGCTCTCCCATCGATAACGTTCAAACATCCCGCCCCGCTGGCCTCCCATTGGCTAGGAGGAATGACACAGCTCCCTCCCATTGCCTATCTCCCAACATCCTGCCCCACTGGCTTCCCATTGGCTAGCAGGGATGACGCACCTACCTCCCATTGGCTATTATGGAGATGCATCTACCATGATGGTTTTCGTGTAAAGGACAAAGTTACTGTTGTTTCATGCTTTATTTCTTGACTCAGACTTTTAACCTTCCATAAACATTTATAAAGATTATAACTCTGCTAAGCAGACATGGTCAACACACACACACACACACACACACACACACACACACACACACACACACACACACACACACACACACACACACACACACACACACACACACACATGCGCGCGTGCGTGAGTGTGATTTCCAGCGCAAGTCAGAAGAAGAAACGGGCTCGAGTGATATCACAAAGGAATATAGCCAAACCCGTCAATCATCGGTACGATATTGAAGCAGAAGGAGGTCTTAAAAGGTATGCTTTTATAATTTTTAAAGGGTTTAGGGGGTAGTATTGGGGGCCTTGGAACGAATCACGTATTTTACATGTAAAATGCAATTCAATTTACGAAAAATACAGGTTACGAAAAAGGCGCTGTAACGAATTAATTTCGTAAAGTGAGGTACGACTGTACCAACAGATTTTAAATCGAAATCTGGTGACCTCTACCAGAAAGCTGAAGATGAGTCATTACTGGGTCTTTCAGCAAGATAATGACCCTAAACATGTGCCCAAATCTACACAGAAATGATTCACCAGACACAGAATCAAGCTCCTCCTATGGCCATCTAACTCCCAGACTTCATGCCCATTGAAAACTTGTTTAGTGAGCTGAAGAGGAGAGTGCAGAGGAGAGGACAAGGTTGCTGGATTATTGCGAGAGATTGTACAAAAGAGGAATGGTCGAAGATCCCTCTTTCTGTATTCTCCCATCTTGTGAAACAGTATAGGAGAAGATTATGTTGTTTTGTCAGCAAAAGGGGGTTGTACAAATACAGAGATCCCTCACTTTCTGTGGTTAATTGGGACCGAGATTCCCCCGCGACCATTGAATTTCACAAAGTAGGATCACCTCCCCCCCAACTGATGTATACGTACATGTATATGTGTATATAACATCAATAAATGCATATTCAACGCTATAAATACTTATAATAACAATGAAACATTAAAAACATAATGCATAAGATATAAATACAATGTAAATACACACACACAGATGCGCACGCATGCAAATGCAAGTGCACACACTCAAATGCGCACCTTACAAAAAATTTAACTAGTTTTGATGGGAGGTTTTGGGTTGTTTTTTGTTTTGTGTTTGTTTAGGGGTTTTTGTGGCTTTTCCCCCTATTCTTCCTTAATTTCCTTATTTTTTAATTCGATGAATATAAAAAAAAACAACAGCAAAAACCAAAAACGTGATGCACTGAAGCTGCATGAATTGAAGCACGAAGTAGTGAGGGATCCCTGTATTAACATCAGGGGTGCTAATAATTGTGGCACACATGATTTGATGTAAAATAATTATTTTTTAGTGTGACATTTTTTTCTCACTGAATAAATGCACTAGAATTAAAAGTCGGATTCCCCCTCCCATTTGTAAATCTATATCATTTTGAAGCAAAAGAAGACATCTTAAACAGGGGTGCCAATAATTATGGAAGTAAATATAGTTGTAAATCATGAGTCATGTCCATTTTAGATATCTGACTTAATATAATTAGTAGTAAAAATTCCTGTCAGGTCTACACTGTTAAACGTAAAGTGGTCATTCAGGCCTACAAATCCAATTACATTCTACCTGGTGCTGCGTAATAACACTTTGAGTCATGTTAACATGGGAAGGTACAAATTTACACATTACATAAGCATTTTAGTTAGAATTTGAATATGTTGTAGCATAACCATAATTACATATAGTATGCTCCCACTGGCTTTTTACATTAGCCATTTTGCAACACTGACCTGTAACCTAGCAACTACCATTTCCTGCAGAAAATGATTAAAGCCACCTTCTTTTTCATTCTCAGTCACAAGCAGTGGTACCTTTCTTTACGAGGACTGACACTTCTCCCCCAGTGTACGTTCCCTGCAGCACAAACATGCCCCATGCAATATGAAAAATTAATTGTCAGCCTGTATGTGGCCTTTTAAAAAACTTGAATGTCAGTCATGATGCATAAAATAAACTCCACCATAATAAGTAATGAAGTGCATCTAAAATGTGGATAAGCTTTGGGAATAAAGAATAGAGAGGAGCTGAATTTTTCAGAAATATTTTATAGACTATTTAAAAATTTATATAAAATAATATACAGTACTGTGTATTTTTGTAACAAGACCAGGGCTATATCTCGACATTTTTAAGTGGAACTGCTTTCCGAAAGGAATGTGATTTTTACACCTAATAAAAAAAAAAAAAAAAAAAAAAAAAAAAAAAAGTTTTCAAAACAAACAAAGGACATAGCATATCATGTTCAATAAGTTTCACTGATCAGTAAGCTTGATATTGCTTCTATGGGTTGCAGTGGTGTAGCACATTGTGCCTCACAGTCCCAGCATTCCTGGTTCCATCCTAAACTCAGGTTATGCTCTCTGTCCAGAGTCCATGTGGGTTTTTCTGAACTGTGTAGTTTTTCCTGCTCAAGGTACATTTCAAAAGTCTGTGAACATTGCACAATCATGTCTATATTTGCATGTTGAATGTCCCATTCCACATTTAATCCCAATTGCTGCTATAACAATCTCTGATCTTCTGAGAAGACTATCCACTACGCTGGAGCATGGCTGTGGGGGATTTGCTCATTCAGCCACACGAGGACTAATGAGGTCAAGCACTGATGCCAAATGAGCAGGCCTGGGGGTGCAGTTGGCATTCCAATTCCTCCCAAAGGTGTTTAGGTCAGGGCTTTGTGCAGGCCAATTTTTTTTTTCAGATAAACTTTGGCCACCATGTTTTGATGGACCTCATTTTGTGTACAGGGGTATTATCATGCTGGAACAGGTTTAGGCTACAGTTCCAATGTAATTGGAAAACTGGATTGCTGTAGCATACAAAAATATTGAACACGATTTCAAGATTTTAACTTTGTGGCAGCATTGGGGAAAGTCCACATGCATGTGTGATGACCGGGTGTCCAGGCATTTTTGTCATTTATTGCAGAATGTAATGCAAATCTATATGAATGCAAGGCAAATGTCTATGAACTGGCACCCCATCCAAGAGGTTTTTACCAATATGTGCCCTGTGTTTCTGGGATAGACTCTGGATCCGCTGCAATGTTGGTCAGAATGAAGTGGTTTCTGAAGTTGAATAAATGATGTTGCTAGTTTAACAATAAAATATTAAATACCACAGTCATCTGTTATCTTTAAATGCCTGCTCACTGCTGTTGGAAGCAACAAAAAAAAGCATTCAGGTTACGAAAAAAAACCCCACCAAAACATCTGAGCTGGGAGTAAGAAAGCAGATGTGCTTTCATTTCTGCTCTACTGTATTCTCCTCAAAGTCACAGCACTACGAGCTTCCATCTCTTTATTTTTTTTTTCTGACTTTATCAGCATCTTGACATCGACTTCACAGTATCATATTGCATCATATAATAAAGTATGTTGTAAAGTTGTGAGTTGTAAAATATGACTAGACACCTAATTTATAGTGAGGATTTAGGTGAAGTTTGGCCAGAGAGAAACATGCTGAAGTTATTTGAAATGTAAATATTGACAAAGAAATGAATAAAATGGTTTTAATGTTGCTAGTTTACGATTTTGTACAAATTGTGACCCCCCTGAGAATTGCATTGGTTTTATTCTTCAACACTTTTATTCATTCATTCATTTTCTGTAACCGCTTAATCCTGATTGGGGTCGCAGGGAGGCTGGTGCCCATCCCAGCCGACTCCAGGCGAGGACAGAGTACACCCTGGACAGCTCGCTAGGTCATCGCAGGGCAGAAACATGCTGATGGCTATGCAGCCTCCTCTTGTCGAAAGTCTGCAATGGTTCTTTTACATGCCTCTCACTATAGCCACTGAGACACATGGACGGCCTTTGATAACCCAGTTAGCTGCACAGGGGGTGGGGTTTGTGGGGGGGCAGTGACATCCCGTTAAGAGTGGGGCTTGAACCACCAAGCCACCACTGCCCTTAGCACTATTATATAAAATTGAAAATACAATATTACTAAATAAAAACAAGAAGCGTATGATTTATTTACAATAGGATACATACAAATGAAAATATTAAGCAATAATGCAAGCAAATCAGACTATGAGCAGCAGTTAAATCTGTGTCCAACTAAACTTGAAAAGCTTTAATGAGACTTCGATCAAAATTAGGTTCCAACAGTTTGACAGTTCCTCCAATCATCATACAGAAACCTAGTGTACTGGTCTGCCCACCTCCAGTACTATACTTACCTGTAAATTAGGACTTGCCTGGAAATTTTCAAGAATTTATACAATAAACATCTTGCTGCACTGGAAGCAAAGCATATTCTGAGAACCATAACACTCTAGAGAAGCTGCACTTCAATGGGTTTTAATGGATCATGCTGCTATGAAAATTTAATTCTAGCTCTTTGGGTGATATAATCTCAAACATTTACATTTTATCAGCACGAGAAACATTTACTTATAAAAATGTGTCCACAAAGTTATTTTTGCATGTCACAGTCATTAAAGGCTGATGACATAAATGAATAGATTCTTTTTTCAGTATGATTACAGACAAGCAACTAGAAAATTCCTGGACAAAATGTCCCTTGATATTCACCGACAAATGTGCTCTTTTCCTGACTTCATCAAAGTATCTACAATTTTCAACAACAACACCCTCAGAACCACCAGAGAAATGAAAGTGTGATAACAAAATTGACCCTGTTAATGCTGCTCGTCTCCTGTCTTTTTGAATAAAAATACCTATATTCCTTCATGAATATATCAAGTAAGCATCTTGATTTCCATAATAAGCTTCTTGATTACACGGGCAGTGGTGGTCTAGTGGTATAAGGCGCCGGATCGCTGATCCTAAGGTTGGGGGTTCGAGTCCCACTCCCCACAAGGTTGTCACTGTCCTCCCAGTGCAGCTAACTGGGTTATCAAAGGCCGGCCATGTCTCTCACTGTCTATGGTGAGAGGCATGTAAAAGAACCATTGCTGACTTTCGACAAGAGTAGCTGCAAAGCCGTCAGCGTGTTTCCGTCCTGCGATGGCCTGGCGAGCTGTCCAGGGTGTACTCTGCCCTCTCCCTGAGTTGGCTGGGATGGGCACCAGCCTCCCCGTGACCCTAATTAGGATGAAGCAGTTACAGAAAATGAACTGATGAGCATCTTGATTACATTACATAATTTGTGTTAATAATTTAAACTCTAAATTTTAGAGGGAATGATAATGAGGAGCAGCATAAACTGAAAGTGTTTGCTTGATCCTTGACTCTCGCTTAAACCACAAGCACCACAAAAAAGATTGAAGTTATGTACCAGGCCATGCCAGGACAGCCCTACCAGGAACCACACATCACGGTGAAGGGACAGGAACTCCAGGCTGTCAACAGCTTCATCTAATTGGGCAGCACAGTTTAAAGAGCAGTGAACATTGATGCAAAAGTCAACAACAGGATTGCCAAGGCCAGCTCTGACTTTGGAAGACTCCGTGAGAATGTGTGGGAGAAGACTCAGCCTTAACACCAAGCTGAAGGTCTACCGTGCAGTGGTGCTCACCACCCTCCTCTAAGCCTGTGAGAACTGGACTGTCTACAGAAGACACACCAAACAGCTCAACCACTTTCACTTGAGCTGCCTCCGCAGACTCCCCTGCATCAAGTGGCAGGACAAAATCCCTGACACGGAAGTCCTAGAACAAGCCGGCATTCCCAGCATCCACACCCTCCTTCAGAAAGCACAGGTCAGATGGGCAGGCCACGTTGTCAGAATGACGGCCAGTCGACCGCCAAAACAGTTACTGTGCAGAGAGCTTTGTGAAGGCAAGCGATTAGTTGTGGGCTAGAATACACGCTTCAAAGACAGCCTTAAAGTGTCCCTCAAGGACATGAACATCAATGTCAGCATTTGGGAGCAACCTACTACCAACCACTCAGCTTCGTGAAGCAGAAATTCGCAGCGTGCAAAGCTCGAGCTGCCTCCACTTCCATCGCAGCACCTACCCACACATGTCCTGTGTGTGCACAAGCATTTCGGAGCCGGAACGGCCTCACTAGCCATCTCCGGACCCACAGCCACTGATCATCAATCTGATATGAAGTCATGGTCATCTTCGAACTCGAAGGACGAACAACAACAACAACACGTCCACAAGGCACTTTTTTTATCCTTCTCACCTGTGAAAGGGATGGCATGCATTCAACACTGTCTCAGTGTGCCAATGAATCTATAACTGCTTTTGGTCATTTCATCAATGAGGCTAACCGAGGTGAAAAGGTTCTCATGCACAAATGTGCATCCTGGAGGAACGTCTGCTTGTTCAGCAAGACCAAAGAGTACAATTTGCCCTGTCCTAAGCCAGCTTGAGCCAGATGTGTGTGGACTCCACAATAGAGCCCAATAGAGAACAAGGTTTCATAACTTCTACACAAACGGGATTGGTTTGCCCCTGATAAACTGCTTACAGCCATGCTTGCTATAATAGGGCATCATGCTTTCATCAATTGATAGATGTTTGGTGTATCGCATCCTCTTTTAGGAATAGTCAGTGCATTGCAGATGGGATGCACTTTGTTTAAAGGGTCATCTATGATCTTTGAGTTATCCACCAGATGAATTGAGATCATTATTTTGTCACATCAGTTGCTTCTTATTTCATTTGGGATCGCTTCGGTGGAGACATCAAGAACACATGACCAATACATGTGCTGCCACGGTACAGAACTGTAGCCAGATGTGAGCAGAATCTCAAAATGTAAGCAAGTCATCCATGCACAGATCAAGTGCCTTCCCTTTGGTTTGCACTGAAAATGCATTTGACATCTCAACAGTGAGCTCTCAAAGAGTATAAGGATACATCAAGAGGAACAAATCAGCATGGTCAGGTTTAGTTTGTATTGTGCAATCTGCTGCAGTCGGCCATAGTTCACAAAATCTGGCATAGTGTATTAATCTGGTCATGAACTTTTAAAAATCCTGTCTCTATTTGGTTTTTTTTAAAGCCCCCCCCCCCCCCCCATCCTCCAAGTTTTTTTTAATTACATTGCAGGGTTTCATTGTCATCTGGGTATCTTCTTTTACTGTGTTCTGGGGTATTGGTATTGTCTGGGCACCTTCTTTTTTGGCTTGGCATTGTGGGAGACTCACTAACATCAAATGGAATTTTCTATCTTTTACAGTGTTTTATTTTCCTCAGGGAAACTCTTTGCTATTGGTTGTGGAATCTTGTTTTCCTAATGTGTCTTCTTTTGGCTAAATTCTGTGGGAGATTCACCAAGTACTGCCTGTAGGTTTTCTTCAACACCAAATAATGCAGACGTGAGAGATGAAGAGAGGCGATTGGGGGCGCAGAAAATACAGAAAAAGTTAAAGAAAATGCCACAAAACAAGGCCAATTATGCAAAAAAAACAAAACAAACAAACAAACAAACAAAAAACCCAAACAAACAAACAAACAAACAAACAAAACAAACAAAAAAAAAAACGACCCAACAAAACTACATTTTTATATGAGGTGTGCATCTGAGTGTGTACAGGCTCATCTGTGTGTGCAAGCGCGCATCTGTATGTGTGTGTATTTATATTTTATTTATGGTACATCTTATACATTATTTTTGAATGTTTAATTGTTATTATAAGCATTTATAGCAATAAATATGTATTTGTTGATACTGTTTTATATACACATATTCATGTACATATACATCATGCGGGGTGGTTGATCCTAATTCGCGGAAATCAGCGGTGGGGGGGGGGGTCTCGGTCCCCATTAACTGCAGAAATTGAGGGATCCCTGTATTCTGATGTAGCGCACATAATTTTGGGATTCTTTTAAGTCTAGAAGATTTAAAAGCTCAGTTTTAAGCTGTGTAGAAAAATGCATAAGATAACTATCAAACCTAGCATACCCTATGACTATGTGTAATACTAGCAGCAACAAATGTTGCCATACTTACATTTGTTCTTATTATTATTGCATTATGCATGCAAGCATATACAGACACTCCCTGACTGACATTTTATGCTTTTTCGATTTTACGTTTTTAAAAAAAAATTGTCAAATTTTGAGTACAAGACGTACCGACGTAGTACGCCGACATAATGATGCATTGACGTAATGACGCTGCGTCTATTGTTTACAAACGACAGACTGAACGTGCCCTGCTGCTTCCCAGTTCACTGCATGTTACTCATGTGTTAAGACGTCATCTCTGTGATCTTTGTGTTTACACTGTTTTGCAGACTTTTGAAACCCTAAGCAAATATGGTTGGTCAGAAGCATAAGCCTACTAGCACGGGTGCACGTTTTCTGGCATATGCCGGAATTTCTGGTTTTCCCAAGACTGTATTACTATCTGCTCGGATCGGCGCAATCTACCATGCATACTCAGTTAAGCAAAGAGAGTTGTAAAATGAATGAAAACCCAAATCCAGAAAAGAAAGAGAACTCTCTGCTCTGCTGGTTATTCACATCAGTGCAGGCTGAGTACTAAACAAGTATTCAACAGCACCTTTGCTCACTTGAAAGACCGGAAGTCCGGTTAACCCGCACTTTGTTTCAAGCACAAGCAAGTGAAATACTTTATATGGAGCACGTCACATATTGTAAGCGTTGATTGGCTATTTTAAGCTTCATGTAAATTGACTCGGCTCAGCTTCATGTAAAGTGACTCGGCTCAGCTTCATGTAAAGATCGCATCATAGAGAATGTTAAAGGTTATATTTGATACTGTATTTGATATTTGATGAGTGAATTTGATTAAAATTTATCTA
Source organism: Plotosus lineatus (assembly GCA_024760905.1). Lineage (NCBI taxonomy): Eukaryota > Metazoa > Chordata > Actinopteri > Siluriformes > Plotosidae > Plotosus > Plotosus lineatus. The sequence continues at coordinate 39,820,387 of CM045730.1, read as the reverse complement.
TTTGAAGTAATTTTGCATGAATTTAATTTATTTGAAATGAATCTTGATATTATTTGATATATTTGATATTATTTTACAATGTTATGTTTATAATAATTGATTTAGTGGTGTTTTATGAGATACGGTAATGGTATTTATGGATGTATGGTACAGTATGAACGTTATACGTCACTGGAACATACAGTAACAACTTACGTTTTTTTTTTTGTTTTTTTTCAACTTACGCTCGGCCGTCTGGAAACAAACAAAACGTAAGTTGGGGAGCGTCTGTACGTCTGTACAGTATATCATTGGTAAACCCTTGAAAAATATATGGACAAAATATTTAAGTTATAGCTGTTAATCAAGATATTTTTCTGACTTTTTGTACAAGTTTGAGGCAGACATCTCTATCTCCTTCCAGAGGTACAACCAGGAAGTAATTATGCCTGGCCATGTGACCATTCACTATTGTGCAATGCTTCTCAAATTTCTCCAAGGGGCGCAATATGATGCCGGGGGGGGGGGGGGGTGACCCAGGGGAACATGCTTTTCTGGAATTGTGTACGAGAATTAAGTATAATTACACCTCCACTCCACTAGTTAGCAGTAGGGCTCTCATTGTCTCGCTATGATGTCGCGGTTTTTTGAACGAGCTAATGATATGAAGCGCAGCAAAGAACCCCTCAAGAAACAACACAGAAAAAATTCTAACAGGAACGAAGAGAAAGGTAGTGAGAGACAGAGATATTAAGACATAAATAAGTTGAATGAGTTTAAATAAGAATGTATTTTTTATTTTAATTTCAGGCATATTGGTGCACTTTAAATCTTTTCTATTACAGATTAAAAACAATGTTAATGAAGTTTTTCTTTATTGTAGGTTTAACTATATTTCTTTCCCTTTTTGTTTTTAATGTTAATAAAGATACTTTATGCAGAGATGTACTAATAATTTTATAGACAAATAATACTATTTATAGCCAGTGGTGGGCCGTCAGGGCCTGCAAGGCCTTCTCTGCCAGCCTAAAAAATATCACAGACTGATGTTAATTATAGTTTGTCCATGAATACTTTTTAAATAATTCAAAATTGTCTGTCAGCTTCCTTTCATTGCCTTTCCCCTGGTTGTGCTGCTTTCAGATGTGTGTTTTCATGTTTAAGCATTTAACCAATCACATTTCAGCCATTATTTGTTGCCAGGATAAGAAATCTGCCTGGAGGCCTTCATAATCAGTTCTGCGGGCCCTGTAGCATAAAATAAGTGTCGGTAAAACTGTTGCTCTAACCAATCAGATTTAGCGTTGGCGACACCAAGGCCTTCTAGCAGGCGTACGGAAACGTTTTCACACCCTATGATTGGATAGTGAGAGAGTGTACTAGCCAGAGCTAGCAAACTGCATCTGTAGCGAGCTGCACAAGCAAATATATTGTTGTGTTGATTTCATAGCGGTTTTGTCAACCCACAATGGCTGAAGGAGGAGAGGAAATGGATTTGGTTGCAGATTTACTGTCAAAGCCATGTTCAAGACGGACTTTTCAAGAATAGCTGGACATTGTTAAGAAAGGTCGGGCAACGCTGAAGCTAGCAAGCCTGTTACAACCAAGAAAAGGATTTGTCCGTCACTTTCAGTCCACTAACTACGAGCGGTACCGCTGGCTCACAGGCTTTGAGGAACACTGCAAATTGTATTGCTGAGAGTGCTTATTTGCCACAGATTGACATGGTGTTTGGAGCAACACTGGATTTGTAAATTTGACTTGCCTAACCGAGGCAGCAACGAAACACCAAAGCACTGCCGGACACTTACAAGCAACGGTGCTCCGCAAAACCTTTGGGGAAACCAGAGTAGATCTACAGCTGAGCGAGCAAGTCCGCAGGGAAACGGAGCTCCGCAACGAAAAGGTGAAGAAAAATAGGGAAATCTTAAAAAGACTGATAGACTGTGTCTTTTTTTTGGGCAAGCAGGAACTTTCATTTCGGGGATACAATGAAAGTGCTAGATCCAAAAACAAACGAAACTATGTGGAGCTTCTTTCTCTCATTGCTGAGAGCAACACGGATTTACATTACTACCTGTCCACTAATTAAGTGTTTAGTGGGACGTCCGGCAAAATACAAAACGACCTGATCACTGCTGTTGCTGAAGTGATGGGGGAGGAGATCAGAAGGGAAGTTAATAAAGCACCGTTTGTCTCTGTTATTGTGGATGAGACGACAGACGCGAGTAACACAGCGCATCTCGCACTGGTTCTGCGTTATGTAACGGCCACAGGTGTCAAGGGGCGGTTTGTCAGATTTGAAGATGTTACCAGTGGGAAGCGAGCTGATGACATTGCAGGTCTTATCATCCGATTTTTGGTGGAAAATGAATGTTCGGGTAAAGTTGTGGAACAGTGTTTTGACGGTGCAGCGGTCATGTCTTCTGGATTAAACGGGGTGCAGGCTAAAGTTAAGGAGAGAGCACTGTTGGCTTTATTCATACACTGCTATGCACATCGGCTCAATTTAGTACTGACTCAGGGGGCCTCAAAGCTTAAAGAATGCAAGATCTTTTTAGCCCACCTCAATGGACTTGCTGCATTTTTTGAGACATTTTCAGCCCTAAATCAAATAAAAACTTATGCCAGAAATACGACAGAGCAGGCTCGACTTTCAGCATTAGCTTTGATGGCGATAGAAAAGGAATTCGTGATGGAACTGAAACGCACGGATAATCTGTACAACAGAGTAATTGAAATCTTCTTGAGGAAAGAAAGGAGGATGGATTTTTGGTGAGTAAAATGTGGCTATATTCCTGAATAATATTGCAGTTTTATGAGGTTATTATTGATGTTTTTTGTGTGTTGCAGCTGTAGCTGCAGTAAAAGTTTTATAGCCATAAAATAGTTATTGAGGGTTGCATTGATTCAGATGGAGCACTACTGAAGGCCTAGGTGTAAAATACACGGCCCGACGGGTGTTTTTTTTTTTTTTTTTTTTGGTGGGGGGGGGGGGGGTGGTGGTGGTGGTGGTGGTTTTTTCTTCCTAAGGGGGGCGCCACAGAAAATAATTGCGAAGCACTGCTCCAGTGGCATGACATTGATAGAATTCAAAGAAGGCAAGCTGTTCCTTTTTTAAAAAACTTACATTAGCTGCCCAAATGCGGCTAACTGGGTTATCAAAAGCGGGCCATGTCTCTCACTGTCTATGGTGAGAGGCATGTAAAAGAACCATTGCTGACTTTCGTAAAGAGTAGGCTGCAAAGTCGTCAGCGTGTTTCTGTCCCTTGCTAAAAAAAAAAAAAGGGTTGTGACAGGAAGGGCATCCGACGTAAAAACCTCTGCCAAATCAAACGTGCGAATCAGATGATTCGCTGTGGCGACTCTCGAGTAAAAGGGAAAAAGCCGAAAGGAAGACAGACAGACATTAGCTGCCCAAATGCCAAGACAATACTTTCAGTGCCTCAAGAAGTAAATACAAAATACTGGCATCAGTTGTTGCCAGTGGAATGAAGTGGTACTGTATATGCCTTCGTCAGTCAGAGATTACTTTTAAAGGTGTGGAAATTAGTAAAGGCAATGTGTAATGACATAATATGCACGGCCCCAATTCCAATATAGAGTTGCAATGCGGCTTACAGAAGCCTAAGGTCAATGATGGATGTCCGAGTGGTGCTCTGAAAACAAAGTGAGCTTCAGAGATAATTGGAGCACTTTTGAAAGCGAACCTGGCCTGATAGCTGCTCCTATTTCTTGCAACATAACACAGTCTTTGAACAGGACCAGTTTATCAGTGACTTTCCAGTGCCAAAGCCAAGCAACAGACAAACATGGTAAATCCAAGAGTTTATTGGCTGCAGAGTTGTCACACAAGAGCAAGTTTAATTCTCTCAAGACTGGTTGGCTTCAGTTAATGCTCATTTTAATGCAAAAATATGTATCAAAAGTCACATTAAATTTCTTGGAAAGTCAATTTAATAATTGCCACTGACTCAAATAAGTCTTTACTAAAATATATAAATTCTATGTATGACTTATAAATTGATCAATTTCTCCCTAATGGATAGGCCAGTGATGCATGTGTCAAGGAAAAGCTCAATAAGATAGGAACTTTATAAGTAAAAAAATCTTGGGAGGAACCAAACAAAATGGATGAAACCTCAGAGAGTAATATCATCGCTCTGCTTTACTTGTAAACTCTATAACCAAAAAGTGCTATTTGTATCAAAAGGAACTTGTGACTTTACAAACTCTTTGGAGTTTGAGCATCTGAGTCATTTCTCACTTCATTATAGGTTTAACTTAAAGGCTATATGTGGAGGCACAGCAGAACAGAGAGCTGTATGGAGCAAGGGAGAAGGTCAGAATTGCCAAGTGGAAAACACATCACACCTTGAACGAATGACATTAATGATTGTTTGTTTGCAGGACTGGAGGTCATAAAAGGGTAGAAGGCTCAGAGAGAGGTCCTGTCCTGTCCAGCACTACACGACACACTGTGTGTGTGTGTGTGTGTGTGTGTGTGTGTGTGTGTGAGTTTGTGTGTGTGTGTGTGTGTGTGTGTGTGTGTTTGTGTGTGAGTGTGTGTTTGTGTGTGTGAGTGTGTGTTTGTGTGTGTGAGTGTGTGTTTGTGTGTGTGTGTGTGTGTGTGTGTGTGTGTGTGTGTGAGTTTGTGTGTGTGTTTGTGTGTGAGTGTGTGTTTGTGTGTTTGTGTGTGTTTGTGTGTGAGTGTGTGTGTGTGTGTGTGTGTGTGTGTGTGTGTGTGAGTTTGTGTGTGTGTGTGTGCGTGTGTGTGTGTGTGTGTGTGTGTGTGTTTGTGTGTGTGAGTGTGTGTTTGTGTGTGTTTGTGTGTGTGTGTGTGTGTGTGTGTGTGTGTGTGTGTGTGTGTGTGTGAGTTT
>CM045730.1:39753028-39810528 GCA_024760905.1 Plotosus lineatus | reverse complement strand
CTAAAAGGGTTATGTCAGGAAGGGCATCTGATGTAAAAACCTATGCCAAATCAAACATGCAAATCAGATGATTCACTGTGGTGACCCCTGAAAAACGGGAAAAAAAACAAAAGGAAAAGGATAAGATACACAATATACACACACAGGTGTGTGTGTGTGTGTGTGTGTGTGTGTGTGTGTGTGTGTATATTTTTGTATTTGTGTATACTTTTTCTGAGCTTTCATGCCACTAATAATGCATCAATCAATAACATTGAGCAGAACAGGTGTCACCCGTTGATTGTGTTTATCATCTACCTGTGTATGAACCACAAGCAAAAATGACAAGCTGGCAATATGTGTGAGCAGCACATCATCTGAAATAAATGCACACAGCAATGAATCTGGCTGTCTATGTGTGTATGTGCGAGTGTGAGAGAGAGAGAGAGAGAGAGAGAGAGAGAGAGAGCGAGAGAGCTTTAACTCCTGAATGAGATTATGAAGCTCTCAGTGCCCTCTTCTCTGTTCCAACTGAGCATGTTCCCAAAATGTTAATCTTCATCACCACTAGACAACTCCATTATTTATTCAGAATACTAGTGACACTCATGGTGCCAAACCAGCATGAAACTAATTAAAACTAAATTATATATTTTCTAAATTGCATTATATGTGTTGTCACATGGCAATTTCATGTTAAAGCAGCATTGTAAATGCCTTGACATTTGTTGACCATCCTCATAACAATTTCCCATCATCCCTATAATATGTAGATTTAGGTTCTGCCCAAAGGGCAGTGGTGGTCTAGTGGATAGGGCGCAGGATCACTGATCCTAAGGTTGGGGGTTCGAGTCCCCACAGGGTTGTCACTGTCCCCCCAATGCGGCTGACTGGGTTATCAAAGGCGGGCCATGTCTCTCACTGTCTGTGGTGAGAGGCATGTAAAAGGACCATTGCTGACTTTTGTAAAGAGTAGCTGCAAAGCCGTCAGCGTGTTTCCGTCCCTTACTAAAAGGGTTGTGACAGGAAGGGCATCCGACATAAAAACCTCTGCCAATCAAATGTGCAAATCAGATGATTCGCTGTGGCGACTCCTGAGAAAAAGGGAAAAAGCCGAAAGAAAGAAAGAAAGAAAGAAAGGTGCTGCCTAAAACCAGTGTTTTAAAACATAGTTCTTGGTGGGAATTCTCAAACCACATATACATGTCCTTCCTACAGTATATCAAGATAATTTAAATTTAACGTTAAACATTTTTTTTATAGAAGGGAATAAAAACAAGGTATCCAAACATGCAATATTATTCTCAACTTGTAAAGTACACGATTTATATTTAGAAACAGTAGTTTAGACAACAACAATAACACAAGAATACTGTAAAAATTATAATAAAAGTAGTTGCCTATTTGTTTCACATGATTAACGATGAGGTCACATCACATGCCCCGAATTTTATACGCCTTTAGTTCTCTATATTACCCTTTCCAAGAAATACTTTGTTATTACTTTTTTTTTTAATTATAACGTTTTTCAAAGAATACCACAGGGCACCCACATGCCCTCATATGCTCGTGGGACAAAGGACGGATGCTAGAGGTTTTTCTTGACGTTCCATAAGAAACTCTATGATTAGGCGCTTTCCCCTTTATCAGTGGAGCTCTGCACACACAACACCAATATAATCCATATAATTCCCTCACCACTCTTTCTCCCTCTTTTTTTTTAATTTAAAGGGCAGGTATTATACCCATTTTGGACACCAGTGGAGCACCAAAGTACAATTCCTAATCAAAAAAATTCACAGCTCCTCACTCACTGGGCTGGAAGGCCTTTCAATACTGCATCAAAATTTATGGGTCAAAAAACAGAAGCATAATATCTCCTCCCCTTTAAAATTTCACCTTTGACTGTGTCTCTGGGGAGTATGTTATTAAGCAAATAAAATTAACACTGGGTTAACTCTGGGCTATTGAGTGAAGTTGGATTTAACAGACCCTGATTTGCTACACTGGTGTTGATTGCTCCAACAAAGGTGATTAGGAAGTCGGTTAACTAAATATTTCAGTAGAATATTTCATTTCTGAGTCTTCTTCTTTTCCTTTCAGTTGTTCCCTTCAGGGGTCGCCACAGCGAATCATCTGCCTCCATCTCACCCTATCCTCTGCATCTTCTTCTCTTATGCCAATGACCTTCATGTCCTCTTTCACCACAACCATAAATCTTCTCTTTGGTCTTCCTCTAGACCTTCTGCCTGGTAGTTCCAACCTCAGCATCCTACTACCAATATACTCACTATCCCTCCTCTGTACATGTCCAAACCATCTCAATATAGCCTCTCTGACTTTGTCTCCAAAACGTCTTACATGTGCTGTCCCTCTGGTGTACTCATTCCTGATCCTATCCATCCTCGTTACTCCCAAAGAGAACCTCAACATTTTCATCTCTGCTACCGCCAGCTCTGCCTCCTGTCTTTTCCCCAGGGCCACTGTTTCTAAACCATACAAAACAAGTGCCAAAATTAACACAGCTTTTTTTTTAATTACCTTTTTGATAAAGGATCCTGGTCACTCAAAAATTCAAGATTGTCATCATTTTCCAACATTGCTGCCATCAAAGGCATGAAAATTTTACTTTTTGCAATAAAAGTGCGCAAAGTTGTCCTATATGAATGATGTTAATAACAAATCATACATTTTTGACCACGCAGAAGTTGAATTTGGAACTATGGAATTGCTCAGAGTCCCCCCCCCCCCCCCCAGAACTACTTCCTACCAGTACTCTAGTCAAAAATCTTGCTACTGCTGCACTACTAAGGTAACATCATGATGCAGACTTGAGAGTATGGTATATAGTAGTAGATGTAGTACCTTAGTTTCATCAGTCAGCTACCTCCTCCGGATGTATTACTAGCATCAGTTCTAACTGCTTACTTCCAGCTCTCATCTATGATTCGAATGAAGTTGCTAGTGCATTGCAACAGCCATACTCCAGTAGCCCATATTGGTTTCTGCACTAAACTCGATGATGGCAGCACACAGAGGGTGTTTGTGTGTGATGCAGTATATCAGACTCCAACACAGTGTGCATGAAGTCAACAAGAACTCACCCTTGTAGATGAAGAAGGATGAGAACTGAATACCGGTAGTAATAATTTAATCAATGTTAAATGATCAGAGTCTGTATGCATATTTTTAAATAAAAAGAGCACGTCTGAAAGCAAATACAGCTCTGGAATCATGGCATAAGCTCCATAACTTTCAGAAGAGGAAAGTGCAGTAGTGTTATGAGCTTGAGTTATGAGTTTTAAATAACCCTTGCAGAAAGGCTACATCCTGACAGCAAATAAAGACTGGGGGCATGTTAATGACACATTGCCATTCATAAACATAGAATCTTGATTTAATCTGATGGATAAGGATTGCCATATAAGGACAAGAAAAAATTGTAATATGTGAAAACAAGAACATTTAATAACAGCTGATACATGACTCTGACTTTTATCCATTCGCCATTAACCAAATGAAAATTAGTGCATAATAATAAATATATAATAATAAAAATATAATATATAATATGCTGAATTTTAATTTCAAATACTACTCTATATACTGTCTATCATGATGGTTACATTTTAAGTTAAATTTGTGTATTTCAATCTGGTCAAGTAATTTTCTGTGATCATAATAAAGTATCATGTACAGTGATGCTTGAAAGTTTGTGAAACTTTAAGAATTTTATACACCAAGTAAAATACTTTTTGTCTCATTTATTTAACTGGTTCTTTTAGGACTTGTGTAAAAAATATGGTGATGTTTTAGGTCATATTTATGCAGTCTGTCTTCCTTTCGGCTTTTTCCCTTTTACTCGGGAGTCGCCACAGCGAATCATCCGATTCGCACGTTTGATTTGGCAGAGGTTTTTACGTCGGATGCCCTTCCTGTCACAACCCTTTTAGCAAGGGACAGAAACACGCTGACGAGTAATGTGTAAAATTGTTAAGGGTTCACAAACTTTGAAGTGCCACTGTAGCCTACATTTTTGGTATTTTTACTTTCTTCTCACATGGAAATAAGTTACTTTTCGTGATTATAGTGCTCCTTGTTCTGGCATTTGTTCAACTACATATACAGTTTACTACTGGTAATTTATAGTATTTTTAATTTGTGAAATGTATTGCAGTGAATCAGAATCAATCATTACTTCACCAAGTGGCATTAGAGACATCCAGCCATAAAGGCTGGCAGAAATAATTCATTCCTCAAGATAAGAATTTATACTAGTATCTTTCATAAATAACATCTTTGGAGTAAAATAATGGACTTAAATCGCTTCTGAATCTTCTTTTACTCGCTGCAGTTTTCTCCAAAAGTGCAGATGTTCTGACCTTTTTCCTGCTGTATAATATCGACTGGACAATGTAGGAAAATGTAGTACAGGATTTATGAAGATGATAAGTTAAGAGAAAACATAACCTGCTCGGACCAGGACTTAAATGCAGTGCAAATTGCTATAGCAACACACTTTAAACCCAACTTAGTCTTTGTAGCACTGGCTAATCTAGAAATTGCTCCAGTCATCACAAAGTCACTCTTGAATTTACTCGGACAACCTGGAAATCCCAATTCATAGCACAGGCCGCTGATGTTTGGAAAGTGCTGCCACCGAAGATTCCTTCAAAAATACTAAATACACTCTAATAAGTGCATTAATACAAAACCATATAACTTGAGATACTGTCCAAACCATGCTGTTCTTGTAAACTAATCAACACTTAGACCAATTTGAAACGTTTGGTGCTGCCATGGTGTACGCTTTAATAACAAGATGATAGCCATGAAAACACAGTTTGCATCCATTTCCATCTTAAGGATTTGGCATGTAGAGCATAGATGTTTGTGCCATTGTACAAGGAGAAAGAAAAGACTCAAATTTCAAATTATTACTTTTAACCCCTTCCTCAAACTAAATATTAGTTCATCGATGTAGCCACCCAGTACTATTTTCATTATTGAATCCATTACACTTGATTACTGAAAGAATCAATCCCCAAATCAGCAAAACTCCAGAGCATAGTTTTATTATTACCCTTTATTTTTCACTGTATGTGCACACGTACACTATACAGTCCTGTGATGTATACATACAAATAAGCCATCAGTGACAGGTACGTATATTAGGATACATTTGCATTACACATACTGCTACCTTAAAATGTTCAGCTGCTACTGGTTTTGTTTTTGGTTATGAGCCTCCATATCTTCTTCTTCTTTCCTTTCGGCTTTTCCCTTCAGGGGTCACCACAGCGAATCATCTATCTCCATCTTACCCTGTCCTCTGCATCTTCTACTCTTACTCCAACTACCTTCATGTCCTCCTTCACCACATCCATTATGAGCCTCCATATGAATGTTAGATATTGTTGCATTCATGTTAAAATCAACAAAATAATGTAGTCATTGCTTTTTCCTATCATAGTTTTAACAGTGATGAGGCTACATCTGCTAAAGCTACCTGTCATTTAATTAAAACTTAATTAATTAATTTAAACCATTTTCTTTACAGCAGCAGTGCCTACTGCATAATGTAAAACAAGTTTAATTCGTGAAGATCAGCAGAAAAAAGACCCTTGGGTGATAACCATGATCATGACTTGTGAAACTCTATTAACATAATTTATTACATATTTATTTAATTATTTCATCATTATTTTGTTCCCTTTACCTTTTTTTTTAGTTTATTACAGTTATGAATGAGAAAAGATATCAGCCAAACCAGTACGCTTGATACTGGCATGTGAGAGTGAGTTAGGGTCAGAATGCAGGGACAGTAGAAAGAGTTTCATTGCTGATGTGAGTGATAAAAGGTATCTGTCACTTTAGAATAAAACGTGATGCAGATGGTCGTTTTAGAATTTTATGGAGTCTCGTTTATTTAAAAATTTGTATTTATTTGAATATTTGTAGACAAGCCATCCTTTTCTCACTTTCAAGCCACAAATTCTCGGTGTGCATTGGGGTGGGAGGTGGTGTTCCCAATGTCCCAGAATAGCAGTAAACTATCTAACAAAATGGGCTACAATACAAAAAAAAAATAGTGTCTTCTGCACCAACCCCATCCCACCCCCAAACATACACACTTTAAAATTGCTTCTTACAGTCATGGCATAGAGGAGGAGTGTGTCAAGACAATTTTTGTCGAATTCGCTCTTAAAATGACATGGAAAAAAAAATCCATAAGCAAAATGGAAATATGAAGAACACAGGATGTTTTTAGCAGAGTAGGAGAATTTATATATTTTTGTTGAACGTAATGGAAAGCCATTCTGCCTTATATGTCAGGCGTCATTAACACGTTTCAAAGTTTCAAATTTTCAGCACTACTACAGCTCACGCCGTTCTAACTTTGACCAGGAATTTCCAAAAAGGACTGAAATTCGGAAGCATAAGTTGTTCACTTTGAAAAGTCAGGCAGAAAAGCAGACACAGTTTTTCCGAAAACTTACAAAGTGCTCAGAGACCATAACACTTGCATTGTATCAACTGGCTTGGAACATTGCGCGGGCCGAAAGGCCATACAATGAAGGAGAGTTCATTAAAAAATGCCTCAGTGATGTTGAAATCTTGTCTCCTGAAATCGACAAACTAAAACACATGGCACTGGATGTCTAACTGTCCCGCCACACTATTGAACACAGAATATTGGACATTAACACAGGTATTGAATCACAGCTGCACTCTGACCTTCAAAGATGTGAGTATTTTATCATGCTGTAGTGTGAATTTACAATAAATCTGGATGAGCAGAGATGTGTGCGTGTGTGTGTGTGTGTGTGTGTGTGTGTGTGTGTGTGTGTGTGTGTGTGTGTGTGTGTGTGTACGTGTGAAGGACGGGTGATGCTCACATCTGCCCATATGTGTATTATATGGATCTTTGTTGGAACACAGTAAAAATGTGCTCTTGGTCTCTGATCGGTTGGCCACACTTGGCAACAAACATACAGATGAATAAACAAACAAAACCCATGAGAGTAATATAAAATGTGCCAGTCCTCTCATAAAAGTGCATATATGCAGTGAATTAGTGTGGAAAATTTGTAAGAAAGATTAGATTATACACACGTTATTATCCTCTATATTTGCAAAATCAGAGCCACGCCTGCAAGCACCCATTTGGATGAATTTTCTTTGGTTTTTAGGTAAAATGTCCACACATATGTAGGTCCTCTCTGCTTGGTCTTGTAGACAGGGCACGCATAGAAGTTACATGTCTCTTGCTTGTCAACGGGGATGGCCTTGATAAACATGACTGGCATAGCAGGGTTGAGTTCTTTCAGCCGAGCATCAACAATCACACCAGTCTATTAGACATAAACAGAGAAAAGAATCTACTGTGAAAATTCTATCATGTGTTACTGGTGAATATTATGGAAAAGAAATTGTTCAAGAGAAAGTGAAATCAATTCTGTCAAGAACTTGAAAAGTATGCCCAATTAATCTTCATAAAGAGCTTTTTCCTTATTTCAGGGAAAAAATTATCATTAATCCCAAGGTCCTTTTTGAACAAGAGAAATTTAATGCGTTTGAAATTGATGTGGTTTTGCTTTTCATGTTGCGTTGTACAGGCATTGTGAGAAGGAAAGCGTTGATTATTCTCTACTGCATAAATCCTGCTGATCACGAATAACAGACCAAAGCTGGACCCATTTCAATATTAAACAAGACATTGTGCTGATGGCGAGGATTTTCATGAACTACCCTTTGATTAGTGCTCCAACAACTTTACAAACAAACCACCACATCCTTTTGTAGGAATTTAAAACAACATGACTTCTGAGGCTTGGGATTTATGTTTTCATATAAGACTAAGTGTAATTTCTTCACATGCCTGAGACATGCGTGGTTGGTTGCTTCGCGTTAAATCACCTCTGCACTAAAAGCTGCCTTTTTACCTGATGGCCCACTCACAGCTATTAAAACCACAGATCACATACAGGATAAGGAGTTATGAAATAACTGAAGATAGACCACGCATGAAGCTCCACCTACTTCCTAGTTAACTTTCTTTCTTTAAATTCTCATCTTTCTCTACTCCAGATGCACTTTCTGCACCAATCTACTCTCCATTTTTGATTCACTATCATGTATTGGCTCCTACTTGGGGCTGTTTGGTGAGAATCTGGGTGTCTAGTGAGAAATTAAGGGAAAAAAACAAAACAAATAACCAAAAAAGTGCAAACTCTCTTCTTTTTTTTTTACACATCTACAAAACTGATTCTGTGTCATTGAGCAGAAGCCATGTTCTGCACTTTAACATTCAGAGCATCCATCATCTAAAAGAGACCATTTAAGAAAGTTCAAAACAATGTGTCCTTTTTATCTTCCAGAAAAATCCATCATGTAAATTCTACCATTACACCAAAACTTTTTTCCCCTGCAGTCATGCTGTTTCCGAGGCATCTGTGCTTATTTATACTATCACAGCTGGAGAGCTGGAAAGTGGGTTTTCCCTTGGGGCATGGAAGCAAACCTGGGTCTCCAAGTCGATTTAAGGTATAGAGGAAAACAGCCAAACTGGGGTACCAATTAAAGTGAATCCATGCACAGTTTTCACATACTTTAATTAAAACCTGCCTTAAGAGACCTAAAATCAGTACACATTTGCTCACTTCTGAAAAGAACACAATGCAAGCTGTTCTCCAATCATCTATGACATAAATTCTATAGATGTGACCAGGCAAATTTTTATTAACTGGACTTTTAATTTGTCGATTGCATCCAAATCAGGTGGTTGATTAGTTTTACAATACCATTTAATATCCAACTGGTATCATTAAGAAACTCTGTTGTAGTGAAACTTAGTTTCAAATTAGTGGATGGAGAATTGAACCTAAGCAGCAGTAAACATTTGTATGGCTCTCATAGGATTTGTGAGCGAACATATTGCTGGTCATGTCGCACAGCCCTTAGCAGATGTTGCTCTTTTAGAGTTGTGTGTCTGTGTGTGTTTATATATATATATATGTATATATAAAATATCTTCTTCTTTTGGCTGTTCCCTTCAGGGGTCACCACAGCGAATCATCTGCCTCCATCTCACCTGATCCTCCGCATCTTCTTCCCTTACACCAACTACCTCCATGTACTCCTTCACCACATCCATAAATCTTCTCTTTGGTCTTCCTCTCAGCCTTCTGCCTGGTAGTTCCAACCTTAGCATCCTACTACCAATATACTCACTATCCCTCCTCTGTACATGTCCAAACCATCTCAATCTAGCCTCTCTGACTTTGTCTCCAAAACATCTTACATGTGCTGTCCCTCTGATGTACTCATTCCTGATCCTATCCATCCTCGTTGCTCCCAAAGAGAACCTCAACATTTTAATCTCTGTTACCTCCAATCCTTCCTCCTGTCTGTGCCTCAGTGCCACTGTTTCTAAACCATACAACATTACTGGCCTCAACACCGTCTTGTACACTTTTCCTTTCATTCTTGTCGATACCCTCCTATCACACCTAGGTGATATTATCTGAGCCCTAATAATTAGCTCTTTTTTTTTTTTAGCCCTAAAAATTAGCCCTAACAATTAGTGTGTGTGTGTGTGTGTGTGTGTGTGTGTGTGTGTGTGTGTGTGTGTGTGAGAGAGAGAGAGAGAGAGAGAGAGAGAGAGAGAGAGAAAGAGAGAGAAGCTTAACTCTTTAGTTTTTAGATTAGTTTTTTAAGTTGTTTAATTCAGTAAATGTTTAATAAATGTGGCGCATTTGAGTTCATCTGGAATTCCGATCCCTCAAGAAATCAAGTTAAAGTTGAGTTTGGACCTCCGATTAAAGCAGGGAATGCGCTTTGAATTCCAAGTCTTGTGGGCGTGGCCCTCAGCACTACAATAAACATTTTATGTGTATACAATACACATTTAATGTGTATGTGTGTTAGTGTGTGTGAGAGCGAGAGAGAGAGAGAGAGAGAGAGAGAGAGATAGATAGATAGAGAGAGACAGGTGTGTGTGTGTGTGTGTGTGTGTGTGTGTGTGTGTGTGTGTGTGTGTGTGTGTGTGTGAATAAAAAATGTTTAATCCTGGTTTAATTAATAAATATGTTAATAAAATGTTTAAATGGTTTAATAAGTACTTTTCTTTTACTTTTAACACATATTTCATACAAAATTGGTGCATTTTCATAATTTTTAAAGGGTTTATGGGGTCGTTTTGGGAGCCTTGGAATGAATCAGGCGTTTAACATGTAAAATGTGACCTGTACTGACGAAACTTGCGCATTATGAAAAAGGCACTGGAACGGATTCATTTCGTAAGTTGGGGGCCGACAGTATGTACATATATATATATATATATATATGGGGGCAGTGGTGGTCTAGTGGTATAGGGCGCTGGCTCGCTGATCCAAAGGTTGGGGGCTCGAGTCCCACTCTCCACAAGGTTGTCACTGTCCCCCCAGTGCAGCTAACTGGGTTATCAAAGGCGGGCCATGTCTCTCACTGTCTGTGGTGAGAGGCATGCAAAAGAACCATTGCTGACTTTCATAAAGAGTAGGCTGCAAAGTTGTCAGCGTGTTTCTGTCCCTTGCTAAAAAGGGTTGTGACAGGAAGGACATCCGACGTAAAAACCTCTGCCAAATCAAAAAACGTGCGAATCAGATGATTTGCTGTGGCGACTCCGAGTAAAAGGGAAAAAGCCGAAAGGAAGACAGACAGACACATATATATACATATATATATATATATATACACACACACACACACCCAGTGGAGCCTCGGTACTCGACCATAATTCATTCTCGATTGCTGGTCGAATTCCGAATCGTCTTCTGAACAGAAGGCAACGGTACCGTAAGTCATACCATAGGTCCTCAAATTAAGTGAAAAAATATTAAATAAAGTGCACTATTTTATGGTTTGTGTTGTGAGAGACTCTGGTTTTGGCGGCTCTAACTCTCTCTCTCTCTCTTTATCCATGCTTGCGCCGGAGAGGGGTGTGTCTGTCACATGTGGGTGGAGTGCTAAGCACACCCACACCTGATTCCACTTAGCAATCATCGGGCTTCTCTAACAGTGACTACAATTTCCCCATGCTCTAGTGCCTTCCCTGTCAACAATAAAGCTCATCTGTTTTCATTATACCCTGTTTCTTGCATTTTTGGGTCCGGCTGAATATATGTGTGTGTGTGTGTGTATGTGTGTATGTGTGTAAATGACTAGCACTCATATTTTCATCATTGACACGATAACAGCTCAGAATGCAATTTTTTTTTCATGCTTTATTTTTTATTCAAGTTAAATGATATACCCAGGTCATTCTATCTTGGTTCAGTTCATTTAGTACCTACTAACACCTAAAAAAAAAAATCACTCTGTTTTTTATTTATTATTATTTATTTATTTTTTTTTTTTACAAAAAAAACTAAAATTAGCACAAGAACCCATGCTACCACCTTGTCCCTCTGCCTCCTTCCTGCATGCACTGACCTCAGGCTTACCGTATGGAAATGTGTAATGTAGACCATTTTAACAACATCTACACTCACCAGCCAGTTTATTAGGAACACCGGACCCTAAACTCATTCATGAAATTAGCCAATACACCAAGCTTTTAGCTGCAGTGCAACGGATAAAATCATACAAATACAGGTCAAGGTTTTGAAAAAGATCGACAGCCTCAAAGATTTATGCTTTAATTGGGATAAAGCAATTGTGTGCACACAATTCCCTGCAGGATCAATAAAGTACTGTATTCTGATTTTGATTTAGAATCAGGAGTCAGCATCAACCAGTCAAAGACTGAGCATTTATGATGCCATCACTCCTCTAAATCGGAACCATTTTTTAAATTATGTTGAGCATCATTTTAAATTAATGTCAGCTTTCTCACTGAAATAAAGTTCCAAACAGTTCTAAACGAATCTGCCTCTTTCTTACCTGTGTATCCCATCGTGCTCCCTCCATGAACATGCCATGTACATACGCTCCCTCACGTGGTGGAGAGTTAAACTCTTCACGGCTCTTCTTGGTCACATCACATTGCAGGCTCATCTTATCAAGAGGCCACTCATTGCGGCGTGCTGTGGATTGCATGATAGCTGTTAGGAAGGATTGTGGATTGAAGAAGCCGGCGAGCCAAACAACAGATGGTAGGTCAAAATCTGAAGTCCAGTTCTCCAGCTCCCGGATTCGGCAGAGCAAATCAGTAAACCACAGTGCCAAGCCACTTGTGGATGCGTAAGCAAGTTTAGTCCATGACTCAGGAACCTGGTCCAAATAGATGGCGTTCTGCAGGCTCTCCATGTCGTTGGTCATTGTGAGCTCACCCTGAGAGAGAATTATAAAAAAAGTTTGAGTCTAAGAGCGCTTTACTGATTCTTATATTATATTCATATGCAACCAATACAGTCAAATACTATTCCTACTCTTCCCATGATTTGACTATGGCCTCGTGTACTAGATCCTGTGTGAGTATTTACTGGACACAGAAACAACTATGGTCATGAGCACTGGAGCACTTTACCTGTTTACTCTTAATGAGAATTAAATCCCAGCCGTATCAATCCCTATAAATCAGATTACACTTTGGCATGGTTTAAATGGCCCACATTTCTCCTTAATCAAGAGTGTAACGGCATTCAGTGATATAATGCACTTAAAATAGCTTTTGAATGAGCAGTCCAATCGATTTGTGGCAGCCCAGTGCTTAAATTTCATTTATCCTGAATGACCTGTAATGGAGCACTCAGAGAACATTTGAAATGTCACGGTATCAGATTGGCCAAGAAACTAGAGACAACTACACCCTAATAACACGCACCCAGTAGGAAAATCAATATTCATGCTTTGCATTTCATGGCAGTGTGAGGACATGAGTATATCAATGCTGTACAGTACCATCAGGCCAAGATTTAGCCCTTTGAGTGAACGTTTGATCTCCTGTGTCAGAAAGTTCATACGCTCACACTCTTGCAGGGCCACCACCACATATGGGCTTCTCTCCTCCACCTTCCCCATTAGCTCTACCATGTTAAACTCATCTGGAAGCTTTTCAAGGATCTCGTCCAGGACAGCTTTCACCTGTGACATGGAAACATTCCAGTGCGTAATTATGAGGTATTCAATTAATAGACAACCGCACCCTTTCTGAATGAATGTCTGAGTTTATCTTTTTTAACTATTCGAGTGTCAAACTTACAGGAACTTCAAAGAGGAAGGGGATACCATAACCAATATCTTGCCAAAAAAGAGAGACCTATTTGTCTCTGTCACTTGCCTAACCTGTTTAATGCAAAATGGTGATTGCTTACAAATCCCAATCTCTTAACTTAAAAAGGTCAGCTGTCATAATGCATCCAGACACACTTCCACTGCACCCATATCTAATCTCTTAAATGTCAAAGCTAACGGAACTGAGCCCACTTCTGGGGAATTAGCTCCACTTAACCTCTTCAGACAGAAATGGGGCTCCTGTCTGAGAATAAAAATGGGTATCAACTTGAGGGTATAATGAAGCTGACCCTTTTAACAGTAGATAACCCTTTCCAGAGACAATATAGTGAACAGGATCATGTCTCTTTTATCAACTGATGATGGTAATGGGGATGAATAGAGGCCATAGAGTACAATGAAGGGGACATATTGTGACTAATGGCTTATAACAGGTGCAGACTGCATATACATGACATATACACGAGAAGTAAATGGCAGCAGACTGCCGGAGAAACCATCCCCAGGCTACAATTTATGTGTATATATTTTACATTTTAATGACAGAGAAGTTTTATTTCTTAGTATTTTGCTTCAAATCACAACAAAATACTGATGTGTGCATACCTTCTCATCTCGTGAGTTGCTGCTGCCTTCTCCAGAGCCTCCATCTCTGGGTTGCATTTCAAGAACGGTGCGGAAAAGCGTCTCCGATGTCTGAGTCAAGAAACCGATCTCAGCATTGGGGTGGAGGCCGTACAGGTACGGTGACTCTGCGGGCAATGCTTCATCAATGTACTGAGGGGAAAAAAAGACAACAGAGAGCTGAAGAGCAAAGCATTTATATGTCACTTTTTATAAGAAAACTTTAGGACACCGTGTCCTAAAATGTTTAGACAATAGAGTTCTCACAAAAATAGACAAGTTCTCTGTTAGGAAAGAACTACAGGAAGACCCCACACAGATGCAGAATACAAACAATGAGTTAAGTGAATTAACATTTTGCCAGTAACCAAAGGCTTTTAAGTGAATTTAAACTTTACACAGCAACTCGAAAAAATCCTTTCCAAAGCTGTCGTGATGCTCAGCTTAAGACTGATAGACAGGTTTGTATGGAAGCAGAGAAAGAGAGAGTGGAAAAGTTCCACACTACACAAGTATTTGCACAGCTCCAAATCCCTAGTCATTTTTCTAACACTCTTATCCATCATACATATGAACTGTGTAGATATTTACTGTATATCAATACATACATGCCATGAGCTGAATTCAGAGTTGAGTAGAATATTCACAGAAAGGATTTCTTACCAAAATTGAGTGTATTGGTATACGCGCAAACTTTGCTCAGGAGTTATATGAGACACACTGATGGTGTCGTTTTCTTAAAACAGAAGTGTGTCTTTTACTTATGAACAATTTTCACACTGCATACAATCAGAAGCACGATCCAGTGCTATGAATTTTTCATAAAGGTTAAAAAAACAAAACAAAATTATTTTGTACATCTGCATCTTTGCAACTGAATATGTAGCTAAATATATTTTTTAAATTGTGTACTTTTTTGATTCATAATTTCCAATAATACGCTGTGGGTTAGGTGATATTATGTCTTCTTCTTTTCCTTTCGGCTCTTCCCTTCAGGGGTCGCCACAGCGAATCATCTGCCTCCATCTGACTCTCTCCTCCGCATCTTCTTCCCTTACACCAACTACCTTCATGTCCTGCTTCACCACATCCATAAATCTCCTCTTTGGTCTTCCTCGAGGCCTTCTGCCTGGTAGTTCCAACCTCAGCATCCTACTACCAATATACTCACTATTCCTTCTCTGTACATGTCCAAACCATCTCAATCTAGCCTCTCTGACTTTGACTCCAAAACGTCTTACATGTGCTGTCCCTCTGATGTACTCATTCCTGATCCTACCCATCCTTGTTACTCCCAAAGAGAACCTCAACCTTTTCATCTCTGCTACCTCCAGCTCTGCCTCCTGTCTTTTCCCCAGGGCCACTGTTTCTAACCCATACAACATCACTGGCCTCATCACCGTCTTGTACACTTTTCCTTTCATTCTTGCAGATACCCTCCTATCACACATCATACCCTAGGTTAGGTGATATTATCTGAGCCCTAACAATTAGCACACTGGCTCTCCATGTGTCATCGAAAATAAAATGCTCCAATTAATCACCTCATTGATTTTTTTCATCACATAGAAACAAAAACTCAATAAAAAATCATACTATTTTCTGTTATACCATATGCTTACTACAATAAACATACACACATATATACACACACATAAACTACTACTCCTGAACACTGTGTGTGTGTGTGTGTGTGTGTGTGTGTGTGTGTGTGTGTGTGTGTGTGTGTGTGTGTGTGTGTGTGTGTGTGTGCGCGCATATTTTCTGGCAAAACAAGCTTGGAGATGAACGGTGACCCTTCTACAGTGGGTTTTGCACACTGGAATCTGGATTCACAGCAGTAACAATACAGAAAAGCTGAGAGAAACCCCATGTCATTGAAGGGTTAACTCTGTAAAGAAATGCCCCAAATACAGTACTGATATATTGAACATGTACAGATTCAAGAAGAAAAAGCGTGTTACTTTTTTGCCATCCAAGTCCTTGGTGTGATAAATAAGCAATTGTGTTTGATGCCCTACAAAATGCAAAATTGTTGGTGTTTCAAGTGTTAAAGAAGAAAAAATTAGTACTAAATGAAATACCATGTTATGAGAAACACACATCAATCATTGTTAGGATAAATGGACAATTTTTTATGCTTTGGGAAGCCATTAGCCTAAATGAGGTGAGAAGAGTTTCACACAAATTAGCCCGGGTATATTTTGCTCACAGGTGTATATTTTATGAAACATTCCATTTAAATGTTAAAGATTTCAAGTTAAGTCTCTGAAAATCAGTAGATCTTATGAGAACTGTGTTAAGTGGCTTTTTGGATTACAGTTGGTTTGTTGGAATGTTATGACTTTAGGATTTCTGTATCAGTTCTCCATCATCAGTTCATTTTCTGTAACCGCTTCATCCTAATTAGGGTCGCGGGGAGGCTGGTGCCCATCCCAGCCAACTCAGGGTGAGGGCAGAGTACACCCTGGACAGCTCGCCAGGCCATCGCAGGGCAGAAACACATTGACAGCTTTGCAGCCTACTCTTGTCGAAAGTCAGCAATGGTTCTTTTACATGCTTCACACCATAGACAGTGAGAGACATGGCCGGCCTTTGATAACCCAGTTAGCTCCACTGGGAAGGGGGGGGGGCAGTGACAACCTTGTGGAGAGTGGGACTCGAACCCCCAACCTTTGGATCAGCAATCCGGCACCTTATACCACTAGACCACCACTGCCCCTTCTGTATTAGTACATAGTTTAAATAATGTTATAGCTGATGTCTTCTTATTGATTGTCTTGAAATGCTTGTCAAGAAATATTGGGTTTAATGTGTTATTTAATAGGTGGCAAGGTGGCGTAGTGGTTAGCATGTCTGCCTCACAGGAAGAAGGTACTGGGTTCAATTCCCAGCTCAGGTGTTTCTGTCGTGGAGTTTGCATGTTCTCCCTGTCTTTACATGGGTTTCCTCCCACAGTCCAAAAACATGTACAGTAAGCTAATTGCCTGTTCCAAATTGTCCATAGGTGTGAGTGTTGGCCCTGCAATGGCTTGGTGTATTGTCCAGGGTGTACCCTACCCTCATGCAGAGTCGGCTGAGATGGAATTATTATTAGTCTAAGTTATTGGTTATTTGGTCTCTTTTTAAATTTTAATGAGAAAAAATGAAGTGCATTACAAATTTTGTGTTGTTTGGTACATAGGAAATTGGACGTATTTTGGCAAAGTTTAAACTAGATTAAAAACATTTAAAATTTTATTAAAAAATTAAAAACATTGAATTTATTGTGGCGATATTCCGTTCAACTTTATACCAAATACAGTAGGCCCTTGACAATTCGTGGTTTTTGCACTCACGGTCTGAGTATTCGCGGACTGCCGAGCAAATCGTATGTGATTCAAATACAGCCAATGGCTGTCATCCTTCCTGATGATTGGTTGAGATGATATAACGCCCCTTTTTCCTCATTCGCGAACAAGTTGTCAATGAGCCTTTTTTTAGTGTGTTTTAATTACCAGTTAAGTTCTATGATGTCACTCAAACGCCTGCTAAGCACCAGAAAAAGGTAATAACCAGTGTTCCCTCTAAGCTGCGCGCGTGAGCAATTGCGCAGGTGCTCACACACCTCAGCGCACAAGAAAATCTATGCAGCGCATAAAATAAAATTCAACATAAACGTATTAATTGCGTTGTAACTCGGCGAATGACAGGTGTCCAGCCAATGATACGATAAGGTTCACTTCCGCTACACAGCCAATCAGAGCATTGACATTGCTACTATATTGTCATAGCCTACACGCACTGTGCAGGTTAGCAAGCTAACACCAGTGCAGCGGAGTTCAGCGACGCAAATGCTAACCCCTTATCATGGCGAAACGAACGGGCAGCGACACATCCACTCACTCAGGTACAATTTAAGTCAGATTTGTGTATATTCTAGTGACATTTATTAAGATTGTTTAATTATGGATATGAATCATTAAATGCTGTTACTACTAGATAATTTACAGGCAGTAGAAATGCTAATAAAAAACTGAGTAATTAGATATTTTACAGACAAAGAGTTGCATGAATTTACACTGTATCACAAGCAACAGCACGTCATTGTGCAAAATGTGAATGTTTTAACAAAACATAAACTGTTATGTCTGAAAGGTGTATATGTATCATTTCTTCCAGAACTGGACCCTAAGCCAGGCAACAACTGGTCCTCTTTTAGGCCAAAGCAGGACTCTTTCCATTGCCAAAGCAGGACTCCTCCCATGGCTAAAGCAGGACTCTCACATATAACATACTACACATCTCATGAAAAACAAGATTTTTGTCTTTAATTTTAAGTGGGCCAAATCACTTATAATAAAAGTAAACTAATGAAAATTGCTGCTGCAATTTGATTCATTTAATAAGCCATGTAACTTGCCATGATCTAAAGCTTTGAAGTATGATACTGGTGTCGTGGTGTGGCCACAGCGTGTACACCTGATGTCGCTCACAATGGTCCTCAGTGTGCTCAGGGAGCTTATGTGTTTGCTCGGACACATGAAAAATTAGAGGGAACATTGGTAATAACGTTGGATGTCTCTTCTGAAGAATTAAGACTTTCTCCGGAAGAAATGACATTTTCCTCTGAAGTGCCTGAAGAGGAATAATCGTCTGAACTGTTTTCAAACACTCCACTATTAAAGTCATTTTCAATTATTATTCCAGTACATGACTTAAGGTAATGTTTAAAATGTTTGTGTGTTATATTTTATTTACTGTGGTGTAGCATGTTTCTCTTTTTGTTTTGTTTCTCTAATTTATTACATTTCCTGTTCTTTCATGTCCTTTTTGTTATGGTCTGTGTTTTAGGGGACTTTGATTTTGGCACCGTGCCTCTAACTAACTGTTTACTCTCCGCTTCAGCTGAGAGGCGTGGCTGAGCTGCTTGGTAGCACTCCTAGCACACACCTGAATTCACTATTCTCATTTACTCCCAATAAACAAAACCACGCTCACCTCTGCGCCAGAGGATTAACTCACATCATATCACCGCTTTGGTTTGTAATGCTCTCTAACTTTCTCACTCTAAAACTCTGTTTTTTTACTCTCTCCGGCTGATGGGCATGGCTGAGCTGCTCGGATTTAATGCAGTTCATACCTGAATTCAGTCATCTCATGCCTAATGCAATATGTTCCTCTAGTGAGCATTTTTGAAAACAACAGTGCTGTATGTTTTTCAAAGAGAATGCATTTTAAGGTGTTTTTATATGTATGCTGTATAATGTTTATATTTTATTAATCAATAAATATCACAATAAAAAAATTAAGTTTTTCTTAATCATTACTACATTTTACTACATCAATACTGAAATAATGAGTAAGACTGTCTGTAGAATGGGTTTAAGAAGCATATTTTAGCGCATGTAATAGATACATAGTATTTTACTTCCGGCTGTTCATTCACGCATGTGACGTGATACATGGGGTTTTACTTCCGGGTACAGAACTCGCGGATTATCTCGATTCGCGGGAGGACCCGGAACTGAACCCCCAGAAATGTCGAGGGCCTACTGTATACAGCGATCTATATTGGCAAATTACAAGGTGATGGCTGTTTTCGTTATTTCAATTTTTAACAATTTAACACTGAGTCTTGCAATTTTATGCAACTGCAATACTGTATTTGGGAATTCATGCACTGGACACCCTTGGTTAATTAAATATTGAACAGTTTCATTCCTTTAAAGTTCCTAATAAAATAATTTTTGAAGGGAACGATGCATTGGTTGCTTATCTCATGTGTCAATTTTTATAGATAAAATCATCCATAAATAATATAATGTGAGCTGCAAACACGGCAGATGAACTTAAAATTTAAAACTTCAAAGTACGGTTATGTTTTCTTTACCGGAGAGACTTTTTCAAGAACAAAAATCCATTCACCCATTCATTATCTATACCATATACTGTATGCACCAGGATTGCAGAGAAAGCTGGAGCCAAAGTGTGAGAAGCAGGATACATCCTAAAGAGGTTGTCAGTCTATCCAAGGGCTAACACGAACTCAAACAACCATTCATACTCACAGTCACAAGTACATGGGATTTAAAATAACCAGATGACCTAATGTGTATGCCTATGGACATGACAACTGTAGAACTCAGAGGTCCCTTTTGCTCTGAGTAGACAGTGTTATCCACTGAGACACTGTGCTGCTCTACAAAAACCTTGTTTTTTTAATTCAACAACTCAAAAAAGGAAATTAAGTTTCATACAATCACATATAACCCATATGTACACTGTGGTTCCATGAGATTGTTTCAAATTAATATAGTAATAAGTGTTCCAACATTAAAAGCTAAAATAACAACATGACATGCTGATGCGATCACTGCAATAAGCAAACCATATTTGTAGTGATTGATCAGCTTGGACTCAGGCGATACTACTCTGGACTCATTAGATATTTTCAGTGATTGATATCTTCTGAATCGTGTATCGTACAAATATTTTTAAAAATTGTCTTTTGTTTTGTAATATATTATGACATTTTCCAGACAAGGAAAAAAAAAATCTACTTTCTTCTTTAGTCTGCATATTTTATTGGGTTTAAAAGCAAGTATGTGGATTTTTAACATAGTGGAAACCACTATGAAAAAATCCCTCTTGAACATTTCTTCTGAGTGGCACAGTTAGCAAATATCAACCTGGAGACTGCAGGTTTGAATCCAGGTTGCTGCTGCAGCCAACTTTGACTGGGAGCCCATTGGCTTTACCATGCTATCATATATGCTCACCTCTCTTTCATTCACAGCAATTACTTACTTGTCATGGGCATTCGCATTTGTACTGAGGGAGGATAGGAATTTTACTCTGAGTGTGTTGGGCCCCTTCTATGTTCATATGCACAACAGTTCCTAAATATGCATGTGGAAGCATTGTTTGTCATAGAATGGGCATGTGCATGCTTATACCTCTCCCTGATTGGTGATGGTTGGATGGGATAGGGAGGCAATTAATTCATAACTGGGAATGAATAGGACTATATTAGAGAATAAAAATGGGTTAAAATTCATATGCCAGCAGTGACGGTATAAACTATACTGTTCGCCTTTAGTTTTGATTGTACAACATAAACACAATGGCATTCTTGCTTCAGTTGATCAGGTCAAGGCTCAACAAAATTACGTGTCAAAAAGTTATTGAATGACCTTAATGTGCTGAATGTACTGAGCAGGCTATTCCATTACTGGACAGACATAAAATTGGGCACAATTAGTAAAGATTGGTTCAGGAAGCATGAGGAGCATTTTCCCACATTAAATGGCACCACAGAGTCCTGACCATAATGCTACTAAAAACCTTTGAGATATGTTGAAAAAGACTTATGTAGTAGCTCAATGGTCTTACCACTAGTCCAACATGTTGGTAAGATATGAACCCAACTCTGAATGAAATAAATGTTGAGATTTTGCTTAAATTTATTGTAAAATGTCATGGAAGTTCAATGCTTGGGGAAATTCACCAAAATATTACAGTGCATGACATTTTTTTTGGCTAGGCAGGATATAACAGGCAATTTGCATATTTCTAAGAAGCTGCACAACCCGACCCTGAATACACATGCACATTTACTGAAGCCAGCTTTGTACATAGAATGCTGTAAATAAGATGGAATATTGAAAAAATATTCCAGAGGCACAGTGCACTATAGGAGGTCTGAGAGAAGTATTGCTAATTGATAAGCCCTACTCCAAACACAGCAGTAGCGGATGCTACCATGCAGAAGAAAGATATGATAAAATGTAATAAAAATAAATATATAAATAAAGAAATAAAGAAATCATTCAGAAGAGATGTGCTTATTGTAGCTGTAAAGGAAGAACTGCTGTTACAAAAATATGTTTTTATCTCAGTATTTACCTACTCTAATCCCAGTATTTTTAACTGTCATGTGCATAAAACTAATGAATGAAAAACATCTCTATTCTTTTTTATCATTGGAGTTTATCTTATATTTTATTATACTGTTTATAAAAAGCTCCAGGTATTTCTCTAATTGCTATGTACTGTAGCACTTTATCTTAGCTCAATTTAGCATAATGTGGTTATGCTCATAATCATACTAAACATAACTGAATTAACATGCAATTCACATTCATCATTTTATGAAATCTGGGTTGTGTAAATACATAGAAAGCTTTCTTTTGTAAAATTGGCAATACTGTACATTAAGAAAACAGGGAATAGTTTTACATACTATTGTTCCAAGATATCCAACAGAATCTAATTCTTAGGCAAGAAAGGTGTCTAATGTATCGAGTCCAATGTTTTAGGCTATTCTCTCTAATGGGTAATACTGCCTGCACAACATTCATGTTTAAGCAGTCTTTGTTGTGTTTGTATGAGTGCTCTATGTCTCGGCTACCTTCCCGCAACTGTCCATGCAGCAACATCTTGGGATCGTGTGATCATTCATACACATAACATGACCAGTCAAATACAGTTGCTTCTGTATCACCCGGACTTGCAAATGAGGAGTCTAAAAATTAGGTCTAAAAAATACTCTAAAACTTACAGGACAGGCAACGAAACTTATTCTCACATATTGCTAAAATCAATTTAAATTAAAATCATAGTTAATTTAAAAATGTACAATTTGTAATATGTGTTATAGAAATATATAGACATGAGCAGAATGATCTTTTGACTAAAGATTAAAATAAATGTAAATGTTGTATTGCTTGAATATCTCATGCTTTAACACAGAATTTTACAGTGAGCATAGTTCTTGGACTTTCTAATATGGCTCAGCCAATCTAATAACAGAACCAAGAATATCAACATTATAATACTTGCTGAAACATATTGAGCATAATCACAGATAGATTTCATGCAAAAAAAGAAGCAAAAGTTTGTTTTATAACAATATCCTTTTTTTTTTTCTTTTCAAGAAACCTGTAACCAAAACTTTGTATAGCCACTGGTGGTCCTATTATTTCAAGAATATTTTATCCAAACTCACTGTGCATGATGGTACAATAACCAGCTCTTTTCCCTACAGTCATTTCTTTCTGCAAAAAATAACTCCAGGTACATAGGTCTTTAGGAATTTCGCACTTCCATTCTGTTTCTGTGAAGGAGAAAAGAGGTGGCAGGAGGTGCATTTACCTGGTGATAACCGTTGTAATCCATGTTTCCAGGCAGAAGAAAGCCTGGGGCCAGGTACAACTCTCCGTCCATCATTTCAGGCTTGACAAACTCCCCCAAGTAGGTGCAGCACAGCCTGCGGTCCCAGTCATCAGTGATGTGGCCACCGTACATTATCTCTCCAAAGAGGTAGCAGAGGTCGTCATATGGCACCTGAACAAAGTAAAACACATTCACCATTTCAGTTTTTATTCTGGAGACTGCAGAGCATTCCTGTGCCCATTTCTGATCTTTTAGGCACTAAATAGTGTGATATTACACATCACAACCTGGATACAACAGGGTTCAAATATCAAACTGTTCTACCACCTATTACAAAAATAAATAAATAAAATTATCTTATGACAATTTCTTTCAAATATTACCACATTATACTTTCCCAGTGGAACTGAAAACATGGGTTGATTTTTAATTGAAACAGGTGTAATAGAATAGAAAATATCGTATAGAACAGAAATTTAGTAATGAATTCCACCTTAATCATAAATATAGACAGCACATCTCTTACTGCCATTCCTCTGAAATGAAATTGCATAATAAGTAAAGGTTGTTTATAGTTGCTGTAATGTAACTTACATCATGGGCGTTACACAAGATTGACCTTTTATACTGCACAGGAATAGTTCTTATTAACCTTATCCAGAGCTAGCAGCTTTGGTTCGGAGGTTAATGCTCTGTTCTTCTGATCCAAACGTTGGAGGTCGAAACCCCAGCACCACAAAACAAGATTCAACTGTTCAGCTGTATGGAGCAGTGGTGGCTTAGAAGTTAAATTAATAGAATACTGATCTGAAGGTCAGTGGTTCAATCCCATCACCACCAATGTTGGGCCCCTGAGCAAGGTCCATAACCCTCACTCGTATGAAAAGGATAATTGTACGTCACTCTGGATAAAAGAATCTGCCTTATGCTCTAAATCTATGGAAAATGTATAAATGTAAGTCCTTCTGAATAAAGACATCAAATTCATAAATTACATTATTCAAGCTGTGTCGCTGGGAGGCTGGTGGCCACCTCAGCTGACTCTGGGCAAGGGCAGAGTGCACCCTGAATAGCTCACCAGGCCATTGCAGGGAAGCTGGATAATACTTCAAAATGGCAGACAAAAACTTACTGAAAGAAAAATATGAAAGCTATGTATTCTGGCCTTCACAGTTTTCAAGGTAAAAAAACAAATTTTTAACGAGTTTCAAAAGATACTCTGTTGGAGCAGGCATGATCAGTGTCATGCGTTAAAAATGGAAAAAAAAATAAACCACCATCTTGCTTTAGCTTGCATAGGATATACTAAAACTCTGGATACGTTTAAAAAGATATGGTTACTTAAAAAGTTACTGAGTGTGCGTAAGTTCCCATGATGAAGAAAGGAGTATGACACGATCACACTTTAAAACTATATCAACAAAACAGAAGAATTCTGTCTTAGTCTACTTTGGTTGTGTAACCATACAGTAGATTCTAAAAGAATTATAAATTACTTAGTACATACTATGGGTTGGTCAAACTGAAAGGCTAGACATTTTGGGATAAAACAAACAAACAAAAACATAATACAGGGATCCCTTGCTACTTCGCGCTTCAATTCATGCGGCTTCAGTGCATTGCGGTTTTTTTTTTTTTTTTTGAGATTTTCATTGAATTAAAAAATAAGAAAACTAAGGAAAAATAGGGGGGGGGGGGGGAAGTTAAGGAAAATGCCACAAAAACAAGGCCAATTATGCAAAAAAAAAAAAAAAAAAAAACCCTAAACAAACAAAAAAACACCCAAAACCTCCCATCAAAACTAGTTACATTTTTATGAGGTGCGCATCTGAATGCGTGCACACGCATCTGCATGCGCCAATGTGTATTTATATTTTATTTACAGCTAATGCATTATTTTTTAAAGTTTAATTGTATTATAAGTATTTATAGCATTGAATATGTAATTAGTGATATTATATACACATATACATTCTTCCAGAGGAGACAGGAGCATAGGGTGACTTATAAAAGCGGAGGTAGGAGCACATAGGTAGACTACATCTTGTGTAGGCGATGTAATTTGAAGGAAGTCAGTGACTGCAAAGTAATAGTGGGTCAGAGTGTTGCCAAGCAGCATAGCATGGTGGTGTGCAGGATGATGCTGATGGTAAGAAAGGTGAAGAAGGCAAAGGCCGAGCAGAAGAAATAGTGGAAGCTAAAAAAGGAAGAGTGTCGTGTTGTCTTCAAGGAGGAGTTGAAACAGGTTTTGGGTGGTCAGGAAGCGCTTCCAGATGACTGGACAACTACAGCTAATGTGAGACAGGTAGGAGAGTACTTGGTGTGTCCTCTGGAAGGAAAGTAGATAAGGAGACTTGGTGGTGGAATGAGGAAGTGCAGGAGTGTGTACAAAAGAAGAGGTCAGCTAAGAAGAAATTGGACATAGAGAGGACCGAAGAGAGTAAACAGGAGTACAGGGAGACACAGTGTAAGGCAAAAGTAGCGGTGTCAAAGGCCAAACAGAGAGTGTATGATGACTTGTATGCTAGATTGGACAGTAAGGAGGGAGAAAATTATTTATACAGGTTGGCACAGCAGAGAAATAGAGATGGGAAGGACATGCAGCAAGTTAGAGTGATTAAGGACAGAGAGGGAAATGTATTGACTGATGACAGAAGTGTGTGAAAGATGGAAAGAGTACTTTGAAGAGCTGATGAATGAGGAAAATGAGAGAGAGAAAAAAGTAGACGACATGACTGTTGAGGATCAGGAAGTAGCAAAGATTAGTAAGGGTGAAGTGAGGAGGGCATTGAAGAGGATGAAGAGTGGAAAGGCAGTTGGTCCTGATGACATACTGGTGGAGGTATGGAAGTATCTAGGAGAGGTAGCAGTAGATTTTCTGACAAGAACATTCAACAAGGTCTTAGAGTATGAGGATGTTGGAGGAATGGAGGAGAAGTGTGCTGGTGCCCATTTTTAAGAACAAGAGAGACATGCAGTTGTGACAACTACATAGGGATAAAGTTGATGAGTAATACGATTAAGTTATGGGAAATAATAGTGGAATCTAGACTGAGGGCGGAGGTCAGCATTTGTGAACAACAGTTTGGTTTTATGCCAAGAAAGAGCACCACAGATGCAGTGTTTGCTTTGAGAATGTTAATAGAGAAGTACAGAGAAGGTCAGAAGGAGCTGCATTGTGCCTTTGTGGATCTGGAGAAAGCATATGGCAGGGTGCTGAGAGAGGAACTGTGGTATTGCATGAGGAAGTCTGGAGTGGCAGAGAAGTATGTTAGAGTGGTGCGGGATATGTATCAGAGATATAAGACAGTGGTGAGGTGTGCTGTCGGTGTGACAGAAGAGTTCAAGGTGGAGGTGGGACTGCATCAAGGGTCAGCTCTGAGCCCCTTCTTGTTTGCTATGGTGATGGACAGGCTGACAGACGAGGTTAGACAAGAATCTCCATGGACTATGATGTTTGCATATGACATTGTGATCTGTAGTGAGAGCAGAGAACAAGTGCGGGAAAATCTAGAGAAGTGGAGGTATGCCCTGGAAAGGAGAGGAATGAAGGTTAGCCTCAGTAAAACAGAATACATGTGTGTGAACGACAAGGACCCAAGAGGAACGGTGAGGTTACAGGGAGCAGAGATAAAGAAGGTGGAGGATTTTAAGTACTTAGGCTCAAGAATCCAGAGCAATAGAGGGTGTGGAAAAGAGGTGAAGAAGCATGTGCAGGCAGGTTGGAATGGTTGGAGAAAAGTGTCCGGTGTGATGTGTGATAGGAACGTATCGACGAGATTAAAAGAAAAAGTGTACAAGACGGTGATGAGGCCAGCGATGTTGTATGGTTTAGAAACAGTGGCCCTGTGGAAAAGACAGGAGGCAGAGCTGGAGGTAGCAGAGATGAAAATGTTGAGGTTCTCTTTGGGAGTAACGAGGATGGATAGGATCAGGAATGAGTACATCAGAGGGACAGCACATGTTAGAAGTTTTGGAGACAAAGTCAGAGAGGCTAGATTGAGATGGTTTGGACATCTACAGAGGAGGGATAGTGAGTATATTGGTAGTAGGATGCTGAGGTTGGAACTACCAGGCAGAAGGCCTCGAGGAAGACCAAAGAGGAGATTTATGGATGTGGTGAAGGAGGGCATGAAGGTAGTTGGAGTAAGAGTAGAAGATGCAGAGGATAGGGTGAGATGGAGGCGGCTGATTTGCTGTGGTGACCCCTGAAGGGAAGAGCTGAAAGGAAAAGAAGAAGAAGAAGATACATGTACGTATATGTCAGTCGGGGGGGATGGGGGTGATCCTAACTTGCGGAAATCGGTGGTTGCATGGGGATCTCGGTCCCAATTAACCGCGGAAAGTGAGGGTTCATAAATAATGCTTAAGACAAAATGACAGACATTGTCAGAGTCACATGGTGCAGGGAGCAAGTTTTTAAAATTGAAACTTAATTCAATAAATTTATACATGTTCACTTATATAATAATATAATACGTTTTATTGTTATGTATTAGGCATAAAACAGCAATAAATTCCTCTCTTCTGCCGACACTGCTGGAAGTTTGAGTGTTTGTACACAGAACCTACCTGCAATTGCTCTGACAAAAAAAATGTAAAAATCAACTATTTAAAAAAAATGTTTTAATTTGCTTTTCTGAGCAGAGCTGCAGTAACGGGGTAGGTAAACTTGGCAATTACTTCGGACCCTGGGATGGAAGGGGACATCTGACACAGCTACACAGCAATGACGTAGTGGAGTGACATAGTTGATAGAAAATAAACAAAAATATAAAATGTGTGTATTCTTCAAGAAGCATAAAAAGAATGCGCTATCAAAAAGTGGAGAAAAGAAAAAAAACAAACTAGTGCTGAATGACAAACATGTGTAACATAATTCACCAAGCTCAGTGGATATTACTGACGAGTCCCCTCAAAAATTCCTTCTCTGGGACTATTCAGCAACATCCACCTACGCTTGGTGAATGATTGTTATGTCTATAATAATATTGTCACATGTATATATCAATGTCACACGTAAAGTTTTGTACACATACGATGAAATTTGATGTTAGCTTTTTTTTTCTCCCAAAATGAACACTTTCACATCAAAGACGAATGTTTATGTGTGAGTTCATGCGTGAAAAAGCAGCAAATTTTGTAGCACTACGTTGGGAAAAGGAATGTATTCAACTAAATTTGGCGTCTGCTGATAAAACCTGGTTGCATAATCATGCTTTGTTTAATGGGAATAATAATGGTGTATTAAATTTTCTGCACATTTACATCAGTTATTCATGAAAAAATAGATCATATTTGTGGATTCAAACTTCTGGACTCAACGTGTTAAAATGGATGCTCCTGGGCTTCTCTGGTAGCATGCAACCCTTGTCTCTGTAACTCATACAGCAGCCGTCACTGAGTGTAATGTGATTAAGCTAATATATACTGTCCAGCATACAGCTGACAGATAAAGTGCTTCGTCAGGTAAGAGGTGTATAATATGAGCTCTGTGACCGTGTAAGATGGAGTATGTGAAAAGCACTCAGGCTGCATACCAATCTGACAGGCTGGAATGTGTAATAAGGATACAGCGTTTAATACGTCCATCTCTGTGTCAATGTCTGTTTTCAAATAAACAAATAATTTAACTGTAGTATAAGCACAGAACTAAAAAAAAAACACTTTTGCTTTTGTATTTAATGCAATCTAAATAAATGCTCTCTGAAGAATTGTTAAGTGTGGTTCATAGAAATGCAAGACAACTTATTTCTATTGTGGTTTTACCACGTATAAGCAACCTCTGAAAAGTGGAATGACTTTTCGCAGTAAAGGGCAAAGCTTTTCGATTTGGAGTGGGATGGCGCGTGGGTAGAGAAGGGTAATTTCACCAGCTTCAGCAAAAGACTGACTCACATTTCTGCAGGCAGGGCATGTGTCAACAAGCTTTGTTTTTACCTTCTTTCAATTCTATTCTTTCTTTTGCTTTTTCATTCTTTATTTCAACCTCAATTCATTTACTGGAGCTCTCACATCATTAGATGGTCATTACCTTACTGTTGGTCTCCAGATAATTGTGAAGGACGTTGACTGAAATGGTGAGGTCGCCGTTGTTGAACGGATAGCTCCTGTTCCAGCCTTGAGGTCCAAACTTTCGCCTCTCAGCGACCACAGCATGGAAGTAACACAGGGCAAACAGGATACTTTTAAATTCGTTTTCACGTGAGCACGT
This sequence comes from Plotosus lineatus, assembly GCA_024760905.1. Classification (NCBI taxonomy): domain Eukaryota; kingdom Metazoa; phylum Chordata; class Actinopteri; order Siluriformes; family Plotosidae; genus Plotosus; species Plotosus lineatus. The sequence continues at coordinate 39,781,337 of CM045730.1, read as the reverse complement.
CTCCAGTGTGTCCTGTCAAAGAGTAAATGATTATGGGCCTAATTAACAAAATATTTGTTGTTAATTTGACCATGTACAACTGATGCTGGCATAATAATAATAATAATAATAATAATAATAATAATAATATTTATTATTATTATTATTATTATTAGTAAATAATATATATATATATATATATATATAAAACATAATAATAATAATAATAATAATAATAATAATAATAATAATTACAGTTATTATTATTATTATTATTATTATTATTATTATTATTATTATTGATGTTATTTTGCTTTTATAGGTTATATTAAGAATATTATCAGAGTGAGCAATACTGTACTCCTTTTTCAATTGCAGCTCCCAGGAGGGCTAAGTTCATTATTATTGACAACAATTCGACCAATAAATTCTGAGATGTTTTTGTTATCACTCATCACTCCCTGCGAAACATTATTAAAGATGATTATAATAAGAGCCACATAGTACAGGCGGGAATAAAAACAAATCAAAGGTAAATGGTCTCATAGGAAAGTGGCTTAAACAGGCAAGCCAGAAACACTACTTAAACTGGAAGAGCTTCTTTAAGCTTCATGTGGTGATGGCAGTAGGAGACTTAGTATGTTGGACATGAGAGCTGAGCTAAGGCCGGAGTTATGGAGCCTCTCATTCAGACAGAGGATCGCATTAACATTCCAAACACAACATCACTGGGGTGAATACGACTGAAAGCACTGCATTCCTCCTTTAGCGCAATGCTGAGAAGCTCAAGAAAAAGGTGAAAGCAGCATGTTTTCCTGGGGTATGGTTAATTTTAAAAATGCAAATAGAATATGAATATCCAAAGAATAATGTCATTGTAGATAAAATTCTTAAAATATGCAATTAATACGACTTATTCCATATAACCTCATATAGTACAAAAGAAGAAAGCTAATGGGTCATTTAAAATGATGAGATTAAAATAAGCAATTTTGTTGTGGGGAAAATATTGCACATTCATTTAAATATTTGTTTAACAAACATGCTTATTAATTAATTAATTAATTAATTTTGTGAACCACTTAATTTTATTTAGGGTTGTGAGGAGGCTGGCGCCCATCTCAGCCGTCTCTGGGCAAGGGCAGGGTACTCCACACAGAAACGCCACCGTGCTGTGAATATGCTTATTAAAAAAAGCATAATAAATATACAGTAGGCGTGTGGCCATGTGGTATAGTGGTTAGTATGTCTGTCTTACAGCAAGAAGGTCTTGGTTCGATTCCTTGCCTGGGTGTTTCTGTGTGGAGTTTGCATGTTCTCGCTGTGCTTGAATGGGTTTCCTTTGGTTACTCCAGCTTCCTCCAACAGTCCAAAAACATGCACAGTAGGCCAATCGGATGTTTCAAATCTCCCTAGGTGTGAGAGTGAATGTGAATGGTCGTGTGAGTGTGGGCCTGGCGAGCTGTCCATGGTGGACTCCACCCTCGCACAGAATTTGAGCCTCCCTGTGAGCCTCCACCCTAATTAGAATTAAGCACTTTAGAAAATGAATGAGCGAATATATAGTTAGAGTAATATTTACCTTTGTGTTCATATGAACAGTAATGCATGCACCTTGTACTACAACATTCAAGTGTAATATCAACTGCCCTCCTTTATATTTATTGTTTGGTTATGTGTTGGGTCATGTGGTGTGAGCAGTGCACATTGCTAATATCAACTACACAGTTTAATGCTATGAGAGGAATAAACAGATCCTGCCAGATTGCTCTGGTTGCTGAAAAGGTCATTATAAAAGCAGCTGTTATTTTCTGGACATTAGTGCAGCTTCCTAGACCAGTGAAACACCAGTCACGTTTCATTTTCTATAGCACGGATTTGCTTACAAGGCACATGGAGGACTGCAGCAGAAGCCATTGAGCAGAGAACAGCTACAATGGCAGCATGTTGCTATAGCATTTATCTGATAGATCGCCATCAGCGCCGCAAGCACGAAACGAGCTCCATGCAAGTGTGAGGGCAATGGCATCAGTTGGGTTTCATTGATAAGACATGCAGAATTTTAATCATCATTAGCTATGACAATATACCAACTCATTTAGCTGCTGTGAATACCATGATGATAAGCACAGTACTACAGATAGAGGGACAAAACTATTTATAAGGCATTCAATGATTTGATTCTATTTTATAAACATAAAATCTGTAATTAGATTTTGTCAGAAATAGTAAGATTTTATTTTATTAATAATATGACAGATAGAAAATTTTCACTCCATACATTTCACATATACAGTTCTGTTCAAAATAATAGCAGTCAGACATCACTAACCTGATCAATCACTGTTTTTGGTAGAAATGATATTTGTACATGGCAAATAATTGACAGGTGTAGTAGAGTAATAGAATCCAACCGACCCAATAGTCATGATATGCATGTTGCTGATTCTGTGTAAATGAAAGGGGCATGTTCAAAATAATAGCAGTGTGGCATTCAATAGTGACATCACACATTCGTTGAAAAACAGGTGCCAATTATTGTCCTTATTTAAGGAAGGTAAAAGGTAAAGTCCGTTGGGCTTTTGACACCCGAGCCATAGTGGTTCATCAGGCCGGTTCTCATCCCCGGTTTCCATATCATGAGGCGACTAGGAGTACAACCCCTCCTGGATGGGACACTAGTCCATCGCAGGTTACCTTCCCAGTATACTTTTACTGTTACCCATTTATACTGCTGGGTGAACAGAGGCACACTTGAGGTTAAGACCTTGCCCAGGGGTCTTAGCACAGTGGGGGTCTAACTGGGATTTGAACACATAACCTCCCGATCATGAGCGCAGCACCCTGACCACTACGCCACTGGCGCCACTTATTTAAGGAAGGAAGGCAGTAAATGTTGTACACGCTGGTTATAGTGAATTTCTCTCTGAAATTCTGAGGGAAATGGGTCGTTTCAGACATTATTCTGAAGAACAGTGTATCATTGGAGAAGCGAAAACATAAGAAGTTCAGAAAATGACAAACTGCTCAGCTAAAATGATCACAAATGCTTCAGAATGTCAATCAAAACCTGAAAGACATGGAAGAAAACGAAGAACTACCATTCAAATAGATTGAAGAATAGCCAAAGTGGCAAGGACTCGGCAAACAATCAGGAAGATCAAAGAAGGTCTAAAGTTTCCTCTTAATACTGTTACAATTAAAAGACAACCAGTGAAGCCAAGCCATTGGCAAGAAGCCCACAAAGTCTCACTGTTGAAAAAAGACATGTGCAGAAGAGGTTATAATTTGCCAAAGTGCACATTGACCTAAAGAGAACTGGCACAATATTTGGTGGACTGATAAAAGTAAGATTGTTCTTTTTGGGTCAAGTGGCTGGAGACAGTTTGTCCGATGACTTCCAAACACTGAATTCAAACCACAGTACACTGTAAAGCCAGTGATGCCTGGTGGAGCTAGCATTATGATATGTGGATGATCGTTATACAACGATGTCAGGCATATTTATCGCATACCAGGGATCATAGATCAGTTTGAATACGTCAGAATACCTGAAGAGGTCATGCTGCCTTATGCTGAAGAGGAAATGCCCTTGAAATGGGTGTTCCAACAAGACAATGCCCCACACACACCAGTACACAGTGAAAATCTTGGTTCCAGACCAACAAGATTGACATTCTGGAGCGGCCGACCAGATCCCCGGACCTTAATCCAGAAGAAAACTTGTGGGGTGACATCAAAAACACACTTTCTGAAGCAAAACCAAGGAATTCAGAAAACTCATGGAATGTAGTCTAATCATCCTGGGCTGGAAAACCTGTTCACAGGTGCCAGAAGTTGGTTGACTCCATGCAACACAGATATACAGCAGTTCTCAGAAACACTGGTTATACAACTAAATATTAGTTCAGTGAATCAAATGAAAGCAAAACCTTAAACCATTTTTAAGTTTTTACAGTGAATGTTTGACTCTGTAAAAAAGAAGTGCAGACACCGTTTTTTTTTTTTGAACAGTCGCAGTTCACTTTTCTTCAATTTCTTTAAAGGGATAACACAAATTTGAGATTTTTCATTATGTTTTGATTTGGAATGGAATGTGTAGTGTTACCAATTCATTTGAGTGTATGGAAATAAAAGCCATTATAAGGATTTTGAGCTTTATTGACTTTTTTAAAATATATTGCTATTATTTTGAACACAGCTGTATCATATGTTACTTGTCTTGGTGTACCTGGTTGAAGTTGTCCAAGGCTTTGTGCAAGTTGGCATGCATGCCCAGTGGTGGCTCGTTGGTGATTTTTATGGAGTTCTCGAGAATACCCTGTGGGATGATGTGACTATCAGCAGCAGAAGAGGGCTCAGCACTGACAAATACTCGGAAGTCCGGGTGGCTGGCTTCAGCATGCTCTTCCAGCTTCTTCTCCAGAGTACCCAGCCACTTGGCTACCAGATGAATGTTCTGAAAATAATTTGTGGTAAAAGTATGAAGAAATCATCAGGTTATGTAAATCTTAAATAAAGATGAGTCTGAATAGACAATTATAGCTATGACAGAATGTTTAAACTTGGAAGAAATACTTTATGGCAATGAGGCCCAACAAAATTTATGGAGATGTATCTCCCAGAAAATCAAAACATAATGTTGTCCACCTGATGATCTAATCATCACTTTAAGTCTTCATTCGTACAAGTCTTAAGTCTTACAAGATGGTCAGGTGGCCAGTATAGGCTGCTGTATGTTAGATGTCTGGAGTGTACATTAATTAATCCTACCACTTAATCCTACTTAGGGTCTTGGGGAGGCTGGCGCCAATCTCAGCCGGGCAAGGGTGGGGTACACATCCATTCAAACTCACATTCACAACTTCATGTGATTTTGTACAGCCAACTACCCTACTGTGCATGTTTTGGACTATGGTTGAGTACCTAGAAGAAAACCCAAGCAAACATGGGGAGAATATGCAACCTCCACATAGATACACTCGAGAATCGAACCCAGGACCGTCTTGCTGTGAGACGGATGTGCTAACCGCTATGTCACCGTGCCACCAAAACTAGACTAAATGATTCTAAATTTACCATCCACCCAAACAGTTTGGTTAACAGCAGATGCTTCTTTTGGATGCTTTTGGTTAACAGCAGATGCTGGAGTAGGCTTCTTTTTGTGTGGAATAAAAATGAGCAAGATCTTAGCATAGACATGCTGAAATGTGAACTGAATACTGATCCATCAGCAGTGACTCCACAAAGATTTATTTTTAATTTTTATCTTCGAAAAGGTGATATTCAGTGACTCTAATTCTGGCTTTGTTCAGATAATTATCCTAGGAAAGTGCTCAGTCCCATCTGAATTTAAATGGAAGATGGCAGGATATCCACATTACTGGGCACAGGAGTATGAAAAGGATCCACACCATCACAGAGCACAAAACAATTTTTAACTCATCAGCACAAATTAATCCAATGTTCCTAAAGGGCACAGAGTGATAGAGAGCAAGCGGAAATGAATTCCTTGTGAAAGAAAAGTGCCGACCCTCAATGTTCTCGGCACTTAGAGATGACAGAAAGTTGTCTGCGCTGTCGGAGAAGAGGTGTTTTGATTGCTGTTAACAACGCATACTTGCTGCTATTGCACGTTATTGTGGCTTGCCAGCATGCAGAGTGTGTCCTTTTTCGCCTTCCCCTGGCTACACACGTTGGCTTATCAAGCACTTGCCCAGCAGGGGGATGCCACATCTGTGGTGTCTGCATTCATGGAAGTGGAGATGTGTCGGCGTTTGCAATCAGCAGCTTTGGAGCTGTATGAAGTGATTATACAATTACTGTGTCTGATTCATTAGGCATAACCTGTTAACAACATAATTAAATAATCAGGAAAAAGTGCCATCAGAACAGAACTTCAGCATCTAAGTAAAACTACAGCCTTCACTTACAGCAGAAAGCTCGTTTCTCTCAGCTGATGAAAAACCGATGTACAATACTAGCATCAAAATCACACCAAAATGTGAGCGTGAGCTTGATGTTCTGGCAGTGACACTATCTGAGAGTAAACCAAATTAGATGACATTACTTCTTTTTTTTTCTTTCCCTTTTTTTGAAAACTCATTAAAAGTTGAATGCTGCCTCGGTAACCTTTTCTCCCATAATCCTGTTCTCCTGCCCCGAGGTAGCTCACCTTGGTGCTTTCTGATGTTCTGTTCACAGCTCATTGTAGGCCTTTAAGATTACATTTCAGAACATGAGACAGGGGAGGGAGAGGAGTCCAGCCAGTTTAGACCACTTGATTCCCAAGACCGTGGGATTTTCGCTTCCAATCTCTGCAATTGATTGCCTCTTCCCAGCAAGTGGGTTTCTGCATTTTGGTCAACTGGGCTTCATGTGCTGCAATATAATTAACCTTCACTAGAGGGGAACTTTCCATTGACCATCTGAGATTCCCTTAACTTTTTTGGAACAAATGGATAATGGAATGGGTAGGTAGTGGAAGGAAAGGTGTGGTGGAAGGTTTTTGTAGGAGCTGGAAGAGGTTCTTCTAAATGCACCGATCTGCATAGTTGTGCAAAGGTAATTAAACAATCATAAGTCTCCCTGCCTGCAGTCCCCAAGGTACATGGTTTGCTCTAGAGAATCTCAGGGATTTAAAGGAACAAATACTAACAATCTACCTACTGCTGCCATTTCCAGCTGCCAATAAAAGCCATTAAAATTCTGTACTGGTGCTTCTAAAGAAAGTAAAAATGCAGCCCTGTTGCAAAGAGATACAGCAATGTAATCCATCTCTGTAGATATATTCTGTTTTCGTTGCTATTACCGTGGTATTTATCTAAATCCAGCAAATTGCACATAGTCAAAAAAGTATTTTCTTAGCGTACTGATCCTTTGTCTGTCGTACCATATGCATTTGGCAAATATGTGATTTTTCAATAGCAGCTGGACAGGTTCCAAACTAATACCCATAATAAGCAGCTGGGCAGGAGAGCGGAGAGTGTTTTCACACTGACATTTGGATGCAGTTGAAGCAACCTAAAAGACTCATTAGTGGAGTGCATCTCTCTCCCTACGGTTGGACCGTCTTGCTGGCTTGAAGTAAGAGCACATTCCCATTTCCCACTATCCTGCCGGCCATACGAGTCATTAATCACTGGAGAGGAAGCCTCAGTGGCTGAGTGAGATACACAGTGCTGACCAAGACATTAGCATACTTATAACTCATAACTAAATTCCCATGGTGAGGTTGCTGCTGATCAGCTAAACGCAGGTTAACTGCTATCAAAAAAGGCAACAGGAAGTGGATGTTTTAATGTAAAATCAACAGTGCATATAAAGGTGAGCTGAAACATGAAACTGTGTGTGTTTACCTGTAATATCACCCAGTGGCCTTCACGGGCAGCTACATCCAAGGCTTGCTCAGCCACAACTTCCTGGCCCTGGCCAAGAGACACATTGTGGAAGTTTCTGTTGTCAAATGTGTAGCCCAGTTTTCGACCTGCAAAACACAATTTCCTTTAGCAGATGTTCACAAATTCTCGTAGCACCTACTTCATTTACAGTTACTGTACACATGTGAATATAAACTCAGTACATATAAACTCAGTATAATTACAGTTTGCAAAGCATCTTTCTTTAGGTGAGCATTCACTAACTGATTACAGTGGCCTTTTGCAAAGGTTGAATTAGTGATAAACACACAGCAATGCTTAATAGATAATCTTCTGTAAGCTTTATAAGATTTACATTTCAAATCACTGGATGCATGCAGCATGCAGAACTGGCCTCCTGATACATGTATTTTTCTTTTCCTTTTTTTCTGAAAAACTGTGTTTTCTGTGACTGAAGCATCTCCTGAAACAGCAGTCATTCAGCCACCGAGGATTTGAACATGAGGCCATTAAAAAGTTTTGCCCCAAAACTGTAAACTTAAATAAAACAAAAAAATAAGTTGAAAGCAACTGTACCATGCTTCTCAACATCCTTTAATGGATCGACTCCAGGAGAGAGGATGAAGAATATGGGTGTGGCAGCTCCGGATTCTTCAAATGAGGTTTCAAAATCTATTGATCGGCTCAGCACATACTTACTGCCCAGCTTTTCTTCCACAAAATCTCTGCTCAGAGAAGCAAAGCTCATTCATTCAGAATGCATTTATAATATTCTATAATCTGTCTGTTTAAAATGATGGTACACGTCACTAACAGTTTAGATAAAACATGCATAGATTTAAAAAAAATAGTGCATATTAAACAAAATGTAAAAATATCCATAAACTTTCCAAGTAATGACCATGTCAAAGGGCAAGAATGTGTGTGTGCGCCTGTGTATGGGAGAGAAAGAGTGAGGCAAGAGAGAGAGAGAGAGAGAGAGAGAGAGAGAGAGAGAGAGAGAGTGTGTAAATACATAAATACTGTAATATAAAAAGTAATGAAAGAAAATTTCAATAATTATTTGATACCCTTATGATTTTGTAAGTTTGCCCATACAATGAACAGTATAATTTGAGATGGATTAGTACCAAATATATATATATATATATATTTAAAAAAGAATACTGTATAAAGGTTAGAAATAAATGTGCATGCACTCAGTGAAATAAGTATTTGAGGACACACACACACACACACACACACACACACACACATATATATATATATATATATATATATATATATATATATATATATATATATATATATATATATATATATATATATATATATATATATACACAGTTACAAAGACCTTTAAGTACACCTGGCATCTTTTGTACATAATGAGATCTCAAAGTAACTTTGGAAAAATAATATTTCTCATTCAGTGGCTACTTTATGTTTAGCGAAACATACCTTTGTTTAATTTTGCAGAAAAAAAGAAGCAGCTCTCAGACATGACACAAAAATCATTTCAATGACACAAAAGTCATTTCAAATGGCAACTTTCTGGCTTTAAGAAACCATAAAAGAAATCAAGAAAATAAAATATGTTCATACCTGTTACTTTTTTAGACCAAATGGGGGAATAAATTATGGAATCACTCAATTTTGAAAAAAAAGTATGGAATCACCCTGTAAAATTTCCATTCCAAAAACTAACACCTGCATCAGATTAAATCTGCTCATTAGTCTGCTGCTAAACTGGAGTGATCACACCTTAGAGAGCTGTTGCACCAAGTGGACTGACATGAATCATGACTCCAACACGAGAGATGTCAATTGAAACAAAGGAGAGGATTATCAAACTTCTTAAAGAAGGTAAATAATCACACAATATTGCAAAATATGTTGCTTGTTCACCGTCAGCGGTGTCTAAAACCTGGACCAAGAACAAACAACATTGGATGGTTATTAAAGGCAAGCATACTGGTAGACCGAAGAAGACATCAAAAGCGTCAAGACAGAAAACTTAAAGCAATATGCCTTGAAAACAGAAAATGTATAGTAACACAAATGAGGAACAAATGGGAAGAAACTGGAGTCAACGTTTGTGACTGAACTGTAAGAAAACGCCTAAAGGAAATGGGATTTACACACAGGAAATCATGTTTTCGTCAGGCAGTCTTCATAAATCTCATTGGAACGGCACCAAACAAAAGTTCCAGCATCGTCACCTTGCCGAATGCAGATTTGCGATTCATCACTGAATATGACTTTCATCCAGTCATGCACAGGCCACAATTGCTTTTCCTGAGCCCACCGTAACCGTGTTTTTTTCTGTTTAGGTGTTAATGATGGCTTTCGTTTAGCTTTTCTGTATGTAAATCCCATTTCCTTTTATTCAGTTTCTTACAATTCAGTCACATCAAAATTTGCTTTTGTCTAAAATTTTATTCGCATACATTACAGCTTTGCAGACTTTTTGATTCCAGCAGTCAATTTCTCAAGCTAAGATGAAATTTCACCCGATGCTTCCTAAATTATATTGTTCAATCAAGTGCCATCCACAGGGTATGGCATGGTGATAGCCTTTCTTGTTCAAGATCCCTTTTACCCTCTACAAAATTCCCACTTCACCACCACCAAAGCACCTCCAGACCATTCCATTTCCCTAACATGTTTCACAGATGGCATCAAGAACTTCTCCAACATCTGTTCCTTTATTGTGTGCCTTACAAATGTCTTTCTTTATGATCCATATATCTTAAACTTACATTCATTCATCTATAACACTTTCTATCCTCAATCTTCCTCTGTCCATTGCCTGTGTTCTGTTCTTTCATTCATTCATTCATTCATTCATTCATTTTATGACTTGCTTAATCTAAATTAGGATCCCAGGGAGGCTGGTGCCCATCTCTGGGCCCATGGTTATATTTTCTTTTTTGCCAGATATGGCTTTTTCTTGTTGAAGCTGGTGCTTTACGAGTACTATTTAATGAAGCTGCCAAATGAGGATATTTCAACCATTCGTTTCGCAAACAAGAGACTCTGATATGCTTATGCTTAGCTCAGTTTTACACCAGGGTCTTAGGTTTCTCTTTTGATCCTGCTTAAAGCTAGTTTGCACTGTTATGTGAAGGGAGTAGTAGACACAATTGGATAATATCTTCAGTTTCTTGGCAGTTTCACATATGGAATAACTTTCATCTCTGAGAACAAACATAAGCTGATGAACTTCAAAATAACTTTCTTTTTTCTGGCCATTTTGAGCCCATAGCAAACTCACAAATGCTGATTCACCAGATATTTAACTAGCCTAAAGAAAAGTAATTTTATTGCATCTGGAACCAGCACAACAGTTTCCATCTGTGTTGACATAATTACAAAACAGATTTATAATGATCAATTAGGCTTTTATCATGACAAACATGGAGTAGATAACACTATGTGCCATTGAAACACAAGTATGACAGTTGCTGAAAATAGGCCTCTGTAAACTTGTGTAGATATCGCAATTCACACAAAGAATTTATTTATTTATTTATTTTTATTTATTTTTTACGTGTAGAGCAATTCTCTCACGACTTATCCATGTACACAGATAGCCACAGATTTCTTTTCAACCTCAAGACACCTAATCAGAATTTTATACCTGGATCATGTGTAGAGCTGAAAGATAAAATGCTCACAAGAGAAAAGGGTTGACGAACAAGGTTTTACAGTGTGCAAAGATGACACGTTCATAAAATCTGTTTTCTAATTAACACCTTAACACGGATTCTTTTTTTATTAGTGTGACAACTGACCTGATAGCATATGTCATTCTGTCAGGTCGTAGTGCTCGCATCATGCACAGCTTCTGCAGTGAGGTCATGTTCTTACACTCTTGGGGAAATTTCTCTTTTTCCGGACATTCCGATTCCACAAACTTCTTCCAGCGCTTTGCCGAAACCTCAATATCACGGTCCAGATTCCGAAATTCATCCATTGTACAAAGTGCCTGAGAAAAAAGAGGACCACCAGATTTATGATGTTATTTTTTTCTATAATCTCTCCTGAAGTTGGTCATTCCTCTTGTTTTAAGGAGTAATATACAAGACATAGTGTCACATAACTGGATCGGCCACACCTCCAATTGTCCAGCTACCTGGACCTCTAGAAAAGTGTTAACTTCTCCATGCACCCACCTGAACAGCTTTTAAGTTAATATCTCTCAGGACCTCAAGAGTTTTCTATAGACTGTCTTGTTTACTCGCTTCTTACTTCAGTCACTCTGACTTCCTAATGATTATCTGTGTACTCTTTTGTTTGCTCTCTCTCACTTGTTTGCTCTCTGTATGTTTATTTTCAGTAACATGCTCCACCGTGCCTTTTTTGCATTCTTCACACCAGTGTCCGAAAGAGCATGAGTTCTGCTTGGGAGTTCTGTGTGTATGGACCAGCCTGAGTTACTGACCACTTGTTATAACCTGTTTGCCTAAAACATGTGTGTTTATGTTTATGCAAGATTGAATGATGATCCTAAGCCTTTCTCATATTTGTACTTGTTTGTTAAAGCCCTCTAATAAACAACACCTTTGCTTGCACACATATATCGCCTGATTGCAGAAAAAGCCACAGATGAATGGACCCAACCAGAGACATGGGGAGTGGCTGTGAACATACACAATAATAAATGAACCAATGGCTCTCACTAGAGAAAAGTCAGCTGGCCTCCCCTCCCTTGACTCCAACGCAGTGGCACAGCTCATCAACCTTGTGTGATCCATACAAGTATATCAACCATGTGCTGCCTGACTTCCATATCTGGCCACGAACCATCCAATCCACGGTTCCACTTTGCTAACAGAGCAATATGCAGGGGATATCCATGGGCTGGTGTAAATTTCATTTTACATGTGAATTGTTCCTCGGTAAATACCCTCAATCAACGTTCTTACCAAATTCCTCGTTCTGTTCCATGCAGTGCTCAACCACCAAGATGAAAGATAATTAATGAACTCCCAACTCCTCTGTCTGCTGTAACAACTTATCTGTCACAGACCATTCAGTAAAATTTACATGCTTGCTGCTGACAATGGTCCGAATAAGGAAGCTCTCCTGGCCACCTCTTACAATGGCTTATCATGGCATCCAGTCTGAACTTGACCGCCATGATGTGGATTTGAGCCTGGATCACCATCTTCACAATGTCACTGCTCATTTCTGTCATGCTAAACTAGATCCAGAGAACTAGGTCCATGCGCCCACACACCTGCCTCTGAGCTGTCTGTCTTTGACATCTTTCTTATTGCCAATTCACTGGTCTTTGCCTCTTTTGTGGTGCCAGCATGAACTAGCTTGCCAATGCCCACTGAGAAAAAATAAAAAAGAACCAAGTATCCTTGTCCTTGCTAGCACAAAATTAGTAAGAAATCTTTGTCACAAATCTGCTGGTAAACAAAGGGGCACAATAAAATATTGATGGTCATTGATTTCCAATTCATTCTGTGACTGTCAACCTGCACATTGCCCCCGTGACCGCTTTTCCCATATTTCCGGACCTGAGAAGAGGAGCTGGGTCCTGGCCCATAGCATTCTCAGCTATCAATGAATTACAGATTTCCCTTGGGCTTGGACAGATCTTCTTGCTCCGAATCGAAGAGGTTGTCCCCCATAAACACACCTGGGGCTCTCTGTTAACTTCCTCTGCTGCAGAAGTGCTCCTTGGTCTCAGGAGGAGGCCAGTCTTGAAGTGCAGTTCTATTACATTACAATGTCTACCCATCCTTTGGTTGGCCTGCTCCCTCAGCTTCTTTTTTCAGAAACTCCTTGTACTCACCTTCTGTATTTTCCAGACTACAAGTCGAACTTTTTTCATACTTTGGCTGAGGGTGCGACTTATACTCCAGAGCGATTTGTATGTGAAATTAATACATACAATTTTGTTCATCATAATAATGACAAACATAATTTCACATTTGTTATTTTTACACTCGCAACCACAAGAGGACACTCTAGGCTCGGGTACCAGTACCTGCTCATCCTGTACCACTGAAGAAATGGCCCCGAAAAGAAAATCCTATACTGCAGATTACAAGCGGCAAGTAGTGGAATATGCAGCAGAAAATGGATGGTAATTGAGCTGCAAAAAGAAAGTTTGGAGTGAACAAGAAGCGTGAGGAACTTGAGAAAAGCGGAGATTATTATTACTGCAATGAAGAAAACAAAAAAAGCTAACCGCTGCCTAAAAGCTAGATGGCCACAGATAGAGGAACGGGTTCTCACATGGGTGCTTGAGCAACATGCCTCAGGGAGGGGCTTGTCAATAATGCAGTTGCGTCGCCACCCAGGTAGTTGTCAAGGAGATGAATAGAAATGACTTTCTGTGAGGACTTTCTTGGTGTTACCGTTCATGCAACGCAACCGGCTCTCTATCAGAGCCAGGACCACAATGTCACAAAAACTGCCAGCAGATTTCCAAGCAGAGGTCAATAGTTTCCAACTTATAGTCCAGTGTGCCTTATATATGTTTTTTCTTCTTTACTATGCATTTTTTGGCCAATGCGACATGCATTTCAGAGCAACGTATATTCTGGAAAATATGGTATGCAACTGTTTTCATCTAAATTCATATTTTCAATTACTCCTTGGACTTTCTAGTGGTAGTCTTGTGTGATCATTTTCTACATAAAGCCAGAGTCATTCCCTAGTTTTCAATTTACCATTGTGTACTCATATGTTTGCTTTTTCCTTACCTGTTTGTCTCGGTATGTGTATTCTGCCCCTCACATTCTGGCTCATGTCCTTGACAGTGTACTTTCTGTTTATACCTAGTCTGCCAACCAGCCTGAAATATTGACTACAGGTTTTAACTTGTTTGCCGATATAACTGTTTATGTTATCTTGTTTGTTGCGAACCTGAGTGAGGTCAAAAGCCCTTCTTTTCTTTTGTGCCTTTTTGTTTGAGCCCTCTAATAAACAACAGCTTTAATATAAGCACTTTTGTCGTCTTATTGCAACCATGGCCCATCAAAATATGTCATCTGAATTATTTGTCATTCAATTATCCTATTTAAAGTTACATTGAAACAAGCAAATGCCTGTTATCAATTTCATGAGAGTAGCTGTAAATAACATCACATTCGTGCTGTTATGAATGTTACGAATGAACACTTAATGACCAATCAGATTCAGGAGTTCAGTAGTGTCAAGGCATAAAATATATAAAAGCCATAAACCAATTTATGTTCCCGTCCAAGAAACTGATGGAAACTTCTAAACTGATCCAATCCAGGGAAAGCAGCAAAAATGTTTACATTTACGTCATCTTAAAAGAAAAGAAAATTTGGGGGGAAATCAGCTGTAAACCTTTATGTGTAAATTGAAATAAACATGCTTCTCATATTTATTCAGCCTAAGGAGGTATTTATAAGCACTTAACAGTATAATATTTTGTGTTAAATATATTTTAGATTAATAAACCACCCATTTTTATATCACTTATATCTCAAGGTTGTGGGGAAACTGGAGCTAATCCCTGTTGACTTGGGGAAAGAGGCAGAGTACACCCTGTCACCAGCTGTGAGAAAAAGTGTGGTACAGGCATGGGGAGAGCATACAAGTTCCACATAAAAAGTCCCAGTTAGTTGCAATGCGTGAACCTAGAACCTTTTGATATACAGGGATCCCTCACTTTCCGCTTTTAATTGGAACTGAGATCCCCACGCGGTAACTGAAATCCACGAAGTACAATAAACCCCCCAACCCTCCCTGACTGACGTATACATATATGTATATGTGTATATAATATCAATAAATAGAGATTCAGTGATATGCATTTTTTAATGTTTAATTGTTATTATAATCATGTATAAGATGTAAATATGTAAATAAAATGTAAATACTCACGCATAAAGACGCACGCATGCAGATGCGCACCTCACATAAAAATGTAGTTTTTATGGGAGATTTTGGGTTGTTCTTTGTTTTGTGTTTGTTTAGGGTTTTTTGCATAACTGGCCTTGTTTTTGTGGCATTTTCCTTAACCTTTCCCCCTTTCTTCCTTAATTTCCTTATTTTTTATTTTAATGAGTATTTAAAAAAAAAAAACGCGATGCACTGAAGCCGCATAAATTGAAGCACGAAGTATATATATATATATATATTCCAAATCACTCTATTTCAATGTAATTTTATTACAATGAAATCATTTTATGGGGACATGTCCCCAAATGTCTTGTTGGTTCTTTATTGTATTTTAATGGTATATAAATCTTTACATTAAGCTGTACCTATCACCACTAATTAAGGACAAAATATAGTAGTGTTCCAAGGAAGACTTGTGTCACCTGCACTGCTTATTTCTTTTGAAAAATATTAATGTTGAAATAATTAACTAAATACAAAAATAAAATCGGTGGTGCACAACAGCATTATGTACAGATGCTCCCTGACTTACGTTTTTAATTGGTTCCGAACGGCCGAACGTAAGTTGAAAGTGAACGTAAGTTGTTACAGTGACGTATGACGTGTGATGTGTGACGTATGATGCTTATACTGTACTATACATCCATAAATACCATTACCGTATCTCATAAAACACCCCTAAATCAATTATTATAAACATAACGTTGTAAAATAATATCAAATATATCAGATAATATCAACATTAATTTCAAATAAGTCACTTATTTATACAGCGTTACTTTACATGAAGCTAAAACAGCTAATCAACGCTTACAATATGTGAAGAGCTCAATACCGAAAGTAGTGTACTTTGCAAAAGTACTCTACTTGCTGTGGGTTATACAGACTTCCAGTCTTTCAAGTGCGCAAGGGTGCCAATGAACTCGTTCAGAAAACAGCCTGCAATGATGTAAATCCCAGCAAAGCAGAGAGTTCTTTCTTTTGTGTAAGTAAGTAAATAAACTTTATTCAAGAGATGCATACAAAGAACAAGTACAAATCCTAATGAATATTAATATAAAAATAAGTATACACTCTTAGGATTCTGCTAAAAGATAATAAATATCTGTAATAATTCTGTGATTTGTGCAATCGGGGTCTTCATTTATATTACAACTCTCTTTGCTTAACTGAGTATGCATGGTAGATTGTGCCGATCTGAGCAGATAGTTAATTCATCTCCGTGTATGAGACTTGCACCCATGCTAGTAGGCTTACACTTCTGACCAACCAGATTTGCTTCGGGTTACAAAAGGCCGCAAAACAGGGTAAACACAAAGATCACAGAGATGACATCTTAAAACAAGGGTAACATGCTATATAACTGAGATATATATATATAGGTATGTCTAAACTCAAAATTTTACTTGTTTTTTGAAAAAAACAAAACAAAACAAAACAAAAAAAACGTAAAATCGAAAAAACGTAAAACGGATGAACTTAAGTCGGGGAGTGTCTGTATTGCAAATCTTGGAGATTTTGTAGATTAACCATGTCAACCCACTTGTGACGTAATGATATAGCTATTGTTTTGGCAAAAAACTTAAATGAAAAGCCAAAAATTTGAAAAGAAGAAAAAAAAAAAGATGGGCGCAACAGCGTTTTGTAATGTAGATTTTATGACAGTTTTGTAAAAATCCATTCACAGCTGTGTGACAAAGTTCATGTTTTGCAGAGCAGAAAGGCCAAAAATTGATTTAGTACTCAACATAAATAAATAAATTGGAGGGGCACAATAGCATGATGAAAAGTTTGTGAGAGTTTGGTTAAAATAAGTTGACTAGTTCAAGAACAGCTGAGGATTAGAAGTAGGTGTGACGAATACAATGACAAAAATAGTGATCCTATGGGTCCCCTCCAGCTTCACTGGCAGGTAACACCACATGAGATATCTCTGTTGAAATTGGAAGAACAGGTATGAGTAGCAATAGTAAAACTTTACTTTTAAAATCAAATAGAGATTTAGCAGTAAGATTTCTATCGCCTTATTTTATAATATAATTCCACATTAGCCCTGTGATGGCCTGGCAAGCTGTCTCGGGTGTACTCTGCCCTCGCCCAGAGTCGACTGGGATGGGCTCCACAATAAGGATTAAGTGGTTCAGAAAATGAATGAATGAATGCCATATTATATTTTTTAGCAAAGAGCAAATGCCATAATAAGTTATGGCATAAAAAAACTTAAATCTATTAACAGAACTTGGGAAATTTCACTTGATTTTGTGCAATTTCCTAAGTTCTGTTAATAGATTTAAGTATATTATACATTTTAATATCTTAGTTATACTTGGCATTAATTATACATTTCAGGCATGCAGGTGCCATAATTGCTGAATGAGCCATGCCGAACTGCTGAAGACAAAAGAGATGCCAACAAAATAATTCCCAGGGAGGACTGTTTAAATTGCTGAGAAAACATTAGCAAATATCTTCACAATGAAGAGTTGCAAACTGCTAATGTTGCAAAGGGAAAGCCTTCGTATTGGGAAACTCTATCATTCACATGGACCTCCAGAATTCTGACCAATATTCATAAGCGAGGAAAAATGATTTTAAAAACCATACACAATAATAACTGTTTTTCAACCAAAACAGCAGGAGAAACATGCTGCATATCAAAAAATATATATTTTCCAATTGCTATTCATAAGGCAGCGGTGGCCTGGTGGTAAAAGGGTGCAGGATCGCTTGTCCCCCACTCTCCATAACGTCGTCACTATCCCCCCAGTGCAGCTAACTGGGTTATCAAAGGCCGGCCATGTCTCACATTGTCTTTGGTGAGAGGTTCATATAAAAAGAACCATCACTGACTTTCAACAAGAGTAGCTGCAGAGCCGTCAGCATGTTTCTGCCCCTTGCTAAAGGGTTGTGTCAGGAAAGGTATCCGACGTAAAAACCCATCCCAAATCAAACATGCAAATCAGATAATTCGCTGTGGTGACCCCTGAAAAAGGGAAAAAGCCGAAAGGAAAGAAGAAAGATTCACATCGTAAATATTTTCATTTAGAACATTTTGGGGCAGCCATGGCCTGTCTGTCTTCCTTTCGGCTTTTTCCCTTTTACTCGGGAGTCGCCACAGCGAATCATCTGATTCGCACGTTTGATTTGGCAGAGGTTTTTACGTCGGATGCCCTTCCTGTCACAACCCTTTTTAGCAAGGGACAGAAACACGCTGACGACTTTGCAGCTACTCTTTACGAAAGTCAGCAATGGTTCTTTTACATGCCTCTCACCATAGACAGTGACAGACATAACCCAGTTAGCTGCACTGGGGGGGGGGGGGGGGAAGACGACGGACGGACGGACAGTGACAACCCCGTGGGGACTCGAACCCCCAACCTTAGGATCAGAGATCCTGCGCCATGGCCTATGGTTAGAGAAATGGGTTTGGAACCAAAAGGTTGTTGGTTCAATTTGAGAACCAGGCAAGCAAAATGTGTGGCAGCGAGGGGTGGAATGAGCAGCACCTTCCCTTCCTCCACCTTCATGGCTGCAGGGCCATTGAGCAAAGCACTTAACCCTCAACAGCTGTCCGGGTGCCACAATATTGCAGCCCACAGCTCCGATTGTGATGCTCACTCTTTGGTCACTTTCGATGGGTTAAATACAGAGCCAATCCTTGTGGGATTAATACAGTACAATTCAATTTAAAAATTGCATTTTGATCTCAATTCTCAAGAAGTGTATTACTCATGTTCTGCTTCCTGCTTAAGTACAGTGAAAAACAAACTGGCAGATCACCTAAAGAAATCAGATAATGGCTAAAATACTACCAAAGCAGTAATAAAAAGAAGTGTTGTGGGGAGAAAGTAGGGACTTACAAAAGTGTATACAAATACATATAAATGTGTGTGTGTGTGTGTGTGTGTGTGTGTGTGTGTGTGTGTGTGTGTGTGTGTGTGTGTGTGTGTGTGTACAATACTGCAACCATGCAAAGGTTTCAGGCACCCTACTTTATTTTTAGCATAAATTTTGCAATCAATTTTTATTTCATAATTTGTATATTAGCAAACTAGTATAAAAATATTTTAGATAACCTAACAGCAGTTTTCAAGCACCAAATAAATTGTTACAAACAATAACAGCAAAAAATTTTAAAAAAATTAAAAATAGTAGCACAGTATGGCATTAATGAAAGCAGCATAAGATACCACTTTTCAGACAAAAATATAATGAATGCTGTTGCGACTTACATGTAGATAAAGAATCACGTGTGACAGTCAACACTTCCAGGAGAACTGTGGCTGGTTCTGTGAGACACCTGGTAAATGCTGCACAAACTGAACCTATTTGCTATTCAAAATAATCACGCCAAATATCGAATTATGTAGTTGCATTTATTACTGTTTACTGTAGTTTATTGAGTTGATGTAGAGATCTTTAACTTATTGTCATTAATTATGTATATGTAAATATAAGTCATTTTTGTTCCTCCATTTCTTTGCATCTGCCTCAATCGTGTGTGTGTGTGTGTGTGTGTGTGTGTGTGTGTGTGTGTGTGTGTGTGTGTGTGTGTGTGTGTGTGTGTGTGCAGTACACATAGATTCACTGTGTCTTTAGTGCTTTTAATTTTTATACTTCTATATTCCTATCGGTCCTGTACAGATGTTTATATATATATATATATTTATTGCCTTTTTGTTTGCTGCTTATATGCATGTCTTGCTGCTATGACAAGCAAATTTCCCTTCAGGAATTAATAAAATCCTCTATTTATCTGTCTGTCTATCAGTCACACAAATTACCTATTTAAATCCAAACGAACTCTGGAGACTGTGGAAATCAGCAGTTTATCAAATACTCATACTAATCCATCTGGTACCAAAATCTATATCAGAAAACATCACACTTTTCTTCATTCTGATGACTGACATGAACTTAAAATCAAGTTCTTGATCTGTATCTGCATAATTCTTTGGCATTGTTCTGCTGTCACATGACTGACTGAATAGATAACTGCACAAATGTACAGGTGTGTAGCTGTTCCCAACTGTGGCAGCAGCATACCGTGTTGAAAAGCTGAGATTTCATTTACTTATTTAAATTCTGAAAGAAAAATAACAGAGAATTTTAATATTTGAAACAGAGAGACGGGTATTGAAAAGATATCGAGCAGCCGGTATTGCTCAATATCCTACCATGGGTAGTTCTATAAACTAAAAAAAGATTGTATAAAATGCTTAGCTACAAAAAGTTAGGCTTCTACGTAACAGTTGTGACTTATTTGTTGTGGTTCGTCTGTAATCCCTGTTATCAGCCGATATCTCAGGACCTTCAAAGTTTCACCCCATTGACCTGAACGCTTCATCTGAGCAGAGAAAATCTTTTCGAAGTACTGTGAGCTCCACTATAGAAACAATCCAACTCCCTCAAGACAGTATACGTTTGTGAAGTTGTGAAGTAACTACTGTGGCCTTTGGGAATTTCAGTTTCTTCTGGATATCAACATGAAGGGACGGTGGTGTAGTGGTAAAGGAGATCTACAAATCGGTAGGTCAGTGCTTCAATCCCCACTGACAGAACTGTTGGGCCCTTGAGCAAGGCCCTTAATGCTCAGTTGGATTAAAAAAAATGATAATTGTAGGTTGCTCTGGATAAGAGCATCTGCGAAATGCTCTAAATGTAATGAAAGTTTGAGCCAGAAACTGCTGACAAAACTAAACATATCTAAATAAGGATGCGGGTCTACAGTTCATGTACTTTCTTTATCAAATTGTATGCAGTTCAGTTTGTACTGTAAGGGGTTTTGCTGGATGATTTTTCCTTGCTGGTCCACCCATGTGATGATCTCTTTGATAACAATACAGTACTATGCCTCCATCAATATCTCCTTTTTTATGAGAGTCTTAGGCACAATTTATAGATGCAAATAAATGTATACTATTATTTACTATATAATAATATACTATTTCACTTTGATTTTTATCTTAGGTAAACTTGTATGAATATAATTTTCCTCTTTAATTACTATTAAAGCCTATAAGACAGGAATGTGGACTAACCTTACATTTACAATACAAGCCCCAGCTACATGCAGTGCACAAAGGGTATATAGAAGTAGAAGTGAATTGGACAAATTAGGATAGTGGTGGCCTGGTGGTAAGGTGCTGGATTACTGATCCCAAAGCTGGAGCCCTACTGTCAACGGTTGTCACTGCCACCCCCCTTTGCAGCTAACTGGGTGATTAATGTTATTACATGTTTCTCACTGTCTATAGTGGGGGACATGTAAAAGTCTTTCGTCAAGAGTACGCTGCAAAATTGTCAATGTGTTTCTGCCTTGCGATGGCCTGACAAGCTGTACTCTGCCCTCATCCAGAGTTGGCTGAGATGGGTGCCAGCCTCTCTGTGACCCTAATTAGGATTAAGCGGTTCCGAAAATGAAAGAATGAATACATTCCTTGGCCAGTTCTGAATGCATTGTACAAAACTCATCAGCTGAGTGAAAGAAAATGTTGCCATACGCTATTGTCACGGACTGCTTTTGTTCAGACTTTTCTCCTGTCTTGTAAGAAAGTCTCAACATCTGGTCCATTTCTAAGATTTGTTGTGTAATGCGCTACAATATCCTACAGCTATGTTATGGTAGATGTATGAATTCCATAAACTTTTTAGTCATCTGATTCGCTTAGAATAATAAAAACTTCTTAGAATAGTCCCATATGAATACAAATACATGTATGTGTGTGTGTGTGTGTGTGTGTGTGTGTGTGTGTGTGTGTGTGTGTGTGTGTGTGTGTGTGTGTGTGTGTAGACATACATAAAGATATGTGTCTGTCATACTTTACCCTAATTTTTACTGAGTCATTCTTTACCCTAATTACCATAATGTCCATTGCCAACACACATACAATCATTCACACTCACCACTAGGAACAATTTGGAACAGCCAATTTGTCTACTGTGGATGTTTTTCAACCATGAGAGGAAACTGGAATGCCCAGTGGTAACCCATACATGCACAGGGAGAACATGCAAACTCTACACAGTAATGCCCAATCCCAGGTCTTCT
Organism: Plotosus lineatus; assembly: GCA_024760905.1. NCBI lineage: Eukaryota > Metazoa > Chordata > Actinopteri > Siluriformes > Plotosidae > Plotosus > Plotosus lineatus. The sequence continues at coordinate 39,759,029 of CM045730.1, read as the reverse complement.
TGAAGTGAGGTGGACGTGCTAACCACTGCGCCACTCTGCATCATTGGAATATAACATATAATTTTCTTGTCTTGCAACAATTGTGCCACTTTTGTATGGACACTGTACAATTTGTTTACAGACCCGACTTGACCCCCATGACAGATGTACTATACACATTTCATACAGTATGTGAACATAACGACGCAACTTTCAAATCTACCATTCTCAAATTTAAGTCAGTTCTTGGTGTTGAAGTGCTGCTAAATTTGTATTTAAAAACACCCACAGTTTATTTGTGAAAAATACTTTATATAAAATCCAAAATGCTTAATTACTCCATTACAGTAGTTGTACACTGTAGCTGGTGGAATAGACAGTTTACAAATGAAATCATGTATTTTCTAAAATGATGTGTCTTTACATGAAGGATTCAATGCGAAATTAAAATGCTTTGAAAGCATCAGGGATGTACTTGCCATTATGGTTCAGCTTTCTGATGATCAGGTCTGATGAGGGGGTAAACTTGCTCCGTATCGCCTTTGGCACGGCTGCTATTTTGTGTGTCATATGCATTTGAAATTCGAAAAATGGTTGAAAAGGAAAATGTCCAGGATAGCTGGGTTGAGTCATACATGAATAATAATTTTTTTTTCTTGTCAGGTTCCTGCATGTACTTGGGTGGGTGATGCAACTGTAATGCAAGTCATCAGCTCAGGTGCAAATGTACACGTTTTACAGATTGCACATTGAAACAAATCAGAAGTCAGTGACAACTTGCCGTACTAATGATGGTTGATGTTTTACCTTGATTCCTCCCCACGAATGATGAGACAGGAAGTCGACGGGGGATGTTATGCCAGGTTGGACGGGATACCTCAGCAGAAAATTCAGCTCATTAGTGTTAATTTCCTTATTCATCACTAAAATCTATGGAGACATGACAGAGGGAAAGAAAGAGTAAGAGAAAGAGCGAGAGAGCGAGAGAGAGAGACGTTAGGGAAAAGATACTTATGACGATACTGACAGATCTAATAAGGGAAATACCCTACCTGAAATGTGAGCTGTGCCATATATGTGAGTTTGTCACACTCAAAAAGGGCACGGTTGGTATACTGAAACACAGAGAACGTGATGCTGTCGATCAGATTTAAAACCCTCTGCTTCAATTCCTCGTCTGGGGCTGCCTTCATCACAGCTTTCTGGAAAACTACACTGAAAGCCTGACACACACACACACACACACACACACACACACACACATGCAGAAGAGACAAAAATCTAAATCATAAATCAGTTACAAATATTTGCAAATCTGAGCAATTAATCATTGGGCTGTTTTACCTCAACAACATATGAACAAAAAAAAAGAGATGTTTCTTCATGGAAGTTTGTACACTTTCATGCTCGTGTTCATTTCCTTTGCATAAATTTGTATTAAAGAACAAAGCAATTATATGCAGATACAGTAGCCGAAGATTGTATACGAGAATGCCACTGAACAAAGACGATGTTAGCTAAGTGTTTTTAATCTTTCTTTCACAAATGTTCACAGAACGCCTTTTCTGAAAGCTGACACCTTGTCAGAATCCAACTTCCCATTTCATTACAGTGAGCTCTGGATTGTTTGTGGATGTTGACAGAGCAGTGCATTAAATACGATTTCATTACCACACCTGAAAGAACGAGAGGAACAGGTTCCAGTGACGGTGACTTGTGCTTGATAAGAATGCACAACAAGTTCAGGGTCAGTACTGAAGACTACCTTGAGAGCAAACTGGTACATGGGATGGATCTTATTGAGGTCATTCATGATGAAGTATAGGAGAGAGGCACGGGCAGCCACCGGACGGTAGTGCTCTCTCGCCTCATTGATTTTCGTTTCGGTCACCTTTGCCTCTTTCACCTGAAATTACATCCACACATCCTTATAACATCATTACCTTACAATGGTAATTATTAATCCAATAATGAATTCTCTATTAAACATAAATTTAATCATAATTATAAAACTACTTGGGAGACATTTTGGCCAGACATAAAGAGTTAGCATTCTCAATGGTATTTCAAAGTAAGTATTTGTATCAGCCAATACATTTGCACTTGGTACATAACAAACACTTTACCGTATACATATATCACGTGCTTCAGCACTTTGCCTTTCATAAAACACTTTGTCATGCTATGGATAATATTGCCATACTTGAGACTCTTGTGTAATCATAATCACAGAAACTTGGGTTCCCTCGCGGGTCCCACACAGTAGCGCTAACTAGCTATGCCATGCACTGCTTTGACCGGTCAGAGCAGAGAGGGAGGACTATGCATTTATGTTCATCAAGGCTGTTGTACAAACAGAAGGATCATAAACACCCATTGCTTTCTCGAGTTAGAGACAATGACTGTTATGTGCAGGCCTTTTTCTCTGCCGAGAGACCTGTCAGTTGTGCTCATCACTGCAGTGTGCTGATGCTAATGTTAGCATGGCTCTCGCGCAGGTCTAGGATATGCGAAGCAGGCAGCAGAAGGCTTATTCTCATCATCATTTTCTGTAACCGCTTAATCCTAAATTGGGTCGCGGGGAGGCTGGCGCCCATCCCAGCCAACTTCGGGCGAGGGCAGAGTACACCCTGGACAGCTCGCCAGGCCATCGCAGGGCGGAAACACGCTGACGGCTTTGCAGCGACTCTTGTCGAAAGTCAGCAATGGTTCTTTTACATGCCTCTCACCATAGACAGTCAGAGACATGGCCGGCCTTTGATAACCCAGTTAGCTGCACTGGGGGGGGGGGCAGTGACAACCTTGTGGAGAGTGGGACTTGAACCCCCAACCTTTGGACCAGCGATCCAGCGCCCTATACCACTAGACCATCACTGCCCCAAGGCTTATTCTGACAAAGATTTTATCATGGCTGGACATTTAACTAAGCCTGTCTAAAGACTGCTTTGCCTAAATTTGTGCAATATGTGCAGGGCAAGACCAGAGGTAAAAACAATTTAGAGAGGGTCTAGTCAAACGTAAAGGTGGCATAAAGGACTATACTCCTCCCACACCTGGGCATTTCTGCCCACATCTTTCTGCTTGGTGCTTGGGAGCTTACTACCCCCTCAGGAAAAGAACCAGACCAGCTAAAAACTATAAAAACCTGGCCCTGAGGAAGCACTCAGCCAACTACAAGACTGTTTTAATAAAACTGATTGGACTATTTTTGATCACCTGCAGCTGTATGAATACACTGAGACTGTATTGTTTTGCATCAAGACCTGCCCAGACAGTGTCAGTGTGGACAAATGGATCAGAGTGTGCAATAATCAAAAACCATGGATGACAGTCGAGGTGCAGTCACTGCTGAGAGCCTGAGACTCTTCCTTCAAAGCTGGTGACAGAGAGTAATACAACACAGTGAGAGCAAATCTCAAGAGAGGAATCAGCGCAGCCAATATGGACTAGAAGAGGAAGGTGGAAACCATCTGGCTGACAACAACCTGAGGCAAGTGTGGCAAGATTTACAGTGTATAACTAACTAACAAAAATACCCTCCCCCTTCTGGAGGACTTTGCAAACACTTGCAGACCCAAGAAGGCATGCAAAATTCTTTCTGACCTCAACAGCCCTGCCATGGTCGTTTCAACCTTTTGACCTCTGGCAAGAGATAACGGCATATCAGGAGCCAAACAAATCATCCGAACAACACCTTTTATACATTGGCAATCAGGCTGCTCAATGATCGACCTCAGAGACAATCACAATCACTCAGCTATGTACAATAAAGATTCATGTACAGATGTGCCTTAGTGTTGAAGTATTTATTTACTTATCTGCTTTATGTTGAAATTTGCATTTTATGAGAAGTTTATAATTTATTTTTAATGTGTTACACTGACTGCACTATGGGCAGAGAGTGCCAAAAGTCAATTAGTTATTGAGTTTATGACAATGATAATAATAATAAAAAAAACTATTTCATTCAGATATCTTTTATTATTATAGTAATTCTAAGTGAATCAAAAGACCTTCTTTTCAATCTCAGCAGCTGTGCTTTTGGTTATCTCCAAGTTCTCAACGAGTTCCCTGTCACCAAGGAAGTTTCCAGAAGCTGAAGACAAACGGGAGAGGAGGTTGTCTTCCAGAGTTTTCAAAGTGATCTTAAAGCCGTTTTGTTGTTTTGTAAGATCCAACTGAAAAACAATAACATCAACAACAGTAAAAAAAAAGTCAGCGATTAAACCAGTGAAGAGTCAGTGATGTTAAAAAGGGCAGATTGGACATAGCTGTGTGCATCAGACAGCTTATAGACTACAAAAATCAATGCATACTGCATCTCCAATCCAAAATATTTTAAAATAAGTATAAGTGGATTATTTCAGCTTCCTCTTGGCATCAGATGCAATAAACCCCATATTGATTTTGTTAACTCTCCTGTAAAACTATACACAAAGTATTGATAATGAAACAGGTATCTCTGTACACACACACACACACACACACACACAGTTCAGTTTCCATGATTTCAGAGGGACAATGCACAGATGCACATTACTTTCCTGGAGACTTACCCGAAGCCTAACCAGAACCGCTACTTGCCTAACCCTAACCCTTACTCTAACCTTAAACCTATCCTAAATTTAAGACAGGTCTACAACCTAAAATGTAATCATTTATGTTGTGGGGATCGCTGATCCAAAGGTTGGGGGTTCGAGTCCCACTCTCCACAAGGTTGTCACTGTCCCCCCCCCCCCCCCCCCCCCCAGTGCAGCTAACTGGGTTATCAAAGGCGGGCCATGTCTGTCACTGTCTATGGTGAGAGGCATGTAAAAGAACCATTGCTGACTTTCGTAAAGAGTAGTTGCAAAGTCGTCAACGTGTTTCTGTCCCTTGCTAAAAAAGGGTTGTGACAGGAAGGGCATCCGACGTAAAAACCTCTGCCAAATCAAACGTGCGAATCAGATGATTCACTGTGGCGACTCCCGAGTAAAAGGGAAAAAGCTGAAAGGAAGACAGACAGACAGTAGCACTCATGGCAATAACAACCTGTCTATTTAAATTATTTTATACTTTGTAAGTTCCTATTTTACTGTGTAAAGCTGCTTTGTAGAAATGTCAATTGTACAACGCACTATACAAATAAAACTGAATTGAACTGAATATTTAAGGACTCTCAACTTCAGTTTTTTGCACTTTTGTTGCAGTTATCAGTGAAATATTTCTTGTACCAAGTTGTTGTCTCTTAGTGCTTGAATTCATGTGTATGATCTTTGCTAGTCCTTGCTAGAATGCTGTGCCTCGCATGTATGAGTAAAAAATTAACATTTGTGTATATGCTTGACTGATGTTAGATTGCCCTGCAGAGAAAGAAAAACAACACAATTTACTCATCCATACAAGGAAGTTATTGTTTTGTAGCCTCCTCTGCAGATAATTCAACCTCTGCTGAAATGTGAACTTTTGGAGATAAGGGGTAATTTCACATTTCACAGGGACACATTCTGTTCGTGACACACACACACACACACACACACACACACACACACACACACACACACAGCAGCATTGATGGGATATGAAAGACTCCAGATGAGAGGGAAAGTTACCGCTGTCTCTCATCTCACTACTAGTGCTTGTGAGACAGATGTCCTGTGCAGAATTTCAAGAAAGTTTTCTTTGCTATACACGTTCTTCTCTCTGATCTCTCTTTAATTAGCGGAGGGTCTTAACGAATTTCCATCACTCATGTGATATTTAGTTCCTGTGAGCTATGCTTGGTTCACAGTTTTCGATTGTGTCTAGACTTCATTGGACTGTTTATTCGGATCCTTTGACTTCTGCTTGCCTATTGTTTTGTGTTTCAAAAAAGTTCTGCTAATATGCATTTTGCCTCCAATCTCATATCTCTTACTTAGTAGCATGACATGAGGTAGCAATGCTTTAAAAAAATGCTTTTGGCCATCATTAACCTGATTTAAGAAAAGTGAAAGTTTTACAAAGACATGTATTTGCCACTGGCGCTCAAATAAAGTTATGT
>CM045730.1:39640528-39748028 GCA_024760905.1 Plotosus lineatus | reverse complement strand
CCTAAGACACTGGATGAGATTGTTTACTCCAGGATTTCTCACTATGTTGAGGCTAGGATGCTCAGAGAAAGGGATATGTTTAGATGTGATGTTTCTTCCATGTTATGAATTTTTGCGCTATGTCGACGCACTTGTTGGGGTCCCATTTAGAGAGGGGTTTTCTAGCATGTCATCAAAATCCCATTAAAACAACCCTATAATTATTCTTAATGTATCATATCATCTTGTTTCACATTACTCACTCATTCACTCATCTTCTGCTTGATCTGGGGTTTGGTTGAAGGGGTAACAGCCTAAGCAGAGAGGTCTCTTTTCCCAGTCACTTCCTCCACTTGTCCCGGGGGGCAGGGGGGAGATAACAAGGCATTCCCAGACCGGCCGAGACACATAATCCCTGCAGCAGGTTCTGGGTTGACCCCGGGTTCTATTCCCGTTTAGACATGCCCGAAACACCACATGCGTATGATTTCTAGAGGCATTTTAATCAGATGCCCAAGCCACCTCAACTGGCTCATCTCACAGAAGAGAAGCAGCATGTCTACTTTGAGATCCTGCCAGATGGCTGAGCTTCACACTCTATCTCTGAGGACAACCCTGCCACCTTGCTAAGGAAACTCATTTCAGTTGCTTGCATCCGTGATCTTGTTCCTTTGGTCACTATCCAAAGCTTGTGCCAGAGTTGGAACATAGATCGACTTGTAAACTGAGAACTTTGCCTTTCAGCACAGCCATGATGGACCAGCTCTGGCTGCGGTGGTACAGAGACCTAATGGCCTAGAACAACTGCTCCAGTACACCATAATCCCAGAGCACACCATACAAGTTAGCCCATGGGACATGATTGAAAGCATTTTCTAAATCCACAAAGCACATGTGGATAGATTGGGCAAACTTCTATACCCCCTCCTGGATCCTGCTGTTGTTGTTCGTCCTTCAAGGTCAAAGATGACCATCACCTTATATATCTGCGATGCATGGCTGTGGGTCCAGAGATGGCTAATGAACCCCTAGGGTCTTCCTTCTACCACAGAGGACATGTTGCTGGCATTGCGGAGGTCCTCAAAGTGTTCCTTCCACCTCCCAAAACATCCCCAGTGGAAGTGAGCAACTCCCCACTTCCACTGTAAACAGTATTTGTGAAGAATACTGAAGGGTCAGATGGTGGTCCAGAACCTTTCTGAGGCCAACCAATAGTCGCTTTCCAGGCCCTCACCCAACTCTTCCCTCACTCAAGATTTTGCATTGGCGACAGCTTAGACTGCAGCACATTCGGCTGAACAGTCCCCCTCACAGCAAATGTCCACCAACAGGTTCAGGGGTTACCACCAAAACAGGCACCAATAACTTTCCAGCCACAGGAATGGACTGCTACCTCATTACTGGAGACAAGAAACATTGCCAATTCAGATTTCATCTCCCCCCGCCTCCTTTGGGATGTGGTTGTAGCTCTGCCCTAAGTAGGAGTTAAAAACCCTTTTCATAGGAGACTCCGCCAAATGTTCCCAGGAGACTCTAACCACACAACTGTACCTTCCAGGTCTGATGGGCGGCCTCCCCCGCCATCAGAGCCAGCTCACCACCAGGTGGTAATTGACTGACAAGTCAGCTGTTCTCCTTCCCCGAGTGTCCAGAATATGTAGCTGTAAATCTGGTGACACGACTGCAAAGTCGATCGTCAAATTTCGGCCTCGGGGGTTCTGGTGCCAAGTGCACTTATGTACATGGTGTTTATGATGGTTACAACATGACAGGCACAGAATTCCAAAACTGAAACACAATTCGAACTCAGATTGGAGAGGCAGTACCTATCATTGACACCCTTTTAGGTTACACTGTCTTTGCCCACATAGGCTTTGATGCTGCCAGGACAACAAGGGAGCCCCAGAGGGAGCGTCCTCCAACACACTTCCTAAAGACTCCAAAAAGGGGGTGGGTACTCTGAACTTTTATTAGGCACATAAGCACAAACAACAGTCAGGACCCGTCCCTCCACCCAGAGGAGGGAGGCTACCCTTTTGTCAACTGAAGAGAACCGCATGTGGGCATGAGACATACGGCAACAAAGATGAGACGTAGGGCAACAAGGATTCCCATACCAGCTCGCCACCTCGCCGCATGAGCAACTCCAGAATGGAATAAGGTTCAGCCCCTCTCGAGAAGAGTGGTTCCAGAGCAACGCCAAGTTTAACACTCATAATCACCCTGTGAGATAACAGAGTTATAATTCTGCAGGCCTTTCTTTTACAATTGCAACTTGCTTTATATGGCTGCCTGGACCAGACCAGTCAGGTGGTGAAATTGTTGACTGATGTAGGGGTATATAGATAGCTATCAATACAAAATATGCAGGGATCAAACTGCAGGGGTTTTTCATTTATATTCATTCTTATATTTAATCTTATCAATGACTGTTTAAGTGGTGGGTTTTTTCTGTATCAATTCTACCCGACTTTTCACACCACTTACCTTTGTTTCTTTATCATCTCACGACCAAGTAGGGGTCCAAGCACAGGATCAACAGTCTCCTCCAGGTTTTCAACGAGGACAACCTCACCTGCAGATAAGGCCCTCTCAATAGAGTCGAGATAGCTATAGCAAATAATAGATTTTGTAAAAAGAAAACCAACACAAGGAAAATTAAAATGTATAATATCATGGCAAAGAAAAAAAAAGCAATTGCAATCTGAAATCCCATTGGTTTTTACCCTTTCTGTCCAATCCTAATGACCCGAAGGGCATCTCCATATTTGTTCCTAATCCATTTTATTCCCTGGAGTTGGGGGTCCACCATGAGTGGCCAGCGCTCACAGTTGGTTAAAATGGTGGCATTCTCAGTGGACATCCGATCAGCTGGAAGACCCTCGTTCTGCCAGGTGGCAAGATCTGCATCATCCATCAGCATCGTGAGAGGATCCAGATCTGGCGTCACTGGGATAGGCACCTGAAGGACAAAAGAAAATTATATATAGACTACGTGAATTACCACTCTGGCTTTTGGTTCTATGAGTGAACAATGCTGGAAAATCTTGAATAAACAAACAATGAGTTTACACAGCTGTGGAGATTACTATTCTTATATAGCCATGAAGCTTACAGGAAAGCTGCTGCTGTTGTCCAGCAGCAAATAAAAGCAACTATAGCGAGAATGACAATGAGTTTACAGTGTAAACATTCTTAGATTTAATAGGCATGTGAATAAACTCACTGCAAGCTTGCTAAGATAAGGCCTCCAGGTATTGTCCAATAATTCCTGGCGGTAGTGCTTGGTGAAGTAGCCCAGATAAGAAACAAAGGCAGTGATGAGAAGAACATCCCCACACAAAGTCGTCTCCTGATGTTTGAAGTTGGCCACCGCCTCAGCCCAACGCACATTCTCTGATGCCAACCCACTCACCTGAGGAGAACAGATGATTCATTTCCATGATATGAATCTTGCGTTTTAGATCATTGATAAGTGTTTACACAGTCACTTTTGGAAGTATCGTTTTAACTAGTTTTACCATTGGCTCACATTAGGAAAGATTAATGATCACAGATTTTGCTCATGTGGCTTTGGTTGATGGATCTGTCCACCTGTCTGCTGGGATTATTGTGTAATTAAGACCCAAGCTGCCAAAATTACCTTAACGCCTTTTTTTTAAATTATTTTTTACATCATCATCTTCTTCATAAAAAAAAAAAAAAAAAAAAAAAAAAATCACTGGCTTCCAGAGGAGAGCAAAGCTATACTGCCAAAAATGATATACATTTGTTCTTTTGTGCGTGTGTGTGTGTGTGTGTGTGTTTACAGGGGGTTCTCACCAGGCGGTTGGCAAGAGAGATTGTGCGTGCTGTGGCTTCGGCCTCTTGTTGGCACTTCAGCTTGTCTGCTGTGGCTTTCTCAAATTTGGCTGTCAGCTTTGCCAAGTTCTCATTAAGGAGCTGTCAGGGGGAGAGGAGGAATAGAGGTTGTTAAAAGGGAGTGACAAAAACAGAAACAAATGTTTCTAAATGCTATTCACATAACAGTAGAAACAAGGTATTTGTTTATACTCTTGTAGCTTTGAAAAGTTAATAAAGAGTTAGCTGCCTCAATAATGAATGCTCACGGTGGTGATAATAACCAGAGGGACAAACACAATTAGCAGCTGAAAATGCAGCTTTATCACTATGAAATACTGAACTAAACACATTTCATAGGAATATTTTTAATGTATCTGAACTATTTCTGCAGGTAAATACTAAACGCACATAACAAGGCTTCTGAACATTTTCACTTGGTTGAAAAGAGAAACAGAGCAAAAGAGAACCCACGAGACTTACATTGATTTTTGTTTTAATAGTGGAGAGTTTCTCCTGAGCAGCAGCAAGTTCTGCATTAGCCTCACTCAGGGCTTGTCTCTTGGGCTCCACTTCGCAGTACACCTCATAAAACTTTACAATGTTAATGACCCAGGAGCAGAGCCCAGCTGCAGCAAATGACTTTGCTGCTACAGTTTCTGGTTGGAACTCTGGGTGCTGTAGGTAGGGCTGAATAGCTTTCAAGCAGTTCTCATGGATGTTTTCCTTGTCGAAGTTAATCAGTGAGTCTAGGAAGGTGTCAACCTTAGCCATCATGACTTTAGCTGCTTTCCAGCTGCGGTCTTTTGGCACTTTGCCCCGAGGAGCCATTAGAACCATCACAGCAGCAGTTACACTGGTAACAGCAGCCACAGGAGAGCCAAACGACTTTAGTTCTGTCAGATTGTTCTGAAGAGAAGTAATTCAACATTTAAAAAAAAATGTATGCAAATCAAATGTCAGTAATACCAAATAGAATCAAACAAACAAGTGCTTTTTTTTTTTATTTTGTAAATAACTTTACCAGCAATTCTTCTGGTCGTTTTTGAGAGCAGTCTACGTACACACTATAGATCACTTTGTGTGTGTGTTTGTGTCACAAAAATTATAAGTTTTTTAAGTGCACAACTATATAGATCCATTCTAAAAATTGAGGCTAAGTGTGTACAGTACATCAATGGGTGGGGTGGTGGGGTGTGTGTGTGTGTGTGTGTGTGTGTGTGGGGGGGGGATGGGATACTTGGATGTGACCCTTATGAGAGACAATTGTGTGTCCCTCAGGGCTGGACCATTTTTGTAACTTATTGACTTGTGTTATATTATAATGGTGTTGTAAATGTGCAACTTTTTTCTTGCTGCAGGGATTCTTAGGATTGTTGACTTTTCTGTTTTACATCACCATGTATGGTTTCTGCCAATAAAAACGTGCACCTCAGGTCTCTTCAAGAACAACGCTGTACTTCTGAGAAAACATTTTTCAAAAGTTTCTCTGCTAAAATAATCTCGCTTGGTGTGACCACCGTCCAGTTCTCCAAAATACAACATCCAAATGCTGGTATGGAAAGAGTTTCTTAACAACAACTACTAATTTATCATTGAACAAATATTATTTTGAGTAAAAATACACAACAATAAATCAATTAAAAATAAACATTTCTTGACTTGCATGAAAAATCCAGTTTAAGAACAACTTCCAGCTTAAAAACCCAGGCCGAGCTCAACGATAAAGTTATTCTTCAGATTCTTCATTATTTGAAGAAACTGGTGAACAAATGTTTGTTGACAACATGGTAAATGTTGCAGTAATTTGGGAAGTACTTCCATCTACCAGGATTTGGCAGTGTTTTCGACAGTGAGTAGATATGCTGTATTTTTCAGAAGAAGTACTTGTAAGGATAGATATGTTTTTGTTTCATACCTCAATTTTTGATAGTGTTCACATAATGCAATGCATACAGTTTACCTTTACCTTTATCTAAACAATAAATCATATATTGTTGGTTGAGTCACCAATAATACATCGTGGTGTTTTATCGCCATCTCCTCCATCAGTTATCTATGTGCACAATGAGTAACTTTCAATGTTGAAGGCCAGTTTATGATTTATTTCATCTCCAAATTCACAGCATGTGATCAGCAGATTACATTTCGTCAAAGGTTTGCTTCATGCAATCGCCCATGATTAAGTGACATAACACTTTTTGAGGCATACTTAAGCAGGTGCCATATGATTGACTACAGTCAGCCACTAAATAAACATTATTGTCTAAAGCTGCAAAAAGCAGCAATGAGAAAAAAAAATGACATTGTGTGGTGTCTTGCCAATTTGCATAAACGTGTGTGTGTGTGTGTGTGTGTGTGTGTGAGAGAGAGAGAGAGAGAGAGAGAGAGAGAGAGAGAGAGAGAGAACATATATTTGCATCTATTTAAAGTTAGTAGCAAAAGCTTTTAGAAATCCTGTCAGTTAGCTGATGTTAGCAAGAGAATAAGAATTGGTGAAGGCGTATATTATCTATGCCATCCATTATGAATGCTAGCCAGCAAGTTGACTTTTCTTCTTCTTCTTTTCAATTTCGGCTTGTCCCTTCAGGGGACGCCACAGCGAATCATGTGCCTCCATCTCACCCTATCCTCTGCATCTTCTACTCTTACTCCAACTACCTTCATGTCTTCCTTCACCACATCCATAAATCTTCTTTTTGGTCTTCCTCTTGGCCTTCTGCCCGGTAGTTCCAACCTCAGCATCCTACTACCAATATACTCACTATCCCTCCTCTGTACATGTTCAAACCATCTCAATCTAGCCTCTCTGACGTTGTCTCCAAAACTTCTAACATGTGCTGTCCCTCTGATGTACTCATTCCTGATCCTATCCATCCTCGTTACTCCCAAAGAGAATCTCAACATTTTCATTTCTGCTACCTCCAGCTCTGCCTCCTGTCTTTTTGTCAGTGCCAATGTTTCTAAACCATATAACACCGCTGGCCTCAACACCGTCTTGTACACTTTTCCATTCATTCTTGCCAATACCTTAATATCACACATCACACCGGACACTTTTCTCCAACCATTCTAACCTGCCTGCACACGCTTCTTCACCTCTTTTCCACACTCCCCATTGCTCTGGATTGTTGAGCCTAAGTACTTAAAATCCTCCACCTTCTTTGGGAGTCCATGGGGAATCTTGTCTAACCTCGTCAGTCAACCTGTCCATCACCATAGCAAACAAGAAGGGGGTCAGACCTGACCCTTGATGCAGTCCTACCTCCACCTTGAACTCTTCTGTCACACCAACAGCACACTTCACCACTGTCTTACATCTCTCATACATGTCCTGCACCACTCTAACATACTTCTCTGCCACTCCAGACTTCCTCATGCAATACCACATTTCTTCTCTCGGCACCCTGTCATATGCTTTCTCCAGATCCACAAAGGCACAATGCAGCTCCTTCTGACCTTCCCTGTACTTCTCTATTTACATCCTCAAGGCAAACACTGCATCTGTGGTGCTCTTTCTTGGCATGAAACCAAACTGTTGTTCACAAATGCTGACCTCTGCCCTCAGTCTAACTTCCACTATTCTTTCCCATAACTTCATCGTATGGTTTATCAATTTTATCCCTCTGTAGCTGCCACAACTCTGCACATCTCTCTTGTTCTTAAAAATGGGCACCAGCACACTTCTCCTCCATTCCTCTGGCATCCTCTCACTCTCTAAGACCTTGTTGAATGTTCTTGTCAGAAAATCTACTGCTACCTCACCGAGACACTTCCATACCTCCACAGGTATGCTATCAGGACCAACTGTCTTTCCACTCTTCATCCTCTTCAATGCCCTCCTCACTTCATCCTTACTAATCTTTGCTACTTCCTGGTCCTCAACAGTCACCTCTTCTACTCTTTTTCTCTCTCATTTTCCTCATTCATCAGCTCTTCAACGTACTCTTTCCATCTTCCCAACACACTTCTGATATCAGTCAATACATTTCTCTCTCTGTCCTTAATCACTCTAACTTGCTGCACATCCTTCCCATATCCCTACTCCATTTCTCTTCCCATCCACACCATGATAAAACAGCTTAAACCCTGCTCCTAAGCTTCTAGCCTTGCTACCTTTCCACCTGGTCTCCTGAACACACAGTATGTCCACCTTCCTCCTCTGCATCATGTCAGCCAGCTCTCTACCTTTTTCTGTCATAGTTCCAATGTTCAAAGTCCCTACTCTCAGTCCTAGACTCATGCCTTTCCTCTTCTCTCTCTGCCTACGGACACGCCTCCCGCCTCTGCTTCTTCAACCTCTCCTTCCTCGACCTCTCTTTCTTCGACCAACAGTAGTCCAATTTCCATCAGCACCCTGTTGGTTGACAGCACTCATGGCGGTCGTGGTAACCCGGGCATCGACCGATCCAGTATGAAATTTTTATTGTATTGACGGTTCGCATTCTGTACTTTGGCAAAAGTTTTATGCCGGATGCCCTTGCATGTATTTGCTGTCTCTTAGCAAGGGCAGAATTCCTTCAGGACAGCTCAGCGGCCATCACAGGGCAGAAATACACTGACCGCTATGCAGCCTACTCTTGACAAAAGTCAGAAATTGTTCTTTCACATGCCACTCACCATAGATAGTGAGAGACATGGCAGGCCTTTGATAACCCAGTTAGCTGCACTGGAGGGACAGTGACACACACACAGTGTCTTTACAATCCATGGAGAGTGGGGCTAGAACCACCAACCTTAGGATCAGTGATCCAGCACCTTTGACCACCAGGCCACCACTGCCCCAAAAATAAATAAATAAATAAATTAATTAATCAATTAATTAAAATACTCTAGACAGCTAGCTACCATGAGTAATGTACTATATAATAATTATTATTATATATAATAGTTATATGGGCTTCACTGATTTTAATGCCACAGTCAGGGCTGTTCTTATTCCCACGTAAACAATTTCATTTATTAACATACTTTTGTGGTCACAATATGCAATCTACAATCAAAAACTACTGACAGATTCATCCATGGGCAGAAGTCCATGGGAGCTAATTGGCTGAGTGCTCATGGGAGGGAGGGATAGCATACACTCACTTCCCTCTCACTCACAGCAATCGCCAGTAAATCATGGGTGTCTGTGAGCTCATTTGTATGATAGGTGGATGGCGCTTTCCCTCCAAATGTGTTCAACCACCCCAAAGTATGCATGCAATGCAATTTGAAAAGAGGTGGGTGGGATTGCATGTCCCAGGAGACCATGCGCTTTCTCCCTTCCCTGGGTGGTGGTGATTGTGTGATAGCGAAGGCAATACAGTACTTAATGGGTGGGAATTAGATACGACTAAATTAGGGAGAAAATGGAGGGGGGGGGGGTGATGGCATCTAATTATGAACAGAAAAGAAAGAATAAACTTTGCTTTAGTTAAGGTTTCAATGAGGAGATACATGTTTAAAATTTATGGAAGGTGTGTCCAGTGTTAGTGCCTTGTAACTAAGGTATAAGATGTCCTGTTATGTCCCTGACATACACCAGGACAACTTTTCTGGCAACATGACAAGCTGCGACAACAATATTAAATATGAACTGATTTATGAAAAAGTATGATTTGTTATCGCTGAATTAATAAAAGAAATCTGAACATCTTGCTTTTTCTTGTTTTCTGACGATAGCAAAATCCTACAATAGCACACACCATAAAAGGATACTATGGACCCAAGCAGATTTGTAAGAGGTGTTGTATGTTTGACCTTGTTGAGTGTGTTGAGAGCTTCCTGGGCTGCTAGGAGAGCAGGCTCAGCCTTGGCCAAATCTGTCTCACAGTCCCTCTGCTTTTTGCCAACAACATCAGTGATGATGGCCACCTTCTTCTCCTCCTCATCAGCCACAGCCTTTTCCCGAGTCACCTTCTCAGTCTCCACTCCAACCACCTGAATTAGCTGGTCTGCGTCACCATTCTTCTGCTTCAGATCCACCTCCTGAGCAGCCAGCTTGGCCTTCAGGTCATCCACCTACAGCAAGATATTCATCCATTCATTTTCTGAACTGCTTAATCCTAATTAGGGTTGTGGGGAGGCTGGTGCCCATCTCGGCCAACTCTGGTTGTGGGCAATGTTTCTTTTACATGCCTCTCACCATAGACAATGAGAGACATGCCCAGCCTTTGATAACCCAGTTCGCTGCACGGGGTGGGGGTAGGGGTGGGTGGTCAGTGACAACCGTTGATATTGGGGCTTGAACCCCCAAACTTAGGATCGGCAATTCTGCACCTGACCACCGGGCTACCACTGCCCTGCCAACAGCAAGACACAGGAGATTAAAGCAATCCAATTAATTGAAAGGTTATTATATACAATGCTCTATAGGGTGTATTATTTAGGATCTCCTGCTAAATCTATTTGAATGATGATTTGGAAACAAAGCTTACTCAGAATTCTTTAAAAGATTATTGCATACCAGTCATCTGTGATCTTGCATGCTGACTCTCACTAAAACGTGATACTGATACTAATTGACCAAGTCTGCTCCATTAAGATTCCAACACAGTTGTTAATCTTCAACATGATTCTTCAATAAGCTTCAACAGTGACATAGGATTGATTCTAAATGTCCGAGAGAGACAAAACTGCACATCTGGCACAAAAATGTTTGTCTGCATACACATCTGTCATTCTTAGACATTTTTTGGATTTGCTACTTTTGTCATTCGCCATGTCATGCTTTATGCCATTTAATTTGGTCATTTATTTGTTTGTTTATTGTCTGTTTGTTTGTACTTTTTTATTAATTCACCGTTTAGCTTCAGCCTTGTGGTAGAAGAACAAGTCACGTTGCTTGTCAGAGACCACAAAAATTGTTTTCATACTTGCCGTTTCTTCACCTGCTTAAATACCTGCACATGAACTGATGGGAAGCAACACAAGTTAGAACAGTTATGTTTACAAATGCTGCTCCTGATACTTTTTATAACAACTTTTAGACTATTGCAGCAGTCTAATGTGACTAAAACATTACAATATTTCTACTCATTCACTTTCTGAATTGCTTAATCTTACTAGGGCCACAAGAAAGCTGAAGCCTATCTCAGCCGACTCTAGGCTGGCAGCACTTTAGTTAATTTTGAAAACTTGTGAGCATTAATTTCTGAGAGAAATCTCTTAAACTCTCTGACTATTTATTTTTATTACAACCTGTAGTAAGCAAGTAGGACTTTAAGTTGAGATTCTTTGCAGTAAGGATTTGGGACTGTAAAACTAAGAACATCATATCATCCCCGTGTTTTACTTCACATATCCACACATCAAGGCTGAAATCATTATAATTTCATATATTTCATTAAATACATTTGATGCTTTGGGCTCATTGTAATTTATTACAGTAGGACATAGTACCAGTACTTAAACTAATATTTTAAAAAGTACTGTAGTTTGAATGCAAAATGGAATATAGCATATACTTTCAGCTATATGTGCCATGAGCATCATAATCATTAAATACGAAAACTAATGAATTTGTCATTATCATCTAATTGCATCTCTAGAGTTTATGAATAATAGATTATTTGTTTTTCTTTGGGAGCCGGATTAAAATTGCATTTTTGATTTTATCTGAGAAATGAGTGTACTGTCATTTTTAATTGATGAGGGGCAAAAAAACCAACAAACAATACCATAAAATGAAGGCTGGTGTAGATATGATTGATGCAACTACTTTAATAGTCAAGGTCTTTTCTAATTACAAAATGCTTGATACGGCCATTTTCCACTAAGCACTGTCAGAAAGGGAAAAGTCAATCAGACGAGAGATTTGCAATAAAGTAATTAGCTATACAACTTCCGTCAGCAACAGTCTAAAGTAGTGTGATGTATGAACCACACCGAACAAATTGTTTAGATGTATAATTCATACACACACACACACATACACACATTATATATACAGTATATATATATATATATATATATATATATATATATATATATATATATATATATATATATATATATATATATATATATATAAGATAAGATAAGATAAGATAAGATACAGCTTTATTAATCTCACAATGGAGAAATTCACTGTTACAGGCTCTTGAAGTACCATCAGTAGGGGGTGCAAAAATAGATACAAATACAAACATACACACATACATATATTATAGAAGTAAATAAATAAATAGATACATAAATAGTATAAATTACTAAACAATAAAAGAAAAGAATGGAGCAACTTTATAGACTGGCCTATATTAAAGTGTAATGTATCTGAGGGCAGAGTAGATGGGTTGATATGGTTCACAGTCAGTGGGGTAGATGTGGTTGATTAAAGTGCACGGGGTTTTTATTGCACATAACCGGTATTTTCACAGACAGTTACAAAGTGGCGTTGTACAGTCTGATAGCGGTGGGAATGAACGACCTGCGGTAGCGCTCCTTCCTGCACTGAGGATGTCTCAGTCGTCCACTGAAGGAGCTGCTTAGCTCCTCTACAGTCTGGTGCAGTGGGTGAGAGCTGTTGAACAGGATGGATGTGAGCTTTGCTACCATCCTCCTCTCACTCACCTCCTCCACAGAGTCCAGTGGGCAGCCGAGGACAGAGCTGGCCCTCCTGACCAGCTTGTTCAGTCTCTTTCTGTCCCGCTCTGTGCTGCCCGGGGCCCAGCAGATGGCAGCGTAGAGGATTGCAGAGGCTACCACAGAGTCATAAAATGTCCTGAGCAGAGGTTCTGCATATGCCGAAGGACCTGAGTCTCCTCAGAAGGTGGAGGCGACTCTGGCCCTTCTTGTACAGGGCGTTGGTGTTGTGGGACCAGTCCAGTTTATTGTTAAGGTGAACACCCAGGTACTTGAAACTGTCCACTGTCTCAATGTCCTGTCCCTGGATGTTCACTAGTAAATGTGTGTGTGTGTGTGTGTGTGTTTGAGTGCTTCTCCTGAAGTCGACCACCATCTCCTTCGTCTTCCTAGTGTTCAAGCACAGGTGGTTGCGCTCACACCAGTCCACGAAGTCGACGATGACCGACCGGTACTCCAGCTCGTTCCCCTCTGACACACGGCCCACGATGGCGGAGTCGTCCGAGAACTTCTGGAGGTGGCAGCTGTTTGTGTTATATATGAAGTCCGAGGTATAGATGTTAAAAAGGAAGGGTGAGAGGACGGTGCCCTGCGGTGCCCCCGTGCTACAGACTACCACCTTTGACTTACAGCCGCGCAGCCGCACATACTGTGGACGGTTAGTAAGGTAGTCAATAATCCAGGCAGCAAGATGCCCGTCCACTCCCACGTCCTCCAGCTTCCCCCGCAGGCGCGCTGGCCTGATGGTGTTGAAGGCGCTGGAGAAGTCAAAGAACATGACCCTCACAGCGCTGCCGGCGATCTCCAGGTGGGTGAGTGCCCGCTGCAGAAGGTAGATGACGGCGTCTTCTACTCCGATGTTGGGCCTGTAGGCAAACTGCAGCGGGTCTAGGGTAGGGCCCACCATAGAGCGGAGGTGTTCAAGGAGGAGCCTTTCCATGGTCTTAATGAGGTGGGAGGTCAGGGCGACAGGTCTGTAGTGGGCTGGTTCCTTCGCTTGTGCTGTTTTGGGAACCGGAACCACACAGGAGGTCTTCCAGAGGACTGGAACCTTCTCCAGGCTGAGGCTCAGGTTGTACAGGTAGCATAGTACCACACAGAGCTGGTCTGCGCAGGTCCTCAGCAGCCTGGGACTGATGCCATCAGGTCCTTCAGATTTCCTCTGATTTAGTCGCCTCAGCTGTCTCCTCACCTGGTCTGATGTGAGGGAGAGGGGGGGCTGGGGTGGGCTGCAGAGGGAGGGGATGTGTCTGTCGGGCTGTAGCAGTCAAGTGAAGTTGGCCTGGGGAGGGAGGTGTCAGCTGGTCTGGAGACGTGTGAAGAGGGAGGGGAACGGGGAGGGGTGCAGAGGGGGAGGGGGGAGAATCAAACCTGTTGAAGTAACAGTTTAGTTCATCCGCCCAGCGCTGGTCACCATCAGCTGTCCCTCTGACACTCTGCCCAAATCCAGACATGGTCTTTAGTCCTCTCCAGACGTCCCGCACGTTGTTCTGAGCCAGCTTCTCCTCCATCTTCTTCCCATAGTCCTTCTTTGCCCTCCTGATCCTCCACTGGAGCTCACGCTGGACCTTCTTCTGCTCCTCTCTGTCCCCGAGATGAAAGCCCTCTTTTTCTGGTTCAGGAGGACTTTGAGCTCAGGGGTGACCCATGGGTGGTTGTTGGAGAAGCACCGTACTCTCCGTGTTGGCACGGTGCTGTCCACGCAGAAGTTCATGTAGTCGGTGATACAGTGTGTGAGGCCGTCGATGTCATCACCAAAGGAGTTACAGAGCATGCTCCAGTCTGTGGTCTGGAAACAGTCCCTAAGCCTCTCGTTGGTCTCCTCGGTCCACACTTTCACAGACCTCTTCTGTGCAGGTTCCTTTCGCACCCTGGGTGTGTATTGGGGGAGCAGGTAGACCAGGTTGTGGTCTGATCGTCCCAGTGGGGAGGGGAGGAGCTGTAGCGTCCTTCACATTTGCATACAGTAAGTCCAGTGTTTTATTGTCTCTTGTGGCGCACTTCACGTGTGCGTGAACGTCGGAAGAGAGGCGGAGAGAGGGGCGTGGTTAAAGTCCCCGCTGATCAGAATCATGGCGCGGGGTGACGAGTCTGTGTCTGATTAACGGCGCTGTGTAGACGCTCACACGCCGCCGCCGCATCAGCCGAGGGCGGAATGTACACGCAAAGCACAATCACGTGTGAGCACTCGCTGGGTAGATAATGGGGCGGCGCGCTTACCGCGAGCGGCGCCACGTCCCGCGTGCCCAGCTGCCCCTTCGCGTGCTGGTTTGGCGGGTGGCACCATCGTTCATTCACATAGACCGCCACGCCCCTCCTTTCTTCTTACCGCTCTCCGTTACACTCCGATCTGCACGCGCGAGTGTGAATCCGTTAAGAGAAACCACAGAGTCCGGTGTGAGTTCATTCAGCCACGTCTCCGAGAAACACATGAGGCTGCAGTCCCGGTACTGCCTCTGCTGCCGGGTCAGCGCCGCCAGCTCCTCCGTCTTGTTGGCGATCGCGGACATTTCCCATGATGACAGAGGGAACACATGTCCTCCGCGTCTTTCGTCCCCCTCTGCAGCCTCTCCTTTTCCTCCGTATTTCCAAAGGAACAACGGGCTTTTCCGCGTGAAGGAGGGCGGGGGCGCGCAGGCCGAGGAGGGTCTCACGTGTGTAAGACCTGCGTTGCTCAGAGCTGTCGGTGAATGAGTTTCCTGACGCCGATCCAAAAAGTGAAAATAAAAGTGCACAGAAGAACAAAAGCATCATGAAAGTATGTTTTCCAGATGCAGGATTGAAGAAAGAAAAAGAAAATTTGAAAAAAGATAAAGAAACACGCCTATATACAATAGAAAAGAGAAAAAAAAGAAAAATAAACTGAAGAGCTCCTGTAACTGGCTGCAGGTCACCCGGCGCCATCTTGAAAAAAAAAATATATATATATATAACATATATATATATATAAATTCACTCATCAAATACAGTACAAATATAACCTTTAACATTCTCTATGATGGGATCTTTCTGCTTGTAAATGGTTCCGATGGTCGATGGATGGTCACTTTACACGAAGCTGAGCCAAATCAATTTACATGAAGCTTAAAACAGCCAATCAATGCTTACAATATGTGAGGCGTTTGAAAGCAGTTCACTTGCTTATGCTTGAGACAAAGCGAGGGTTATGGATTTCCGGTATTTCAAGTGAGCAAGGGTGCCGTTGAATACTCATTTAGTACTCAGCCTGCACTGATGTGAATCACCAGCAGAGTGAAGAGTTCTCTTGCCTTTCTGGATTCAGGTTTTCATTCATTTTACAACTCTCTTTGCTTAACTGAGTATGCATGGTACATAGAGCCGATCCGAGCAGATAGTAATTCAGTCTTGGGAAAACCAAAAATTCGGCATATGCCGGAAAACTTGCACACATGCTATTTAGGCTTACACTTCTGACCAACCATATTTGCTTAGGGTTACAAAAGTCCACAAAACAGTGCAAACACAAAGATCACAGAGACGACGTCTTAACACAAGGGTAACACGCACTACTGAACTTGGAAGAAGGAGGGGCACGTCTGTCGTTTGTAAACAATGGACGCAGCGTCATTACATCATTGCGTCATTACGTCAGCGTACTACGTAAGTACGTCTTGTACTACAGAGATGTAAGGTCACATTCTGACTTATCTTTAACCATTGTATAATTAGCAGCATTCCTGTGCTTTTAACCGTGGACTTTTATTGCTGTTGTGATGCTTTACAAGGCAGCATCCTTTCTGAGGTCAAAGTTCACAGAGTAGTAAATGTCACCCCTAAGGCAAAGGAATGTGATGGATGGTTTCTTATCATGCACTTTGATTATGGTACAACTTTTAGGCTGTGAACAAAGAAACATGTGACTCTGTACCCACTTTTTCACGCACACACCTCCACTGTATAAAAGCTTTATGCCCAGTGACACACACTGAGCAGCAGATGAATAAACCAGATTGATTTCACTCGTGTGGTTTGTTGTCCTCTGTTCCCGGAGTACTCCCAGACGTTGAGATACAGGAATCCAGATCGTGCAGGTTTACATGAGAGCTTCTTCTGAGAGAGTTCTTACAATTTGGTGACTGACGTGATACTCCTGATCAGGTAAGACAAGATTTGGTTGACTACCTGGTTAGCAGTATCTGAGCGTCTGTTATCCCCTTTTATAAGGGACGGTTTATCCCCTTCTCTAGAAGGGACGGTTATCCTCAGTTGCTATAACTGGGATGGTTTATCCTCAGTTGCTATAACTGGGAAGAGCGCTATACAAAAGGTGCACGTGTATTCCTGTATGCCAACGTATTTTTATTTTTGTTAGAGGGTAAACAATGGGAAATTCCTACCCAAAGCCTAATCCCGGGAAACCCCAAGGAATGGATGAATAAATGTGGTCTTGCTTATTATACTGAACCATGGCTTAGTAATCTAGCCGGATGGACGGAGGGACTAGACCAAGTACCAAACTTTCCTCGAAATGGGACTTTTGATGCAGGATTTCTGACATCCGCGCATCACATGATTTATGATGGATTGGGCAACCCCTCCTGGGATTATGAATACATGAAGGAGGCTTATGAAAAATGGTATGAAATGCGCTCGTACTGGTTGCAACTTAAAAAGCTCTTTGAGCCCAAGAAGGTGACTCAGAGTGTCCCCAAACCTAAATTAATGAGTAAAGAAAAGGGAAAAGGGAAAAATACCAAAAGTCCAGCTTGCTGTGTGCAAAACTGTGTCCCCCGTAACTCCCCCGTCGGCTCCCCCACCCTATCCAGTAGGATCGGGAGAGATAGTTCCGCTACTCCCGCTGACCCTAAGCCAGCGGAGGTTCCCGCCTTATACCCAACCCTGCTCGCTGCGAAGGAGGAACCCCGAGCCGGAGCGACCTAAAATTAAATCGAAACAAAGACCCAAGGTTGTGATTCCCTCCCCGCCTCCGCCAGTAAATGAGGAGGATTCCGAAGATACGGAAGGGAATGAGGATTTGGATTGGGAAAACCCGGCGGACATTGGTCCCGACACGGGCTCTCAGCCCGATCCCCCTCCTCTCCCGGAGCCACCTAAACCTAGGGCCGTGGAGAATGTAGCTTGTATATGGCAGAAACGTGGAAGAGGTATTGTCGTGGAGCCACCATCCGTGGCCGCACTTAAGGACATTATCTCCATGCTCCCGGCTTGGACACACGCCTCGCCTATGTAGATATGCTTATACGGTCCACCAGATATTGCCAGCTAACGGGAGGGGATTATCGCTTTATCCTGCAACACACCCTCAAGGAAGCTTACAATGAGGCTGTGGTCCTTCAGAACATCCCCTGTTTGGCCCCCGAGAATGACGTAGTGACTAATGTTAAAGTAGAAGAAGAAGGGGAAGTCGAGGGTCGTCGTAACACCACCTATCGGTCCACCCTCTTTTGGCGGGATGATCCCGAGGCATTGACTCAACTGCGCGCGCAACTTACGGCTTATTTAGTCTCCCGACGGGAGGGAGCTTGTGATCTTTCACACGTGACCAATTGCAAGCAGAAGCGAGGCGAACTAACCTCGGTATTTTGGAATCGCTTTACTGAAACTTGGCGTCATGTAGGAGGGTTTCCTCTTGATACCGAAGCGGCAAATTCTATGTTCGTGTCCAGTTTTTTAAGTAATTGTCTCCCAGAAGTCCAGAGCGCACTTAAACCGCATTTCACAGACCGTCAACGTCTCATCGTTAGAACTGCCGGAGAAAGGGTTCGTATGTTAGAATCAGATGGACTATTGAATGTGAAGAATAAGGTTCTGCTGGCGGTGGCCCCCCAGGGCCCGCGTGATAAGAATAGGAGAAGGGATTCGTATAGAAAGACCGGAAAATGTCATTATTGTGGTAAGGAAGGGCACTGGGAAAAAGAGTGTAGAAAGAAACAGAGAGACGAATGTAATTCTGCCTCTCGGACCCACCAAGGAGATAATTTGTCTCGCCCCCACTCAGATTCCGCAGGTGTATCGCCAACACGCCCATACCCGCGGGAGCACGAATAGGGATGCCCACGGAGTAGGGACCCCGTGACCTGTAGCTTAATGCACCTAGTGTTTAATTCACCCTGCAATGAGAATCTGCCCCTCCTTCCTGTTGTTCTAGAAGGGGTAGAATATCTTTTTGTTATCGATAGCGGTGCAACCCTATCTTCTTTAGGCAGGGACTATCAGGGTGCTGTATCCTCCAGGTCTACCAGCTCTGTGGGAATAGATGGGGTCCCCTTCTCCTCCCCATATACGCCACCCCTTCTCCTACATTTTCCTGATGATCATACGCTTGATAAATTGCAAATATCCTACTCCTTTGTACATATGTCCGAATGCCCTTTTAATTTGTTAGGCCGTGACCTCATGAGTGTTCTGGGGTTCCAAATCTCTTTCCAGGGCTCGAGCATGACCATTCAAACGTGCGACACCTCCTCTGTTTCTCTGTTATCATTGCAAGCGCAGCCCTTGCCCTTTAATGTTAATTTGGCGTGCGTGGCGAGTTCCACCTCGCCCCCTGTACTCGACACGATGCTCACCAATCTTTGGGCAGAACATAAGAATGACGTGGGTTGTGTGGACTGCGTCCCGTATGAAGCTACCGTGAAGCACATTTCGCCCGTGTACATCCGACAATACCCCTTATCGCCTCAAAAAATGTCGGGTATCGACACCATTTTGGCTTCTCTTTTGGAACAGGGTATCATCGTGCCGTGCACAAGCCCTTATAACACTCCTGTGAACCCGGTTCCCAAGCCGGACGGTTCCTGGCGTTTGACACAGGACCTCAGAAAAATTAACGAGCTCATCATTCCAGTTTCGCCGGTCGTTCCGGACGTGCCCTCTATTATGGCTTCTATTCCTTGCGATCACACCCATTTCTCCGTGATCGACCTGTGCTCGGCGTTTTTTAGTTTCCCTGTTGAGCCAAGCACACAACCTCTCTTCGCTTTCACACACCGGCAGCGACAGTACACGTGGACTAGATTACCTCAAGGATTTATTGACTCTCCTGCCGTTTTCTCGGCTGCAGTTAGGGATGCACTGGGGTCTCTTGACGTTCCCGTAGGTTCCTGCGTTCACTCTTATGCTGATGACCTCCTGGTGTCCGGCCTAACTTATGAACTGTGTTTCGATGCAACCGTTCAACTGCTCCTCTTACTGGAAAAAAAGGGTTTCAAGGTCTCCAAGCCCAAGTTACAGTTCTGTCTCCCCACTGTGATATACCTGGGCTACGAACTCTCTCACGGGATAAGCCTTCCTTTCCTCGTCCGCGAGTTTCACGGGCCTACACATCGCGGTCGAAGAGGTGTGGTGACAGATATGGAAAAAGATTTTTGTATACGACAACTAGCCTCTACGGTGCACAGCATTCTGGAAAAATGCCTGATTTGTGCACAGAACAATGTGTCCAAACCACATGCATCACATCAGCATCTGCCGAAACCAGATACTCCCTTCCAGGAGTGGCAGATAGACTTTACCCACATGCCCCGGCAGGGTCCCTTTAAATATCTACTGGTTATCGTGGATAAATTCTCTCGGTGGGTTGAAGCTTTCCCGTGTGGGAACGAAACGCTAGAGTAGTGGTTCAAAAGTTATCACAGGAAATTATTCCCAGATATGGCCTCCCGTTGGGTATTGATTCGGACAAAGGCACACCATTCACCTCAAAAGTCACTCAACTGTTGGCCCAAGAGCTAAAGATCAATTGGCGTTTCCATGTCCCATATCACCCTCAGTCCTCCGGAATCGTGGAACGAACAAACAGAACAATTAAAGGGAAATTACGAAAAGCAATGCACGCCACGGATCCAGGAATTGGGTTTCGGTGCTGCCTGTGGTCCTAGCGGATCTGCGGATGACCTCGCAGGTGGCCTTAGGGAATTTATCCCCTTATGAAGTGGTAATGGGGAGACCCTTTCCCGCACCTTGGAGGAAGGGAAAACAGGCTTTGGGGACGGAAGATTTAGATATACACATGAGCGAGTATGCTGTGGGCCTTGTTAAGGTCCTAAATGACTATTGGGAACGCACTAATCAGAATACTTCGGTCCCGGCCGATGCAAGCACTCATGCCTTCAAGGTAGGAGACAAGGTGCTGGTTAAGAAATTTGCGAAACTAAATTCCTCTTTGGGAGACTCTCCTTACAGTGAGCCCACGGAGATACTCGCTGTTACTCGTACCGCCGTACTAACTGACCTCTTTCCACAGTGGATCCATGCTACCAGACTGAAGAAAAGCCCACAATGAAGTATTATTTGTATTGTGTGACTATGATGTTGTCCATTTTTATTACCTCTGTTCCAGGTCCAGAGATACATATATCACTTAAGAGGGGAGAAGTACCTCCCAACGGAT
The DNA here is from genome assembly GCA_024760905.1 of Plotosus lineatus. Classification (NCBI taxonomy): domain Eukaryota; kingdom Metazoa; phylum Chordata; class Actinopteri; order Siluriformes; family Plotosidae; genus Plotosus; species Plotosus lineatus. The sequence continues at coordinate 39,727,267 of CM045730.1, read as the reverse complement.
CAGACCTGACATAGACATATGAGTATCACCACCACATCCTCTCGCACCCGGGTCGGATAACCGCCCATTTAAAATCCAAGTTATGTATACCTCTTATGCCCTGCTCTTAATCGGGCTGCTATGCGTGGTCCCGGGTTGGTGCACACATTACCGTCATCCAGAAAATAATATGTTCTGGCAGTATTTGAATTTCACGGTAAAACGAGATGTGACTCTGGAAGAATGTATTGTCTGCTCTCTCTTTCCCCATGATGGAGGAACCCCATATGTCTATACCCCAGCATGGGACAATTACACCACTATAAACATGACATGGGTATGGGGTGAGTGGGGAACATCTAATCAGTCGGAAGTATTTCTGAGGCGCCACCTGGACCCAAATTCAGGCTTTTCTGTGCATTGGGACCTAAGGATGCAGTATCCCATATGTTTTTGGCGATACGACGGCAATGGCACAGAACAATTGGTAAGTGAGGGCACGAGATTTGCGGAAATCCTGTTCCCAAACTTCGGTGTGGGTAGTATTCGCCGACAACTGAATAAGGTTCACTATAGGCTCGCTGTGTTTGTAAACAACACCATCCTAGCTGTCGATGGAATCAAACAGGAACTGACGGCCCTGAGGCTTATGGCCACCCAGAATCGTATGGCACTCGATGCACTGCTCGCAAAGGAAGGTGGGGTCTGCGTTCTTATAGGCGAACACTGCTGTACCTACATCCCACCGAATGACTCACCTGGGGGCAATATATCTCAGGCTTTACAAAAAATGCGTGCCGTAGCGGCCCAATTGCGACACGACGAAAGTCCAAACTATGGCTGGGGATTCCTCCACTCTCTTTTCGGCATGTTTACCCCGTATTTAACCATGCTTGTTCCTGTATGTATATGCTTGTTGTTGGTTTGTGTGTTCGGACCCTGTATTTTCAGGTGCCTGATGGATCGTGTGTGGACCCTGGCGAGCTCCTTCAGCGAACCCAAATACACCCAGCTGCCTACCCGAGAGGATGACATCTATCGGGCCATGTCACGTGTGTAGAGCTTGACTAGGGTGGAAGGATGTTACGAGGATCCCGAGATAGTGGGCGAAGGGCGATGAGGCCCCATCTGCCCTTCAAGCACCGGTCCCGGTCAACCGCGGTCCTCTGATGTCCCTAGATCCTGTCAGCTTGCACGCCAACACGACTCTATCTTATATCAAGAAAAGACTCTGTTCATGTTGTTATACTTTAATTGCATTTAAGTATAAAAGAGGGGAACTATAAGGTCACATTCTGACTTATCTTTAACCATTGTATAATTAGCAGCATTCCTGTGCTTTTAACCGTGGACTTTTATTGCTGTTGTGATGCTTTACAAGGCAGCATCCTTTCTGAGGTCAAAGTTCACAGAGTAGTAAATGTCACCCCTAAGGCAAAGGAATGTGATGGATGGTTTCTTATCATGCACTTTGATTATGGTACAACTTTTAGGCTGTGAACAAAGAAACATGTGACTCTGTACCCACTTTTTCACGCACACACCTCCACTGTATAAAAGCTTTATGCCCAGTGACACACACTGAGCAGCAGATGAATAAACCAGATTGATTTCACTCGTGTGGTTTGTTGTCCTCTGTTCCCGGAGTACTCCCAGACGTTGAGATACAGGAATCCAGATCGTGCAGGTTTACATGAGAGCTTCTTCTGAGAGAGTTCTTACAAGAGAGCATGCTAAACTCAAAATTTGACATAATTAAAAAAAAAAAAAACGTAAAATCGAAAAAACGTAAAACGAATGAATGTAAGTTGGGGACCGTCCGTATATATATATATATATATATATATATATATATATATATGTGTGTGTGTGTGTGTGTGTGTGTGTGTGTGTGTGTGTGTGTGTGTGTGTGAGCAAGTCCATCTTGTCAAGGTACTGTACATGAGAGATCAAAAGTTCAGTTCATCATCTTCTGTATCCGCTTAATCCTAATTTGGGTTGTGGGGAGGCTGGTGCCCATCCCAGCCAACTTTGGGCGAGGGCAGAGTACACCCTGGACAGCTCGCCAGGCCATCGCAGGGCGGAAACACGCTAACGGCGTTGCAGCCTGCTCTTTACGAAAGTCAGCAATGGTTCTGAGATCAAAAGCAGATTTTTAAACATTTTTTGCTTCCAAATGAAATGATTAGTCAGAAGAAAATGTGACATCTGGGACAAGCCACCTTTGAGGTAGCGGAATGGCAAAACAGACAAAAATCAAGTTGCTATCATGTGGGTAATTAAACAGATGAATAGGAGGTAGAAATGATGGAGTACTAATTGCTCGCAAAGCACAGTCAGAAAGCCAGAAAGCATACTTATATCCCACTTTATCTGAGTTTCTCCCTCTTCTCTCTCAAAACTCCATGAAACAGCTATAATGATCGCCACATCTGCAGAAGAAAATGTCTGAGAAATTTATGCAACTTGGGCACAGGGATGGCACTGTAAAGAGGCTGGAGATTTCAAAATCATATCAGACCAATATGACCTCTGTTAAACGTTTTTCAAGCAACTCTCAAACACAAGCAAAGAGGAAACCCGAAGATTAGATTATAATTATGTGAACACAGATCAACTAACATTATTAGAAAGAGTTTTGGGAGAAAAAGTGTTTATGAATAATAAAACAGCATTATCTTGTTATTGTTGTTTTTAACAAAGATGAAAGCAAACATTGCTTGTTTTAAATGAGAAATTGAGAAAAAAAAATCATTCTGATAGTGTGCTTCAAGCAATGAGGCAATATTTTACAATCTAATAATGGATCTAATAAATGGATCTAATAAAGGATAACTTGGCAAAAATCCATATGAAGTCTCTGGCATGCGAGTAGAGACCAGCTAGTTTGCATCAATATTCACTAATTGCATGTTACAGCGGTCCCACTTCAATAAAGCCAAGCACTACAGCACCAATAAACTTTCTCCCTCATTAACACCCACTTATTTGGATTGCTAGCCAGCTATCACTCCTGACCCAGCCCCCTTTCTTGCTCTTGTGCATCATCAATTCCCGTGACACAAATCTAAACAAGCCACTCCAGTGGGCGTTCAGCTCTCTTTCTATCTATCTCTTTCTTTCTCTCTCTGCACAATAGTGTTTCAAATCAGTTTCCTCACCTTCCTCTTGAGATGTGTGACTTATGCGTGCAAATGAGATCTTGCACTGCTTCTGCATTGAAAGCGTGGCGAGGTCCATGGATGTCACCCTGAAGCCATTAGTTTCGAATAAAAAGAAAACTTTAGCAGGTCTGTACCTCTGGGATTTACACCCACCTGCTTCAAACCTGACCAAGTAGTTTAGAGAATCCACAGTGCAGTTCATAACACACAGTCGCCAAAATTAACTGACACTAAAGCAAAGCAACATTAGGAGGATAATCACCGGAGCTAACAATGTTTTCAAGTTTAGGCAGTGCTTCATTCGACAGTATTAACCTCAAGACTAAGCAAAATTAGATGTTGGTTTGACACAAGCAATGTGCAGTCATTAATTTATTCCATATACCTTTCTGACCTTTAAAAAAAAAAAAAAAAAAAAAAAACAGACACAGTGTGTGGTGCTCGCAGAATTGATACCAACTGACCTATTCTCTTACTTCTACAAGAGCTGATGACTTAAAAAAGGGAGCCATATTGGGGTGACTCCAAATGGAACTAATTAAAGCTCATTCCAGTGTGTCTTCGCAAAGAGACATCTTTGGAGGTGGTAATCTGAAAATAAAATGACTTCTGCTAGGGAAGAGGCTGCTGATGTTCATTTTCATGATGGCTCATTTGAGTAAATGTGCACTACTGCCAAATAGCAAAACAGAACGCAATGGACCAACGCTGGTGATGGACTATAGTGAGGTATAACATCATGCATGTAACAGCATATTTCGCTCTGATTTTCTGAACATAGTCTTATTTATTTAGACACAGATGAAAAATGTGAAAGGATGACATCCATTTGAAGTAATATTACTGGGTTCAACAAAATCTTTTTCTGTGGATATTCATTAACCCACATTGTATGTTTTTTTTCAGCAATAAAATAAGTCTCCTAGGTCTGGAGTGTATTTTAAACAGGCAGGATGAAGGACGTACCTGAGTCGAGGTACCGTTGAGCTTTTCTAAGCCATTTTCGAGTCGTTCCATTTTCATGCAGAGGTCTGTCCTCTTGGCAGACAACAGGTTCCTGTACAGTTTGATCTGCTCCAGAAAGGACTTGGGGGTAGTGTAGTTGTATCGCCGATCATTGACCAGGTAGTCCTTTGAGGTTTTGTTGACGCTGACGTGGACGTAAGCCATAAACTTACTCACCGAGTTCTTCACTTGTGGCTAGATATGTGGGAAGAAAAACAAATTCAGTCTATCAGGATGTAAAAGAACACCACCTTGCCAGATGTGTCAATATGTTCACTACTCTTAATTTCCTCCCAAATACAGTACAACACTGAGAATGACTTTACACCACCCAGAATATGCTAATTGTTTTCTCATGACTTCAGGCATCTTGCTTTGCAAAAAAGGGACTCTACCCTGTATTACATTAACTGTACCTCCTGACCCACACTGCACGTTTCTCACCTCAATGTGCTCCACACCCTGAAGAAAGCTCATACTGACAGACTCCAGCGCCTCCTGTGGCCACTCATGGAACCAGTCAATGGCAGTGCAGTTCACCACAGCTGGGAACTTCCTGCTGCGCACCCTCAGCTTGTTATTCACTGGGGAGAAACACAGAGCCACCTGCAAATATACAAAATAAGTTATCATACCACTAATTAAAGGGCAGTGCTTATATAAGTAAGGGATATTCTATATTGACTTAGAAGTGGATTTGAATTACAAGGAAGGGTAATTTCACAAAGGCTGTACATTATTTTGATTGCATAATTTGCACATTTTTGCTTTTTACATGGCTACCTGTGAAAGCCCGATTTCGTCTGATCTCGGAAGCGAAGAAAGGTCAGGCCTAGGAATATCATGTGCTGTTGTTAGTTAGGAAAAGTCTGGCAATCTACCCTGTAAAAAATCTGCTCAAATAACTTTATGAGAAAAGCGTCGCTGGGAGTTGGATTCAGGTGAAAGCATATTCATATATACCACAAAATATAAATTTTTAAATAGATTATATTTACTTATTTATTTTTTCAGCATTCAGGCAGAGTACACCCTGGACAGCTCGCTAGACCATCGCAGGGCGGAAACACGTCAACGGCTTTGCAGCCTACTTTTGTCGAATGTCAGCAATGGTTCTTTGACATGCCTCACACCATAGATAGTGAGAGTCATGACCAGCCTTTGATAACCAAGTTAGGGTTAGGGTTAGGGTCCGTAGGCGGACATGTCATATCCATAGGCGGAGAGAGAAGAGGAAAGGCATGAGTCTAGGACTGAGAGTAGGGACTTTGAATGTTGGAACTATGACCGGATAAGCGAGAGAGCTGGCTGACATGATGCAGAGGAGGAATGTGGACATACTGTGTGTTCAAGAGACCAGGTGGAAAGGTAGTAAAGCTAGAAGCTTTGGAGCGGGTTATAAGCTGTTTTATCATGGTGTGGATGGGAATAGAAATGGAGTAAGAGTCATCTTGAAGGAGGGTTTGGTCAGCGATGTTCTAGAAGTAAACAGAGTGTCAGACAGAGTGATGAGTCTCAAGTTAGAAATTGAAGGCGTGATGTTCAATGTTGTCAGTGCTTATGCCCCACAGCAAAGGTTGGGAACCTATGGCTCGCGAGCTGGACGTGGCTCTTTTGATGACTGCATCTGGCTCTCAGGGTGGTCTTTCTAAACAGAATAACTAATACATAATTTCACTGTCCTTTAAATAAAAATGCAGAAAAAAAGCCATAAAATAAAATAAATCTGAAAAATAAATCTTACGCATTTCAATCTATACATCTATTTTCAATTCCACTTGTCACTGTGGTGTACAGTGGAAAGTCAATCCTTTCTGTACTCCAGTGTGTGGGTGAGGCCGATACCTTGAAACTCTAATTTTATTGGATTATATGCAACAGCCTGCGCGAGTTGTTTTTGGGTAGAGGTAAATTTCCCTCGTTTTGATCAGCTCATGTACAAGAAGCCAAGCAGAGCTGACAAGCAAACCACAAATGGACAAAATAGAAAAACTTCAACCCACAGACCAGCTGATTGCCAAAATTTGGGACGTGCTTCCTGTCACATAAACACTGCAGTGCGAGTCCTGTCATATTGACTATGTTTGGTTCCACATGCGGATGCGAGCAGTCCTGCTAACACCTAAAAAGCATCAAAACTAACCTACGGTCAATTTTAATAGATGGAAGCCTAAACGCCTGCATGAAGCTGAACCTCAGCACATATCAACCAGACTATAAAGCCATCAGCAACACAATGCAGCACCAGAAGTCGCATTAATAGTAATAAGTACTTTTCTTATTAATAAATAATTTCGTTATAACAATGTTGTTTAAAATAAATTGAGAGTCTTATTATACTCTAAAATTGTTGGTCTCAGTATTCAAAATATATATTTGGCTCTCAGAAGATTAGATAAATCTTTTTTTTTTTTGGCTCTCTTAGTCAAAGAGGTTCCCGACCCCTGCCCCACAGGCAGGATGTGCGCTAGAGGAGGAGCGATTCTGGAGTGAGTTAGATGAAGTGATGCAGAGTACCCCCAGAGGTGAAACAGTGGTCACAGGTGCAGACTTGAATGGACATGTTGGTGCAGGCAACAGAGGGGACGAAGAAGTGATGGGCAGGTTTGGTATCCAAGACAGGAACACAGAAGGACAGATGTTGATAGATTTTGCAAAAAGGATGGAAATGGCTGTGGTGAACACTTTCTTCCAGAAGAGACAGGAGCATAGGGTGACTTATAAAAGCGGAGGTAGGAGCACACAGGTAGAATACATCTTGTGTAAGCGATGTAATTTGAAGGAAGTCAGTGACTGCAAACTAGTAGTGGGTGAGGGTGTTGCCAAACTGCATAGGATGGTGGTGTGCAGGATGATGCTGATGGTGAGAAAGGTGAAGAAGGCAAAGGCAGAGCAGAAGACAAAGTGGTGGAAGCTGAAAAAGGAAGCGTGTCATGTTGTCTTCAAGGAGGATTTGAAACAGGCTTTGGGTGGTCAGGAAGTGCTTCCGGATGACTGGACAATTACAGCTAATGCGATCAGGGAGATAGGTAAGAGAGTACTTTGTGTGTCCTCTGGAAGGAAAGTCGATAAGGAGACTTGGTGGTGGAATGAGGAAGTGCAGTAGTGTGTACAAAGGTAGAGGTTAACTAAGAAGAAATGGGACATTGAGAGGACCATAGAGAATAAACAGGAGTACAGGGAGGCACAGCGGAAGGTAAGGGTGGGGATGTCAAAGGCCAAAAAGTATGATGACTTGCATGCTAGGCTGGACAGTAAGGAGGGAGAAAATTATTTATACAGGTTGGCACAGCAGAGAAATAGAGATGGGAAGGACGTGCAGCAAGTTAGAGCGATTAAAGACAGAGAGGGAAATGTATTGACCGATGACAGAAGTGTGCTGGGAAGATGGAAAGAGTACTTTGAAGAGCTTATGAATGAGGAAAATGAGAGAGAGAAAAAAGTAGAAAAGGTGATCATTGAGGACCAGGAAGTAGCAAAGATTAGTAAGGGTGAAGTGAGGATGAAGAGTGGAAAAGCCATTGAAGAGGATGAAGAGTGGAAAGGCAGTTGGTCCTGATGACATACCGGTGGAGGTATGGAAGTGTCAAGGAGAGGTAGCAGTAGATTTTCTGACAATAACATTCAACAAGGTCTTAGAGAGTGAGAGGATGCTGGAGGAATGGAGGAGAAGTGTGCTGGTGCCCATTTTTAAGAACAAGGGAAACGTGCAGAGTTGTGGCAACTACAGAGGGATAAGTTGATGAGCCATTCGATGAAGTTATGGGAAAGAATAGTTGACAAGTAGACTAAGGGCAGAAGTCAGCATTTGTGAACAACAGTTTGGTTTCATGCCAAGAAAGAGCACCGCAGATGCAGTGTTTCCTTTGATGGTGTTAATAGAGAAGTACAGAAAAGATCAGAGGGAGCTGCGTTGTGCCTTTGTGGATCTGGAGAAAGCATATGACAGGGTGCCAAGAGAGGAACTGTGGAATTGCATGAGGAAGTCGGGAGTGGCAGAGAAGTATGTTAGAGTTGTGCAGGACATGTATCAGAGATGTAAGACAGTGGTGAGGTGTGCTGTCGGTGTGACAGACGAGTTCAAGGTAGAGGTGGAACTGCATCAAGTGTCAGCTCTGAGCCCCTTCTTATTTGCTATGGTGATGGACAGGCTGACAGACGAGGTTAGACAAGAATCTCCATGAACTATGATGTTTGCAGATGACATTGTGATCTGTAGTAAGAGCAGAGAACAAGTGGAGGAAAATCTAGCGAGGTGGAGGTATGCCCTGGAAAGGAGAGGAATGAGGGTTAGCCTCAGTAAGACAGAATACATGTGTGTGAACGACAAGGACCCAAAAGGAACGGTGGGCTTACTGGGAGCAGAGATAAAGAAGGTGGAGGATTTTAAGTACTTAGCCTCAACAATCCAGAGTAAAGGAGAGTGTGGAAAAGAGGTGAAAAAGCGTGTGCAGGCAGGTTGGAATGGTTGGAGAAAAGTGTCAAGTTGATATGTGATAGGTTGGTATCGGAAAGAATGAAAGGAAAAGTGTACAAGACGGTGATGAGACCAGCGATGTTCTATGGTTTAGAAACAGTGGCGCTGAGGAAAAGACAAGAGGCAGAGCTGGAGGTAGCAGAGATGAAAATGTTGAGGTTCTCTTTGGGAGTAACGAGGATGGCTAGAATCAGGAATTAGTATACCAGAGGGACAGCCCATGTAAGAAGTTTTGGAGACAAAGTCAGAGAGGTTAGATTGAGATGGTTTGGACATGTACAGAGGAGGGATAGTGAGTTTATTGGTAGGAGGATGCTGAGGTTGGAACTACCAGGCAGGTCTAGCGGAAGATCAAAGAGAAGATTTATGGATGCGGTGAAGGAGGACATGAAGGTAGTTGGTGTAAGAGAAGAAGATGCAGAGGACAGGGTGAGATGAAGGCAGATGATTCGCTGTGGCGGCCCTTAAGGGAGTAGCCGGAAGGAAAAGAAGAAGAAGAAGACCTCATGAGCCTCCAGTTTACATACCAGATTGCAATTTTAAACACAAATTATGCCAAGCAGTGACTTATGGTGTGTCTCAATACATTAAAGTACTTATACTTGCTATTTTGTGTGCATAAGTGCAGTGTACTATGAAAACTTGGCTTGTGTCCTCAAAATGTTTCATGTTTTTTTTTGACTTCTCATGCTCAATGTTCATCATCCTCACCACATAATACAAGGATATATCTCCAACCTACTTATTTTCAGATAATTATATAATATAATTTCATGCAATTTAATTTATTGTTGTTGTATCTACTGATTATTTATTTATTGTATCATTATTATTATTATATTGTTTACCTGGCCTGTGCAAGGTCCTTTTTAAATACAGGATTTTATGTACATATTTATTTTTATAGAACTATGTGTTTTTGTTGATTTGAGCTTTCCGTCCTGTTTTTTTTTTAACTTGACTCTTTGCACAACCACAAAAGAATTCCGGTGTGTAAAAGTACAAATGGCAATTAAAAATTAAGAATTCCTCTGTGTGTAAAAGCACAAATGGCAAATAAAAATCTTGAATCTTGAATAACTACACAAGGGCATGCTCGATATCATATTGAATATCTAATGCAAATAATCAAGGAAAATTAAAAATTATTTCATTTTCTTCTGAATTTTTGTTGTTAGTTTAGAGTCACAGCATTTTATGGTCCTTTGCACATGTACAATTAGTATCCAACAAGGTGTTCTTCCCAAGCACAAGTCAGCTACCCAACCAGGAAAAGAGAGGCAAGTAGCTTCTTTCTCCAAAGACATTTTTTAAATGGTTGGCATAATATACTCAGCAGAAAGTGCTATCACAGACACCAATGATTGATTAGTGTTCAGCGTCCATGAACAGGAAGAGAGCAGGTTATCCTTTCCTCTTCCCTCGCATCAATTCCCTTTCCTGAGAGCACGTCCAATTGGCTCTCACCAACATGGATGCATGTAAAAATCAAGATTCAAACTTTTTGAAAGGAAATGTAAAAAAACACAGCATAATTCCCACTCATTTATTTTTACCATACAGTGTTGTAAAAATATTATCCTAGCAAAAGGAAACCCATATTATACTGTAAATTGTGCAATCATTCTAATAAGTTAATGGACCTATGGATCCCACATCCTCAAACACCTTGAGCTGCCGACGAACTCGATCAATGAAGAATTTCCAGCAGTTCTCACTGGTGTCTTGGAGGCCCAGACCACACACCTCATTCCTCACACTGTTAATGATGTTTTCCACCTCATCATCAGAGAAGAGGTCAGGGATCTCTCCTGCGTTCAAAAGAAACAAACAAAATGACAGTGATATAACAGCTGATATGACAGACAATGTCATGACAGCTCAGTGATACATTGAACTAGGGCTTTGAATTAGAAATCTGTCAGTACTTGATAAGAAAATATGATTAAATATACAAAATAAAATAGGGGAAGGGCAGCGGTGGCCTGGTGGTAAGGTACTGGATCACTGATCCCAAGGTTGGAGGTTCAAGCCATACTCTGAACAGACTAATCCCCCCAGTGCAGCTTACTGTGTTATCAAAGGTTAGCCATGTCTCTCACTATCTATGGTGAGAGACATGTAAAAGAACCGTTGCTAAATTTTGTCAAGAACAGGCTGCATAGCCGTTAGCATGTTCCTGCCCTGCAATGGCCTGGCGAGCCATCCAGGGTGTACTCTGCCCTCGACAGGAGTAGGCTGAAATGGGCGCCAGCGACCCTAATTAGGATTAAACGGTTCAGAAAATGAATGAAGGAATGAATAAAATAGAGGCACATTAAAATTAATAAAAATGCTAAAGATTAATTTATTTCAGTGATGCCATGTTAAATTAACTGTATAAAAATAAATTAATCAAATAACAATTCTTTAACCTACTCTGCATAGTTGGCAGAGAATTAAACGCCATGTCAAAGACAGCTGTGAGCTACTACATGTCATTGCTTACCTGATGCCAAAAGATCATTAACTAACACAAGGAACTTCTCTTCTGCAACCTGCGCATCTGTCATTAAGAGCACCATGCCAACATTCTTCACCCCAGCCTTGATGTACAATGTGGCCAAATCGCTCTAAACACACAAAGCACACACACACACACACACACACACACACACACACATTTTTGCATAACATCACGGAGCATTTAAAGGAGTGTCAGGTAAATAATCAGATGTTATAAGTACATACACATGCATATATATATATATATATATATATATACACACGCATACAGTAGATAGATAGATAGATAGATAGATAGATAGATAGATAAACAAAAACATAATATGTATTCATTTATAGATACAAACTATTGGGAAAGAGTTTTAGAACACCCCCCCCCCGAGCCCAATTTTTTTTTTTTTCATTTTTTTAAAATTATAAACAGTTCAAGTCCAGTGAATGACCTGAAAAGGTGTATCAGAATTACCTCAGAAGAAAAGAAGAGAGTGACAGGATTTGAAGCATGGTCTCCAGACTTAAACCCCATCGATCCAATTTGGGATGCAGTGAACAGAAAGGACAGGACTGGTAGTGTATATTATATTCATTCAATCATTCATTCATTTTCTAAACCGCTTAATCCTAATTATGGTCACGGGGGAGGTTGGCGCCCATCACATATGGCTCATGGCAAAAGCACAGTACAACCTGGATACTTCACCAGGCCATCACGGTGTACATTATATTTAATTCTATGTCCTTTATTTGAATAAAAAAGCAGTTTTAAATTAAGCTAACTTTTCGGTCATCTGGTAACCGTCTTGATGTACCCGGCCAATCAAACGCTTTGGAATACCTCCATTTTTCGTTTTTAAATAAACTATATGCAGTTAATTGTCTTAGTGTAGTCTGAAATTAAAGCATGGAATTAAAAAAACATTTGTAAGTAAATAAGAAATTGTGGATTTGTTCTGTTTACCCATTTAATCACAAATTTTGACTCATTGCCTCCTTTTGCAGATATTCCAGGTGAATACACTTGTGGTATTCTTTTGTTGGAAAAAAAACTCAGGCCCTCCCACCTAAGCTATATGCCGGTGGAAAGAAGGTTGCAATGTTTTCTTCTTGATGTCCTTGGTGCCTTATCAATGATCTCAAATAATATTTATAAAATTAGCAAAAATAAATAAACTTATTAAAATAGATGGAAAGCAGCAGATATCTTTTATTTCTTTTCACACCATTAATCAGATATGTTAGAAAAAGAAGTGAGCTAACAGCAGTCAGTCAACAATCTGAAAAAATCCCCAGAAAAAAAACAGGATTTATATTCTTAATTGTACTGAGTCAGTTTCCTTATTCCAAATTAGTTTCCCTTTATGTTTGCACTTTTGCTATCTTGGTCCCTCCTACCATAATTTGCATACTTTTCCAATTTCCCATTATGTTTTTGGTTGCCCCTTGTACTGACTTTAATTTAATGTCACCCACCCCCTGGTGACATTTCCCTTCATACTTTTTTCCAGTTATTTTCCAGACTAATTTGGCAGGCTTAATAAAATTGACTCTTCATTTATAAGCGCCAATTTCCTCATAAACCTTATTTGGCTGTAACTTCTCATGCTGTGGACATGGATAATTCTTTTGGCCTTGCAAACTTCTTGCTGGTCACCTTAACCTCTCCTTCCACTTTTTGCAGATTTCAGCTATGTATCTTGCTCTCTTCTCTATTTTAGGACACGTTTTATTCTTCAATTTTTCCTTCTTTAGTAGTAAGTCTTTCAATGGTTATACTGCTACGCGCTTTTTACATTTCATTAGCGTGCCACTAATATTGATTGAAACAGACTTGGCTACAGTTCTTATGGTCCACTGCTGTGTCTTACTAGCTGCTTTCTGCTCATATCATAGTGACCCTTTAATCGAGTTTGGTGCATAACCTGGGCTTCAAGCCTCCTAAGCATTCCGTTGTATTCTACTTTGCTCGTGCACAAGATTGATTATATAAGTTGATTATATAAGTTGATTATATAGTCACAGAACGTGCACATTCATTATTCTTATTTTCACTCTATTTTAGCTCAGTCAGCCTGCCATGTCATTTTTAGGAGGAGAAGGTCATAAAATGTTTTATCCACCTCACCCATGAATATTATCTGCTGACCTCTTTGATTTCCTGAGCTTTACATCTGCTGCCCAATTCCACCCTGTAGCTCCTGTTACCAACAAACAATCCATCCAGTCTCAACAAGAGCCTTATGACCAGTCCACTCAGACGGTCTTACTTCTGATGGCTACTCCACAGCTTCTTTTTCTCCTCCAGGGTCATCCTTCATTCCTCCGGCTTCTCCTGACTATGCTTCTCCAGTGCCTTTTTCACAGCCTCTCACTGTTGATGAGCCCAAGATTTGGCCTGAGTCACCAACCGATTAGTCACTTTATGGCAGTGGGCAGGTCTTTGGACCTGTGATGGGGTTAGGCATCCTAGCCACTACCAGTCTCCACTGTAAATTGTACAGTCAGTAAGAGTAGGACTTGTCTACCTATGCATGCAAAGACTGGATCTGACTGATTGTGCAGAAGAAACCACCAAATTGGTTCAACGGACAAGAAGGCGGACCCAGCAAAGCATTGTGGAGCACAACCAGAGCACAGTGTTATATACAGGACACTGCTGGGCATCTTCTGTATCCTGACCTATCTCCAGCCGTCTCAACTATGTCGTGCCACTGGACTCAGATAGACCGGGACAAGAGAGTGAGGCTGATGATCTACGCAACTGTCCCTCAAGCGCAAGTCATGACTTCATCTATACTGCACAGTCTCAAGTCCTGTGGGGATGGGCAAGTGGTGAAGCAACAGGTGTGGATACACTGGAAGCTGTAGTCATGAACCTACACACAGGCAGCCCAGGCCATGGGGTTGTTCTCTACTGGATCGAAGCAGCAGTGGAGTTCGGCAGCCCCCGGGTGACTGAGGATCCCTCTTTAGAATTCACTCTCCTCACCTCCAAGGAGGAAAAGGTAAGAAAGATGCCCTAAACACAGCCTGCTTCACTTCACTTCAGCGGCTGGCAGGGATCCCTAAAAGCGGTCAAACAAGACAGAAGAAACAATTGAAAGTACTCTAACCTTGGCACATGGAACGTGCGAACTCTGCTGGATAACACCAAGGCAGGCAGACCAGAAAGGAGAATTGCACTAGTCGCCAAAGAACTAGCTCGCTGCAAAGTCAACACGGCAGCCCTCAGTGAAACACACCTTGCAAACAAGGGCCCACCAACAGAGCATGGTGGTAGATATACCTTTTTCTGATGTGGACGCAGCAACACCGAACTGAAAGAGGCAGGCATTGGATTTGCCATCAGATCCCACTTCGCCCCGAAACTAAAAAAACTCCCAGAGGGTATCAACAATCATCTGATATCACTTCAGTTCCCACTTGGAAACAAGGAGAGTGTGATGCTGATCAGTGCATAAACTCCAACAATGAAAAACCAAGAGGACATCAAGGACAAATTCTATGAAGAACTAGACAACCTCATTGCAGCAGTACCACAGTCGGAGAAGCTTTTCATTCTTGGGTACCTCAATGCCAGAGTGGAGACAGATCACCAAACCTGGGAAAGGCTCATTGGAAGGCACAGCACTGGCAAGTACAACAGCAATGGCCTCCTGCTTATCAAGTTGTGTGCCACCCATGACCTCGTCCTCACCAACACACTGTTCTGCCTCCCCACCCATAAGAGGACATCTTGGATGTATCCACACTCCAGGCATTGGCATCTAAGTGACTATGTCATCACCAGGAAAAGGGACGCACAGAATGTCAGAGCGACAAGGGCCATGTATGTGTGGTGCCAAAGAGGCTAAAGGTCTCCAAGCTGAAGAACAGCAACATTGCACAAGACTTCACCAGGAACCTCAATGACAGGCTGCCAGACACCACACGATGATCAGGACAGCACCAAGGAACAATGGGCAGCACTCAGAGACGGGTTGTACTACACAGCCTTTGAACACCTCAGACCAGCAACCCACAAGCACCAGGGCTGATTCAGTGAGAATGATGAGGAGATACAGGTACTCCTGTTTGATAAACGCCAGCTGTTCAGAGCAGATCAGAACAACCCCTCATCACAAGCAAAGAAGGATGCCTTTGCCAGCATAAAAAGATCAGTCTCACTAGCTATCTCCGGACCCACAGCCACTGATCATTGATCTGATATGAAGTCATGGTCATCTTCGACCTCGAAAGACAAAGAACAGGCACCTATCTCCCCTGCAGAGTTTGAATCTTCTAATGTAATATTTGCTATTCTCCTGGAACAGGCGGACTGATTCGAAATGTTCGATAAAGTTCCTCCCTCTCTACTTTGAGTTTTAGTGTGGTTATTTCACATTAGTACACTACCAGAACCCCCTTCTTGAATTGTACCATATCGATTGTGTGCTCTAATAATCCTAGGAGCTATGTTGTTGGGAGCATTATGCTACCCAAGGGAAACAGGTCTTGGCAGGAGGTCCAGATGAAGCATTGTTCAAAACACCCCTAAATGAATAAATGCAAAAGACATGGCATCCCTTGCCCAGATGCAAGTCACTGGGGTCTCCTCATGGAGCCAAGCCTGGGAAAGTAGCCAAAAGGCGAGTGCCTGGTCATTGGGCTTCTGCCCATGGAATCTGACTGGGCATAGACCAAAAAGGAGACAGGGCGTATTGATGGATAAGGTGATAGGTTACTGGTCCAAAGTTCAGTGGTTCAAACCCCAGTATCATCACTGTTGGGCCTTTGAGCAAGACCTTTAATCCACAATAACTCCGTCTGTCTGTCTGTCTGTCTTCCTTTCAGCTTTTTCCCTTTCACTCGGGAGTTGCCACAGAGAATCATCTGATTCACACGTTTGATTTGTCAGAGGTTTTTACGTCGGATGCCCTTCCTGTCACAACCCTTTTTAGCAAGGGACAGAAACACGCTGATGGCTTTGCAGCCTACTCTTTACGAAAGCCAGCAATGGTTCTTTTACATGCCTCTCACCATAGACAGTGAGAGACATGGCCCGCCTTTGATAACCCAGTTAGCTGCACTGGGGGGACAGTGACAACCTTGTGGAGAGTGGGACTCGAACCCCCAACCTTTGGATCAGCGATCCAGCGCCCTATACCTCTAGACCACCACTGCCCTCAAAGACCTTTAATCCCCAATAACTCCGTCGTGTAAAAAAAAAAAAAGAAAGAAAAAAAAGATAATTGCAAGTTGCTCTGGGTAAAACCTTCTGTCAAATACTGCAAATGTAAATGAGACATAGGTCCGCCCTTCCATGGAGACACCAACTGTGGGAGGAGCTATAGGATCTGATGCATTGTGAGTTCAGTGGTAGCCAAAGGCATTAGTCGGATTCACCTCAACACATAGCCTGGGCTCTGGAACCACCCATCTTGAGATTATTTACTTATTGGATTCTGGAGTTGCTCATGGGGAGAGGTGGTGAGCCAGTGTGGATATCCTTGTTTCCCCTGTCTCGGTGCCCACACATTGGTGTTCTCCCCGGTTGATGGAGGGTAACTTCCTTCCACCTTCAGGAGGGGGGGTCGTCCTGGCTGTTGTTTGTGCGTATGCACCAAACAACAGTTCAGGCTACCCAGCCTTTTTGGAGTCTTTAGGTGTGTTGGAGAACGCTCCTTCTGGGGTCTCCCTTTTTCTCCTGGGAGACTTCAACACCCATGTGAGCAATGACAGTGTGACCTGGAAAATTGTGATCAGTAGATGTCCAATTTGAACCTGAATGGTGTTTTGTTGTAACTCACTTTTACAGGCAGTGACGGAGACTGATTGAATAAAATTGGTAAGTTTGATCTACGATTTTACTTCCAGTACACATGGGCGGTTGTATATATATATATATATATATATATATATATATATATATATATATATATATATATATATATATATACATACCCATCTCAGCTGACATTGAGCAAGGGTGGGGTATACCTTGGACATCTCGCCAAGCCATCACAAGGCCAAAACTCACACAACCATACATACTCACACTTATGTGTGATCTGAAAATGCCAATTAACCTACTCTGCATGTTTTTGGACTGTGGGAGTAAATTGGAGTAGCTGAAGGAAACCCACATAAACACCGGGAGAACAAGCAAACTCCACACAGAAACGCCCGAGCTGGGAATTGATCCCAGTACCTTCTTGTTGTGCGGCACATATATATATATATATATATATATATATATATATATATATATATATGTGTGTGTGTGTGTGTGTGTGTGTGTGTGTGTGTGTGTGTGTGTGTGTGAGAGAGAGAGTGTGCACAAGATTTAGTAATATATATATATATATATATATATATATATATATATATATATATATATATATATATATATATATATATATATATATATATATATAAATATGCATATGACATAGGGGTCACCCAGAAAATGTCCCATCTTACGAGAAGACCCAAACTTACAGCCATCGAATTAGTTACAAAATAAGTACAAAATATAGTCCAGACATCAGCAAGATTGCAATACTATATTTTTTACTTGCAAGACCTTTGTCATCTAATTGTCATTTTGCCAAAGAAAGATAAAGAAGTTTCACACCATGCTTCCTGAAGCAGTTCCCACAAGTTGACTATTAAACTGCTCACACAACATTTCAGTGGGGTTGAGATCCCAAGATTGCGCTGACCACTCTAATATTGACAGAATAACCACTAACTGCATTTACATTTACATTATTATAATCTATATTATGACTATGACAGCACCTCCACACCATCACATTTCCCCCTACATGTTTGACAGGTGGCATCAAGCACTCCTGAATCATGTTTTTATTTGTTTCTTTCCTTACAAATATTGTTTCTTTGCAATCCAAACACCACAGACTTTAATTCAGTCCATAACACTTTTTCAGACTTCCTACGAGTAGTATCTGTTCTATTTTGTTGATCTCAAGTATGGCCTAGGAGACCAGCATCCAGAAGTTGTCTCTTTACTCTTGACTCGTGTTTTGTTGGTACTATTTAGTATAGCTGCCAACTGAGGACCTGTTATGTGTTTCAGATTAAAGACAATATCTGCTTGCCCTTACAGGGTCATCTGCTTCTATTCTGGTTAATTTTATTTATTTATTTTTTTTGATATACTGTATTAATCCCAAAAGGGGAATTTTTCATCTGCATTTAAGCCATCCAAAGTGAGCACACACACACACACATCAGGGTTGGGGGATAGGTGCCTTGCACAAGGGCACCTCAGCCATGTGGAGGAAGGAAAGGTGCTGCTCAGTCCCCCACCGCCAGACTTTGGAGTCAACCCATCGATCTTTCGGTCCCAAAGCCACTTCTTGAAGCATTAGACTATGGTTTCCCCCAATTGCACCAGTTTGCACTAGTTTGCACTTGTTTGTCTTTGAAGGATCAGTGTACACCGTTGTATGATATCTTTAGTTTCTTGGCAGTTTCTCATAAGGAATAGCCTTCGTTTTTCAGAACACACAGATGGACAATTTTCAGAAAAAAAAAAGATTTTGCTAATTACTTTTGGGCCATTTTGAGTGTTTCTCAAACTTTTTAGTCTATGAAAAGGTGGATTCTTCAGAGAAACCTTTCTTGATATTTTTTATTTCTTTTAATAACAAGGACATTTCTAAGTGACTCAAAACTTTTCAGCAGTCGTGTAGGTGTATAGAATTGTTGCACATTCCAGAAAGTAAGCAAAGATATCATGTCATATCTCATCAGAGTGTCACCAAAAAAAAAAAACAAAAAAAAAACATGATACACATGTTTGGGTTTCAAGAAGCTGCACCTTCAAATCAGCAATGCTGTATCCTTTCTTCAGAGTAATCTGGAAGACCTCCAGGTTGCTGATGAAGGCTGCCAGTCTTGTCAGGCTCTGCTTGCCGCTCCCGCCTACCCCGACCAGCAAGATGTTTCCCCTGGGAGACTCCAGGATGCGGTTGATGTGACAGCTGAAGCAGATGAGTATGGTGGAAATGCAAGAGGAAGGGAATTAGAGTTGTTATTGTAGAACTTGTCGCTGTCAGTTTGTTATCATCATCATCATCATCAACATCCTCACTTTTCCTCAGCACTACAAACACCATCAGAATCAGGACAGTACTTAACTTTTTCTCATATGATGCAGGTCTCGTGTTATACCCATTGATCCACTTATCATATTAAACTTACATATGAGCCATGGCATCTTCGAAAAGAACAAGATTGAGCGCAGGGTTGACCTCGTTGTGGCTGTCAAGAACTTCCAGAAGAGTTTTGTTCAGGCTTTCCCAGGACTGCACAGGCATGTATTTTGGCTCGCCAATGCCCATGGCAAAATGGCAGTAAATATTCATCACTTTGGCCTTTGCCAGAATCTCATCCATGTCCTGATGGGAACACAAACTCAGTTTAGCGTGCTATCAAATATTAAACATTGAATACCAAACTGTACTGTTGCTGTCTTGGGTGAGGACCCCAGTCTAAATCTATTTTAAAAACTTAATAGAATATTATAATATAAGAATATTCAATTGTTTTGTTTTAAGCGGTGCTATTAACACAGTTCATAATAATTTTCTTTACAGAGCTCCTGCCTGTATGAAAGTTGGGCAACTTTTCTCTTGGCCGACATGACAGACTGACACAGCAGGACTAGGCAGATTTAACGAGGGAGAGCTGAGTGAGTGTGTGTGTGTGTGTGTGTGTGTGTGTGTGTGTGTGTGTGTGTGTGTGTGTGTGTGTGTGTGTGTGTGTGATGAAGTTGACAGAATGCTGCTTTATAGAGGAATAGCAAGATAGGCTTGTCAGTTTTCTCCATCTTTCGACTAGAATAACCACTCTGTGATAAACCAAGTGAATCAGTGGGCAGCCGAAAGAACAGCAATTACATCATTTCTTTTTTATCCTCTGTATTTTTCCTCTAATTTGCTGGACTGATGATAGTACAGGCTGACAGGCTTTAGCTTTGATTAACTTTGTCTGTCTCAGGCAGTACTGACTGACCATAACAGCCTCACTCACCCAGACACACATGGGTATAATGGCCTCGACCTGCTTCATCAAACTGAAGCTGAAACCCTCTCACCTCATAAAACTTCCTCACTGTTTCATACTGCAGCTTATCAAAAGTGGCAAAGTCCTTGTGTTCCACCATTTTGTCTCGATAAACTCGGTTGGACTCATGGAGGTAAACCTTCACAAGGTCTTGAGATGTCTTGATGCAGTCATTTTTACAGAAGAGAATTCCCTGAAATAGAGACGATGTACAAACTCATTGCATACAACTAAGGATAGTTCTGTTAATTCTTTTTTGCACACAGGATACTGTGGGGAGAAAAATACAAAAGGCATAATGAAGAGTTTATCATGAAAAGCTGCACCATCCTGCAGGAAATTCATTTTGCATTCAAGCCAAAAGCAGAAAGAGTAAAAATCATCAAGCTTATGAAGGTCTGACAGGTGAAACAGAGAGAGGAATAAACCATTTACAGCATGTCGAAACAATTTCATAAAATAATTGACATCACAAGAAGATTAAATCTGTTTCTGGAATTTATTAGAGCAGGCAAATTATTAAATGCCAGGATGCACAATGTCTTAATTACCTGAGGAGACTGACTGCTTACATTCTCTGCGGCACAAAGGTACAGACAATAGAAACCAAATTACATTTTTATGACCTGTGCATTTCCAGATAACAATGAATCTTAGTGAATTACCAACAGCAGGAAAAACACCACCATATCCACCAAAAACAGCACACCCTAAAAGCACCAACACTAGGTACACCATCACTAGAAAAGATAACAAAACTGACAACAAAACAAACAATAAAAACACCAAAAACACCACCCATACATATAACACCAGTCCCATCATTAACAAGTGCACCACCACAACACCAAGAATACAACCACCAACTTCACAGTTCCAAAGAGCTCCACCATCATAATACAGTACCAAACGGATCACAACCAACACCTCCACAACCCCAAGCAACACCACTACAACAACAACATAAAAAAACACCAGTATCAGAAATACCACAAAGAGTTTTTGCTGTTGTTATTATTATTCATTCATTCAATTTTTTAAACACTTAATCCTAATTAGTCTCATGAGAAAATTGGCCGCCATCTCAGCTGACTCTTGGCAAGGGTAGAGTACACTCTGGACAGCTCGCCAGAATATCACAGCGCAGAAGCACATTGACAGCTATGCAGCCTACTCTTGATGAAAGTTAGCAATGATTCTTTTACATGCCTTTCACCACAGACAGTGAGAGACATGGCCAGCCTATGATAACCCAGTTAGCTGCAATGGGGGAACAGCAGTAACAGCCCGTCGACCGTGAGGCTTGAACTCCTGACCTTGGCATCAGTAATTCAGCACCTTATCACCGGTCCACTACTGCCTCTTATCATTATTATTATTATTATTATTATTATTATTACTACTACTACTACTGCTTTCACCAAGGGAGGGGCTTGACTTTGGACACGTGTGTAAAAAACTAAATACATCTGTATGGGGTTTGAAGAAACTATTATTATTATTATTATTAATACTACTTCTACTACTACTACTACTACTACTTTCACCAAGGGAGGGGCTTTACTTTTGACATGTGTGTCAAAAACTAAATACTAGTCCTTCTCAAAAAATTAGAATATTGTGATAAAGTTAATTATTTTCTGTAATGTACGAATAAACATTAGACTTTCATATATTTTAGATTTATTACACACATAATGTTTATTAGTACATTACAGAAATTAATGAACTTTATCACAATATGCTAATTTTTTGAGAAGTATATCTGTATGGGGTTTGAAGAAACTATTATTACTAATATTATTATTATTATTATTATTATTATTATTATTATTATTATTATTATCATTACCACTACTACTACTACTTCCACCGAGGGAGGGGCTTACAAATTTGGACATATGTATCAAAAACTAAATATATCTGTTTGGGGTTTGAAGAAACTTTCTCTCCTATAAGTGCACAAGCTGAGGGCAGTGGTGACCTGGTGGTAAGGTACTGGATCACTGACCTAAGGTTGGGGGTTCAAGCCCCACTCTCAATGGGTTGTCACTGCTGTTCCCCCAGTGCAGCTAACTGGGTTATCAAAGGTGTGCCATGTCCCTCACTGTCATGGTGTGAGGCATGTAAAAGAACTATTGCTGGCTTTTGACAAGAGTAGGCTGCATAGCCATAAACGTGTTTCTTCCCTGCGATGGCCTGGTGAGCTGTCTAGGATGTACTTTGCCATCGCCCAGAGTTGGCTGAGATGGGTGCCAGCCTCCATGTGACCCTAATTAGGATTTAGAGTTTCAGAAAATGAATGAATGAAAGTGCACAAGCTTCAATTTATTTTTGTCTCAATAAATATGCCACTGTGCCATTCTTGAAAGAAATGGTATATTATCTCTATTAATAATTGTTAATAATAATAATTGGTCTGCAATAATCATATTTATTTGCACAATGCCTTTAAAAAGTTTAATATATATTTCAATTTCTGACATCACATGATGAATTGGAAAAATTGTAAAAAAAAAAAAATTATCAAGAAGGAAATATCAGAACAGCCATGTGTGTATGAGTGCTTTTAATGTTCACTGATTCTATCTGTAGCTAAACACAAATTACAGATAAGAAAATACTGTACTGCTGAATGCCAGAAAGGTCTGGACGTGATAGCTATGAACAAAAGTCTTCATAAGAATGGTTGGTGAATGAGCCCCAATCTTATCATGCATTTAACAACCTACATAGCACTGCAGAGCTTTTGTGAAAAAGCACCCCTGTTAGTACCTTGAATCTGCTGACCTGTTTTAACAAGATAATGATTACTCACAAGGAAAATAAACAGCTGCATATAAACTAAATTTCTGCTTAACCTCAACCTTCAGACCTTCTGAATTCTTATTATTCTTCATTAAGACAAGCTTCCTGCTGTTTCACCATTTGCACTAAGCCCCATTACCTCCTAATTGATTGTTAATAAACGATGTTTATATTCACCATGAATTGCTGAATTTAACTAAATAGTGTGCATTACAATGATCTGGCAGCACTACATTGCCATATCATTTATGAGTACTGTGTGTGTAACTGATTTTTCCCATTAGCTGCATTAGATTTATCTATCCATCCATCTGTCTATTTATCAATTTGCTGCCATTTTGCATTACGACCACATTTCTTCTTCTACTACGCTTCCAACATCCTATCCTTTGGATTCAGCTTCAGAAGTAATAAAATTAATACTGGTGTTGGTAATGATGGGACAACTGTCCTCTATGTCTGGTGTGAACTGAAGTAAGCAAATTATGTAGGGAGAACATAAGAGGACATGACACTGGTTACGGTCTAGACTGAGGCAGTTAATGAAATTACAACTGTTCGGGGTACACATCGCACCATCTGTGCATATATGTGTGAAAGTCACCAGGACTATAGTTTTTCCTAAACTCCAAAAAAAAAAAAAAAAAAAAAAAAAGGATTGTGATCAGAAAGATGAATCGGAAATATTGTGAATGCTATTATGAAAAAAAAGAGTATTTTTACTGAGTAAATATTTTGAGTGCAAAATTGAACCCATCAAATATAAATCTTTTTAAAATGTCGGGTAATAATATTTTATAAGGCACCCTGCTTTAATAAACAAATATATCACACTGATTGCCCATTCAATCTGGATAAGTTCCGCAGTCCCCGGTATTCCCTTGGCAAGAACGTGCCTGGAGAACTTAGTTAAGATGACGTGCATGCACACAGATACACATCAAACTGCCTAGAGCTCTGTCTCCCTGTTATGGCAGACCCTACAGAAAACATGAGGCTGTCAGCTTGCAGCAGAGCCTACACAATGCTCACTGATGGATTTTGCCCTCAACGGAGCCTAATTATCTGAACATCCACATTCACAGGCTATAAATTAATTACTTTGGTTCTGTTTGAAAAGAAAGTCCAAATATGCACTGAGCCTTGTGGCAATATTTGCATGAGGATTTTCTCCAAGTGGAAAAAGGAAATGTTTCCCACTACAGAGGAAATGACTGTGTATTATTTCATACTTTGTTGCCTTTCTTATTTTCAAATCATACAGTGAACAGTAACTATGCACATATTTTAATACATTACAGTTAACAGTAAATATATTAATGCATAAACATGCTATTGTCAACAATAATTAATATTAATTCAAGATATTTTCTCATTTCTGATTGGTTAAAAGCCATCAAATAATGACGAGTATCGAATTGCTGCCATGGGATACCTGAAATATTGCACTGTTGCCATCAGATAAGTTTAGTGATCACCACACAACTGGCATGTCCCAATGTTTCTTGTTACAAATATCATATGAGATAGATGCAGCAGACTGTAGGAGCACTGTGGGCCCGTACTGTAAACATCATTTTATTTTCTCAATATTTATGTTGTTGTAAACATAGAGATAAATGACCACAACTGAATAAATACTCAGAAAATTAAATGACGTTTACAGCTCAGGGCTCTAGTGCTTTGGCCCTGATAGCCTACAGTATCTATCTTATGATATCTATGCTCCTCCTCTCCATGGTTCCAGACAATAATAATAATAATAATAATAATAATAAATAAATAAATGAGGTCTAATTCTTGATAACAAAACAAAATAGGTTCTTACCATCAAATACTTTAATATTTCATAGTTTGTTGATTTTTGCGAGCTATACAGCTATTGTCTTAATGAGTTAATAAATATGTGAATGGTGTGTTAATATGTTTGTAGTGTGTGGCACTTTTAAATATGAAAAATTTTCATCATAGGCTAGTCAGCAAAACCTTTCTTGTATGCATAAAAATGCCAATATATTTGGAAAGCTATTTGAAATAATAAAAATAGGTCCAGTAAAAGCTTCTTTAAAAGCAGAAAAACTGCTGGAAAGCACGGAACAGATGGACTCTGATACAGTGTTCACCTGAACTGGTGGTTGAATAAGGAAAGCAGAAATAAGGGAAGCTCTTCAAATGCACTCTCAACTGTTTCATCTGTTCCTCTCTCTCACTTTGCTTCATTATTTCTACTGTACTGAAAACACTGTGTAGGGGTTTAGAGACCGGCCTCCTTTTTTCTCTTTCATTTTATATGTGCTGAGGATGAGGCCAAATAAATCCACAGTTTTTTTTTTGTTTGTTTTTTTTTTTAAATACCAGACATCATTGCTAGATTGTTTAAAGCAAGAAAAGGGGGGAAAACATCAACCTTAAAAGAAAGGGATGCTTAATTCTTTATGCATAAAGCTGCAGTTAATAATATGGAGATTCCAGGAGGCTATGCTTATCCACCATTGTTGTACATACAAATGAATTTTGGAAGTACAATAAAACGGACTACAAAAGAAAATGTAACCAAGGGTTGCTCCAAGTAACTGCTAAAAGAAACATCAAAAGTCTTTTCACTAGAGAACAAAACTGCCAATTTTCTTGGTCTTTCGTCTAAAATGAAACAATTTCCAATGGATTATGAATGAAAAATCCTGAGAGAATTAATTATTCATTTAAGACTCTTTAAGCCAGTAAGGAGTGACAGAAATATTTGCCAAGGGATTACCCTCAGCCAAATTTTCATCTGAGTTGGTTCATTTAAATACATTAAAAGCATAATACCTGTGAGATGTGATCTATTAACCTTTTATTTAACACTGCTCTCTGATTACATCTGCCTTTAAATCAATAGCCATTCCAAAGAGAAATTACTTTGCAGTGAGGAAAGGCTCTTAAAAGCAATACCATCAATATAATCCTGGGCATAATCAGGGCCGAAGAACATTACATATATCTCAAACACACTCTGAAGTAACCTTTAAGGCTGGCAAGGACATCTGAGAGGCAAAATTCTCTAACACTGAATAACTCAACGGCTATGGAGACAAGCAAAGTCTGAATATATTGCGATACCTGGAAGATGTTGGAGAGGTCACGCAGGTTAAAGATGTAGTGGAATTTGATGGCAGTGGGCAGGAAGGTGGCACTCACACGCTGATGGAATGCCAGAGCCAGCTGAACAAGCTGGCCACAGCTTTTTTGTACCACAGTGCTGAATCCCTCAGCACGCAGGTGTTGGCTTAAAATGCTACTGTAGATGGTGTTGAGAGCATCTACTCCCGGGAAGGAAAGTGCAAATACAGAAAAGTGGCGCTGGAAAGAAATGGATAAAAGGGTAATTATATTTTCCTCAGTATATATTGCTCAGGAAAAAAAAGTCTAACACCAATTTACATGGAGAAATGTTTTCATAGTTGTATATACGCACCAATCAGCCATTCCAAAATCACCACCTAACTGGTCTGCAGTTTGTCACCGTCATACACAGTTGTACTAGTCATCAATTTCCACACGCACCAATGATTTCTGAGCATGCATGAAACTCTTGCTAATTCTTTATTTGAATTTTCCTTTTAACCTCCTTTGGAAATTACTCACCATGCATACCAGAAACAACCCACAAGACCCGTGCCACTGAAAATCAGTACACCCTCCGGTTAATTAATGCATGTGGGGAACCACCACGAGTATGTCTGCTATCATCCCATAAAAGTGCTACTGTAATGCAAAACACTGAAACCAGTAATGCTGTCTATTATAGAAAGGTGCTCAGGTTATTCTTTTATTATTTTTTTTTTACTAAATATGATATTTTATTATCAATGTGCAACAAAATATACACAGTCATTGACAAATATCTACTGCTACAATCAATGATGCACAGATGGATCAGTGTTCAACATTACAGTTGCATTCAATATCATGCATAAACACCATTTGCAGTCTGTAGTGTACTGTATCTCCAACACATATAGTAAATAAGATTATTGATTGAGGTTTGTGGAATGTTGTCCCTTTCTTCACGAAGGGCTGCATAGAGTTTATAATCGAGCTCTTCAGCAGAGCATCATAGGCATCGGACATAATTTGGATGTAGCACAGTAAATCCTGTGAGACTGTGGCATCACTGAGTTGATGCTGACTGGATGATATGTATTCATAACAATGGCCAGCAATATTAAAAAAACAACAAAAAAAAACAGATTTATTATTGATGACAAACCTGAAAGCCAAATAAAATACCTTATACACCACCACTCACACACAATATTATGAAAGGTGCATAAAACTAACTAGGCAGACACCCAAGTAAAACAACACCAGACTTGAACAGGAACATGGAACATGAACTTAGTTAATGAATTATTAAACTAAGAAGACAGATGATATAAATGAACAAGAAAATCAGCGAGTGAAAGGCAGTGAAAAAAAAAAAGTTCAACATTTTCTGTTTTAGCTCCAAGGGAGACTGTATTTCCCCCAAGGCTGAAGTTGATGCTAATTTTGGGGTTTGCCCCAGCATAAGGCGTGTTTATACGAGTGAGTATACTGCTCCATACACACACACACACACACACACACACACACACACACACACACACACACACTTTTCATTAAATGTTGTTGTTTAATTTAATAACCAAACAGTACGGCAACAACTGTATGTAAAAAAGTAAAAAGTGACTATTTACTGAAAAGCTATGAGAAAGTGAATTACATAAGCAGATATTTAATTATATTCCAAAAATTACATGCTGAAAGAAGTTAAATTTTTTGCTGAACAGTTGCATAGTTTTGAGTTATTTGACATTTTAGAAATTTCTTTTAGATTAGGGGAATTTTTGATTCCCTTCGTTAGTATGTATCCTTGGCAAAAAAGTGCTTACCTGTTGGTTTGCATCACAGTTGTGATGCAAACCAAAAGTTAAATTGATATGAGCCCTGTCACCGGATAGGCATAAGAAAAAAGAAGAGTTATGTCTATAAATTATAAATCTTACAATTTTATACTATTCCACATTATTATATGTCTCAACTGGACATCCTTATATAAGTACTGTACATCTAGGACTATTCTATTCACCACATTTCTAGCAAAATTGCAGCCTAATTTAAAGCATTTTGGGTTTTTTTTTTAAGATTTGGATTTATCATATGAAAAAAGTGAAGTAACATGTTCCTTGTTTTTTCAAGGTGCGCGTAAACATTGTGATGGAACAGGTGATGTGATCATTGTAACACTTTAAAATTTTGACTTAGATTGCTATTCTTTGTTTTTACATCATATGTATGAACATTTTGAATGATTTTTTAATCATGTTCTGACAAAGTCTGTGTATGTTCTTTTTGCACTGGCCGCAGAGCATGTGGTACCTAATTGCCACTGTTAATCCTAAAATATATAAAAGTAAACGCTAAATCTAAAATTTAGTTTGCCTTACTTATGTTCCTGGGTTAACAACAGTTTGGTTTCATGCCAAGAAAGAGCACCACAGATGCAGTGTTTGCTTTGAGGATGTTAATAGAGAAGTACAGAGAAGGTCAGAAGGAGCTGCATTGTGCATTTGTGGATCTGGAGAAAGCATATGACAGGGTGCCGAGAGAAGAACTGTGGTATTGCATGAGGAAGTCTGGAGTGACAGAGAAGTATGTTAGAGTGGTGCAGGACATGTATGAGAGATGTAAGACAGTGGTGAGGTGTGCTGTCGGTGTGACACAAGAGTTCAAGGTGGAGGTGGGACTGCATCAAGGGTCAGCTCTCAGCCCCTTCTTGTTTGCTATGGTGATGGACAGGCTAACAGACGAGGTTAGACAAGAATCTCCATGGACTATGATGTTTGCAGATGACATCGTGATCTGTAGTGAGAGCAGAGACCAAGTGGAGGAAAATCTAGAGAGGTGGAGGTATGCCCTGGAAAGGAGAGGATTGAAGGTTAGTCTTAGTAAGACAGAATACATGTGTGTGAACGACAAGGACCCAAGAGGAACTTTGAGGTTACAGGGGGATGAGATAAAGAAGGTGGAGGATTTTAAGTACTAAGGCTCAACAATCCAGAGCAATGGAGAATGTGGAAAAGAGGTGAAGAAGCGCATGCAGGCAGGTTGGAATGGATGGAGAAAAGTGTCCGGTGTGATGTGTGATAGGAGAGTATCGGCAAGAATGAAGGGAAAAGTGTACAAGACGGTGATTAGGCCAGCGATGTTGTATGGTTCAGAAACAGTGGCCCTGGGGAAAAGACAGGAGGCAGAGTTGGAGGTAGCAGAGATGAAAATGTTGAGGTTCTCTTTGGGAGTAACGAGGATGGATAGGATCAGAAATGAGTACATCAGAGGGACAGCACATGTTAGATGTTTTGGAGACAAAGTCAGAGAGGCTAGATTGAGATGGTTTGGACATGTACAGAGGAGGGATAGTGAGTATATTGGTCGTAGGATGCTGAGGTTGGAACTACCAGGCAAAAGGCCCAGAGGAAGACCAAAGAGAAGATTTATGGATGCGGTGAAGGCGGACATGAAGGTCGTTGGAGTAAGAGTAGAAGATGCAGAGGATAGGGAGAGATGGAGGCAGATAATTTGCTGTGGCGACCCCTGAAGGGAACAGCCGAAAGGAAAGGAAGAAAGAAGAAGACTTATGTTCCTGGGTTGTATATGTTCTTCCCAAAGGAGACAATAGGTGCTAAGCAGTTCTCCAGACAAAATGCAGACCAACATTCATCAAATTATAAATGATTATTATTAAAGGAAGTTTTTTAATCTTAGTTTTATTTTTTAACTGTCATGCATAATCTGAACATAATATGGTTGCTTAAGTGTGCACACCTTTGAGAATGTGGCTACATTCAAAATTAACCAACCATATTCAGACTAATTTGAGTAAGCCATCAGTACATACCCATCATTGATTAGAGTGAGTCTGATTAACCCCAAATAAAGTTCAGCTGTTTTAGTAGAATTTTCCTGACATTAACTTAGTTGCATCTTACAGAAAACGCTATGGTCCACGGAGAGCTTACAAAGCATCAAAGGGATCTCACTGCCGAAAGGTCAGTCAGAAGAAGGGTACAACAGAATTTTCAAATCATTATATATAATATGGAACTCTATGAAAACAGCCAACAGTAGAGATAAAATGGCACAAAGAACTGGACATTTATCCAAAAACTGAAAAAAGACAAGATGTAAACTCATCTGGAAAGCTGCCACGAGGCCTATTGTAACATTAAAAAAATGCAGGAATTTTTGGCAAGAAAAAAAAAACACCCAAGCCTAGCTAAGGTTGGAAAAAAACCTTCATCAAGTGTTACAAAAGCATGTGGGAAAATGTGCTTCATGCTGACGAGACCAAGATTGACCTTTTTGACCAGAATTCCAAATGGTATTCTTTATACAAGAACAACTGCAATGCATGGTAGTGACAGTATTATCATGTCATTTGGGACTGTTATTCTTCAGGTGGAAATTTAATCAAGGGTAAGGAAATTATGAATAGTTTCAAATACCTTTTAAGTCTGGTCCAAAACCTTTAGGCTTCCTACAAAAAACTGAACAAGGATTTTTGAACTGGAAGAGTATGAAAAAAGACCTGGGACGAGACTCAAAGATGAATTCCACACCACAGACTAGATTGCCCCCTCAAGCACAATATCACTTCGATTTTAAGCATAAACCTATGTAATGTACAGTGTTTATGCAGCTTTTTCTGTAACAAGGACATAGGCTTGGGGGGTGCACAGGGTCCACGTGCACACCCCCCCCCCCCCCCCCAGCAGGAGTCGAGTTCCGCTGGACAAGAAATTATGTGTATTCACAATCTTATAAATAAACTTCATCATTTTCTGTAACCACTTAATCCTAATTAGGGTCACGGGGAGGCTGGCGTCCATCCCAGCCAACTTCGGGCGAGGGCAGAGTACCTCCCTGGACAGCTCGCCAGGCCATCGCATGGCGGAAACACGCTGACGGCTTTGCAGCCTACTCTTGTCGAAAGTCAGCAATGGTTCTTTTACATGCCTCACACCATAGACAGTGAGAGACATGGCCAGCCTTTGATAACCCAGTTAGCTGCACTGGGGGGACAGTGACAACCTCGTGGAGAGTGGGACTCGAACACCCAACCTTTGGATCAGCGATCCAGCGCCCTATACCACCAGACCACCACTGCTACCACCAGACCACCACTGCTACCACCAGACCACCACTGCTACCACCAGACCACCACTGCTTACCACCAGACCACCACTGCTTACCACCAGACCACCACTGCTTACCACCAGACCACCACTGCTAAATAAACTTAATGACTGTTATTGAAGAGAAAGTCGGAGATAAGTTCTGCATGACTAGAGTCAGGAAGTAAACCGGAAGTTAACGTGTAACGGGCACTGTGCATTTGCACGCCCGAGCTGTCCAATCAACAAACATAATAGTATCAGTAAGCAATAATAGCTGAACACTGTCAATCAAACAAAGTGCGAGTGTGAGAATAAAGCACAGTTTGTTAGTCCCGCCTCCGGCTCCTGCACATGTTAGAACACAAACATTGACGCACAGAGAATGAATGGCTGAAATAATCATAAGCCATTCAGCCTGTATCTGCAGCCTAATGCTCAGTACTTTTATAAAATTAATAGTATGTTTTTGTGCTGTAAATATGTATTAATATTTGTTTGTACCTTGGAATAGATAAATAAGTTTAGCTCAATTTGTAAATGTATTTAGCACGTGTACTTGCAGATGTAGTTTGAAATATATTTGAGAATGTTTTTGGTTGAACTATAATATTTGATTCGTCTTCTGAGAGTAATAGATGAATCGTCTTCTGTTGAAAAACTCTGCTTGTTGTTGGCGTGAGATTCCATGTTGTTTATATCATATGCTGTGATATGCATGCACTATATTTTATGTGGTACTTTGTATCAACTCAGTGACGTCACGGTAACTTTGTGTAGGCGGGCACTTAGCAATGGCGGCTTTCGGGTCGATAACTTATACGACAAGCACATTAAACAAAACCAATGTGTGTGCAATGGTTTATTTATGATATAAAATTTAAGCCACAATCGCTTCAATAAACTATACCTAAGCTACCGCCAACTTATTTAGTCGGCGTTTCATTTCCCCTTTAAGGCTTAGGCTCCAGTCAACCCGAGATGTGCACCCCCCACTTCCCCACCCCACCCCCCACCCCCCACGGTCAGACCAGCCTACTCCCTTGTGTACTAATGTTTTAACAGCAAGGATATTACTGGTTACTGGTGTGTTTACATGCTTCTGGCATCACTGGCCCTTGCATGTATCCGCTCTCTCTTAGTGAGGGCAGAATCCCTCCAGAACAGCTCACCACGCCATCACATGGCAAAAACATGCCGATAGCTATGCAGCCTACTCTTGATAAAAGTCACCAATGGTTCTTTTACATGAACCTCTCCATAGACAGTGAGAGACATGGCCGGCCTTTGATAACCCAGTTAGCTGCACTGTGGGAACAGCAAGGATATGACTAAAATTAATCATTAATCTTGTGTGTGTGTGTGTGTGTGTGTGTGTGTGTGTGTGTGTGTGTGTGTGTGTGTGTGTGTGTATAAGAGAGTGTTACCTGAAGACGTGGATTGATAGTGAAGCTTCCTGCTGTGGGGTTCATGCAGGACACGTACTGCACATTGTGGATATCCTTCAGCTGTAGCTTGCTTCTATCGTACCTAGGGAAACACAACACAACAAAACACACACACACACACACACACACACACACACACACACACACACACTCATTCAGCATGCACAGCACGTGTTTTACTAAATCCACTGGAAGATTTACTAACCTCAGCTATTTCCCCCATTTTAAATCGAACACACCCCAGACATACTGCAAAACTGAGTCTGCACTCTCTTTCCCAACCTCTGAGAATAAAATCTGCCATATTTGTCACTGTTTGCTTAATCTAATACAATTTACTGTGCAAATACCTCATACTGTAACCATCTCGACTGGAATAACACTCTGATTGCGTACATCATAGCAATTACCGGCTAATTGACATCCGCACCCACACAAGCAAGGCTCGGGGGCAAAAATATTCTGAGCAGCATTGAATCTCACATTTGTTTGTTTTAGTCTCGATAATTTGGCTCCAAGACACTGCTTTACTAATTCAGATTCTGGCTTAAGCAGGTGACCCAGACCTGTACGTCCTAATATTATTCATGCTAAATGAGAGCGTGAGAGTTTTCAGTACCAGTGACTGTAATCCATGTGCTGGCGGAGCAGAGTGTGAGGCTGCACTGTGCCATAAGCATCCACCTCCGGCATGTTCATGTCGTCAACAAAGTAAATGAGTCTCTTGCTTCCTGGAGGGCCGTAGTTCCTTCCTGCTTTCTTCTCTAAAGGTTTCTCTAAGACAGCTGTGGGAAATTACATTTAAAGGGAATAATTAATTCAGCCTTGTTTATTTTCTCAAAAGATTATATGTGTGTTCTTGTACTGTATGTGCAAACCAGACAATCACTGTGTATGGACCATCACTTTCTTGAGTTTTTCTGAGCTTCAGATATTATATAAAAATAATAATATAAAATGATCACCAAGGCAAATCACATCATGCCCAGCACTACATCCAAGCCGCCTTTTAATACAAAAGGTCTGTTACTTTTAAGAGTTAAAAAATGGTTTCTTTTGGTGTGGAAAAGATGCACTGAGGAAGCAGCAGGAATACATGGCTGCACACACCACACAGGGATGGATATCAAACCCAGCAGATTGATGAGACACAGGACAAGCGCACAGAAAAACTGATGATGCTCAAAGAAATCGCCACTTATGTTATGGTTAAACACCCCACCTCCCCCAAGTCCCCAGCAAAAAAAATTGTCTGTTATTGTCCAAACAGTAATGCAATTTCAAATAAAATCATGTCCGAAATCAGTTTCATATTCATACCTTGCAGCATGGCTGATGTGGTGTAGAAGTTGAAGGGGACATTTTTGATGGCATATTTTTCAGGGTCTAAAGATGAAAGTTTGCTGCCTACAAGCACAGATTTTCCAGTGCCGGCATTTCCTACCAGCATAACAGGCCTTCTCCTTTCCAAAAGTCGATCCATAAAGTAGCTCACCCGAATGGTCTCCGTGGTGTGGACCAGACACGCCTATAAAGCGGAAAAGCCGTTAAAACACAAAGGCATGTAAAACATACACTATTTGCTATCCTCATATTACCCAGTAAAGGAAATAAATAAGATTAAAACAATACTACAACCAACCTGTAGCGGTATGTCTGGATCCATTTCAAATTTAGGCACCATCTTAGACCATGGCTCAAACTTCTTTGTCTCTGGGTCGATGTAGTAGTCAAACACTGTGCCTTGAGTAGGAAACTTGATGGTTTTGAACTCAGTGACCCACCACTTACTGAACTCCACTCT
The DNA here is from genome assembly GCA_024760905.1 of Plotosus lineatus. Lineage (NCBI taxonomy): Eukaryota > Metazoa > Chordata > Actinopteri > Siluriformes > Plotosidae > Plotosus > Plotosus lineatus. Next base: position 39,692,807 of record CM045730.1, on the reverse strand, counting down.
GTAATCAACCAGCTGTGGAGACGTATAAATCTCAATTAAATTAAAAATGCTTGATTCTGAAAACAAATGATATAAATAATAAAAAAGCAGACAGTACTCATCATAATTATTATAATATTATTATACTAAAAATTATAATATTTATTATAATAAACTATATTATTATCATAATTATTATACTAAATACCATCTGTGGCATTGTCTTCAATAGGCCTTAATAGCTTGTACATTTTTGTGGACAAGTTGATGAACAGTGTGAGAGACATCATGTACCTGATCTTGAAACAGAGCCCCACCAAAAGCCCATATTGCAGCGAAGACAAAGTAAAGCTCATAGAGCTCTTTATGGCAGTCTGGAGGAGTGTGCTCTGGGGTCAACACACATTCTAAGAGGTGGCACAGCATCTGGACCATACTCTGCTCTGGGATCGGGATGATTTTTTTAAATCTGGAGAAAACCAATTAAATCCGTGACAACCGTGACCACTGTGAATGTGGTGCCAGTGACTGATTAGAAGAAATGATATTATAAACATTGTTCTATGACTAAATGTAGTCTATTCAGAATTTGGTCAAGACATAATTCATCTGAGGGCAGTGTTGAACACATAAAAATTATAATATGGGGTATATTCTAAATAACCACGTGTGCATCAGAGACAGGACTTCTCTCATGGGCCTCAGTTTAAAATTATTATTGTAATAAAGTTCCAAGATATTCCTAACAATAGCAGATGACTGCTCAGTCAGCTTATTTATTTAACTGCAGGCATATTTGACTTACACAAGAGCATTCATTAACAAAAACACGGCGATAATTTACTCACTTGAAAACACAAAATAGAAAATTGTTTAAGAGAAGTAGAAAGCAAGCAAATCATTGAGACCTGCTCCTGGTTTTGCATCTGTCAGTTACATTAATTAACATGCTTGCATAATTTAGCACACTATATACCTTAAATAATAATTAAATCACAGATATGAACCTATAGATCTAAATGAAGTTTGTCCGATGATGGTTGGTAAAAACCCATACTGTTCAATGAAGAAAAAAAATGTAGTGATCAAACATGCATGGGATAATCCTCACTAGGACTATTAACTGTGTGTGTGTGTGTGTGTGTGTGTGTGTGTGTGTGTGTGTGTGTGTGTGTGTGTGTGTGTGCGCGCATGTGTGTTTGTTTGCTTTATTTTCACTTCACGCACTTTACTCGATTTCCTTGATCCTGCATTCTTTGTCAAACTTATATTCAAGTGCCTGTGGTCAAAATACTTCTGAGGGAAAAAAAAAAAACTTGATTCATAAATATACTACTCAAGATGAACCAAGGTTTTTTCATGCTGAAAACAATATGCACTGCTACTCTTTCACGCATGGCATCTCGATTGGCATATTTGCAATACTTGCATAACACGACATTGTGATCAACACACTACTATTTCTGTTTTAAATAAATGTTTTATTATGTTTTGCCAAGTTTGAACTTAGTCCTGGTAGCTTCTGAAGCATGACTACAAAATTCCACCAAGAAAAGATAATCTGTCATGGAAATATATTAATAACTGTAATCATTTAGGGATACATCTCCTAAGTATGGCTCTACTCCTGCATTGAAGCAAACTCAATTGAAATGCCATATGACACAATATGATAGTGCAATGCTTGGTGCACTGTACTGTCATATTTTGTCATATCATGTGGCATTTCACTTTGTGCATTACCTTGATCTGAGAGCATCGAGGCATGGTGGGAGATACTTGTCAAACAAAATGGTCAGATTGGCTTTCTCCGACTGAATTTCTCTCCTGTCAATCCAACTGGTCACTGGTGGATTCCATCCTAAATCTGTCGGGTTGATGTATAATATGCCTGCAGGAAACATTTCATTCTGATTTGCTCAGGAATACACCAAAGTTATATTAAACAAAATAATTGGCTCTGAACAATATAGTTGCTTGTAAAAGTAATCAACCCTTCCTGGTAATCTTTGCTATTTAGTTGCCTTTCAATCTGTAATCAAAGAGTATTTCATTCTTGAACCTGTTTAATTGGACCTACCCAAGATAAGTGATGTGAAATAGAAAACTAATTACAACTTTAAAAATAAATAAATGAATAAAAATATCCACTTCCATGAAGTATATACTATGAGATCTGGTGCTGCTCCTTACCTTCTGAAGCCACATTATTAGTTGAATAAGGTTCAGATTCTCCAAAACCACTAATTAAGAAGCACCACCAAGCAAGCAACACCATTAGACCACGGACCTTTCTATAAGAGTGATGTGTAAAGTTGTGGAAAAGTTCAAGGTTAAAAACCCAGAACCTTGAAAACTCCCCAACACACCAAAAAGAGCATGAATCAGACAGTCAAAGCTAAAGCGGCTGGAAACTTCTAAGCCTTATATTTCACTGAGCTGGGATTTATGGAAGGGTAGCAAGTAAAGAAAATTAAAAAAAAGCATGATTAAAGTTTACCAAAAGGGATGAGGGAGTCTCACCAAACATACTATGGAAGATTTTCTGGTCATATGAGAGTAAACTTTAACTTTCTAGCAAGGAAAACACTGTGGTGCAAACTCAACATTCTTCATCACCCAAAGAACCCGTTCCTCACAGGAAAGTATGGTGGAAGAAGCATCTTGCTGTGGGGATGTCTTTCATCAGCTCTGACAGGGTAAATAGTCAGAACTGAGGGATTGGTGGATATTTTAAATACAGGTCAACTCTTGATGAAAAGAAATTCTCAAAACAGCTACAGCAGTTTTGCTTTGAAGAATAGTCAAAATCCTGTTGGCGAGATGTGTTCAGCTCACAGAGACATATTCCAAAAAAACATACATCTGCGATTGCTGCAAAAGGCGCAGCAAAGTACATGTTGGGGTGAATGATTATACATGCTCAAGTTTATTGGGTTTTTTTTTAATGTTCTTGCTTGCTTTACACTAACAAATATTTTTCATCTTTAAGGCTGTTGGCATGTTGAGTAAATCAACTGCTAAACCCCGACAAAGATCTATTTTAATTACAGGTTTTAAGGCAACAAAATCAGAAAAATGTCAGTGGGGTGAATACTTTTACAAGGCAATGTCTTTGGTTTTGCAATATCCTCGCTACAATATCTACGAAACATTTTATCAGTGTTTACTGGGATTTATTTTACACAATGAAGTGGAAATGAGAGGTTTTTTCTTTAAGAGGAAGTGTAACAGAAGGCATTCAGACCAGCTCTGGAGACAGTAGCAGGGGTAGCAGTGTGGAGGTGGCTTATCTCAAACACCAGCCTCATCGTGCGGTTCAGAGGAATACGTTCATTACTGGCCAGAGTCAGCACCTAGAGTTCCACACCAGCACATACACACAAGTACTCATAGTTCAGTTTGAAAAATACTATGCTGCATGATTTGAGGTTGTAGTAAGCTAACTAGCTGACAAACTATTCATTCATTCATTTTCTGAACCACTTAATCCTAATTAAGGTCACAGAGAGGCTGGCACCCATCTCAGCTAACTCTGGGAAAGGTCAGAGTACACACTGGATGGCTTGCCAGACCATCACAGGGCAGAAACACGCTGATGGCGACTCAATAGCCTACTCTTGATGAAAATCAACAATGGCTCTTTTACATGCCTCTCACCATAGACAGTGAGTGACTTGGCTGGCCTTTGATAACCCAGTTAGCTGCACTGGGGAACAGCAGTGACAACCCATTGATAGTGAGGCTTAAAAACCCGACCTTCAAATCACTAATTCTTTACCCCACCACCGGGCCACCACTGCCCAATACATAGATTAAAATAACTTTAAGTTGTCAAAGATGCAAGACAATCAGTTGAAACACGAAAACTCAAAATTCTACCTTGTTATCATCCATTACTGTATTCAAAGACTCAATCCACATTGGATCGATATCTCCATCCAGCACAATCCACTTGGGACCGGTATGGGTGATGTTGGCCAAATCACGCATGATATTAGAAAACAGACCTGAAATTGAAATACTATCATCAATGTCATTCTATAAAACAAAGGGCAACAGTGGAAGGCATGAAATGCAGAGCCAACACTCACCATCTTTCCACTCTCTGGTGGCTGGATTTATGATGCCAAAAAGCTCATCATTTGTGACAGCTTTGGGGTTAAGGTCGGCCCATACAGGCCTGCGCTTCATGTTCTGGTAGGTCTTATAGAGAGATTTGAGTACTTGTGATTTGCCCGTGCCAGCATTGCCAATTATAAACACAGAATGTCGAACAGCCAAGAGCTCCTCTAACTGAACCACCTGCAGAGGACAAATTTCACTTTTTAAGTGTAGCACAAGTAGCTTTATTTATTTATTCCCGAATCCAACAACACAGTGGAACTGAAGCAGGCGAGTCCTGACAATCAGAATCAGCTCTTGTAGGACTGTGCTGGCAGGGCTTGTCTCTCACAAGTGACATCCCTGATGAAGATCAGGCTACTCAGCGAGACCTATCTGACTGAATGCTGAACGATTGGGATAGTTCTGGAGTGTGATAAGAACAAAAAGCATTAAATGAGAGAAGCCCTGTGAGAGGAGAAAGTGGATAACGGGGGGTGGGGGTGGGAAAGACAGAGAGTGTGAAGGCGATGAAAACTACAGAGAGAAAGACCAAAAATCAAGAAAGACATAGAGCGACAGAGGGAATGTGATTGAGAGATGGCATGTTCAATCAATGGCATTGATGTTGTTCCCTATTGGGCTCTTCAGAGCTGTTTCGTTGGTTCAAAGGAAAGAATGATTGTATCTTTGAAGCAATGTCTGTGGGCTGGTTCATCAGGGACAGTGGCTACGGGTTGGGAAAAAAACTTAATTCCATGCCCCCTTCCACTTCTCCACTCGCCCTTTATTGTGCAAATCACTGAGTAAGAGGGGTATCAAAGAGCAGGACATACCTGAGCTTGAGTCAGATACCTGTGCATTTTCTCCTGAACTAAAGCAGGGGTTAAACACCTCACTCAAAGCTCAGCCTCTGCTGATGGAGCACTGCTATCCTGTTTAGGTGACTCTTTGACCTGTTCAAGATTGCACTTATTTCCCCTGGCTCTGGTGAGGGCGCCGGCACTGATATCCAAGACTCACCCTAATGCTGGAAATTAGAACTCAGCCCCAGCACCTGAGGCACGATTACACTGTAATTCCTGTTTCCTTATATTTGTCCAATATATCGAGTTTCAGACTCCTTTGACGCTAATGCCTATTTGGCACAAACACACCAGAGGGTTTTATGACTCTTAACGGAAGGTGTGCAAGAAAAGCAGAGCTGGTGAGCTGAAAATAGTGATTGCAGCATTCGGCCAGACCCTAACTCTCTCCTGATGACACCTTGACATTTTGAGCTCTTCTGAACCTCTCACTAAAGAGATATGCTCTGTAACACCTGCCAGTTATGATATAAGGTGACAGCTCTTTGGAAACTAATGGTTGCATTTAAAAGCCTATTATACTGCATGAACAAGCTGAAGCAAAGTGTAGGAGTTACCAATACAATCTCTGTCTGCTGGATAAAGCACATGTCTGTCTCAAATAGTGAACTTGAACATTTTAGTACTGTATATCATACATATACAATCTCACTGAAAAATTGAGAGTAGGTAAAATTCAGAGAGAGAAAATCGAGGGTGTCATGACATAAGAGACGGATTGTAGTGAGGTGTATGTGTGTGTGAGAGAGAGAGAGAGAGAGAGAGAGAGAGAGAGAGAGAGAGAGAGCGATAGAGAGAGAGAGAGAGAGAGATGTTTGTTCTTGTCATGTTTCTCTGAACAAGACTGGCATTTCAAGCATCTTGAGCATACTATGCAGTCTGACCTCATTCATTCATTCATTCATTCATTCATTCATATTTAGTAACCTGCAGTAGAAATGGGGACATGGTAGAACACCAAGCAAGTCGGTGAGAAGTGGAATTGGGTAAAGTGTGAGCAGTAGGACTATACTGTATATATAATATATATGTGTGGGAGTAAGGTTCTGTTGACACTGCAACAGACAAAAAAATGAGCAGCCTTGTGAAATGTTTTATATGCACTTTTTATCACCTAAATTAATTTGGTGAACAAAATGCTATAAATCCATTCATTCATACATTTTCTGAACCGCTTAATCCTAATTTGGGTCATGGGGAGGCTGCTGCCCATCTCTGATTACGCTGGGCGAAGGCGGGGTACACCCTGAACAGCTCTCCAGGTCATTGCAGGCTTCTCTGATCAATTGGCCATCACAGGGCCATCATAGGGCCAACATTCACAACCATTCATACTCACACTCATAGCTACGGGCAATTTGGAACAACCAATTAGCTTACTGTGCATGTTTTTGGACTGTGGGATGAAACCAGAGCATCCGGAGGATAACCCATGCAAACAAAGGGAGGACATGCAAGCTACACACAAAAACCTCCCAAGCTGGGAATCAAACCCAAGATCTTCTTGCTGTGAGGCGGACGTGCTAACCACGACACAACCATGACGCCCCCATGCTTGAAATGGCTTAATGAATTATTAGAGTGTCTTCCTAAATATGTACTGCATAGTATTTCCACCAAGTCTTATTTATGTATCCTAATTTACACTGATGTCTATGACAATTCAATATCAGTTTATCCTGGTCAGGGTCAGAGTGGATACTCAGCCTGGATACATTCTGCACAGGGAAGAGACACCAATCAATCATAGGGCACCATGCACAAACATACACATACTCATTTACGCATTGTGTTAATTTAGTGTAGTCACTCCAGTCACATAATTTTAGGAATTGGAAGATGGAGAACCTGGAGAATGAACAGAGAAAACTGAGGAATGTTCAAGCAAACAGGAAAATAAGTGCAAAAAAAATTAGTGATTACAATCTGAAATATAACATCTGCTTGTTGCACACCACAGCCAATTGCAGATATTCTCTCACCTTAAGCACAAAGTTATCTTCAGCCTGCAGCCTAAGGCCCAGAACAGATTTTTTAACATACTGCTCAAACTCCAAGTTCCTTTTGCGGGGGACATCTAGAGCAGGAAACAGATCTCCAATGAGACCCATGAAGACTGGAATGTCATCTGTGACAATCTTTGGCAAGTTAAAGTCTCTCAGGGCTCTCATGAGCACTTGATCCTCAGGTCGTTCTGGATCGCCTCTCTTCAGAGATCCGGCTACTACAAGCACAGACTTGATGGCTCGAAGTCCCCAGTCATAATGGTCCTGAAATATAAATGTACATCAAAGAAATAAAATTCACAATATATCAAATCCACACTTAGTAGCATACTAAATAGGATTTTGATATTTTTTAGTTAAATATATTAAGTGCTTATTTTACTTGAATGATGATGATGATGATTTCCTTTCGGCGTTTTCCCTTTATCAGGGGTCGCCACAGCGAATCATTCGCACATTTGATTTGGCATAGGTATTTACGTTGGATGCCTTTCCTGACACAACCCTTTAGCAAGGGACAGAAACACACTGACAGCTTTGCAGCTCCTCTTTCCGAAAGTCAGCACTGGTTCTTTTACATGCCTCTCACCATAGACAGTGAGATGCATGGATCGCCTTTTATAACTCAATTAGCTGCACTGGGGGGGGAGTGACGACCTTGTAAAAACTGGGACTTGAACCCCCAACCTTTGGATCAGCGATCCAGTGCCTTATACCACCAGACCACCACTGCCCCCCATGCTTACTTTACTTGAATATTACTGCCTAAAGAATAATACTGATATCAATGTGCAACAGTAGAAAATAGTCCATGATAATCACCCCCAAGTAAGAAGAAACAATTTTATTCACGAGGTACATCTGGACAAAGCTGTGATGCAACAACACAGTTGACATTTAATCAACATATATAAGTGGCAATCTAGCATGAGGTCAGTACAAGGAAAATCCAGACAGAGGCTTTGCTGTATTGACCAAATAACCGCAAATTCAACGTCAAAGGCTGAGAAAATAGTCACCAGCATCCTTTCTACATGCTACAAGCACAGTAAGATGTATAACTTCTTAAATGTAGAATGTCCAGATTTTCTTTATTAATTGTGCCTATGCATACAGTGGAGCCTCGGAATCTGAATGCTCTAGAGTTCGAACAAATCAAAATCTGAACAAAAAATCTGTGATTTTTTTTTTGGTCCCGGAAACCGGACAAAAACCGGAAGTCGAACTTTAGAAACGTGCGAGGAAAAAATGAGACCGAGAGGGAGGAAAAGTGAGGAGGAGGAAGTCTGGAAGTTGTTGCTACTATGTATTACCCTGATAAAGGTTAAAGTCCGGAAGTTGTTGATACAGTACTATGTACGTATCACCCTCATAAAGCTAAAGCTAAAACTAGCACTAAAGCACTAAAGCTAAGCTAAAGCGCTAAACCTAAGCTAAAGCGCTAGCAGCGCTGTGAACAGCTTTAACGATGAGGTCATGGGCCACTTCTGTCAGGTTTTGAAAAGAAGGCAGAAACAAGCCACGTTAGAAATGTTCTTCAAGAAAGGAAAGGGACATCCTGAAGAAGACTCATCTATGCAAAGCAGTAGCAAGAGAAAAAAAAACACCTTTGGCTGATTTACCTGAAGCTGTTATGGAAGAGAATCCGCTTCCTCTCTCCCTCTCTGTTATGGAAGGGGATACGCTTCTTCTCTTCCTCTCCAACTTTACATATGCCAACTGCTCACCGCCACAAAGGTTAAAATTCTTATCTTTATTGTTTTCATCTCCAAAGATGCAGGAGACAGAGTATGATGAAAACGGAACGGATGCACTTTATTGTTCACAGGTATGGTACTAGAGCACGGGGAAATCGTAGTCACTGTTAGAGATGCAGAAAAACACGGAAATTAAACTAAAGCGGGAACTGGTGGTGCACGGAGCTGAAAGCCAGAGAGATCACGAGGAAGAGGGACAATCTTCAAGCACTGGGATGAGCACTCTGCTAGTCTTTATAGCCCGTGATTAGGCGGACTCAGGTGTGTGTGTGTGTGTGTGTGTGTGTGTGTGTGTGTGTGTGTGTGTGTGTGTGTGTGTGTGTGTGTGTGTGTGTGTGTTTAGCGTTCCACCCGCGTGTGACTTCAACGTGCAGAGAGAGAGAAAGAGAGAGAGAGAGAGAGAGAGAGAGAGAGAGAGAGAGAGGTCAAAATCAGAGTCTCTCACAACACAGACCATAATATAGTACACTGTATTCAATATTTTTTTTCACTTCATTTTCAGACCTATAGTATGAGTTATGGTACTGTTAACTTCTGTTCAAAAGACAAGGGAATGGATTGAGATCATTTACATTATTTGTAATGGGAAAAGCGGATTCGGAATTGGAGCAAATTGGAATCTGAACAGCCATCTGGAACAGATTAAGTTCGAGTACCGAGGCTCCACTGTATATGTATGTATGTATACATACACTACAAAAAAAAAAAAGTTAAGGATATTTGTCAATAAAAAAAACTGAAATTAAAGCCAATTCACAAAACTGAAAAAAAAATCTAGAAAATTTCCAAATATCCTTAACTTTTTTTGTAGTGTACATACAGTGGCACCTCATCTTATGAAATTAATTCGTACCAGAGCCTTTTTCTTAACCTGGATTTTTTAAATGAACCGCATTTAGCAAGTAAAAGTGTGATTCATTCCAAGGCCCCCAATACTACCCCCTAAAAACCCTTTAAAAATTATAAAAGCATACCTTTTAAGATCTCCTTCTGCTTCAATATTGTACCGATGGTAAACGGGTTTGGTCATATTCCTTTGCAATATCACTCAACGGCATGCCACGATCCTGCTTCTTTTTTTCACGCGCACCGGAAATCACACGCGCCCGGGGGTGTGTGTGTGTGTGTGTGTGTGTGTGTGCGCGTGTGTTGATCATGTCTTCTTATCAGAATTATCAGAATTATAGTCTTACAAATGTTTATGGAAGGTTAAAGGCCAGGCCTGAGTCAAAAAATAAAGTTGCAATGATGAAAAAACTCATGAAACAACAGTAACTCTGTCCTTTAAACGAAAAGCATTATGGGAGATGCAGCTCCATAATAGCCAATGGGAGGGAGCTGCGCCATCCCTCCTACCCAGTGGGAGGCCAGCGGAGCGGGATGTGAGGAGATAGCCAATGGGAGGGAGCTATATCATCCCTCCGAACCAATGGGAGGCCAGCAGGGCGGGATGTTGGGAGATAGCCAATGGGAGGGAGCTGCGTCATCCCTCCTAGCCAATTAGAGGCCAGCGGGGCGAGATGTTGGGAGATAGCCAATGGAGCAACTCATGCATTGTTTGAATGTTTGAATGGCGTGTTTGAATGTTTTAATGGCGTGTTTGAATGTTTGAATGGCGTTTGGTAAGGAGAACTTGTTTCGTATACATAGACAAAAAATTTTGGAAAATGTTTTTCGTAATCTGGATTTGTCTCTGGATACGAAACAAGTTCACGTTACGAAAGTGCCATCTTAAAAATTCAAATGCGCCTTTGAAACATTCATTGCTCAAGTTGCTTTTCCATTGGTTGTCAGCTGATGTCAATTTATGCAAAAGTTTGATATCGCTCATTTGCTCATTTTTAAATTAGGCCAATATAATAATATGTTTGGACTATCAATGGCAAGTAATGATTTGACAACAATATTCTAAGTTCTTTAAAAAACCTTGATTTTACAAAGTAATAAAAACTCTTTCAATGCTTATTCAACATTGTTATTCTCTATACAGGGCATATTTTATTTAAAATTAATTTATCAAACAGTAAGTGATGATATTTTTGCCTGCAGTATATTATAAACATAAAAGTCTAATTTTATTAATGCCACTGTCAAAATGTGGTCTTTGTAGAAAAGAGATGTTGAATGGAATAAGACTCACCAGCACTTTCTTAAAAATAGTTTTACCAGTTACACATTCTTGATAACCATATGAAATGACAATGCTAGCTGTAACTACATTAAAAGAATATTCCAAAGTTTTTGTTTTTTAACCTAATCTTTATCTGCTCATCTACAGTATATAAGCAGTTGCTCCTGATAAAAACTTTCCTGCACTAACAAAATGAAAAGAAAAACGAAAACTTGAAAACCCACTGACTTCAAACAAACTCATAATAGAAGCATAAAAATGGTTATTTCATTTTATCAATAAAGGTATAAAGTATGCAAACTCGAAAAAAGTTAACCTCAAAAATATAAAGGTGTTAGCCGCCTCCAGTACAATAAAAAGTGCTTCTGCTTATTTTGCACTTTTCATGAGGAATCCGGGGAATGGAGTTCAGTTTTATCAATTCTGAATAACAAGATAACACTTAACCTCTAAATAAGTCCCTCTGGAAGTGGTCCTATCTTTCTTAGTTTAAATCCTGACACTGCTACAGCCATCTCTGGCTGCGAGCCAAGAAGCTCAATGAACTGATCAGTGTGTGAGACAGATAGTATAGTCTTTACTCCCCTGCTACATCATATCACGGTGACAATGGTTAATCGTGGCTATCTGTGAGGTCATATGCATATGTGCAAAAGGGCAGATCATTCATTTAGTCTGTATCTGGGACCCTGTACTCTGAGCATCAGTTTGAAAATATTCAATTGCTACCTTGCGTCACAGTCCAAAATTGTCAACCATAATTACCTATCCACTACTGATGCATTAGAGGGGTATTTGTTTGGAAATCACTGAAGTATGTTGAGGGTTTGAGTTCTATAGCAGATTCTTCAATCTTACCTGTTTCGAGAGAAGTTCGTTGCAGAGCTGGTAGAGTGTGATGAATTTCCTGGCCAGCAGTCTGGCCTCAATAAAACCTTCTGCTACCAACCTGATCTCACAGATGAGTTCAAAATCTGGCACTACCATAGCACAGGGCCTGAAAGGAATCATGAAAAAAATATTCACACATATATATTTGTAGTATTTGTGTGTGTGTATACATACATACATATATATATATATATATATATATATATATATATATATACAAAAATAAAAGGACAGGACAAAGACTTTCTATTGAAACTCCATTTATTTAGTGATAAATGGAGTTTCAATAGAAAGTCTTTGTCCTGTCCTATTATTATTGTTATTTGCTCTACCAAAAAGTATTGAGCACTCTCCTACGGAAGGATCTACTCAGAAAATCATATATATATATATATATAAACTGCTGTGAAAGAATACCCAAGGGACCTGGAATTGTTACACAAAACAACACAAGAGAAGTATGTTTTCATTGTGGAATGAATAAAATATCTTTTTCCCATAACAGCATATTCTAATGGATTGTACTTTATTCCTCTTCTACTTGTATCACAGTAATTTCCCGGCACTGACATGTTTGCATTGAATACTTACCGAAAGAGGGCTTTCAGGTTCTCAGGCAGTTCTGTCCTGCCGGCATATCCTGGATTCATTGTAATAAAAATACCAACAGAAGGGACCAGGTTCACGTCTTCACCCATGAAGTTGAAGCGTTTCTTCTTGTCCCGAATAGCATCCTGGATACATTTTACCTAGTAATATCACATGACATGTTATGAATCATATTTTAGGATCACTGAAATGATTGTAGGTACTATTGGTATATTTTGCAACTTTTTTAAAATTGATAAAATAACTTGTCACTTTTTTTTATAGCAGTAGTTGAGTGGGTTGTGCTCACACAAGACTGCATTGATAAATGTATTCACTCCATTTATGTGCCAAGCTTCTTCAAGTAAATAAGTTGAGGTGAAATGAGCACAAAGCTTGGAATGCTTTTCTTTTCATCAAGGGAAATCACAACATTTTGCTTTGAGTGTAACTCAAACATGCAAAGCAGACATCGCATAGCCATATGCACTCATCAAGAATAGCTGATTGCTAAGTGAAAGCAAATTCTGCTGCACATAAGATCAGAAAAGTATTACATGGGAATGGAATCTGTTGCATCCCACATCAGAAAATCATATTGTATAATTTATTCCACCTGTGTGGCAGCATACGGAAAGCAGTTTGGTGGTTGATAAATGCAAAGTATCAGAATAAACGCCCTCGCACCACTCTATGATGCATTCTGGAGGGAGAAAACCGAGGCAATAGACCATTATAATGTTTCTGTTATGTAGGCTATCACAGAGCTGGTGTTCTCCATATTCATAAATCTACATTGATGTTATATCTTCGAGGTGAGCAATACAACTAAATAAAGTATAAAATCAAAGTATGTTTTGCTCCAAAGGAAAATGAATTTACTTGAAAATCCTGCACAGTTTGAGAGGGAACTAGAGAAGAATCAGTTCGAAATCCCAAAATTCGACTAGCAACGTTTAGGAGGAAAATAAAGTGTTCCATATTAAGGAGCCCATTTACTACTAGTGCTGTGCCTCTCATAGTGAAGAACTGAGCCGGACTAATTTGTTTCAATATTGATATGTGTGCTGGCCTCCTTCTGTTTGTTTTTGTCAAAGCAACAGTTCTCACATACAAAACTAAAACGCTGTGTATTCTCTCATGCTGTCTGCAGTTGGGCTTAAATAGAATGGATTATCAAACAATCCACCTCCTCCAAACAGCCACTTTGTATTGCAAGTTCACAGGAAGAGGGGGCACATTAACGCCACAGCACTGCTACTCTGCTGTTCTTAAACTTATTAAGATTATTCTTTCCAAGCACGGCCCGAAAAAGAAAAAACAGAGCGTTGATTCATTATTCATCACAGCACTGAAAATCCATTCATTTCTCTGACATTTTGAGAATACAGACAGTGGCGTTAATGCTTAAACAGAGTCCACCTTTGCTTTCATTCTCAGCTATCTCTGAGTCACCAGTCGCTGAATTGTGCTGTTAAACACGGTTGTTTTGATCTGTTGTAGCACAGTTCTGGGAAAAATATGCCACCAAACACAGTCATTCACAACTCTATAAAATTATCCATCATCAGGGTAGATTATGTCTGCAGGCAGGTATTTGTGACTGTGTAATTAAGATTTAAGTTTTCATGTAATTTCTCTAGAATGTGCTACATAAAAGTCTGACAGGCACACTCTAAAAGCAAACGTTACGCAAAAAAAAGGCTTTTGTAGCTGCTAATTAAACGAATCGAAATTTTACCCAGTGGTACTTCACAGGTTTGTCTGCAGCATGGAAGCTTCTGATTTTTTTTTTAAGCAGTTGGGTGTGAAAAGTGTTGTCTTGGTTGTTAAGGACCGGGAGCTCTGAGGATTTCTGACCAGGCCTATTGGAAAGGTTCAATGCTGCGCAGATTTATGCCGAGTGATTAGATTTATTGGAGATTGTATTAAGCCATGAACTCAAATCCCAATCAATCAAAACATCACAGATCATGAAATAAATTCAGAAATGTTATTATAGGGGTGACACGTTAGCGCACTTGTTAGCACATTTGCCTCAAGAGCAAGAAGTTCCTGGGATATATGCTCCGGTGTTACTATGTGGAGTTTGCATGTGCTCCCTGTGTTTGTGTGGGGTTCCTCTGGGTACTTAGTTTTCCTCCCACAGTCCAACAGTCCAAAAAACATGCTAATCACCTCTACAGTGCTGTGCAAAACTGGTTTTTTTGTTTTTGTTTTTTTTTTTACATTTTTTTTTACCTTTGTCACACAACTTTTTCAGATCATCAAACAAATTTAAACATTACACAAAGATAACCCAAGTACTCAAAAAAAAAATGCAGTTTTCCTGTTTTGATTTCATTTGTTAAGAGGAAAAATCCTACCCAAAATTACCAAAATTACAGAATCTCTGGGAAAAGTAATCTCTAATCACCCCCCCCCCAAAAAAAAAAGGTGAGGAAATTGTGATTAAGCCGATTATTGAGGAAAACTGAGTTCAATTTCATGGCCACACCCAGCCCCGATTGCTGCCAGACATTTCCAATCAGGAGATCCTTAACATAAAACTGTCTGACAAAATGAGGTTGGTCATACTGAACACCCATCGCCATGCCGCGGTCGAGTGAGCTTCAAGAGCAAACAAGAAAGAAGATTATAGAGATGTCTCAGTCTGGGAAAGGATACAAAGTCATTGGTAAATCTTTGTGACCACAGCGGACCACTTTCAGAGCCATTATCCACAAATGGAGAAGGCATGGCACGGTGGTGACCCTTCCCAGGAGTGGCCGACCTACCAAAATTACTCAAAGAGCATGGTGCAGACTAACCGAAGAAGTCACAAAGGATCCAAAAACCACTTCTATACAACTATAAGCCTCACTTGCCTCAGTTAATGTCAATGTTCATGACTCCACCATAGAAAGACACGAGGCAAAAATGGCATCCATTGAAGAGTTTCGAGACGAAAGCCAGTGTTGACAAAAAAGAATATCAAGGCACGACTCACTTTTGCCAAGAATCATCTTGATCATCCCCAAAGCTTTTGGGAAAATGTCCTCAGGACTGATGAAAGTGAAGTTGATCTTTTTGGGAGAAATGCATCCCGCTACATCTGGCACAAAAGGAACACCGCATTTGATAAAAAGAACATTGTGCCAACACAGTGAAACATGGTGGTGGAAGTGTGATGATCTGGGCCTGCTTTGCTGCTTCAGGACCTGGGCGACTTGTCATGATTGATGGAACCATGAATTCTGCTTGATACCAAGAAATCCTGGTGAAGAATGTTCGTCCATCAGTTTAAGACCTCCAGCTAAAACGCACCTGGGTTCTGCAGCAAGACAATGATCCAAAGCGCACCAGCAAGTCCACTTCTGAATGGCTAAAAAAAAGAGCAAAACGAGGGCATTGTGGAGTGGCCTAGTCAAAGCCCGGCCTGATCCCTATTGAGATACTGTGGCATGACCTTAAAAAGGTTGGTCATGCCTGAAAACCATCCAATGTGGTTGATTTTTAACAATTGTACAAAGAAAAGTGGGCCAAAATCCCATCACAGTGATGTGAAAGACTCATCACCTCTTATCACAAATGCATGACTGTAGTTATTGCTGCAAAAGGAGGTTCAACCAGCTATTCGATTTAGAGGCAATTACTTATTCACATGGGCCCTTGTAGGTTCAGATGGTTTTTTCCCCTTAATAAATGCAACTGGCACTGAAAACTGCATTTTGTGTGGACTTGTGTTTTATCTTTGTATAATATTTAGATTTGCTTGGTCTGAAATGGATGACCGTGAAAAACATGCAAATAATGTCAGAAATCGGCCAAGGGGACAAATACTTTAGGTGTGAATGTAAATGGTTGTATGTGTGTTGGCCCTGCAATGGTCTGATAGGTTGTTTGAGTTGTATCCCACCTTCACCCAGAGTCGTCTGAGATAAGCGCCAGCAATTCTAATTAGGATTAAGCGGCTTAGAACATGATTGTTATCAGAGCAACTAACATGCTGTTACTAGTGGTCCTTGCTTAAGAATTGGTAGATAAGACTGTAAGGAGAAACACACGAAGGAAAGGTAGTTACCTAAAGTAAGATTTCTTTCTGCATAGTTCCAGGTTTCCTGAAACACTTTTATTTTAGGCATGTATGATATAACAATTTAATCCTCTCTACATAATTTTACATTGCCGCAGTATCCTATGACATTTACTCAGATTATGTTGTATTATCAGACTTGCCAACCTTTACACATTTTGTGTAGGAGATATGAAATATAATATCAAGGTACTTTCGTACAAGCTCCCATACAAATACACTCAGAAATAGCAGTATCTTTCTCTCCGGTAAAGAATAAGGCACGATTCCTTTGATTTCCCATGTGTTTTGAATTCTTCGATAGTAACTGATACTTCCCTCATCTCATATGGTTTGTCTGAACTCGCAGAGCTCCCTTATTTTATATCAGAATAATAAGTATTATATCAAGCTAACATCAGTAAAGAATATTTTGTAGAGATGCAGGCACAGTGAATGGCATGCACCTTACCTCACAGCAACAATATTCCAGGTTCGAGCTCTTTCCTCGGTGTAGGTTTTCCTGTGCGGAGTTTGCATGGTATCTGTGCTTCCTTGTGTTTCATACCACAGACCAAAGAAATGTACATTAGGCTAATTTAATATTTTTGAATGCCCCTAGTTGTGAATGTGAGTACGAATGGTTATGTGACTGTGTTGACCTTGCAATGGACTGGCAAGCTGTTCTGGGTGTACCCTGCCTTTGCCCAGAATCAGCTTGGATTGGATTCAGCTTCTCTGGGACCCTAAACAAGATAAGTGGTATGGCTACTGTATGAAGGAATATTGGAGATTCTCATGAAATATTTTGCTTTAAAATGGTTGAAAACATCACTTATATGTTTCAGTTAATAGGCAAAAAAATGCACATTTGACTTAGATTTAACAGGCTTACAGAGATGTGCCAAATCTATAATTTTCTATAAGTAATCTTCATGAAAATATGAAATAAAAAGTGATTAAACATGTCCATTTTTGCTCAGACTTGTCAAACACTTTGAGAGGCAGATCAAGAGTGACAAATATTAGTTGAGTTGACATTAAGTTATGATTTGTGAAGAGATTATATTGCATGTGTACTTTTGTTTATTTATTTATTTATTTTGCTCTTTATTGTGCATTCCCGCAGAATGATGTAAAAATCCATCATGTTCATTTCCAATAGTATATTTTGTTCATCTCCACTACTAGCAAAAAGTTCCCAATTGTACAGCTGATCAAATTATTATGCATTCATTCACTCTGCATAAAACTTTCAACCTGATTTGATGTAAATACTTTGCTTTGTTTAGGTTAATTATTTTAGATGACCACACCATTCTTCCAAATTACTTTCCAGGAAAATTGCAAGCATAGCAAGTCAACATTGTGTATGTTGACTTACTATGTAGTTCCAGTGTTAATGAGATGCTAACACAAGGTGAAAACTCACCTGCACTGCAACCACAGACAGCACCTCCACGGAGATCCTGTTAAATTCGTCGAAGCAGCCCCAGGCTCCTGTCTGAGCCAGGCCTTTGTAGATGTTGCCACAGGACTAGGGGATAGGAAAGACAAGCTTGAAAATGCAGACATGGTAATAAGTTAAAGATTCTACTGAATCACTTCAGAACAGATGATGGTGAACAGATGCATTGCAATGACTGAACCATAGGTACATGTTGATGTTCCGTTGTATCATCCAAGTCATGAGAATTCTACATAATTAGCATTTCTTCCATGGCCAATAAGCATCATGGTGTTGGCTAAAACATGATGTGAATAGGGCAGTAGTGGCCTGGTGGTAAGGTGCTGGATTGCTGATCCTAAGGTTGGGGTTCACGCCCCACTGTCAGCGGGTGTCACTGCTGTGCCCACAGTGCAGCTAACTGGGTTATCAATGGCCGGTCATGTGTCTTAAAATCTATGGTGAGAGGCTGTAAAAGAACCATTGCTGATTTTCGACAAGAGTAGGCTGCGTAGCTGTGCGTGTTTCTGCCCTGTGATGGCCTGGCGAGCTCTCTAGGGTGTACTCTGCCCCCGTGTTAGCTGAGATGGGCGCCAGCCTCACCGTGACCCCAATTAGGATTAAGCAGTTCAGAAAATAGATGAATGAATGAATGAATGAATGAATAATGAGAATAACAGAGCCTTTTTACACACAATAATGTTAAAAACCAAGGGAAGAAGGCATCTGACACAAATCAGTGTTGATTGATTGTGGGTAGGTGTGATCATAAAGTCACATTTTCACTTGTTTTTTTTTTTTTTTTTTTTTTTTTCCGTCTCTTTGGATATTTTCTCTCTCTCTCTCTCTCTCTCTCTCTCTCTCTCTCTCTCTCTCACACACACACACACACACACACACACACGCACACACACACACTCTGACCAATATCATACTGCAGTGTACAACCAAGCCAGTAATGATGCAGCAGTCTCGACAGGTACAAGCTGGATAAAGAGATTAGTGCTGTGTCTCTATTGACTGTCATATTATATGGCTTTTTCTCCCGACTAGTGAATACAGCAATGAGCGGCAACGAGGCCAGAATACTGACGAGATAGGTGACATGGCTTAGGAGGTAAATAAGCCTAGGCACCAGAGCTTTACTAATCTCCTGGCCTCCGTGTTGGCAAAGGACAGCTTTGCTTTGCTTTAATACACAGCTCAGGAAATGATGGACGAGTGAAGAAAATAGGAATGAAGAAATAAAGGGTGAGAAAGAAAGACATGAGCTAGGTAGAAACAGCATTTAAAAAATATGCATGCATCAGCAAACCTGCAGTGAACTCGACCCTAATTTCCTCCTCATTAAAACAACACACTAAGAGCGATGCTTGGGGTGAATGCAGATGCAAAACGATAAGGGAACAAAGAAATAATAAATGACTAAAGAATATGTAGACATACCTTGTAGTCCATCTGCTCAGAGCAGTTGAAGACGTACACCATGATACCGAGCGCTCGGCCAAGGTCCTTGGTGGTCTCGGTTTTCCCAGTGCCTGCCGGACCAGCTGGGGCTCCACTCATGGATAGGTGAAGGGACTGGGTCAGTGTAATGTAGCATCTGTGATAGTCAAATATAAGAAATGCAGATATTTATGATATTTGGTTGAAATATTTGCCAGGTTTTTCAGGTTTTTTTTTTTACTCTGACACAGTGCAGTCGTACTTACCACTGTTTTTCTTTCATAAAATGATCTCCTAATTGAGTTGTATCTAAAAGTAAATGCCTGTGGATGCTGCCCATTTGTTCTCAGGAACATTTTTCCCTAATGACAGTTTATGATTATAGGAAGCAATCACCTTACTTGCACCTTTAGAGCCCTAATGCATAAATGCATAATGGTGCCATCTGCGCTGCTAGCATTCCTTAGTACACTCATCTCAACATGGATGAAAGCCATTCTGACATGGTCAACAGAGTATTCCAAGAGCTATGAAACCCCCACCACCATATGCTTGGTAAGACGCAGCACCATTGATTTCTGCTTCAAAGACATGCATTTCCGCTTTGTTGTTTTTCAAAGATATCCAGCATCCATTTGGGGCATTTTAAGTATAAACACCTTGCTGAAGAGCTTGAGCAACCTGCTATCTACTTTTAACAGGAAAGTATTTAATGGAACATTTTGGGCTCTGAAGCTTGTGAAATCTTTCTGAAGTTTATCATTTCTATGAACTTTGATTTGCACTCACTGAAAAACACTTCTATGTCCAAGGTCGAGGAATTTCCACTATTTGGCAGAGGCCTTTTTTTAACAAAGTAATTGATGATATTGAATTCACTTGTCAGTGGTCCCGTTGTTTTTAATGTTATGGAGCTTAAAAACATGATTACTGAGATATGATGTGAATATCATTGACTAGTATATACCAAAAAAGAATGGAACAAATCCAATGTTTGCAACCATACAAAGGTTGCCATTTCAGTCTCGTGATAGTATGAAATCATAAGAGTAGGACATTAGTCCACCAATTCCAAAAGGCAAGCTAATGGCAATAATAACATTATACATCTCTGAAATGTACAAATCAAATACAAACTAGTGAACACAGCATGCTTCAGATTACATACATCAAACAAGAGTCAGATTACACATACAAAAAAAGTACGGCTCCATGCCATCATATGCAAATTAGTTCCATATTACTGACAAAAACGCAGGGTGATTAAGTGATTTTTCGCTACCTTTATAAGCAAAAGGTATCTGAACACGCTGTGCACCGCAGCTTGCTGTGTATAGGGCTGCCTAGCCGCTGTTCTTTCAGGTGGTGTTAATATTATGGCTGATCGTTATGTGCGTATATTGCACTGTAGAGATCTCTGTACACAAAGGACAAGGCTGAAAATCAATTTTTCGATTTCTATGATCTTCAGGCCCACAGGTGGCTCTGCATTAAAAACAGGCATATTCTTACATATAAATCCCAATATGGGCTGAGAACAATTTCCAGAAATCATTGTGTGTAAACACAGTTTGGGGTGCCATCCACAAGTGCTGATTAATCCTTGATCAGGTAAAAAAAAAGCCATATGTTCACTTGATGCAGAAATTCTGCTGTCTTCTCTGGTCAAAAGCTAATTAAAAGTAGACTGAGGCCAAGTGGGAAACGGTTTTGTGTTCAGCCGAATCTAAATTTAAACTTTATTTTGGAAAATATGGACATCGTGTCCTCCAGACTAAAAATGAGATGCAGTATCTGGCTTATCAGCATTCAGTTCAAAAGCCTAAATCTCTGCTAACTCTTTTCACAAACAGTCATTTCTGTAAGTATTTGTGAACCTAAGCAGTTATTTCTATGAAATAATCATGCCTGTCTTAATGCAGAGTTGTGTGCAAAGAGAGTTCCCCACAATCTCTGAATCTTTTGATGATGCTATGTACGATGGATTTTGAGATATGTGGGGAGGAACATTGTTTTTCAATTTGTAGACAGCTTATTTTAGAGACTAGTGAACATCTGGGTGGTATAATAAACACGTCCGACTCACAGCAAGAAAGTTCTGGGTTCAATTCCCGAGCTGATGCATTTTCTGTGTGAAGTTTGCATGTTCTCCCTGTGCTCATTCTCCCTGTACGAATTTACACTGGGTACTTTTGTTTCGTCCCACAGTCCAAAAACATGCTCTTTTGGTGAGCTGGCCCTAGATGTAAAGGGAAGTTTAATGGTTGTGTGCATTGCTCTGCATTGGTCTGGAGACCTGTTTAATGCATAACCCCCCTTCACGAAGTGTTGGCTATGATAGGCACCAGCCTGCCCACAAAAACCTAAGGTTAAAGCTGCTTTGCAAGTAAATGAGTGAGTAATTGAGTGAGTGGTGAACGTTTGTGCAGATGGTCTCTTTATTTCCAATCATGTCACTAACCAAAATGTTCCTCCAGGTATTTCTTTTAAGTACCACTTACTTATCCTGTTTTCTTTGTTGTTGTTTTTTTTAGATGTGTTGCTGCCATCAAATTCAAAATAAGCTAATATTTTTTTATGAAATAGTAAAATTTATCACTTTCAATACCTCATACGTTCTCTATGTTTTATTGTTATAATACAGGTTACTTTTATGTAGCTACTTTAAATGTACTCTCATCAGGTACATTACTAATGTGCTTTACACCGGGGATTTAACTCAGTTGGCTTTATCCTCCGGAAGGTCAGAGTTCGAATCCGGCCGCGTCATACCATGACATTAAAATTTGGTAGTTGTTGCTTCCTGCTTGGCGCTCAGCATCAAAGGACAGAACAACACAATAACTGGTGCCGCACAGTGGCGACAGGTGCCTGGAGCACAAAAAACACCAAACGGCGCTTTGAGCATAATATTCAGTATGGATAAAGCGCTATATAAATCTACTACAATACAAAACAATCATCTACATCTGAGATTGGTGCCACTGCATTGAGATGTGTATTTCTGCAGTAGTGATGTATTCAGCAAGTACCTTTAATACTTCATGCATATTTAAAACAAGTACTTACTTTTATTTAAGCAGAAACATTACTTAGGTACTTTTACTTTTAGTAGAGTACACATTTTTGCTTAAATATTTATATTTGATTAAGTGAAGTCTTTGAGTAGTTTTCCACCACAATTCTAATTTTGAATATGCTCATACTGAACAATCCTTTAGCACACTTAGTATGTTAGCTTTTACTCCTTTAAAGCCGTATTCTGTAATGATTTATAAGCCTAATCTGGTGTCACCAAAAAGATCCTAGCTCTCTTTTGAATTTGGTACCTCTTGAGGTTTCTTCCTCATATCATCTCAAGGGCATTTTTCTTGCCATTGTCACTTCTGGCATGTTCATTAAAGATCTAGATCTAAATCAGGATTTATGCAAAGTAGATTTCAATGTCTATTGTTAGATGTGCTGGGCAAATTAAATTGAAATGAATTGAAAATGTTTTTTTTTTTATTATGAATCCTTTGAGGGATGGGGTGGGGGTATTTGAGTAAGCAAAAGCAAAAAGCAAAAAACTGTCACTGCTGTGGGAGTTTGGTGTGGGAGGCTGTGAGAAAATACTGTAACAGGAAAGTGATATTACATCATATAATATAAGAAGTTACTGTGAGGCAATATTCAAATGTCTTCTGTTATTACACTGGTTTAACGCAAGAATCTCATCGGGAATACAAATTTGGGGCATTCAATTTAAAAGACACATCCTTTTAAAAGTGTAATTTATGTTTTTATGTTGTTTAATTGCTTTGTTTTATTTAATCTCCACACCAAGCAGTTAATAATTCATTCATTCTTCCATCTTCACCTTGGTCAATATAATAGCGGATCCAGTACTTATGGCTAGAACCAGAGTTTTGGTAGCAATACAGTCCACACTGTACAGGATACCACTCCATCACATAGCACTGTGCACACATAAATTCACAGTCAACATAGTCGGACCATCTACCAGTGTGTTTTTGATATGTGGGAGGAAATTGGAGAACCTGTAGGAAACCTACACATGACATGCAAAAGTCCACACTGACAGTAATCCACTGTAACACTAGAAACTAAGTTTAGAAGAACTTGAACTTTTTAAGAGATTGAAATTCAACACTTTAAATTCTTAACATAAATAAGACCCGCATCACCCTCATAATTACTTTCTTTTCCAATGAATTGTACTGAGAAATTCATTGTAGATACTGCCTAATCTGCCTTTTTGATCATTAAATGCACAAGGCTGGATTTAAGGGCAAATATTTTTTAATTAGTGGGTATTACGGAGTCAAATAGATTTTTGCAGTGTACTTTAACCTCACTCAAGCACAGCTCTGAGTGAAAAAAGAACTTCTCACCAATATCAATCTAATTTTAGACTTTAGACATGAAATTTGCAGAAAGTTCATATCAAACTTGCAAGAACCTCTGTTTGGCTTACCTGTCTGTAAGCGGCGTGATGACGAGACGTGGCGTGTTTCCCAGGTACTCATAGGAGTAGAGAAACTGGGCATCACAGATGTTGGCGAAGCAGTGCCTCTCCCTCTCATCCCAACGGTGGCGCAGTTGGGACAGCCATAAGAAAGCCTGTGAGTTATCCACCTGAGAGCAAAGGAACACAGACAGGGACTCAACCCAGATCTCTTACAAAAGTTGTACAAAGTATTTTATAGTTATTAGAAAAACTACAACTGCTAACAATTCTAACTTTTCATAACACTCTGGTGCGTGAGAACCAATTTGCAACTGCCAGACCGTGTTCAGTTGATACTCTGCACCATGCAAGGACGGTGATTATGGAGGATTAAAGGGGAGAGAATGTAACACCTGAATGATGAAGAGAAATTATCCCGAGGCTAAGCCAGTCTCTTCACTTTACTTTCATTCGGATTTCTATTTGACTTAGCAGTCATTACTCAATTAATTAAAAAAAAGAGAAAAAAGAAAAGAGCACAGTGCCACTTTCTGCTAAAATAATCATATGGAATATTATTATAATGACATTGCATATTATATGCATATTTCTTAATGAAACTGCATTCCAAGCCCCACGTACTGAACAAGCTCATGCAGTATTGGTTCTGTAATTTCACTCTCTGTATGCTGACTGAGACAGAATACACAATGATTCTGCAGCGACCACAGCCATCCCACTATATAAGGGTAGCAGATGACGTTTAGGTCGATGGTAGCACCTTCTGTTCAATGATCTTTGCTACTACGTCTCTGGCATGGACATCTATTGTGCAGATGGTCATGATCTTCTGTCTGTCTCCAGGACTGAGCTGCCCAATCAGCATGGTGATAAGCATGTTTAGCTGGTTTACTTGTTTCTTATAAAACTCCTTCATCGCATTCTCATATCCTTCCTCAAGCCTGTTGAAGGCAATGTTGACGTCAGTGGACCACCAGATCTGAGTACAAGTGAGTGCAACCTAAAAAGACACACGTAATATCATTTGGAAAGATAAATAATTTAGTACTAGAACAGCTATAAAGGTAGAATGGGTTGGGAAATCATTCGACATGGTAAATGTTAGGAGCTGTTTTTCTCCCCAAGTTTTTGCATATAGAACTGGAATTATCACCTAGCAGTTATAGTGAGAGAAAGGTGTTGAGTCAAGAAGCAGTGCTGGGATGGTGTTGGTGGTATTATGACAGAGAGATGTATTAGTTTGCATTAAATGTTGATTTGCCGAGTTAGTCAAGAACATGCGGGTCATATTGTTTCATAAAATAAGTATAAACATTCTCAAGATATTGCTTTTACAAGAAACCCCCAGAGAGATATACATGTGTATCTATTGTATGTACATATGAACAAAACACCATAAAACATAACACCGCCAGCCCTGGCTATAGTTGTGTGTGTGTGTGTGTGTGTGTGTGTGTGTGTGTGTGTGTTTTATATATATATATATATATATATATATATATATATATATATATATATATATATATATATATATTAAAATATATATATATATATATATAGTATTATAAAATATGTATAACGAAAATATAAAATAGGTATATACTCTGATTTCTGCTCCTGCTTAGAGTGAATGCACTGTAACTAGCCACACCTCTTTTGGAAACTACACTATAACTAGCTTATCCTGTGTGAACTACATGAGGCACTTTCTTTAATCAAACTGATAATAACTTTACTGACTACACAAAATAGATTAATAGATTAATAATATCAAAAATTGTGAAAATAAAGTTTAAAGCATTGTTGACCATAAACCCATGTGTTTTGTGTTGTCATCAGGCCTGAGGAGTCAAGGTAATGTTGGGGCGGAGGTGTGTAAACTTGATCACATGAGAATTTCTTTATTTGAATTGCAATGTAATCCTGTCTTTGCTCTTAATATTGAGCGGACACAACATTAAAAGTTAAAATATATCAAAAACTTACAAACAAAACTATATACATACATACAAAACAGCATAAGCTGTACCTATTATTTATTTTTATTTTTTAGTTATTTATGTTTATCCCCCTAGTGCGGCTAACTGGGTTATCAAAGGCGGGCCATGTCTCTCACTGTCTATGGTGAGAGGCATGTAAAAGAACCATTGCTGACTTTCGTAAAGAGTAGCTGCAAAGTCGTCAGCGTGTTTCTGTCCCTTGCCAAAAGGGAAGTGACAGGAAGGGCATCCGACGTAAAAACCTCTGCCAAATCAAAATGTGCGAATCAGATGATTCGCTGTGGCGACTCCCGAGTAAAAGGGAAAAAGCCGAAAGGAAGACAGACAGTTATTTATGTTTATCATTTATTTTTTGAAACTTTTTATTAAAGATATGATAAAAAAAAAAATAGGGGCAGTGGTAGTCTAGTGGTATAGGGTGCTGGATCACTGATCCAAAGGTTGCGGGTTCGAGTCCCACTCTCCACAAGGCTGTCACTGTCCCCTCCGGTTCAGCTAACTGGGTTATCAAAGGCGGGCCATGTCTCTCACTGTCTATGGTGTGAGGCATGTTAAAGAACCATTGCTGACTTTCGTAAAGAGTAGCTGCAAAGTCGTCAGCGTGTTTCTGTCCCTTGCTAAAAAAGGGTTGTGACAGGAAGGGCATCTGACGTAAAAACCTCTGCCAAATCAAAACGTGCGAATCAGATGATTCGCTGTGGCGACTCCTGAGTAAAAGGGAAAAAGCCGAAAGGAAGACAGACATGATAAAAAAAAAATTCACAAGCATTAAAAAGTACCTTCCAGCATGTTACCTTCAATATGTTTCCTTGTGGTTTTCCCTCATTCTAGAGAACATTTATTTGTGAATGTTAAGGGACTGTTTTAGTATATTAGTACATACCTGAGCTGGAAAATCAAACAGCCACTGTTCTCTTGGTTTGTCCTCATATGCTACAATAGCCGCTGTCATTTTGTGGCGAACAGCAGTACGCATGGAATCCATAACCCTGTTCAACCATAATTCAACCTGCAAAACAAGTTATTTTACTTTATCCATGCATTATCATCATTAAAGTACAATTCTATATATATATATATATATATATATATATATATATATATATATATATATATATATATATATATATATATATATATATATATATATATATATATATGTGTGTGTGTTCTTTCTGGGTCAAGAGTAAGCTGGTGCCAATCCCAGGTACCTTGGGCAAGAAGCGGGGTACACAAAGTACGAAAGAGTATTGCAAAGGTTGGCTAGTGCTATTTAACACTAACACAAACAACCTTTCAGATTCACACCAGGATAATTCAGAGTAGCCAAATGCCCTAATGAACACATATTTGGAATTTGGGAGTAAAATGAATTGCCCTCATAAAGCCCATGCTAGCACAGAAGAACTTGCAATGTCAACAGAGAAATTTTCTTTTCCCAGATTCAAACACAGACCAGTTGGGTCGTTACAGTGCTAACTACTGAGCAATACACACCTTGCTGTAAAAAAAAAAAAAAATATATATATATATATATATATATATATATATATATATATATATATATATATATATATATATATATATATGTATAAATAAATAAATAAAATTTTCTTAATTTTTATTTGGAGCCATTCAAGTGTAAGTGGTCAACCAGATAGAGTCAGAATTCATCATCTTGAGGAATTGGTTTATTTGAAGAAAAGCTGGGCATCACATAAGACTGGGCATAGATAGGATGCCAGTCCTTCAAATACATTCACACATCCATTCTCAGTTAGTGGCAATTTACCTCAGCTAATCTACCAACTGACATTTTTTAATAAATTACCCAAAACCATGGAATCCAGATGAAACCCACACATACATGAAGAGGCATGCAAATTAAGAGATTCTGGTTGTTATAATATTTGTGTGAGATGTAGTGTATGTGTTATAGCATTCACGGTTATTATAACACTAACACATTTTAACAACATTTCATAATAATAAGTCATGTTATGGAATATATCACTATATGATGTTATGTGATTAGTATTGGGTGAATATACCTGACCAGTGCAGTCGCAGGACTCATTGAAAGGAACATACTCATCCTCCTTGCTATACATCCCCAGCCCCAATTTAATAAGGTTGCCATCCCCATCATTCTCAAACTTCATCTTTGCCATGTTGTAGAATAACTTAGACAGATGCCTTTGAACCTAAGAGCAGATAACTAAAAGATCAACTAAAAGCATAATCTTTGCTTCAAAAAATTTGCAAATCATCTGCCATAACATTGGAGAATGTGTTTTCAACTCGACTAAGCACATGAGCAATGATCAACACTGCCATCTAGAGCGTAATATTGAACACTGCATACAAAGTCAAAATCACTGAAGATGAAAACCCTAAATATAAAGCGGGTGTGTGTTACCTTTTGAGGGTCAGTGCTATTAGACAAAATGTCCAGCAGATCAGCAGATGAGATGAAGTAGAACCTGGGGAAAGTGAGTCGCTTGGTATCCAGATATTCAGCCAAAGCCTTTTCACAGAGAGCTAGCCTGCAGGAAAAAACACTATAACGATAAGGTGTATTTGTTGCTTGAACTTTCAAAGCTGACTGAAATGCAGCCTTAGGGTTAATAAATGATATGAATGGTCATGCTACATTCACTCCCATAATGCAGTGCTGTTAAAGTGTGAGCAACTTTCAAAAAGCAGGAAAAAGAAGACATAAAAACAAGGGATGCACCTGCCCTGGATGTCTTCCAGTTTGTTGTACAGGCCAGGTTTATTGGTGGCCTCCACAACGTTGGGTGTTTTATTAGCATCATAAGCCAACTCTTTGAAATCTGTGTCAATGCTTTCAAAGCGCTGGGAGTCCTGCAATATATTCATGAGAGAATTACAGCAGTACAATAATAACCAAAATTACTAGCAAACATCTGTGTTCCTGGTTATTAGAATATCGTGATAATTATCTAGACGGATTCAGCCCAAAGCATGGTTTTCAAAAGACAAACATTTTCATCTCTGATCTAAATCAATGAACGTACTGCCAGTGGGTAGGACAAGATGATTCTCCAGTCAGTAATGACCTCATTAAGCTGGGCCAAGTCCTCATTACAGGCATCTGGTGCACTCATTGATAACAGATACATTCTAAGTACATTCCTATTGTATTCATGGACTGATGGTATTTATTTGTGGTGCGATTACATACACAGTGATCATGCACAGTCTTATACTATGACCAAAACATTACACACAAGAATACAAGAGCAGAGAACTAATTTATATAAAATTTTATGCCGAACCTCAGGTAACTGTGAGCGGATATCCTCTGAGCCAATGAAAATACTCTCCAGGTGTGACCAAGTCCTCTGAACTTCAAACCAGATAGAGATCACAGAGTCGGCTGCTGAGAGCTTACGTTGCCAAGATGACACTTCTTCCAGAAAGAAGGCAATGTACTTGGAAGACATAAGGTTCTGCAGCTGCACCTGATTGTCCTCCAGTGTTTCCACAAGCTCCTCATCTGCCTTGAGCAGAGGGGCCTTGGTCCGCGAATGTGACTCATAACCAAACTCCATCGCTGTCCAAGTTG
Organism: Plotosus lineatus; assembly: GCA_024760905.1. NCBI lineage: Eukaryota > Metazoa > Chordata > Actinopteri > Siluriformes > Plotosidae > Plotosus > Plotosus lineatus. Next base: position 39,663,475 of record CM045730.1, on the reverse strand, counting down.
TATCCAGCTCCCTCAGAATCTTCTCCATGCCCATTTCCTTCACAGCCTGGTCCACAATTCCTCTTACCTCATCCTCATAGTTGTGCAAATTTAGGTTTAGCAGATCAGCCAGAGTGGTGTCTTGGTCCATAGTGAATTGGACCCCTGTGGCTCTCATCAGCTGGTGCCAGTGCCTGGGTCGGATGGACGGGTTTTGTAACTCGGCTACAGCTCGAAGAGATGTCAGTGTATTTCTCACAAGGCCCTCCAGACCAGTGAAAGCATCCCATGCTCGTGCCTCTTTGTCCACAATCCGCAGCTCCTTGGCAACACGCTTGCAATCCATCTCCATGTCATCCACATTGATACTTCTCCATAGGGTGGTACACCAGGAATCAAGACTGCACCTCATGGCCATGATCATGTCCCACAGCTCTTTTAGAATTGATACCTCTTTGCGACACTGTTTGAGTTGTTTGTAGTCTGGTATGTTGACTTCAAATAGGCTGGCTGACTCGATGAGTGCACTCATGACTTCTTCTTTCTCCCGAATCTGGTGGTTTGTTATGTCTAGCATCTCATAGGGATTTGTGCTGTCAAACCTAAAAGCAAAAACAAACAGAAATATAATAAGTGTTAACAACAGAAAATTCATTCATTCATTACTTATGACCAGTGGTACATCAACTGATATTTATGATAAGAGACTTATGTTTTGGCCCTTTTAGAATCGGCACTTTATAGTGCTGGAGTTGTTTGTGTGTCCTAATGATCCTAGTAGCTATGTTGTCAGGGCATTGTGCCTCGGATAGGGTCACCCAAAGCAAGCAGGTCCTTGGTAAAGGTCCATATGAAGTGCGGTTCAGAAGACCTTTATGGCGAATAATCAGAAAACAAGGATACAGTTTCCCTTGCACAGATGCAGGTCACCAGGGTCCCCCCTGGAGCCAGGCCTGGGGGCGGGGTTCAAAGGCGAGCACCTAGTGATTGGGCTTCTACCCATGGATCCCGGCCGGGCCCAGTCCGAAAAGGAGACATAGGTCTACCCTCCAATGGACCCACCATCTGTGAGAGGGGCTATAGGAGTTGTTTGCAGTGTGAGTTGGGTGGCAACCAAAGGCATGGGTTCTGTCAGACCGATCCTCGGTGACTAACTCCTCACCTCAGCACATAGCTTGGGCTCTGGAACCACCCATCTCGAGAGAGGCTGGACCATAGTCTATTCTGGAGTTGCTCATGGGGAAAGGCAGCAAGCTGGTGTGGGCATCCTTGTCGCGCCTGTTTCAGTGCACACATGTTGAGGTTCTCCCCCTGTTGAAGAAAGGGTAGATTCCCTCCGCCTTTGGATGGGGGGATGGGTCCTCACTGTTATTTGTGCTTATGCACCAAGTGACAGTTCAGAGTACCCAACCTCCTTGGAGTCTTTAAAGGGTGTGTTGTAGAACGCTTCCAAGGAAGACTCACTCGTTGTCCTGGGAGACTACAACACCCATGTGGGCAACGACACTATGACCTGAAAGGGTCTGATTGATAGATACGGCCTCTCCAGTATGAGCCCGTTTGGTGTTTCGTTGTTGGACTTCTATGCTCATCACAGTTTGTCTATCACAAACACCATTTTCGAACATAAGTGCACTTGGCACCAGGACACCCTAGGTCTCAGTCCGATGATTGATTGTAGTCGTGTCACCGGACTTGCAGCCACATGTCCTGACACTCGGTTAAGAGGGGAGCTGAGCTGTCAACCAATCACCATTTGGTGGTGAGCTGGCTTCGATGGCAGCGTAGGCCACGCTCCAGACCTGGCAAGCCCAAGAGTGTAGGTAGGGTCTCCTGGAAACATTTGATGGAGTCTCCTGTCAGAGAGGCCTTTAACTCTCACCTCCGGCAGAGCTACAACCACGTCCCGAAAGAGGTGGGTGACAGGGAATCTGAATGGGCCATGTTTCGTGCCTCCATTGCTGAGGTGGCAGCCCATAGCTGTGGCCGTAAGGTCATTGGTATTTGTTGTGGCGGTAAGCCCCAAACCTAGTTGTGGACACCTGTGAGACTCCCAAGGCAGCAGACAGGTACCAGCAGGCCAAATGTGCTGCAATCGCAGCGGTCGCAGAATCTGCAAAATCTCGGGCGTGGGAGGATTTTGGTGAGGACCTGGAGAATGATTATCGGTTGGCCTCAAAAATGTTCTGGATCACCATCCGACGCCTCAGGAGGGGGAAGCAGTTCTCCACAAAAACTGTATACAGTGGAAGTGGGGAGCCGTTCACCTCAACTGGGGATATCATCGGGGTGGAAGGAATACTTTGAGGACCTCCTTAATCCCACCAACCTCCGTATGGAGGAAGAAGACCTTGAGGGTTTGGGTGGAGATCTGCCCATCACTGGAGCTGAGGTCACTGAGGTCGTTAAAAAGCTCCTCCATGGTCAAACTCCTGGGGTGGATGAGATCCAACCTGAATATCTCAAGGCTGAGGATGCTGTAGGACTGTCTTGGTTGACACGTTTCTGCAACATTGCATGGTCATCGGGGGCCGTACCTCTTGACTGGCAAATCGGGGTGGTAGTCCCCCTTTTTAAAAAGGTAAGGTGTGTTCCAATTAGCATGGAATCAAAGTCCTCAGCCTACCTGGGAAAGTCTATGCAGGGCTACTGGAGAGGAAGATCCAGCTGATAGTTGAACCTCAGATTCAGAAGAAATGTGGTTTTTGTCCACGAGATTCTTGGCGCGGGCTTGAGAGTTTGCCTAATCTTTCTACATGTGTTTTGTGAATTTGAAGAAGGCTTTTGACTGTGTTCCTCAGGCTTGTGGGGTATGATCTGGGAGTACGGCATTCTGGACTTGTTGCTATGGGCCACTTGATCACTGTATCACTGGAGCAAGTGTTTGGTCCATATTGTGAACAACAGGTCGGATTTGTTTCCAGTAAGGGTTGGAGTCCGCCAAGACTATCTATTGTCAACGATTCTGTTTATAATTTTTATGGACAGAATTTCTAGGCACAGTCGAGGCATTGAGGGGTTCTGGTTTGGGAGCCATCGGATCTTGTCTCTGCTTTTTGCGGATGACATTAACCTTTTGGCTTCATCAAGCTGGGACCTAGAGCTCTCATTGGAGTGATTCACAGTCAAGTGCGAAGCAGCCGGGATGAAAATCAGCACCTCCAAGTCCAAGGCCATGGTTCTCAGTTAGACAAGGGTGGAATGCACCCTCCGGGTCAGAAATGACATCCTGCCCCAAGTTTAAGAGTTCAAGTATCTTGGGGTCTTGTTCACGAGTGAGGGAAGGAAGGAGCGGGAGATCGACAGACTGATCGATGCAGCCTCTGCTGTAAAGCGGAGCCTGTAATGGTCCATTGTGATAAAGAGGGAGCTGAGCAGGAAGGCAAAGCTCTTAATTTACCAGTCAATCTGCATTCCAATCCTCACCTATGGTCACGAGCTTTGGGTAGTGACCGAAAGAACAAGACAATACAAGCGACTAAAATGAGCTTCCTTTGCCGGGTGGCAGGGCTCTCCCTTAGCGATGGGGTGAGAAGCTCAGCAATCTGGGAAGAGCTCGGAGCAGAACCGCTTCTCCTCTGCATTGAGAGGGGTCAGTTGAAGTGGCTCGGGCATCTGGGCAGAATGCCTCTCAAAGGCCTCCCTGGTGTGGTGTTTCGGGCATGTCCAACCGGAAAGAGTCCCCTAAGTTGATCAAGCGGAATAAGCGGAAGAGGATGATGACGATAATAATGATGACTTATGATATAATATTGCAAGGTCTACCAGAAAGGTCCTTTGGTGTGGAACTGCTCCCTGAAGGAGAGTTGCTGAATATCGAATGCAGTGCACTTTCGACGCAGATTAGCAACTTCATTGGCCTGCAGTGGAGCCACATGTTGCTTCATCACTGCAGCTCGCTTCTTGATATTAGTCCACTTCTCTGGCAGCTCCTATGGCACAAGTAACAAGAATATGTCTCAACTTTAACTCGATGTGGAATGTGTTATTGTATAATTCTACTTCATACGTTACTCTATATGCCCAACCTCTGGTGAAGTATTTATTCCAGTACTTGTACTTACTTATGTAGACACTATATATATATATATATATATATATATATATATATATATATATATATATATATATATATATATATATATATATGTCTGTTTATAAAGCGAAACAACAAAGACATACCAGTTTTATTGGTAGTATTGATGATTTATCCCATTTATGCACATAATTACCTCTAGATGTTTATACACCATTTCAGGAAGTTCCTGCTCATATGTTTTCAGCAGATCAATAGTCTGATGCAGAGGCTCAAACATCTCATCAGTGGCGAGCTGCCTCTCTTTTACTCCCACTAAGTGACCCATAATCTCTACAAGGCCATCATAGTCTCCTTCTTCCACTTCCCTGCTAAAGCCAGCCTCGGTTGCGTTGATAAACTCTTCTAAATCTGACAGACTGAAAACAGGAAGGAAGAAAGAAAGGAAGAAATGAGAAGAGTGAATCTAATTAAGCTTTTACATAATTTATTGCTCTATGGATGATTGAACTACATTTACTCATATTACCTAATATTACTAGATTATTATTATTATTATTATTATTATTATTATTATTAGAATTATTATTATTATCCGGCGACACAACTACAAAGTCGATCATCAAACTGCGACCTAGGGTGTCCTGGTGCCAAGTTCGAACGTGGTGTTCGTGATAGACAAACTGTGACGAGCACAGAAGTCCAACAACGAAACACCATTCAGGTTCAGACTGGAAAGGCCGTACCTACCGAGCACACCCTTCCAGGTCACAGTATCGTTGCCCACAGGGGTGTTGAAGTCTCCCAAGACAACAAGTGAGTCTCCTGAGGGAGCGTTCTCCAACACACCCCCTAAAGACTCCAGAAAGGGTGAGTACACTGAACTTTCATTCGGTGCATAAGCATAAATAACAGTCAGGACCCCTCCCCTCACCCGAAGGCAGAGGGAAACTACCCTTTCGTCGACCAGGGAGAACCCCAACGTTTGGGCATCGAGACGGGGGACGGGGGGGACGGGGGGACGGGGGGGGGCAACAAGGATGGCCACACTGGCTCGCCATCTCACCCCATACCCAATGCTAGAATGGAATAAGGTCCAGCCTCTCTCGAGATGGGTGGTTCTAGAGCCCAAGCTATGTGTTGAGGTGAGCCCGATTGTATCTAATCAGTATCTCTCCACCTCATGCTCCTTCCCCGCTAGGGAGGTGTCATTCCATGTCCCAAGAGTCAGAGTCAGTAACAGAGGATCGGTCTGACAGAACCCATGCCTTCAGCTGCCACCCAACCCACATTGCACCCACCCTCTATAGCACCTCCCACAGGTGGTGGGTCCATGGGAGGATGGACCCTGTCTCCTTTTTGAGCTGGGCCTGGTTGGGCTCCATGGGCAGAAGCCTGATGACCAGGTGCTCACCTTCGAGCCCCTCCCCCAGGCCTGGCTCCGAGGATGGGGGGGGGTAACCCAGTGACCCACGTCCGGGCAAGGGAAACTGTATCTTGTTTTTTCCATCATAGAGGTCTTCTGAGCCCCACTTTGTCTGGACCATCATCCAGGACCTGTTTGCCTTGGGTGACCCTACCAGGAGCATTATGCACCCGACAACATAGCTCCTAGGATCATTAGATCGCTCAAACCCCTCCACTACGATAAGGTGGCGATTCAGGGAGGGGTGGTATTATTATTATTATTATTATTATTATTATTATTATTTCAGAGTTTTCTAATGCAATTATTTAGGACTTGATGATGATTTCCTTTCAGCTTTTCCCTTTTTTTTTTTTCAGGGGTCGCCACAGCGAATGATTCGCACGTTTGATTTGGCATAGTTTTTTACATTGGATGCCCTTCCTGACACAACCCTTTTTAGCAAGGGACAGAAACACGCTGACGGCTTTGCAGCCTACTCTTTACGAAAGTCAGCAATGGTTCTTTTACATGCCTCTTACCATAGACAGGGGGGGGGGGGGGGCAGTGACAGCCTTGTGGGGACTCGAACCCCCAACCTTAGGATCAGCAATCCAGCGCCCTACACTACTAGACTACCAGTTGTGGTATAATCAACCGGACTTCATTTTGGATTGCAATGAAGTTTCTTTGTATTTTTATTGTTCCCCTCAGGGCCGTGGTGGCTGGTGGTAAAGGTGCCCCCAAGGTGATCCCAAGATTGGGGATTTAAGCCCCACTCTCAACTAGTTGTGACTATCCTCCCAGTTCAGCTAACTGGGTTATCAAAGACCGGCCGTGTCTCTCACTGTCTATGATGTGAGGCGTGTAAAAGAACCATTGCTGACTTTTGTCAAGAGTAGGCTGCGTAGCTGTCAGTGTGTTACTGCCCTGCAATGGCCTGGCAAGCTGTCCAGGGTGTACTCTGATCTTGCCCAAAGTTGACTGAGATGGGCACCAGCCTCCCCGTGACCCTAATTAGATATAAGCATTTCAGAAAATGAATGAATGGTTCCACTCAAATGAGGATGGATTTCCCTTTTGGGCTGTTGTTCCTCTCAAGGTTTCTTCCTTGGGTTAACTAAGGGAGTTTTTCCTTGCCACCATCACTGTGTGCTTGTTCATTGTAGAAAATGTTTAAACTCGTTTATACCTTGTATACTCCTACTTTTACTGTGTCAAGTTGCTTTGCATCAATGTCTATTTTAAAAAGCGATGTACAAATAAAACTGAATTGAATTGAATCATTTCTTTTTTTGGTATTATTTCGAGTACCTGTTTGTTACATTTTCGATAAGATGCTGTTTGAACACAAGGCTCCATTTTTTGATAATATTGAGCAGTGGGACTTTGAAGAACTCTGCATCCACTCTCATCCAGCCTTCAAACACGCAGATCGGCTCAAGCTTTCGCACTTCTTCATATATGCTTTCATAAGAATCCACTTGCTCCCTGAAGTGTTCCAAGGTTGGTGGGTTTTCAGGGACACCATCCTCTCCGTAGGCCTCGATCTCCTCGTTCGTGAGCACGTGGCCATAGAGTAAGAACTGACGCATAAACTCATTCTGGTCATCAACATAGAGGTAGCTGTAACGTTCAAGTGTATCCCGGTACTGACAGCATTTTTCCATGACCCTCTGCACGCGGTTCATTAAGAGCTGACGCATATCACCAAGCTCAGCCATGTTCTCCATATCAGCCTGTAGAAAACAATTTTCCATGTTTCTGAGGTGGGGAAATTTGCTTCAAAAGGTTTTTACAAATTCAGCTTGACAAAATTCTTTGATAATAAAGTTTCACATAGACAAATACTATGACTTAGCAGTGACAACTGTTAGCCTTGAATTTTTCATAATTAGAGATTAGTTCATTGTGGTACGGGGATCCCTCATTTAATTGGGACTAAGATCCCCACGCGACCATTGAAATCCGCGAAGTAGGATCACACCCCCCCCCCCCTTCCTGGCTGATGTATACGTACATGTATATGTGCATATAATATCAATAAATACATATTCAATGCTATAAATCAGGGGTCGGGAACCTATGGCTCGCGAGCCAGATGTGGCTCTTTTGATGACTGCATCTGGCTCTCAGATAAATCAGGAGGCCTTTCTTAACAGAATAACTAATACATTATTTCACTGTCCTTTAAATAAAAATACAAAAAAAGCCATCAAATAAAACAAAAACATAAATAAATCTCACGCATTTCAATCTATACCTCTATTTTCAATGCCACTTGTCGCTGTGGCGTGCAGCGGAGAGCCAATCCTTTCTGTACTCCAGTGTGTGGCCGGGGCCGATACCTTGAAACGCTAATTTTATTAGATTATATGCAACAGCCTGCGCGAGTTGTTTTAGGGTAGAGGTAAATTTCCCTGGTTTTGATCATCTCATGTGCAAGAAGCCAAGCAGAGCTGGCAAGCAAAACACATGGACAGACATGAAAAAATTTCAACATACTTGTCAATTCTCACACATCAAGCATGAGACTCATGCATTTCATCTCCTCAATCTCTCACACAAGGTGTCTAATATATCACGCATTAATACAATTATTTCCCAATTTGATTTTATTTTTTTATTTTTTAAGGATGTAATTTCCGCAAGCAAATGCCATTGGCTATGTCTTTTACGTAAACATACAGCTTCTCTTCCTGCTTCTGGCTGCGAGATCCTTTACCATAAAATCAGTTACATACGCGCACTTAAAAACTAAAGGTTGTGAAACTTGCTCAAATGATGTTTTCATTTACTAATGTAGTTAAATGTAGATTTAGTTAGAATTGTTTACATTGTTAATAAGTTTCAGTTTGTAATTCCATGTGTTGTTGCAATGTTGCTGCACAGGACACTTGCTGTCTATATGAGAAGATTTGTTAACATGGTTCATTAGTTTCAGTTTGTAAACTAATTGTGTAGTTTCAAGGTTGCTGCATATGATACATGCCATCTATGAGCAAAGACAGCAAAGATTATTATGAAGAATTATTTGGATAAACTTCAAAAAAGAGAAATGTTACAATTAATACTTTACTTTAGCCAACCTTATTTTTTGATATATGTTATTAGTTTACACTTCATATTTCATTAGTTCTTTCATTGAAGATTTAATTTACATTACATTATTAAATCTTAAAGACATCTGTATAATTTTGTATTTCCCCCTATGTCTGTGTTTAATCATTACATATAAAACTTGCATAAAATGGCTTAAAAATCACTCTTAAAAAACCCTTAAAACCAACACTTTGGGGGAGCTTTGCCCCCACCCCCCACCCCCACCATGGCTTCGCCCTGGACCTGAACGGGGGCTGCGCCCCCTGGACCCCTGCTTCTCACTCTTTGTTAATCTTAGGGGTTCACAGCTATGCTTCAACCCGCAGACCAGCTGATTGCCTTGGGATGCGCTTCCTGTCACATAAACACTGCAGAGTGAGTCCTTGTATTGACCATGTTCGGATCCACATGCGCACGCGAGCAGTCCTTCTCACACGTGAAAAACTTCAAGACGAACCTGCGGTCACATAATAGATGGAAGCCTAAACGCCTGCTTGAAGCTGAACCTCAGCACATATGAACCAGACTATAAAGCTATCAGCAAAACCATGCAGCATCAGAAGTCACAATAATGGTAAGAAGTACCTTTCTTATTAATAAATAACTTCGTTATATCAATGTTGTTTAAAATAAATTCAGAGTCAAATTATACTCTAAAATTGTTGGTCTCAGTATTAAAAAATATATTTGGCTCTCAGAGGATTAGATTTAAAAAATTTTTTTGCCTCTCTTAGTCAAAAAGGTTCCCAACCCCTGCTATAAATGCTTATAATAACAATTAATCATTAAAAAAATAATGCATAAGATGTAAATAAAATATAAATACACACACATACAGATGCGAGCGTGCACACATGCAGATGTGCATGCTGGCACTCAGATGCGCACCTCACAACAATGTAAGTAGTTTTGATGGGAGATTTGGGGTTGTTTTTTTGTTTTGTGTTGGTTTAGGGGTTATTTTTTGTTTTATTTGCATGATTGGCCTTGTTATTGTGGCATTTTCCTTAACTTTTCCCCCTATTCTTCCTTAATTTCCTTATTTTTTAATTACAGTGAGGGATCCCTGTAAATAAGACGCAGTTGTTTTAAAAGGTTTATGTGTTGATCATTGACAATAAAAAAGAATGAGCAGTAACACCCCATAGGGTTTGAATGGAGAATAATGAAGCCAGATTGGGGCTAGTACCATCAAAATCTCACTGTCTACTACACAGCAAATGTATCAGGTATGATTATCATAAAGCAAAGGACAGAACTCTGAAGAATTCTCCCAACTCACACTTTACTTTGAATTTTAGATGAAATCAGATTCATGTTGATGTAGATTCTACTCTTAATTTGCACTATGTGTGTTTGCTATTCCACTTTGAACATGAAGATAATGCAACATAGAAGTTCCTGAAGGTGGTAGTAATGTGTTGTTAGATGAAAAAGTAAACTCCATTTAAATAATTAATTCTTAAATATAAAAGCACTACTTTCACACTTATAAAAATAACTAAAATAAAAAAAAAAGAGAAAAATCTGAATCAAATACAAAAAAATGTATATACTGTATATTTTTAAATATACTCCCACTGATCTCACAAAATGTGCTGAAGGGCAGATGAAGTTAATTATTAGGGACAAGGCAGTACCTGGTAATCTAGAAAGCTGCTGTTTTCAGACAGTCGTGGTACCAGAGAAGAGACCCTGTAGATGTCATTAATAAGATCCTTGACCAAATCATAGAAGTTATCAGCAGCCTCAAAATCAAGGGATGGATGGAAAACTAAATCAGGAACCTCCAAATTTAGATGTATTTTAAAAAGTGGAGCCAAGCCAGGGGCATCATCTGTTATGGACCATTAAAGGAATTTAATGAAGAGTAGTGCAGTCTGCTTAATGGGAAAAATAAGAAGTAGCACAAATATACATTCATGCATTTTGGAAACAAGAGAAAAAAAAAAACAAATACATACCAGTGTTGTCCAAAAAGAATCTGAGTGAGCGTTCAATGCTGTTGTAGAATCCATCCAGAACCATTTCATCAATGTACTCCACATAGTACCTCCATTCAGCCGATGTGGGATCCGCTTGGAACAGTGTCAAATTATTCTAAAAAGATAATAATTATAAGTTCTAGATGAAAACACACACACACACACACACCATTTTTTTTTTATTAATTAGCTTCATCACTGACCTTCAGTAAAAAATGGAGCTTGGCCCCAGTGGTGCGAAACTGGCCATAGATTTTCTCCAAGTGATCCTTTTTGTCCTCCAAGTTGAGCAGTGTGTCTTTCTTTCCATTCTTCCTCTCAAATATGGGATGAGTCAAATTCTTCATGATGCTCTTGATTCTTTCCACGTTGTCTTTTGTCCTTTGAAGTCGCTTTTCAAGATCACTCACTGAATCACGGACATCTTGGATGTACTCCCAGATTCCTAACAGTGACACATTTATGGTTATCTATGCAACCTTTGGTCATCACTGAAGTTGTTAATGAAATAGATTAGCTTCCAGATTTTTAATAACCTGTATGATTAGATTAAAATTCACCCTGAGAGTACGCATAAGGAATCCATTTGCAAAGAAAACAATTAACTCCTGTATCATAATAATGAAGAAAAAGAAGAAGCAGGGGTGACTGCTTGGTTGAAGATTTTGATGAACTACTGTATGGAGGGATTAATGTACAGATATGTGTAACCTTATTACAATAATATTCAAAATATATTGATTTTAAAATTGGTGTAATTGCTTCTGCTAATGCTAACTTCACGGAGGCATTCCATTATACTTAACAGTTTGTAATAAAGAAACAACAGACCATTAAATACCATAATGAATAAATCACAATGGGGTATTCCAATGAACTGTATAACAAGTGAGTCTTTTTTGAGTAGTTCAGTTATACGAATCATTGAAGGACAAAGCTGCTCTGAAGCTCCGACATACCTGATTCTCGCAAACTTAATATTTTTATTTACTTCTCATACATTATGTTTGAATAAGTATACCATTGCTTGTCCAGTTGATGGTGTCCTCGGCATCTTTCAGTCTCAGATCAATGTTTTTCATCTGGTTCGCAATCAGAGGGAATTCCACCTCCAGCACCCCCTCCATCACTTTGTTGTACAAGCCAGTCATGAGTTCAAGATTAGTTATGTACTGACTGAGCAGCTCCTTCTTTGAGAAAATATCAGCAGCTAGATCTGGAATATCCACATCTTGTCTGGCATCCAGGTATTTTACCTCTCGTAGGACTGCTACCAACTACAAGATGGAAAATCACACTTTCTAAAATACACATATAAAACCCACTTAATTCTTCTTTCATTTCTTAACCGGTTAATCCCAATTAGCGTCATGGGGAAGCTGGCGCCCATCTCAGCTGACTCTGAGTGAGGGCAGAGTACACCCTGAACAGCTCACCAGGTCATCGCAGGGCAGAAACACCCTGATGGCTACGCAGCCTACTCTTGACGAAAGTCAGCAATGGTTCTTTTACATGCCTCACAGGAGAGACAGTGAGAGACATGGCCGACCTTTAATAACCCAGTTAGCTGCACGGGGGAGTGGGGTGGGGAAACCTGTTGAGAATGGGGCTTGAACCCCCAACTCTGGGATCAGTGATCCAGTACCTTACCATCAGTCCACCACTGCCCCATCCACTTAATTCTACATATCTTTAATTTTTCACCTACCCATCCATTATCTGTAACTCCTTATTTCACAGGGTAGTGAGGGAAGTTGGTGTTAATCCCGGTTGACTTCTGGTAAGCGGCGGACGGGTCACCAGCCTATTGCAGGACTAACACGGATCTAAATGACCATTTACATTCCCACCTAATTTAATGTAATTCCTGGGCAATTTAGAGCAGCCAGTTCACCTATTATGCATACCTGTGGACTGTGGGATTAAAACCTGAGTACGTTGGGGAAAAATACACAAATGTGGGGAGAACTTGCAAACTTCACACAGCAAGGCACGTGCTCCCTACGTAGACTTTTATTACAAGCAACATCAACAATAACAAAAAAAATTCTGTGTATGGATGAGGAAAGTTCTGTCAGAGTGCCATGAACAATCAATCAAGATGGGCGCCAGCCTTAATACGACACTAATTAGGATTAGTTGGTTCAGAAAATGAGCGCATGGTAGTAAAGCGCATGGTAATAAAGAATGGTTTATATGAGTAAACAATATGGAAAATAACACGGGGCAGTGGTGGTAAAGTGGATAGGGCGCAGGATCGCTGATCCCCACAGGGTTGTCACTGTCCATCCAGTGCAGCTAACTGGGTTATCAATGGCGGGCCATGTCTCTCACTGTCTATGGTGAGAGGTTCATGTAAAAGAACCATTGCTGACTTTCGTAAAGAGTAGCTGCAAAGCCGTCAGCGTGTTTCTGTCCCTTGCTAAAGGGTTTTGACAGGAAGGGTATATAACGTAAAAACCTATGCCAAATCAAATGTGCGAATCAGATGATTCGCTGTGGCAACTCCTGAGAAAGGGAAAAAAGCCGAAAGTAAAAGAAGAAGAATATGGAAAATAACACATCTAATGAAAATACACATAACCACTGAATTAACAGTATTTGTTTATTCATCTTTGTAATTCTCTAATTATGGAAGTAGATGTTCAAACAGCTGAAGAAGCAAAGTGGTTGGAGATCGTCTTCATTTCCTTTCGGCTGTTCCCTTCAGGGGTCGCCACAGCGAATCATCTGCCTCTATCTCGCCCTATCCTCTGCATCTTCTTCTCTTTTGCCAACTACCCTCATGTTCTCCTTCACCACATCCATAAATCTCCTATTTGGTCTTCCTCTAGGCCTTCTGCCTGGCAGTTCCAACCTCAGCATCCTACTACCAATATACTCACTATCCCTCCTCTGTACATGTCCAAACCATCTCAATCTAGCCTCTCTGACTTTGTCTCCAAAACCTCTTACATGTGCTGTCCCTCTGATGTGCTCATTCCTGATCCTATCCATCCTCGTTACTCCCAAAGAGAACCTCAACATTTTCATCTCTGCTACCTCCAGCTCTGCCGCCTGTCTTTTCCTCAGTGCCACTGTTTCTAATCTATACAACATCGCTGGCCTCAACACCGTCTTGTACACTTTTCCTTTCATTCTTGCCGATACCTTCCTATCACACATCACACCGGATACTTTTCTCCAACCATTCCAACCTGCCTGCACACGCTTCTTCACCTCTTTTCCACACTCTCCATTGCTTTGGCTTGTTGAGCATAAGTACTTATAATCCTCCACCTCCTTTATCTCTGCTCCCTGTAACCTCACTGTTCCTCTTGGGTCCTTGTCATTCATGCACATGTATTCTATCCAAAGTGATTGGAGACACTAAACAAACAATTATTCACCAAACGTGAGATGGATATTGCTGAATAATCCCTGGGTCAGAATGGCAATGTGGATTACGCTGGAAGCGAATAACTTTGTAAGCGTGTATTACAGAGAAACATGTGAAAGCAAACCAAAACCAGTGATGTCCAGTCACTGAAACCAATTATTTCCAAGTACTAATAATGGTTATTTAAAACTAGGAGGACTACAAAATAATTCTGGCACAACAAAGCACACAATGGTTACAGCTGTCTTGCCAATAACTGTAAAGCAAATTCAAACTAAATGCAAAACAATACATGCCCTTGCAAAGAAATATTAAACATTCTTAAATATTAGTGATTAGATGTGCAGTACAGACATCTGCAATACTGCATGAGTTATATACTGAATATCATTCACACGACGGTGGGAAGTCATTACCTGTGGGTTGAAGTTGACTGTAAGAAGTTTAGAGTTTGCATCTCTGGTTATCAGGGGCTGGTTAAGGTTATATTGGGATTTTTCACTCACTGACACAATCCATTTGTTATAAAGCTTGGAAGAATATCTAGAGGTAAATACAATCATAAAGAAAATAGCTCATGAAAAATAGATGAGACTGTGTACACTGCTACTCGGTGCATTTCATTAATAAGCTTTTTTTTAAATTTCATAGTTTACATTTAAGATGGCTGTGATCCAATACATGATAGACAGGAGAAAAACGAAATTATTTTCATTCAATCTTGTAACAGAAAAAAATTGAAAAGCTTTGAATTGGATTATTATTACCATTATTCATTCATTCATTCATTCATTCATTCATTCATTCATTCACAGGGAAGCGGTAGCCTGGTGAGAATGTCAGCTGGATCACTGATCCTTGAGTTGGGGGTTCAAGCCCCACTCTCAACAAGTTGCCACTGTCCCCCCCAGTGCAGCGAACTGGGTTATCTAAGGCTGGCCACTGTCTATGGTGTGAGGCATGTAAAAGAACCAATGCTGACTTTCGTCAAGAATAGGCTACATAGCCGTCAGCATGTTTCTAATTGGGTGTCGGAGTCCCCTGAGGCAGTTTGTTCATAGCAACGTTCTGGCAACTCCTGCAGCGGCACTGGAACCCAGTTGTGTTGGCTTCTGCCCTTCCATTGGAGCGTATCACCAGTTGGGATACCAGCCAATGCGCAGCTCTGCAGTCCTTTGAGACTGACGGAGACCTACTACATTCATTCACTTTCTGAATCACTTAATCCTAATTAGGGTCACAGGGAGGCTGGTGCTCATCTCAGCCAACTCTGGGTGAGGGCAGGCTACACCCTGGACAGCTCGTTAGGCCATTGCAGGGCAGAAACATGCTGACGGCTATGCAGCTACTCTTGACAAAAGTCAGCAGTGGTTATTTTACATGCATTTTACCATAGACAGTGAGAGACATGGCCGGCCTTTGATAACCCACTTAGCTGCACTGGGGGGGGCGCAGTGACAACCCATTGAGAGTGGGAGTTGAACCCCCAACCATGAGATCAGTGATCCAGCACTGCTGCCCGATTGGCAAATTATCAGAGAGAAATCATTGTTGTCTTAATATCAGTATCAGTACAAGTTCTGACAAAAATATAGAAAATATTTATGAACTATGAACACATTCACAACATATTATAGCAAAGCATGTCAGACATGTTACTAGAGAAACATTTGAAACAGAAGTATCTGAATAAACATCTCACAAGATCTCGCCTTGCAGTTTACAAATACCCCGTATCATCTCATATATACAGTCGGCCCCCAACTTACGAAATGAACCCGTTCCAGAGCCCTTTTCGTAACGCTGGGTTTTGTAAGTAGGGGTCTCATCTTAAATACTAAACGCCTAATTCGTTCCAAGGCTCCAGTCTTTGGACTGGATAAACCCCATAAACCCTTTAAAAATGATAAAAGTACACCAATTTTGCATGAAAGATGTGTTAAAAGTAAAAGAAAAATATTTATTAAACCATTTAAACATTTTATTCACATATTAAAATATTTTATTAACATATTTATTAATTAAACCATTATTAAACATTTTTAGTAACACACACACACACACACACACACACACACACACTCACACACACACACACACAACACACACACACACACACACACACACACACACACACACACACACACCTCTCACTCTCTCTCTCTCTCTCTCACACACTCTCTCTCTCTCTCTCTCTTGCGTGCGCTGCGGCCACGCCCACAAGATGTGGAATTCAAAGCGCATTCCCTGCTTGACAAACTCAACTTTAATTTGATTCCTTGAGGGATCAGAATTCCAGATGATCTCAAATGCACCCACATGTATTAAACATTTACTGAATTAAACAACTTAAAAATCTAAAAACTAAAGCGTTATTCCCTCTCTCTCGCTCTCTCTCTCTCTCTCTCTCTCTCTGTCTTGTACGTGGGCCACGCCCACAAGACGTGAATTCAAAGCGCATTCCCTGCTTGACCATTTACTGAATTAAAACAACTTAATAAACTAAACTAAAAACTAAAGAGTGAAGCTTCCTTCTGTCTCTATCTGGGAGGCAGCGTCGATTGGCGTGTTTGAATTTTGAATTTCTTTTCATAAGAGGGGGTTGTTTCGTATCTCGGGGACGGAAGCGCAAGAAAATGTTTTCGTAACCCGGAGATTTCGTACACAGGGGTCTTCCTAAGTTGGAGGCCGACTGTATATTAATACATATATGTTATAATCTCATACGCCCATCAGTAAGCTGCACTCATGAAAAATATATACATTTACTAACTGGTCAAAATGGTGTGGCATGCTGGTGCACTGGTTAGCACATCCACCTCACAGCAAGAAGGCCTGGGTTTGACTCCCGGGTGCGAGTGTTTCTGTGTGGAGTTTGTATGTTCTCCCTGTGTTTGCATGGGTACTGTGTGGGAACTGCGTACTCCGGTTCCTCTCACAGTGAAAAAATATGCACAGTAGGCCAACTGGCTGTTCCAAATCGCTCCTAGGAGTAAGTGTGAATAGTTGTGCCTGTGTTGGCCCTGCGATGGAACAGAGTTACCCATAGCCACCTGAGATGGAAACCAATCTTCCCATGATCCTAATTAGGATTAAGAGGCTTGAAAAATGAAATGAACGAACAAATAACTGACTTTTGACAAGTCACTGCATAATGAGTTTGAATCTAAATTTGAATGTACTTTAAAGTAATTATTATGTTTTTTTAATTACTTTGACTTCCAGAGTATACACAAGCAACCATATAAATTACACCATGGCAGTGGTGGCTCAGTGGTTAAGACTGACCTGAATGTCAGGGGTTCAAGCCCCAGTACCACCACGGTGCCACTATTGTGCCCTTGAGTAAGGCCCTTAATCTTCATCTGCTCAGTTTTATAGAAATGATAAATCACTCTGGTTAACTATGTCTACTAATTGCCACAAGTGTATATATACTGTACTGGCTATCCACAGAGATCCTGTCAAAGATTTTTTCTCCCCTGTGTGAACCTCAAAATTTGACAAACATTTAAGTACTATGGAAATTACTATGCTGGTTCAAATACAAAAAGGCAACATAAAACAAGAACCATTTATCACAAAACAAGAACAGAAAGATGTGTCTGGTCCCCACTGCTAAAGTAATCTCTTTATAAGCTTATTGTTAGAGCCTTTGCACTCTGATCTTCATTGGAATTCTGCGCAGTGCATGGTGGCTTAATCGTCTTATTGCGGTTGCAGCACAGAGTCCCGAGAAATCAAATAGCTCAATACTACACATTAATCATAAGCTGCTGTGTCAAGAGGTAATAACTAGAGATGCCCATAATAGCCCGAACTAGATTGCTGGTGTAATGCTAGCGATTATTATCAAGTCTGTGCCACAGGGTAATTCATCATTTGGCTTTTATCCATGCAATAATCCCCACACAAACAGCATGAAAACTAATGTACATACTAAGGCGCACACATGTTCATGGAAATGTGGGCTGGATCTCTGACTACATGCAAGCCAGACATATTCATTAGAACCACTTGACATAAATATTGTTCTTTTGGTACAAGTGAGAGAGTGGAAAGAGTCTGAGAAAATTAGACTGCTGTGTAATAACCTACAAATACTGGTTTTACAAATGAGCAAATATATCAAGCTCGGGACTAGATGTCTCTGTCTGGTTCTTCTGTAGGTTTGTAGTAGCACATATGCTATAGACAAAACAACATATGGCTACCTTTCAATAATATGTGATTATTATTTTTTTCCGAAGGACTAAGATGAACAGCAAATGAATGAACGAATGAATTAATTAATAAAATTATGCCACTACAGCAAACAGGGATGTGAATGTTTAAAAAAAATACAAACCAAAACAAAAACGTATGAAGAATGTCTTACTCCATGTCGTGCTTGTAGACAAAACAAGGCAATAACAGTAAAAACTTTTAGATGGGGGAATCCAATGAGTAATGATAACGCAAGTAATAATGAATTTTAAAAAATTAAATATAAGCAGGAAGAAGAGGCAAACTGCACCTGGCATTGAAATTAGTTTTCTGGTAAAGGAAAAGAACGTTAGCGACTCACTGTTTAAGCAGTCCCATCAATTTGTTATATTTCTGCATGACTTTTTCTCCACCCGGTGATTCCAAACACCTATTGAAATAAATAAATGACCTGACTGATAAGGCACAACAGTGATGTGAACAGTATGAATAATTTAAGGACATCTCTGTTGATCATAAAATCAAGCTGGAAAATAGAAAAACATGAAATAATCACTCACGGATAACTGATGCACTGGAAGTTGTTGTATGGAACCTGCATGCGTTCTTGTAATTGCTGGGCCCACCTCAATCCGCCTGCGACCACTGGCATGTTCCTGTTAACAGACGTGTATCCTGGAATACATATTGTGAGGTCATTTTTCAAAACCACAACGCCTAGATGAATAATGCCTTAATACACATTCTTAAGATTGTAATTGTTCATAAGCAAACCTGATTACATGATTACATGACATACAGTACATTATGTCAGACTATATAATGCATTTTAGAACTTTTCATAAGACAGTACAAACATTGCTCACTCAATCACTTGCTGAACCAATCAATCCATCTAGGCTTTTAGTTAGACTGGTGCTCATTACCACTACGCCACCATGCCACCCACTGTAAAGTAGACATGTTAACCACAATGCCACAGTGCCACCCACAATTCGAACATCATGTTATATTTCAGTATTCCTGAACTCTCAAATTTGATTGGTCAGTTGGTGATGATTCATTTTCTATATCCTAATAGCTATAGTTAAAGGGTACCTGTAGTGAAAGCGCTCATATACCTAACTTGATGTATTGTGTATAGCTAGTGACAATACACCTATAAGGCGTTTATTATATTCTCTCACAAAGCAGCTTTAAGCGATTTAAGGGCTTCACTAACGTCAAGCTTCAGAGCACAGGAGTTTTGCAGCATCGCATTTCCTGTGACGTCACATCATTGACAAAGCCTCTACTGGAACTGCGATGCGAGATTGCAATGTAAACATAAGCCTATACCTGACACACACAACACAAGCTCATGGAAACTTGGAAAAAACAGACATTATAGTAGTTTTTTTTAAACCATGGATGAAGACAATGTCATAGAATGAACCACTGAAGAAAGACTATCCACATTTAGTGAAATCGGACCAGGAAAGTGACGACTCAGAGGACGATATCGGAGAGTCGGCAGAAGGTCTTACACGGGAAAATCGTAGCAAACAACCAGCAAATATTTGGTGCGTTTGTGGAAAATGCGTGCGTCAAAAAAAAAAAAAAAATGATCCGGAGTGCTATTGTTGGAAAGAACATGAATTGCTTGAGCAAAATATACTGACATTCTGCAATTGGCGATACGACTGTCAACGATGTTACGTCACAATGACCTTTGACCCCGGTGAAAAAAGACAACATGTCCGCGCGCTGAACCTTTGTGAGCAAGGAATGTCATACAGAAGAAAAGGAAACGTGGACTTATACATAACCTACCGACATCACGCGATGTTTAAAAGTTAATAATAAGTTATGGTGGATCTTTTTTTTAATGCTGTCAATTTTGGGTACAGGTTCCCTTTAAGCAAATTCCCAGTTCAGGATGCAAAAGCTTTGAAGGCAGTTGGACAGTTCACTGTTTATTCACTTTAGCTATCAGCTTCTCAGCTGCTTCTTTTATAGTATTGTCCCAATCTGGAACATATAATGTACCAAAAACCCACACACTACACATACAAGTACACAGATACTACCCCCGTTCACCAGCTCTCCACTAGCTGACTAGTTTCCACCCATCAAGAGCACTCAATCACATCTTACAGCCACACCTCCTCATCATTCGACTCAGTCTGGAAAGCAGTCGGTCTCCAGCTGACTACCTACCCCAGCAGTAATCAGAAAAGCCATCTGCTCCCCCAGCCAGAGGACCACTTGGACCTTAAATGGCAATAATGAAAGATACCAATGGGGTGATCCATGGGCTGGCATCATCCATGCTATAGAACCACGGGAGTGAAGTGTGATCTGAATAGAGGTTTAAAGAGCACCCTAGTAGTTAATAATGGTGAGTGAGGAACATCCACTTGATGGCAAAGCTTCCTTTTCTATTGTGCTGTGCAGTGAGCGTATACCTGATGTACTTAAAAGTCATGAGCATGCAACAGTGGTCCCCACACAACTTTACCACTTGTACCAAACCAAAACCCATTCATATGACTCTGTCTACTGGTCAGCTACAAAAACTACCTCACCTCTCTTTGGTCTTAGGACTTGGGAAGGCCACAATTGCTGCCGTCTTTCAATCTGGGGCTGTAACAAGACCCTCTCAGTTCAGCTCGTAGATGTTGTAAATGGCACAGCCAAGAATTATCATAAACTATGACACCATCTGAGTAGGCAATGGAATATGAACTAGATGTGTGGAGAATTTTGTCCATGAGGTTAAAATGTTCCATGTGGTCCAAACAACTCAAAAGGAAGTGTAGCATATTGATGGAAAAGGTTGTTTTCTCCCTGAGTCAAGGGAGTCTGCCTATACCCAGTCAATCCTTTATTCACTCCGTCATTTTGCCTATCCATTTAAACTAGGGGTCACCAACATGGTGCCCACGAGCACCAGGTCATCCACAAAGACCACATGAGTGGCCCCTGGCCGGTTCTAAAAATAGATCACCGTAGCGCCACTTACCAGTGAGCTGCGTCTAATTTTTTTGTTACTTTTGTTTTTTTTAAATCACACTATTTACACACAAATTACACAGTCGACTCCTGATAAAGGGAAAAAGCCAAAAGGAAATCCCTCACTTGCATTTAGTGCAGTGTTTCTCAATTATTTTCTGTGGCACCCCCTCCTGGAAGAAAAAAATTCACACACACCCCACCGCCCCGCGAGCGACTATAAATAGTATTATTTGTCTATAAAATTGTTACTAGTACACCTCTGCATAACATTGTATCTTTATTAACATTAAAATCAAAAAAGAAAGAAATATAGTTCAACTTAAATAAAGCAAAACTTCTTTAATATTGGTTTTTACTCTGTAAAAAAGAATTTAAAGTGCACCAATGCGCCTGAAATAAAAAAATACACCTTTATTTAAACTCATTCAACTTATTTGTCTTAATATCTCCATCCCTCTCCACTTTTCTCTTCATTCCTGTTTGAAATTTTTCCGTGTTGTTTCTTGGGGAGTTGTTTACTGCACTTCATATTGTTTGCTGTGCGAAAAACCGCTACACCATACTGCAACAATGAGAGCGCCCCTGCCAACTACTGG
Source organism: Plotosus lineatus (assembly GCA_024760905.1). NCBI lineage: Eukaryota > Metazoa > Chordata > Actinopteri > Siluriformes > Plotosidae > Plotosus > Plotosus lineatus. The sequence goes on along the minus strand of CM045730.1, from coordinate 39,641,790 downwards.
AATGGAGGTGCAATTACACCTAATTCTCGTACACTACGTATTCCAGAAAAGTATCCCCCGGCATCATACCATGCACCCAAAGGGGCCACGTTCCACTAGTTGAGAAGCAACTGATTTAGTGTGAAATTGAAAATGACAATATTTTTTTAAAAGACTTTAAAAATATTATATTCATATTACATTAGAACTAGTTGGTCTTCATGGCAGCTGGTTGCTGTTTGGGAGTTTTTGACCAGTTTCGTGAAAAAAAAGACTGCTGTTTTTCAACTCGAGGACTTTTTCCACTCATAGTGCGCTGCTCGGTGAGTAGTTAGCATGGTGACTACCGTGACATGCTAGCAGACGCAGTGGAGGTGAGGAGGCGATTTTCTCCCGAAACATGGCAGAAAAGAGAAAGGAAACACATAATTTTCACAGTGGGTGGGATGAAGAGTTCTTTATTCCCACTGTGAAAGATTCCTGTGTGTGTCGCATTTGCAGGTTGCCGTGGCGACGGCAAAGTAGCATAATGTTGAGAGACATTTCAAAACATGTCATGCAAGCTACCATGCTAACTACCAGTTCTAACTTTCAGTGTCTTCACATAGATGGATGTTATTACTTATTATTAATAATAACATATAATTAAAAGCAAATAGAGCAAATTTACTATTTCAGAAGTGTGTATCAAACTGGTAGCTCTCCACATTAATCGGTACCCAAGAAGGAGCTGTTAGTTTCAGAAAGGTTGGTGACTTCTGATTTAAACCAACTAGAGCCGAAACCTGACTCTGGCTGAAGGCAGGGTAAACCCTGAACAGCTCATCAGTCCATCACAGCAGCTGCTCCAGCCACTGTGCAACCCTTTGATTATCCCATTCAGTATTGAGGACAGAATTGAGTTCATACTGAACCACATATTTCGTGTTCATACCATGCACCATCAACAAACATTGTCGCAAATGCCTGGCCAATAGAATCAGGGAATGAGAGAGTTCAGTGTTTTTTACTGCCCAAGGTGCCCTATTACACAATTATTATGATGATGATGATGATGATGATGATGATGATGATGATGATGATGATGATGATGGTGCATGAGCTTTGCCACAGTTCTTTTGGGCATGAATGGCTGTACTTGAGGAACATGGCTTCAGACACTGTGGACACATCCTCCAGGAAAAAAATGCAATGCTCCATTATAACTAAATCTCAAGAACCCACCCCCTACAAGAGGTTACTCATCCCAAAAAACCTCAACTTTCAGGTTTTACTACAAGGAA
>CM045730.1:39618028-39638028 GCA_024760905.1 Plotosus lineatus | reverse complement strand
TTAACTTCAAAAGTGAGAAAAGGTGAGATTCAAGAAGGTGAGGGAAAGCAGGGATTCGTAAGAGATTAAAATTAACAATTGTCTGCTGGAAGAGAGGTGAATGTCACTTTATAGTTCCTGAGACTTTTTTCCCTGAGACTTTTTTTAATCATGAAAGACATGTGTGAGCTTCGAGCTGTGATGGTTTTTTCATCTCACCCAGCTGTTCCTCAGTCTGTATGTGTTTTTTGTACAGTGTGATGCAGCAGTCAAGCTCCTTGTCAAACATTTTGACGAGCATGGGATATCTCTTTTGAGCATCAGCTGCTATCAGGGGACGTTCGAGCAGACTTCCAAACATTTCCAAAACCTGCGAAGTAAAGACTCATCATGACATGTGTGGCAACGTGGTTTGTATGGTTCATGTGAAGATCTCTTCCTCTGTGAAGAATCTCGACTGCTTTCTACTCTCCCCAGTCATAAATTATAGACTGCTGACAGTTAATTCAATGGATATATGATATTCATAAAAAAAAAAAAAAAACAATAAAATCACTGAATCTACTGTAGACATTGTAAAATGAGATTGTAATCTGAGCTAAAGTCATTGTTTTGCCATCATCACTCACCTTGAAAGCCTGCCTGAGCCCTGAAGCATCATCAAACGCCTGACACAGAATTGCTCCGAGGCGTCGATCTGTGTCTTCCACTTTACATTGAAACTCAGCTAAGTCTGCCTCAAATTCCTGCAAAGTACCTTCATTTAGTAAGGCAGCTCTGGGTAAATATTTGTGTCTTTATCACTTCGTTAGATTTCGCCTACATACCGCATTGCAGACATCAAGGCAATCGTAAGATTTCTCTGTGAGTACTTTGTATTTCTCCAGGAAGTCCTCATGTAGCCATACAACCTGCTGACTAAGAGATCGTCCTCGAACACCTCCGAATTCTACCTTTTCTAGTTTCATCATATCGACTACAGTTAGCAGTAGGTTCTGAAGGACATAAAAAAACATATTTCTAAAAAGATATTTTTTTATTAAAGTCCATATTAATATAAGAAATTGGTAAGTGTTTCATTTTTGAACAGTATTTAAATACAGTAAAATACCAAGTAACCACACTGTATTCCATATTGGTTGGTGCTCCTCAAATAACCCATTCACTCACCTCAATCAAGTTTAGTCGCTCTATGAAACAATCCAGTCCAGCAAACACCATGGATGGTGGAAAGTTCCAGGGCTTTACTTCCTTCTCATTCCTCTGGTATTGAGACAAGATATTTCGTTTCTCACTGAAGATTTCCTTGAAGTGAGTAAGCACATCCAGTGTGCTTTCTACACGTGAAAGACTCTCTACTACATCACATTTCAGGATGTCTTCTGGACTGAGATGGTTGTGAGCCTTCAGGGAAAGTGCCAAAAAAGGAAATATAATTTTAAAAGCAGGACAAAACATCTAAATTACACGGAGTTGCTATTTGCAGTATCCTATACTAGTACTTACACTAATTTTATTAGATTGACCTTCAGTTAAGGTGTGCATTAATATGCAGTTAGGGACACAAGTGAGATCATTTTTCTATTTAGAATTATTCAAAAATTCATTGTGATACTCTTTAGTAGGTGACATTCAGTGGGTATTAGGTTATATTCGATCATAATCTGTCATGACAACACTGAATTCAGCATCAAACTTCAGTTCTCAGGGAAAATGCTGGCCTATAAACCACTTCAATTCCCAAAATAAACAAATGAACTCACCTGAACACTGATTACAAATACCTGACTTAGACACACAGTCTCAAGATAAGGACCGTCAAGACACTCTCACCTTGTAAAGCATAAGCTCAATGTTTACTTTTTAGTGTGCATCATTTTTGTGTATGTTTTTCTAATTTTGGCCTGCTCTGGTTTGAGTTGTTTGTTTGTCACCTGATCTTTGTCTGAATTTTTAACATGAATTTTGAATCACATATTGGACTTGTTTGGTACTCCAAATAAAAGCGTGTTAGGATATTTACTCAATGGGAGCAGCACAATCTGACGAGTTTACTATTTCAGTATGAATAATAAATAATATGTAGTGGAGGTGAGGAAGGCCCCCCAGTGCAGCTAACTGGGTTATCAATGGCGGGCCATGTCTGTCACTGTCTATGGTGAGAGGTTCATGTAAAAGAACCATTGCTGACTTTCGTAAAGAGTAGCTGCAAAGCCGTCGGCGTGTTTCTGTCCGAAAGGGTTGTGACAGGAAGGGCATCCGACGTAAAAACCTATGCCAAATCAAATGTGCGAAAAGGGAAAAAGCCGAAAAGAGAAGAAGAGAAGAAGAAGAGTGGAGGTGAGGAAGGCGGGTCGCTGAATATTCCCCATGACAGGCAATACTGATTTTAGCAACATTCACGGAGCATAAGCTGCATCATTGTCTTAGTGTTATACCACACGGCCATCTGAACAAAAAACACACACACAAAAAAAATAAATAAATACATTTTTATGCTTTATTATATATTTTTTTAATCAGGAATGACCCAGACCAGCTCGCATTTTTTTTTTTTTTTGTATAAACTACTGGTGAATACACAGAAAACAAACGAAAGCAAAAGGTTTTTAGTATATGTTTACATATTTTAACCATAACAAAGAATGCTCAGATGATCTGCATGTTTTGAGATGAGCTAATAGAGCAGAGCTTCATTTATTTTCTGCAGCTACATGAACACAGATGAAAACTGACTCTGTGAAATGTGAAATGAATTTGATTTTTTTTTTTTTTTTTTTTTAAACTTGATAAAGATAACTTCCTGCTTGAGTTTTGGTGATAATCTGTGAGTGTCATTTTCAGTGAAGTATTTTTCACGAAGAATAATGATGTATTAACTTGTGGTAGCACATGAATCATACCGCACGATTCACTTCTGGTACATACGGATCAACGTTAATGTGAGCAATAATACAAGTTTGAAAAGAGTAATAGACAACTTATTAACTAAATGTAAAAATAAACCATAATCTATTTACTTCTTTGTTTGCTTATCTGTGGTTTTTATGTAGAACATATTGAAACAAGGGGCAGTGGTGGTCTAGTGGTATAGGGTGCTGGATCGCTAATCCAAAGGTTGGGGGTTCAAGTCCCACTCTCCACAAGGTTGTCACTGTCCCCCCCAGTGGAGCTAACTGGGTTATCAAAGGCCGGCCATGTCTCTCACTGTCTATGGTGAGAGGCATGTAAAAGAAGCATTGCTAATTTTCAACAAGAGTAGGCTGCAAAGCCGTCAGCGTGTTTCCGCCCTGCGATCGCCTGGCGAGCTGTCTAGGGTGTACTCTGCCCTCACCCGAAGTTGGCTGGGATGGGCACCAGCCTCCCCGCGACCCAAATTAGGATTAAGCGGGTACAGAAAATGATGATATTGAAACATGGGCACCAGCCTGCCTGCAATCCTAATTGGAATTAAATGGTTAAAAAAAGAATGAATGAGCATATTGAAACAATAATTTGCTCCAGACTTGTTTGATATCAGTAAAAAGACCCCTCAATATTCTGTCTCAGGTACTTGGTGAATAATTGTTAATTATATACAGTAGAACCTGGACCTACATCTCTATCTTCCTCCAAGACAGAAACAATAAAGAAACGATGCTGAAAAATACATTATACACTTGTCAAGTCATCGCAATGATAAATCAAAAACAACAGCAGATAAGTGGAAATTAAGAGCTTAGCCTAAAGACCAGAAGAGGCCAAAATTCAAAAACACACCAAGAACTTTGAACAACAGCAAGTAGTTCTCACTGCTCTGAGATCCTTTGAATTGTTATGAAAGGGAGAGTTAATGACCTACAACTACTATCTCATTTAGCTGTCTCATTGCACCTTCTACCACACAAACCATAGAACGTTTTTAATAACTGACAGGTTAAAAGGGCTAGCAAATTGAGCAATAGCCAGTAATTTAATACCTGTAAATACATCAATATGACAGGTATCCCTGACAGGATGGCAAATAAATTAAAGTAAAAAGAAGTACATTATTTTCTGCTCATTGTGTATTAAATTATCAGCTTATTTTATAAAGGGAGATATTATACATAAAACTGGGGTCCAAAGACTCAAATAGTAGTAGCAGTACTTCAATTCATTTTCTGTAACCACTTAATTCTAATTACGGTCGTGGGGAGGCTGGCGCCCATCCCAGCCAACTCTGGGCGAGGGCACAGTACACCCTGGACGGCTCACCAGGCCATCACAGGGTGGAAACACGCTGACGGCTTTGCAGTTACTCTTGTCAAAAGTCAGCAATGGTTCTTTTACATGCCTCACACCATAGACGTTGAGAGACATGGCCAGCCTTTGATACCCCATTTAGCTGCATCATGGGGGGTTGGGGGTGGGGTAGTGACAACCCACTGACAGTGGGGCTTGAACCCCCCAACCTTGAGATCAGTGATCCAGCATCTTACCACCCGGCCACCACTGCCTGCAACATCTGGGTAGTAAAGCCAAAAATGTTTACTCAAAGTTTTAACGTAGCATGTTCTTTCGAAAAATACACAACTTTTATCCAAAAAAGTTGCAAGATTAAAAACAGGGCAGTTCAGAAAAGAAAGCACCTAATTTATTTAAAATAAACAGCTATATAAACTATATAAAGCTTACATTCAGTGTTTTAAGTTAAACTAACCGCTGAGGAATAACGCACCTGTTGGATGAGCAGGTTGCAGATCTCTTGTAGGAGTACAATCACTCTGGCTGGAGTATTGTAGTAATTGGAGTTGGCCCACACAAGACATACTGTATGCATAAGGGGCTCAAGTTGTCTTTTCACTTCACTGAAGTCTGCGTTTTCTACATCTTCTATACGTCGCTCTACAGGTTTCAGGAACTTAGTGATCTCCTTTGCTTCCTCCAAAGCTTTATAAGAGGAAAGCAATGCATAAAGTACCAAAGGGTACGTGTAATTAAAATATAAATACAGTATGTACAAAAAAATGTGTTTGTAGTTTTGGAAATGAACTTCAGCAAAAGGTTTGAACTTTACCTTCATTTACTAACTGTTTCATGTTTGTAAAGGCAGGAAAGTAGCTGCTCTCCACTGCATCCAAGAGCTCTGCCATTTTGGTGACTTTGGGTGAGTTAAACTGGTTGTGTATACCCTCAAGGTCAGCATATCTAAAGACAAATCAAAAGAAAAGATATAAATATAAATTGCGAAGATAAGAAAAGATATTGACTTCAAGTAATGCCATCAAATTGCACTGACCTATTCTTCCAAAATTTCAGCTCGACATGTGGCGTGGGGTTTTTGCCCTCCAGCAGAAGCTCAGATGAGTCTCTTTTGAGAACATCATGAATCTGACGACTCCATTCAATCACTGTGGATTCAATCGAATGGATGATACTCTTATCCACCAGATCTCCCCTGAGGTATTAAAAAGAAACCAGACTCTTTATGTTTGCCTGAGGACTGAAACTCTTTCAGTACAGCAGACAAGCCCTCTAATACATTATGCTCCACCTTATGTATTCATATATACACACATGTATTCAAATCATTTTTTATTTCTAAAGGTATGAAGACATCCCAACAGAGAAAGCCTTCAAGGCAGATAACTCTTATACTTTTAATGCAGTCATAAATTTTACTTATCATAGCTGTTAATATTACACTGTTAACATTTACATGCAAACAGAACAAGGCATACTGAAGTCATGGAACAAAACAAAAGGAAGGATTGTTTCTTGAAGATTGTACCCCCTCTAGGGAGTTTCTCACTGAGGCATGATCTGTCATAGTTGATGTGTCTTGCTGTCATGTTGTATTGAGGTGTGTATAAAGAAATGTCAGTGGCCACAGGTGAACCATTAACAATACTACAGCAACAAGCCTGAAGAAACTAATTAAAAAAGTTCACACTACAACTATACTGAGCCGTTGCATCAAAACAATCCCATAGATTACAACGGCGATTAATGACTAATTGCAAGTAATTAAAACAACAGATATCTGCACCTTGTTTCTCTTTCAAAAGCCGCTTGCTCAATTCTTTCTGATCCTTCGGGAAGAGGAAGAAGAGTTTTTCCCTTGACTCGTCCCAACATCACAAACACATTAGATTTCAGGGCATGAACATGTCGCATCAGGTCCTGAGACATGACGTGAGGCCAGTGGCAGTGGTTGTTGTTGTTGAGCAACACTGTAACCACAACCTTAATGGATGAAGATGTAGAAATGCACATATAAAGAAAAAAGAGTGAGATTTAAACATTGTGAATTAAAAACACTACCTCTGCATCTGCTAATAAAATATTAGCATTACCACTGGCCAGTCTTTGAAAAATGCTTATTATAATTATGGACTTGTTATTCAGACCCTTGATGAACAATATACTCTTAGGTTAAACTGATTCATAATTATTTATTATGATAATGTTTTAATTTCCTTTCAATTTTTGATGAAAACATGCAAAATGACCATCAGGTGCTTTCTCAGCTTCTTTAGCACAAATTATATGATAAAGCTGAGAAATGTTCACCCCAGGTCCATCAACAGTGGACAGTGGAGTGGTTGATAATATTATAAGCAGAGACTGCAGATGACTGCAGAGACTGCAGAGACAGCAACCTGTCTGTCTGTCTCTCTCTCTCTCTCTCTCTCTCTCTCTTTCTCTCTGACATGCTTAGTTTTTGCTGGGATACACATCTTCTGTGAAGCCGGTGATCCTGATACTCCTGATCCTTTTGTTTTCTGAGTCCTCTGATCAAGGCAGTGGTGGCCTGGTAGTAAAGGTGCTGGATCACTGATCCTAAGGTTGGTGGTTCAAGCTCCACTCCGCAAGGGTTGTCACTGTCCCCCCAGTGCAGCTAACTGGGTTATCAAAGGCCGGCCATGTCTCTTACTGTCGATGGTGTGAGGCATGTAAAAGAACCATTGCTAACGTTCAACAAGAGTAGGCTGCAAAACCGTCAGCGGCTTTCCACCCTGTGATGGCCTGGCGAGCTATCCAGGGTGTACTGTGCCCTCGCCCAGATTTGGCTGGGATGGGCGCCAGCCTCCCCACGACCCTAATTAGGATTAAGCGGTTACAGAAAATGAAGGATGATTGATGAAAGAATCTTCTGGTCCATGCTGGTGTGCTGCTGCTGGAGAGAATTTTCATCTTGGAAGCCCCTCACTGATGATGATCCATATGTACCTAGGTGTGCACTCGGAGACTATGAAAATGACTTTTCTCTGCCTGTGATATGAACTCTTTTGATCAAGCGAGTTATGGACATCATACTGGACTGTGGTGAAGTTTCTGCTTCATAGTTTGTATTTTCATCTGTTTTCACTAAAATGAGGATGAGTTTCCCTTTTGAGTTTGATTCCTCAAGTCTTCTTCCTCGTGTCAACTGAGGCAGTTCTTTCTTTCCACTGTAAACTTGCCTTTCTTAGCTATGACAAATGTCTAAAGGGGTTGGCACAACTAATAAAAAGGTTATGTGATCAAAACCTCACGTGGCAAATTAGATGCAGCAGTTGCTGGGGTTAGCCAACTTTTACTACTGGGCAGATGATTGGATATGGCTACTGACCAGGGATCTTCCTTTTGGTACCAGGTTGAAAGCTATCACCAAATATATTGGATCTTTCCTTCAAGAATCCTAAATCCATTCCATTTCCAATTTGTTTGTACGATCCCATGAAAATGCCCTGTGTTTCATGACTCTCTTCGTTGGCTGGTAATACAGGGTCTGCTGAATTCAGCTGTGAAACCAGTGCCTGTCGAAGGCACACTTGCATACAGAGTTCAAGAACTACTTGAATTTATGGTACAATGTTACCTTATCCAGTACCTGGAAGGGTTACAGTCCCAAGTAAAAAAATGGGCCCAGCAAAGGACACCCTCTCTGATCACCAAATTCCATCAGGTGCAGCCAGATCAGCCTACTCCCAATCCGTGGGATCATCCATCACATGGCCCAAGAGACCTGGTCGGGGACACTGCTGCCCTTCTCTATCATGGGTGCATGTAAGCCAGTCCTGAATGCTTCCAAAGGTCCAAAGGTCACTTGATTTCTGAGCCTGTATTTACTTTTCACTGTCTTTCCAACTCCTCCTGTGCTCACTTTGCTCATCTCTTCCTTTTTTTCGGTCTCTATTTAAACTGGCCTAATCCAGAAATCCACCATCTGTCCACATCATTTCAACCTCTTCCTTGTCTGTTCTCCTGTAGCAAGTTTTGCCACAACCACATCACGTTCATGCAAGTGGACAAAAGGCAACTATTGTATTCTTAATGGCGCCATAGATGCCAGTGTATTTTCGCCTGAGGCTGAACAGAGGTTTGTGAGCCTTTTAACTTTGTGGTTTGTTGTCCCTGTTTATTTATACATTATATTATAATTTACCCCTGCATCTAGACTATCTCCTACACCTAAAACTATGACATTTATTAAAAATTATGAAGTTTGTGATATAAGGAGCTCCTGAGTGGTGCATTGACAAGGTGCGTGACTATTAATCTGGAGATCGCAACTTCGAATCCACTTTAATCCACACAGCCATCCGTCACCAGGAGTCTATAGGAGCTAATTATCCAAGCTCTCACGGGAGGGAGGGAGGGAGGGATGGTATACACTCACTTCCCTGACACTCACAGCAACCACGCGCCAATCATGCGCATCTGTGAGCTCATTCGTACAAGGATGCGGATAATGTTTTCCCTCAGAATATGTTAGACCGTCCCCAAATATGCATGGTGCCGCAGTTCGAAAAGAGGCGGGTTTTCTAGCATTGTATGTCATGGAGGGGTTGTGTGCATACTTTTGCCACTCCTTGGTTAGTGGTGATCGTGTGATAGGGAAGACAATACCTGATGGGTGGGAATTGTATATGACAAATTAGGGATAAAAAGAAAAAAGTTTGTGATTTGTCTTGATTAAAGTGTTTATTATTATTATTATTATTATCATTATTATTATTATTATTATTATTATGGATGTCTTCATCATCATCATTATCATCATCATCATCATTATCATCATCATCATCTTCCTCTGCTTAATTCAGGGTCGGATCGCGGGGGCAGCAGCCTAAGCAATGAGGTCCCTTTCCCTAGCCACTACCTCCAGTGATTCCGGGGGGACACTAAGACATTCCCAGACCAGCTGGGAAACATAATACCTCCAGCGTGGACCCCAAGGTATCGTCACAGATTTTGGACATGTTCACACAATTGGACACACAATTGGACATGCTCGAAAGACCACAGCAGCTAGGCATTAAGTAGATATTCTAACCAGATGCTCAAGCCACCTCAACGGGCTCCTCTCAATTTGGAGGAGCATTGGTTCTACTCTGAGCACCTACCAGATGGCCAGCCTTGCCACCCTGCAAAGGAAGGTTATTTCAATCAATTTTATCCACGGTCTTGTTCCTTCTGTCACTACCCAACGCTCATGACCATAGGTGAGGGTTGGAGCATAGATTGACTAGTAAATTGACAGCTTTGCTTTGACGCTCAACACCATCTTCACCATGATGGACCAGTACAAGCTCTGCTTTGCAGCAAAGGGCGCAGCAATACTCCTGTCGATCTCCTGCTCCACACTTCTCTCACTCCTGAACAAGACCCCAAGATACTTAAACTCTGCAAAAAGCAGAGATGAGATCCTATGGCCACTAAAACCAGAACCCCTCAATGGTGCAACTGCGCCTAGAAATTCTGTCCACAAAATTTATGAAAAGAATTGGTGACAAGGGGCAGCCTTGGTGTACTCCAACTCTCACCAGAAATTAATTCAACCTGTTGTTACTAATGCAGATCAAATTCTGTCTCTGGTGACACAGAGAGTGAATGGCCTATTCCAACATGTCCGGTACACCATACACCCAGAACACACCCCACAAAATACTTGTAGACAGATTGGATAAACTCTCATGCCCCCTCCAGGTTCCTGTAGAGCAGGGGTCTCAAACCCATTCCACAAAGGGCTGCAGTGGCTGCAGGGTTTTGTTTCAGGTATACCTCACCCAACATTGGTAATTGGTTCCAGGACAGGTCTTAAGTTGCGGTATACCTGAATATATTTTTGATGGGGGTTAATTTAAACAACATATCAACATATCATAACTTTTTTTGTTGCAAAAAACAAACAAAAAAAGAGCATGCATTCAGCCCCTGAAGTCGCTTCGATGAGCTTGCCACATCTATTACTGGTATTTTAGCTCATTCTTCAAAGCGTAACTGCTCTGTCTTCATCCAAGATTCAGCTGTATGCAGCAGGAGTCAGAATTAATTTAATTCTGACCAGGTTCTCAGTCCAGGTCTTTCCTCCCCACAACATGATACTCCCACCACTATGTCCCAGTGTTGGTGATGAGATGTGTTGGGTTTCCACCAGACAGCATTTTCCTTGATGACCAAAAGTTCAATTTTAGTCCTTTGACAAGGGAACCTTTGTGGGAAGTTGCCCATCTCTTTTCGTGAACTCTAATCATGCTTGTTTGTTTGTTTATTTATTTATTTGTGGCCTCTCTTCAAAAAAGTCTAGCTATGTGGAGTATAGGCTTAGAGTGGTCCTATGGACAGATACACCAGTCATTATAATCATATAATTACGCCCCACTACCGGCAAATTATACATATGCATCATCACGACACCACGTCATTCAAATTTAGCCAGTGGCTGAAAGCTTTTGTTTCTCTTCTGTTGATTGGTTGCAGATGATGTATACACCTCTTTTTTCTCCTTCGCACAGATGTCATCAACGTGCTTGCTTGAATTCTGAATTCTGAATTTGTGTTTGTTTTATTGTTTTCAATTATTATTTAGGCCCTATGATGCCACTCAAACGCCCTGCATCTTCTTTAGCTTCTGGTAGGGAGCCTAAGCGCTTTATTTATTCAGAAATATTATCACAGTACAAAATGAAAAAGGTTTTGCAAATAATTACTACATTTATACTGTATTAATGAGTAAGACCATCTATAGAATGTAAAGCCAGCCTGACACTAGTACGCATTCATGGTACTCCACAGTACGCCAAAGTGAGTACCTTCGCGGGAATTGTGAGCGCCATCATGGGAACAATGTGGAAACTATGAGCGAGATGAGTGTCATTGAGGGGCATTGCCGACCTAAAAAATGAAACATGTTCATTAATTTTATCACGCACTCTTTTGCGTACCTTTCCGCGAACTGTGAGGAAACTGTGAGGAAACAGTGAGGGCACTGTAAATGCCCACCACGTCACGCTCGTTATAGGGTAATCAATGCCGCGCAACGTTACACCTGTATCCTCAAAGGTGCTCTTGTGTCCTCCATGGTGTTCATTGACTGCTACGCATTGTCCAACATTAACTGTTGGCGGACCAGGGCGTGAGTTGTGGACAGAACTGTGTTTCTCATTGTTTCCTCAAAGGTAATCATAGTCTACTCACCTTTACGTTTGGGTGAGCACTCAAACCACTGTATTCCACAACACCACGTATAAATGGTTAACAATGTCCACATTAACTTGTCCTGTATCTTAAAGGGAAGGGTGTTCAGTTGCATGACATTTACATATTCAGAATGCCATGCAACTGAATACCCTTCCCTTTAAGATACAGGACAAGTCTGCTTACATATAGTATCAATGTCATAATGCAGCAGCACCTGCAAGAAAGACACTTTGTTGATTTAACGCCATTTTCTCGGCATCTCTAGAGTTCTTCATCTTGACAACTACAAGAATGAATGGTGGATGAATCCAGCTACCCAATATATATATATATATATACACTTGTGTGGCGTGACAAGGAGTGTCCTAAATGGAAGCACGGTCACCTTTTTAGCGTAATGTGGAGCAAACTTGTCTGGTCATTGAGTGACGTTGAGGAACTTGGAGCACCCCAGCACAAACAATTCTCAAAAATACCGCAATGGTGAGGAATCGAGTGGAACGTCACGGAACATCCTCAGTGGTACGAATGAGCAAGCTATGAGCAAAGCTTATTCCTCTCTGGCACAAACTGTTTGACTGACAGGTGAAATAAACACAAAATCATTCTGCCATGGTACGCATGAATGAGTACCACTGAGGATTTATAATGCGTACTAGTGTCAGGCTGGCTTTAGCATATGAATGCATATTTTAGTGCATGTAATATCATACATAGGGTTTTAAACCGCATCAATAATTTGTGAGTTTCTGGGATCCACGGAGGAACGTAACCCCCACGAATCATGGGGGCTTTCTGTATACAGTATATGAGATTTCCTTTTGGCTTTTCCCCTTTTTTCAGGGTTTGCCACAGCGAATGATTCGCACGTTTGATTTGGTATAGGTTTTTATGTCGGATGGCCTTTCTAATAAAACCCTTTAGCAAGGGACGGAAACACGCTGACGGCTTTGCTACTCTTTACGAAAGTCAGTGATCGTTCTTTTGCATCAATCTCTCACCATAGTCAGTGAGAGACATGGCCTGCCTTTCATAACCTAGTTAGCTGCACTGGGGGGGACTGTGACCACCTTGTTGAGAATGGGAGTTGAACCCCCAACCCTAGGATCAGCGATCCAGCACCCTCTACCACTTGATCACCACTGCCCTATATATATGATTTTCTGAGTAGATCCTTCCATAGGAGAGTGCTCAATACTTTTTGGTAGAGCAAATAACAAATGTTTTTGTTTATATATATATATATATATGGGGCAGTGGGCAGATGCTTCGCATCTGCACGGGAAAATGAACAACCCCGCCCTCCATGAGTTTCCTGCTGCCTTGCAGGTCGGCCTTGGCTGGTCAAAGGCTATGGGAGTAAACCCAGATAGAAAATCCGGTAAGGAGGCCCGAAGGCAGTTGGCCGAGCTCTGTGACGCCCTCTGACACCTCCTGCAGCCGCGCTGGCACCGGCTGTACTGGCTTGCCTTTCCGCCGGACTCTGACAGCAACGCCGAGAGGGGGATCCTGGCACTGGGCACTCCAGGATCTCCATACCACTTGCCCAGGCCTGCACCTGGAGAGGTCACTCCAGCTTCGCTGTCTCAGCATAGACATCAACACGGGAGCAGCAGACACCAGTGATAAGCCCAGGCTCGTTTGGTGTAGAGCCGGGCGCTAGGGGTTGCTCTCGGCGGTGGGAGGAGTCCTCTGACTCCATTGGGAAGTTACCGCCCGCCTCAACCCGGGCAGCCCCCGGGCAATAAGGTACTACCCCGCCACAACTTGCTTGCTTCATCGGGTGTGTGAAGCTTAGATCAAAATCGACAGGCTTGTTGTAAAATTGAGCACCAGGCAAACACAGAAAGAAAAAGACAAAGCAACCGCCAGCCCTGCGGCTGGCAACCTGGAAACGCCAGAACGATGTGTCCCGGCCTCACTGACGACCTCCAGCAAGTCGACGACACAAGGAAAACCGCCATCATTAGCCGTGAGCTGGCCAAGCGGAACATCGACATCGCCGCCCTACAGGAGACACGCCTTGCTTCAAGTGGCAGTCTCAAGGAGAAGGACTACACGTTCTTCTGGCAAGGTCTGGAGGCAGACGGCGGCGACTCTATGGGGTTGGTTTCGCAGTTCGCAACTCCCTGCTGTCGTCAATTGACCCTCCTTCCCAGGGAACCGAGCGCATCCCCTCACTCCGACTCACCACCTCCTCGGGACTTACACACATTTTCTGCGCCACGCCCCAACACTCGGCTCCACAACTGAGGCAAAAGATGCATTCTACGAGGAGCTTGAGGCAAGGATCAGAGAGATACCAGTGAAGGAAAACCTGTTCCTGCTCGGAGACTTCAATGCCCGGGTGGGAGCAGACTGCACCGCCTGGCCACGCTGCATTGGACACTTTGGCATTGGCAAGCTCAACGAGAATGGACAACGGCTACTTGAGCTCTGCTCCTTCCATGACCTCGCCATTACCAACACCTTCTATGCCACCAAGCCCCACCACAGAGTTTCATGGAGACATCCCAGGTCGAGGCACTGGCACCAGCTGGACTTCGTCATCACCAGGAGACCCATGCTGAACCACGTGCTCTGCACACGTAGTTACCATAGTGCAGACTGCGACACTGACCATTCCCTGGTCGGAAGCATGGTGCGTCTACGACCCAAACAGATCCACCGCTCCAAACATAAGGGCCAGCCCCGCATCGACACTGCCAGAACTTCAAAGCCCGAGCTGCGCAAATGCTTTGCTGAGGCCATCGACAACGCCCTGGAAGACTGCCCCACAGACAACGCCACAGCACGCTGGGACTTCATCCGCGATGCCGTATACCAGGCCGCCTCAGACACCTTCGGGAAGAGAGTCAGGAAAACGAGGACTGGTTCGAGGCTGGGATTGAAGATATGGAGCCTGCCATAGCCGCCAAGGGTGTTGCGCTCCTTGAGTACAAGAGGAAGCCATGCGAGAAATCACTGGCCACCTACAGAGAAGCCCGCAACAATGCCAAGAGGGTCGCCCGCAGGTGCGCCAACGACTACTGGCTGAAGCTTTGCAGCGATATTCAGACCTCTGCGGACTGTGGAAACACCCGTGCCATGTATGAGGGGATGAAAAAGCTTTCGGACCAAGTGCCACCAAGATCGCACCCCTCAAATCCACCTCCGGCGACATCATCAAGGACCGTGGGGAGCAGATGGAGAGATGGGCCGAGCACTATTCAGAGCTATACTCCAGAGAGAATGTTGTCACTGACACAGCCATGGAGAACACCATCCCACTGCCCACCATGGAAGAACTCGACTCGCCACCTACCATCGAAGAGCTCAGCAAGGCCATTAACTCGCTGTCTAGCGGGAAGGCACCAGGCAGCGACGGAATCCCTCCAGAGGTGATGAAGGCTGCAAAAGAGAGCTCCCTCCTTGGGCATCTCCATGAGCTTTTGCTTCAGTGCTGGGAAGAAGGAACGATACCCCAAGATATGCGAGATGCGAAGATCATCACTTTTTTCTTCGGCGATTACACCCTGGAAGTGGTGGACAAGTTCACCTACCTTGGCTCCACCATCTCCAGCAACCTATCCCTGGATGCTGAGCTAAACGTAAGGATAGGCAAAGCAGCAACATCCATGGCCCGCCTAGCGAAGCGTGTGTGGAACAACCCCAGGTTGACCCTAAACACGAAGATGAAGGTGTACCAAGCATGCGTGTTGAACACGCTTCTATACGGCAGTGAGGCCTGGACCCTATACATGCACCAGGAGCGAAGACTAAACGCCTTTCACCTGCGCAACCTCAGCCGACTCCTCGGCATTACCTGGCAGGATCGTGTCTCCAACTCGCGCGTCTTGGCCCAGGCAGGCATGTCAAGCATGTTCGCCATCCTCTCCCAGAAGCGCCTGCGCTGGCTCGGACACATCTGCAGGATGGATGAATTCCGCATTCCAAAGGACATCCTCTATGGCGAGCTCGCCTCAGGAACACGACCAACAGGACGACCCGCCCTGCGCTACAAGGATGTCTGCAAGAGGGACCTGAAGTCATGCAGCATCAACCCAGTAGATCTCGAGGCAGCGAGCTCCGACCGCTCTAGCTGGCGTGGAAAGGTAAAATCCGGTGTGCAGCAGGCCGAGGAGGCGAGAGAGATCCAGCATGAGGAGAAGAAGAACCGCAAACAGCAGAGAATTCTGTCTGCCACAGCCTGCCCCACGATCCCTACTGCAGAATACACTTGCAGCAAGTGTGGTAGGAGCTGCATCTCCCGCATTGGCTTATTCAGCCACAGCCGGCGCTGCAGCCTCTCAGCTAATTGATAGACCTGCCTAGGTGCAGACTCCATTGTCTCTAGAGACAGACGGATGCCAAGAGAATATATATATATACACATACACACACATATACACACACACACGGTGTATGTATGTATATATATATATATATATATATATATATATATATATATATATATATATATATATATACACACTTCTATAATATATAGATATGTACTATATTCTTCTATAATCACCTGAAGAGAGAGGATGGTTTCACCACCCCTCGAAACAGATCTGTAGTGATAAATGGAGTTTCAATAGAAAGTTTTTGTCCTTTAATTTTTATTGTTATTTGCTCTACCAAAAAGTATTGAGCACTCTCATACAGAAGAATCTACTCAGAAAATCATATATATATATATATATATATATATATATATATATATATATATATATATATATATATATATATATATACACACACACTCACACACACACACGGTTTACTTTCTCAATCATTTTTAAGTGGATGTAGAGTGATCGTATTGACGCGTGATTCATCTCACCAAAATGGCGGCGCAGTACGCACATCTCGCTCATGATCAGGAAGTCGAGGAACGCTGTGGTCCCCTTAAATGGTTTCAGTGCAATTCGGAATTTTGCTCACCTTTTCTACAAAGACTGAGAACTGCTCCAGAGGCGAGTGGGACATGTCTCCGTATATCAAGTTCGCCTTCATCGTGTTAAAAGACAGAGCAGTTTGACTTTTTATTTTAATGAAATAAACAGATTTGTTTTTCGTAGGTTCACCAGATCCATTAACAGGTACAAGTTGTCCGGCGGAATTCAAATACACGACGAGCGTCGTGCGCCCCGGTTTATCCACAAAGTCCTGGATTACTTGTTTCTGCTCCTCCACATCGATGCATTTTTGCCAGTGCTCTGTTTTCAGTCTCAGTGTTTTTAACACAAAGTCCTTAATAAACTCGAAGTTTTGCTCTGAAGTTACTGACTCGTCCATGTTTGCTGCGATCAGTGACTTTAGCGTGAAGTCCATACAAACTACGCTGTCTCCATAGCAACCAGTGTTTGACTCAATGAGCCTGTTGCTCAGGGACACTTGAGGCTTTTCACTCATTCTTTTCACAGGTGGATGCACACATCACTTAGTTACTCACTGTGTTTTTCTCTGGGATTACTTCTTGCCAATTTTTAACATGGTTCAAGTCTAAACTCAATCATGGTGACAGAGCAGATTAAATCAGCAATACTGTGCTATCATTGGTTTCTACCTTTCTGACTTTGATTTATAATCTATAATTTACAAACAAGTTATTTGCACTTCAACTTTGTTTTCTTCTTCTCCTCCTTCTCCATCAGCTTCTTCTTCTTCTTCTTCTGATTATTATTATTATCATTATCATTATCATTATTAATAATTTATTTGCTCAAATCTATTCTAATGGTGTCATGGGGAGGTGGGAGCCTATCTCAACCGACACGGGACAAAAGTGAAGTACACACTGAAAGGTTCACCAGACCATTGCAGGGCAACATGCACAACCATTTACAGTCACATCTGCCCTACTGTCCTAATAATTCATTCATTCATTTTCTGTAACCACTTAATCTTAATTAGGGTCACGGGGAGGCTGGTCTCCATCCCAGTCGACTCCGGGTGAGGACAGAGTACACCCTGGACAGCTCGCCAAGCCATTGCAGGGTGGAAACACACTGATGGCTGTGCAGCCTACTCGGGTCGAAAGTCAGCAAAAGTTCTTTTATATGCCTCAAGCCATAGACCAGGGGTCTCAAACTCATTCCATAAAGGGCCGCAATGGCTGCAGGGTTTTGTTTCAACCAAGCAGCAGCACACCTGACATGACTCATTTATTTAATAAACTGATCTGAGTCTTCAGGCAGTTGATTGGTCAATTTGTGTGCTGTGTACAGAGATTGGTCTGCTGCCGCTTGGTTGAAGCAAAAACCTGCAGCCACTGCGGCCCTTTGTGGAATGAATTTGAGACCCTTGCCATAGACAGTGAGAGACATGGCCAGCCTTTGATAACCTAGTTAGCTGCACTTTAGGGGGGGGGGGGGTGTTCAGTGACAACCTGTTGAGAGTGGGACTTGAACCCCCAACGTTACGATCAGTGATCCAGCACCTGTACTGTCAGGCCACCACTGCCATTGCCATAATAATAATAATAATAATAATAACAACAACAACAACAATGAGGGGCTGTGGTAAGGTGCTGGATTACTGATTCCAAGTTCAGGGGTACAAGCCCCCCTATTGTGGTTGTCACTGCTGTCCCCGCAGTGTGTTATCAAAGGCCGGCCATGTCTCTCACTGACTATGGTGATTGGCATGTGAAAGAACCATTGCTGGCTTTAGTCAAGAGTAGGCTGCATAACCATCAGAGTGTTTCTGCTCTGTGAGTGCCTGGCAAACTGTCCAGGTTGTACCACACCCTTACCCAGAGTCAGCTGAGATGGGCGCCAGCCTCCTTGCAACCCTGATTAGGTTAAGCGGCTTAAAAAAATGAATGAATGAATTATTATTGTTCGTAGCAGTATTCACATTTATAGCAATTGGCAGAAGTTCTCATCCAGAGCGACTTACGATTATCATTTTTATACAACTGAGCAATTGAGTGTTTAGGGCATTGCTGAAGGGCCCACCAGTGGTGATAGTGGGGCTTGAACCACTGACCTTCGGATCAAGTAATTCATCGCATTAACCACTAAGATACTACTGCTCTAGTAGTAATATTGATTTTGGTGTTGTTTATTGATGCCTTAAGATGCATTTTGTCTTGACTACGTTATGTGTGTTCCTTATTATAGAAACAAACAAAATCTGATAATATAAAACTTGGTACTCCTGCTGAATAAATATCCTGCAACTGGTGAAAGCAATAGGTATGGCACACTCCATACATAACAGGCCATGGAATATTTTTGTGTAACTATTTAACTAGATATGGAGCACAATTAATCTCTCCTGCAGTGATCAGAGTATTTTCAGTCAAGCATTCAGAGACACCCAAGTGCAATGAAAAGATGGTCCTTAACTGACGCGTATGGCATTTTAAATGATACTGAAGATGCAATTGTTGTCCATTGTCCATAAAATATTTGCACTATTTTATTATGTATAACTTTACAGCCATTTTGTGATCAGTAGATTTATTACTCTCTGATTGGTGTACAGTGAGGTAAGGTAAGGTAAGTCTGTTGGGTTTTTACACCCGAGCCTAGTGGCTCATCAGGCCGGTGCTTATTCCCGGTTTCTGTAGCGTGAAGCGATCAGGCGGTGAACTCCTGCTGGATGGGACGCTAGTCCATCGCAGGTTACCTTCCCAGTATATTTTTACTGGTACCCATTTATACTGCTGGGTGAACAGAGACACACTTGTGGTTGAGACCTTGCCCAGGGGTCTTAGCACAGTGAGGGTCTCAGTGGGATTTGAACTCACAACCTCCCGATCATGAGCCCAGCACTCTAACCACTACACCACCGGCCCCTGGTGTACAATGACAAGAGCTCAAATTGTTTTTTATAAGTACATTTCAAAACAGTATTTTTAAAGGGTGCGACATTTGAATTCTTTCCCAATTCACAAATTCCCTCCCAGAATCTAAGGTAGCCCACAAAGTGCATCCATGACATGTAGTAACTGTGATAGACCAGTGGGTGACAGTAGAAGTGCACAGAGCATTTTTATGAGCAATTTGTTCAGGACTACACAAAATGTACATCTGCTTTCATTTGCACCATGATTTTTCCTCACTTTATCTTAAATTCTGTCTTCCTGCTTTTCAGTAAAAGTTAGAATTCCAAGCTGATCTTCTTCTTTTACTTTCGGCTGCTCCCTTCAGGGGTCGCCACAGCAAATCATCCGCCTCCACCTCACCCTGTCCTCCGCATCTTCTTTTCTGACTCCAACGACCTTCATGTCTTCCTTCACCACATCCATAAATCTCTTCTTTGGTCTTCCTCGAGGCCTTCTGCCTGGTAGTTCCAACCTCAGCATCCTACTGCCAATATACTCACTATCCCTCCTCCGTACATGTCCAAACCATCTCAATCTAGCCTCTCTGACTTTGTCTCCAAAACATCTTACGTGGGCTGTCCCTCTGATATACTCATTTCTGATCCTATCCATCCTCGTTACTCCCAGAGAGAACCTCAACATTTTCATCTCCGCGACCTCCAGCTCTGCCTCCTGCCTTTTCCTCAGCGCCACTGTTTCTAATCCATACAACATCGCTGGCCTCACCACCGTCTTGTACACTTTTCCCTTCATTCTTGCTGACACTCTC
>CM045730.1:39575528-39613028 GCA_024760905.1 Plotosus lineatus | reverse complement strand
TTGGAAGTCAGTGGCTTTTTTTTAGACTGTGCTATTTCTTGTCATAACAACGATTGCTGTTATTGTACATTTCAAAAAATATTTCTATTTTAATTTTATGTAATGGACTGATATCCCATCGAGTGTGTGTTCCTGCCTTGTAGCCAATGTTTCTGAGATAAACTGGATCAACCATAACACTGGCCGTATAAAAAAGAAAAAAAGAAAAAGAAAAAAAAATAACGGCTACATTTTGTATTCATGCCTTTTGATTTGTGTCAGCTTGTACCAATATTTTTCATTTGTGTTTTATATTCAACACAATAAATCACAACAGATTACTATAATCAGATGAATTCAATTTTAAGCAGTTTATTCCAAACACACTTCTTGTGTCTCACAGCATGAAATGTTCATGTAATTCTATCCTGTCATGTTTTGTGTTGTATTTGCTGTAATATCATGCAAAGCATTTACTAAATTGCTGCTACTGATGTATTTATTGTCCTGTTTCATGGGTCTACTGCCACTTTTTCCTGTTTCAGATTTAAATTTACTGCAAAATATAATTTAACAATTTTTTTTAGTGTTAAAAATTGTAAAATCACACACACACACACACACACATATATATATATATATATATATGGGCGGCACGGTGGCGTAGTGGTTAGCACGTCCGCCTCACAGCAAGAAGGCCTGGGTTCGATTCCCGGCCTGGGCGTTTCTGTGTGGAGTTTGCATGTTCTCCCCGTGCTTGTGCGGGTTTCCTCCCGCAATGCAAAGACGTGCACTGTAGGTTAATTGGCCGTTCTAAATTGACCGTAAATTCTCTCCTGCAACAGCACTGGAACCCAGTCGTATCGGCACTTGCCTTTCCATTGGATCCTTCCGGTGGCACCGAGACGGGGGACTTGCTGCTTGGGTAACAGCCTGTCCCTCATTACTCCCTACCCGGGCTCTGCACACTGGGGAGTATCACCAGCCGGGATACCAGCCAGAGCGCAGCCATAGTCCTTCGGGACTGATGGAGGCATACCATATATATATATATATATATATCTTCTTTTCCTTTTAGCATTTTCCCTTTTTTCAGGGGTCGCCACAGCAAATCATCTGATTCGCATGTTTGATTGATTTGGCATTTGATTTGGCATAGGTTTTTATGCCAGATGCCCTTCCTGAAACAACTCTTTAACAAGGGACAGAAACATGCTGACTGCTTTGCAGCTACTCTTTCCGAAAATCAGCAGTGGTTCTTTTACATGCCTCTCACCATAGACAGTGAGAGACATGGCTGGCCTTTGATAGCCCAGTTAGCTGCACTGGGGGGACAGTGACAACCTTGTGGAGAGTCGGACTCGAACCCCCAACCTTAGGATCAGTTATCCAGTGCCCTATACCACCGGACCACCACTGATGCCTATAATATATATATATATATATATATATATATATATATATATATATATATATATATATATATACTATAATATAATAATATAATAATATATATAATAACAGTAATGTATATATATTTCCGCGGTTAACTGGGACGGAGAGCCCCGTGACCACTGAATTTGGCGAAAAAGCATCAACCTCCCCCACCCCCCACTGATATATACATACATGTATATGTGTATATAATATCAATAAATACATAGTCAATGCTATAAATGCTTATAATATCAACAATAAAGCATAAATAAATAATGTATAAAATATAAATGCACACATACAGACGCGCATGCACACGCGGATGAACTGTGATGCACTGAAGCCGTG
The DNA here is from genome assembly GCA_024760905.1 of Plotosus lineatus. Lineage (NCBI taxonomy): Eukaryota > Metazoa > Chordata > Actinopteri > Siluriformes > Plotosidae > Plotosus > Plotosus lineatus. The sequence goes on along the minus strand of CM045730.1, from coordinate 39,611,264 downwards.
AGTGTGAATTGAAGTGCGAAGTAGCGAGGGATCCCTATGTATATATATATATATATATATATATATATATATATATATATATATATATACACAAAAGGACAGGACAAAGGCTTTCTATTGAAACTCCATTTATCACTACAGATCTGTTTCGGATTACAGATTACAGATCTGTAGTGATAAATGGAGTTTCAATAGAAAGCCTTTGTCCTGTCCTTTTGTTTATTTGCTCTACCAAAAAGTATTGAGCACTCTCCTACGGAAGGATCTACTCAGAAAATCCTATATATATATATATATATATATATATATATATATATATATACATACATACAATAGGCCCTTGACTATTCGTGATTTTGCACTCATGCCTCCGCATAGTCGCGGATTGCCGAGCAACTGTCACGTGATTCAAATTCAGCCAATGGCTGTTCTCCCTCCTGCTGATTGGTTGAGATGATGTAACGCCTCTTTTTCCTCATTCGTGCACACTTTGTGCATGTGCTTTTTTAGTGTGTGTGTGTGTGTGTGTGTGTTTTTAGTTACAGTTAAGCTCCGTCATGCCACCCAAACGCTGCGCACCTTCTCAGGCTTCTGGTAAGATGCTGAAGCGCCAGAAAAAAGTAATGACACTTCATGAAAAAGTAGAACTGCTTCATATGATTCAGGAAGAAAAACATTTTCCTGCAGCAGGGCGTCATTATAAAGTGAATGAAAGTACTGTACAGTCTACTACATGAAGAAAAATGGAAAGGCAATCAAAGCTAATGTAGCATTGAGTTTTTGTGGAAGTGCTAAGAAGGTGAATGTTGTATGATACAAGGTTATCATCAGAATGGAACCCGCCTTAGTATTCTGGATACTTCTAGTTCAGGGGTCGGCAACCTTTACCATTCAAAGAGCCATTTGGTCCCTTTTTCCACTGTAAAGAAAACACTGGGAGCCCAAATCCTTTTTTGACATCTAAAATCAAATAACACTGCATGCTATGTTTTTCCCATTTTTCCTTCATATTAATATAAAAAACAATGTGTCAGCAGAGACAATTAAATTACAATTCTGCTTGCAACAAAAACATTTAGAATTTTAAAAAAATTCGCCAGCCTCTCTGCGACCTTAATTAGAATTAAGCGGTTCAAAAAATTAATGAATGTGTTTTTGTGTCCTTCTTGTATTTTTATAAAGAAAAAGAATATCTATCCCACAAAGGGAGGGACGGGTTACAGCCAGATTTGTTGGGCAGCCCACCTCACTATCACTCCCTTCATGCGATCTTCTTTTTCTTTATTCCTTATATCAATGTTGTTTTGTCACAGTTTTAATTTATAAAAATGACAGCAACACAGAAAAGTAGATGAAAACTAATTTTAAGAAGGACCCTGCTCAACATTCTTTTAAATAATATTGATGTTTATTACTGCACTGACCGCCCCATTCTCAGAGTTAAGACTGAACCACACCCAGTCTTTTATTTTGTTACTGGGGGGAGAGTTATTTAATTCGAAGATTGCTGTGCATAAACCAGACCTGATCCATCGTCTATTACTTCAGCTGTGATTTCCGTTCCTGGATTACAAACCCTGGCGGCGGAAAAATCTCTCTCTCTCGCCACTTTATACTAAAATAAACAAGCAGTTTGTTTTTTCATGTGAATCATTTCTTCTGTACTTTATAGCATTGTAAGGTGACATCCTGTGAAACAATGCCCAGCTTGGTGTGTCGGTGCCATTAGGAAAGACTGACAACATGACAGACTAGCTGAACTACAAAGTTTGGAACTGATGATGAAAGCTATATAGCTTGAATGAGTCAAACCGCAGTCAGGTGACATGTCTTAAAAGACAACAAATTGATCCTGGCCGCAAAGACTTCTGTACCTAAATATTAGCTTTGTAATACTTGATATGGGTGCGTTCATAAATATATTTTTAATCTTCAATTTTTTCAGGGTATTGTACCAGTACTAACCTGTTCTAAAAAAAGATTCCATGTCGTTCAACTCTGATTGAAAACTACCAAGTCATTCATATGCTGTGTGTAAGATCAGCCGTCTACACACTACACAACACTACACAGCACTGTTGAAGGATTCCTCACTGGTGAGATACCAACTGCTCTAAGTTGGTCCATGGCCTTTACCCTCCACTTTCTCAGTGACTTGGGTAAAGTAAATTTTGGCTGAGTGTATATGACTCCAGAAGTATACTGTTTATTTAAAGTTCCCTGGAACTGAGTTGTGGCTCTTAATGATTACATAGATGCCCTATTGCAGGGCTATTGTAGTGCTCCTGCCTCTAAACAGGCTTGCTCTTGTTTATTTGAATTTTCCATTTTATATTGCCACGTGTCATTCGCCTGTTTACAGCTTATGCCCAGTGATTGATCATTTCCTTCACCGTTTCTCCTACCCAGGGCATGCTTCAAACACACTTACTCACCGCAGGCGTTGCTGTGAAAAGGAGACAGTGCTGAGAGATACAGAGAATGAGAGGCTCAGTGAGAAACTTACTCACCTTACAGTGGAGCCATAATTGTCTGCATTTTCACACCCATGTTAATAGAGATGACTATTTAAATAGCAACACTTGAAGAATCACTTCCCATTATTGTTGGTGCTATTTATAAATATTTAGAGAACAACAATATGTATACAGTGGATTTCATAATTCAGAGTCCATTTTGTCTCAGTGATATTATACTGTATGTGCAAATACATATACTACCTGCTTCACAACCTGCTGGTCAGTCACAGGAGCATGTTCAGTACCAGGTTGATTCTACCTAAATGCCCCCCTGAACAACAGGAAGGCTTTCCTACCTGTGGCCATTAAACTAAACAACTCTATCATATAGCAACAACATGCAGTTTCATACATGTGCATTTTGTACTAAATTTGCATTGTACTGTTTATCATATTGATATTGCTGCATATATTACTGACAGGATTCATTCTGTTCATATAGATATTAGTAACGTAGAATTTTAGACTTATATGTATATGTGGGGGTAATGGTAGAGTGCTGGATTACTGATGCCAAGGTCAAGGGTTCAAGCCCCACTATCACCGGGTTGTCACTGCTGTCCACCCAGTGGTGCTAACTGAGTTATCAAAGGCCACCCATGTCTCTCACTGTCCATAGTGTGAGGCATGTAAAAGAACCATTGCTGACTTTCGTCAAGAATAGGCTGCATAGCCTTCAGAGGGTTTCTGTTTCTGTTTGTAAATATGCATGTGTGGTGTGTGTGGAGATATGTGGACATAGAAAAAAAAAAAAAAAAAAAAAAATATATATATATATATATATATATATATATATATATATATATTTGTATGTATGTATGTATGTGTGTGTGTGTGTGTTTAATTTTTGTTCATATTGACAATTATCTTTTATCTATACATCTTATTCTTTACCTAGTTTGGAGCAACTGTGTGCAGCTTTCCTCGAATAAATAAAATATCTTGATCCTAATTTATCAACATAGATAAAATGTCTTTCAAAAATGTGTGTACATATTTTGGATAAATAATTTATACTTAACATTTACATCATCAGTTCATTTTCTGTAACGCTTAATCCTAATTAGACAGTAAAAGACATGGCCGGCCTTTGATAACCCAGTTAGCTGAACTGGGGGGACAGTGATAACCTGTGGAGAGTGGGGCTTGAACCATGAACCATAGGATCAGTGATCCAGCAACTATACCACTTGGCCACCACTACCCCTTAACATTTACATAGCTCTTACAATTAATATTTATGATTAATTATGTTATTATGCACGGGGCAGTGGTGGCTTGCTGGTAAGGTGATGGATTACAGATCCTGAGGTTGGGGGATCAAGCCCCACGGTCAGTGGTTCTCACTGCTGTCCCCCCAGTGCAGCTAACTGGGTTATCAAAGGCTGGCCGTGTCTCTCACTGTCTATGGTGTGAGGCATGTAAAAGAACTATTGCTGACTTTCGACAAACGTAGGCTGTTTAGTCGTCAGGGTGTTTCTGTCCTGCAATGACCTGGCGAACTGTCCATAGTGTACTCTGCCCTCGCCCAGAGTCTATAATCACCTGAAGAGAGAGGATGGTTTCACCACCCCTCGAAACAGATCTGTAGTGATAAATGGAGTTTCAATAGAAAGTCTTTGTCCTATCCTTTTATTTTTAATGTTATTTGCTCTACCAAAAAGTATTGAGCACTCTCCTACGGAAGGATCTACTCAGAAAATCCTCTATATTGGTAGGCCTCCGTCAGTCCCGAAGGACTATGGCTGTGCTCTGGCTGGTACCCCAGCTGGTGATACTCCCCAGTGCGCAGAGCCTGGGTAGGGAGTAATGAGGGACAGGCTGTTACCCAAGCAGCAAGTCCCCCCCTGTCTCGGCGCCACCGGAAGGATCCAATGGAAGGGCAAATGCCGATACGACTGGGTTCCAGTGCCGCTGCAGGAGAGAATCTACGGTCAATTTAGAACTGCCAATTAGCCTACAGTGCACGTCTTTGGATTGCGGGAGGAAACCGGAGCACCCGGAGGAAACCCGCACAAGCACGGGGAGAACATGCAAACTCCACACAGAAACGCCCAGGCCGGGAATCGAACCCAGGCCTTCTAGCTGTGAGGCGGACGTGCTAACCACTACGCCACCGTGCCGCCAATCCTCTATATATATATATATATATATATATATATATATATATATATATATATATATATATATATATATATATATATATATATATATATATATATATATATATATATATATATATATATATATATATTCTGTCTTCCTTTCAGCTTTTTCCCTTTGACTCGGGAGTCGCCACAGCGAATCATCTGATTCGCGCGTTTGATTTGGCAGAGGTTTTTACGTCGGATGCCCTTCCTGTCACAACCCTTTTTTAGCAAGGGACAGAAACACGCTGACGACTTTGCAGCTACACTTCACGAAAGTCAGCAATGGTTCTTTTACATGCCTCTCACCATAGACAGTGAGAGACATGGCCCGCCTTTGATAACCCAGTTAGCCGCACTGGGGGGGGACAGTGACTGCCCCATATATATATATATATATATATATATATATATATATATATATATATATATATATATATATATATATATATATATTCACAGTTACATCTAGGGTCAACTTGGAGCAGCCAGTTAGCCTAATACACATGTTTTAAGACTGTGGAAGGAAAACTGAAGTACCCAGATGAAGCCCCATATAAGCACAGCGTAACTCCACACAGAAACACCCAAGCCTGGGAATCAAACCCAGACCTTCTTGCCTCCAGGTGGATATACTGACCACTACACCACCACTGTTCAATCCCCAATATATAAATTATTAGTATTAGAATAAAGGTTGTGTTACAAAATTGTTTATTTAAAGGTGAAACTATAAGCGACAAAGTAAAACAAATAAAGTTTATTAAGATTGTGTGTTTATTTTAGCTGAGATAGACTTCTTTTAGTTGTTAGTTCCAGTGAAAGGCTAAAAGAAGCAAACTTTAAACACAGAACATGTCGTAGATAATTTGATCAGGCACATCTTGCCTTCTCTACAACCCAGCTATTAAACTACTGAAAATGCAAAAACTGAATTTTATATTATTTTCCTGTCTGGTCATCTTGCTTCTAAATAATATTAATAAAAATATATCTCAATATGTCAGATTAAAAAAAAAAAAAAAGTTTATTAAGTGTAATTCTATTTCCTCATCATCATTTAACTTTGTCTTTGTACACAGGGCAAAGTCCTGCTCTCTCAACTTACTGCTTGATGATAATCTTAGAGACAACTGTCACTAAATTTATTACTGTTCATTTTCCCCAAATGGTGAGTTAAAAGACAAACTGAAGAATGTAAACAACTCTTGTATTCCACACCAGAAAAAAGTTTGAAAAAACAAAGATTTGGCAAGATCACAACCCATCAAGCTGAGTGTCTTTGAAATGCTATTTATTATTGTTCTGTATTGTCTAGATTAAGTATGAAAGTACAGGAGTTAAGTCCTCAGAACAGTCTGAAGACAAATCACAAATAGTCTTCTGTAAGCAGTGCTGTATAAAGATGTCCCTTGAGATTTAGCATTACAGCTCAGTGTTTGTACTGGCGAAACACGTATACACTTCATATTACGTTGACATATTAAAGTCATAACTAGATGATGTTTAGACACCCTGGAGAAAGCTGAAAAGAGACGTGTCTCTCTTATTCTCCATTTTCTGTCAGGAGGCTTTGAAAACACACGCAGCCATATGCAATGTATCGCACAAACCTACAGCCGCATATTCAGTCATAATATTCAGTCATTTAATTCCGTCCTCGCCGAGATCTGTTCAAGATATGGTTTCAGATTTTTCGGGGGAGCATTTACTTTTATAAAGCAGTGTAGAGGCCAATTGGATCTGTGGAATAATTCAAGTCTGTTGTTCCTTCATCTATAACGTTAATTAGAGTTCATTTTTGCTAGTTACTGTATAAATATACAGCAGAACAATATCCTAACAGGTGGGTGTGCAGGTCATCATGTTTCACTGAGTACACTGCAATATATTCAGCAAGAATGAAGCTTTAAAAGGAGCTTTCAAGGAAAAATTGGATTTAAGGGAAAATATCCATTCTGATCCAATCTGATCATGTGGCTACAGCGTTCTGCATAAAAACATGCAGATATAGACCAAAAGCATCAGCTCATGTTTACATTAACCTTCAGAAATGAGGAAAAATTGGGTATTGAGGAAAACTAACCCTGACTATGGCATGTTGATGAGTTGGTTTGAGAATTTTATTTGTGGGGTTTTTTTTTGTTTGTTTTTTGTTTTTTACTTTCAAACATATCTGCTGAAAGTACAAGCAACAGCAAGTCAGTAGAAGTAAGAAATTATACACATACAGTTACGAAATAATTTATTATGGTTTTTTTTTCCCCAGGAAAATCTTTTAGACCAATGAAAGGTCAAGTAATTAAGGATATGGAACCTTTAGATTTTTGAAATTTCACAAGGCTTGATTTTACCTAGTTGTATATCCTGTGTTTTTTTTTATATTGTTGTTAGTGATCTTGTTTCTGGCTTTTTGACTCCTACCTGTTTTGTGACTATGACCTTGATTTACATTCTGGGTTTGCTTTAAATAAAATATTTCACTTGCAATTGCTGCAGTCTATGCTGCCTGACACGTATACACAGACAGATATGACATCATGTTTTGGGATATACTAGAGGCTTAGCATACCAAAAATATTAATAATACCATAAGCGTCTTAAAAAAGTTCATCTGTCATTGATCATAGATAGTCCTCCTATCTTCAATAGATAGTTCTCCTAAATATTCAAACACAATGTCCTGAAGATGTTAAATATTTCCCAAAACAACACATATGATCCTTGGGCATAAAATTGATTTACAATAATAATAGTAGCCCTGAAGGCATTATAACACAAAAGTGCCATTGTAACCTCCTTTACCACAGCTTGTATAGAAAAGTGGTTCTAATTAAATATTCAGACTAGTGAAGCATTTGGAACTCATTGATTTCCCCTAAAGGGTCTAAACAGCTCATATTATTTTGAAAGATCCACATTGAAAACAGACATTACAAGCCTGCAAAGATAATACAGACCATCAGCATTCCATGCTCTCAGCATTATGTCTGATAATGTCTGCTCAGGAAATCCTCAAATTTTAGAAATCATCTGCAATTCAATGAATGTCTGTTTGATGACTTTGTTTGTGACACATGCAGGTTCCCAACACAAAGAGATGTGGACATGGTGTCCTACATAACACACAATAGAGTAACGCTAAAGCTCTCCTCCAGCAGGAAATATTAGACTTTAAACCCAGGCTCTATGTCTTTCATCTGCTCTAAAGTGTAGTGATGGATTTACTTGAGCCAAGTTAGGAATCAATCAACGACTTCATGGCTGATGAAAAAATTTGCCAGAAAGTCTGTCAACAGAACTTTCTATTTAACACTTGTTTTTGATTCACTAAGAATATGAGATTGTTTTGTGAAGACTGACTTATCTAGACCCAAGTTATGGATTCACTGGCGCCATCATTATCCATGATGAAGAGCACGTAGAAAGAACTTTTACTTCTTTAAATAAATAAATAAATAAATAAATAAATAATGGATGCAGATATAGATAGGCAAGTTATTGTAGGGTAAGAGTTAAATATTATTTAAACAAAACATTAATTTTATACTTCAGTTGCAGTGTACATAGGAAAGGAATAATCTCTTTTTTATTTTCAGACATGTGCGACTCCCCAGCCGTCTCAACTGGCATTGCATGATACAGAGCTCACGCTCAGTCAAAAAGGCAAAAACTGACATCATGGCTGGTACTCAGTCCAAATACAGCACAAACCGTAAAGTATTAGCTAAGTTTAGCTTGTGATGTCATCATTATTGGGTTTTACACCAAACTACATTTTTTTTTTTTTTTTTTTAAATGGATTACAGAGAAGTGCTTAAATAACGCAACTTCCCAAAAATGTCCAGTGAGTGAGCACGCGTTGGAAATATGCACAATAAAAGGATTATTCTTACAGTATAAACATGTGCTTATGTTTAAATTAACAACAAAGTGACGTTATTAGTATATGTGATCCTGTATGCACAATCCAGTGTGTAAGGAAGTGTTGGTTCCACGTGTTGGTTATTCATGCATCCTGAACATAAAATCTCCTTGAAACAGGGAGACAGTTACAACAGCCAGTGAATACCAGACTACACTGAAAATACTTCTGTGAGAATTATAAAAAAAAGAAGGGAGAAAAAAAAACATTAAAATTGGCTTGTGTGTGTTTGGATTTTTTTTTTAGGACTAGTTACGCCAAACTATCTGTCAAACCTTTTCTATTTGATGTCTACGAATGACCTTTCAACACAAGGTAGAACTAGAAATCCATCATTCTAAATTAAAACAGCTGTAATGGGCTGCCTTTGAATTCCTTTGCCGCGGCTAGTACAGGTTCCTTTGAGTAGACACAACCTAGATGTTCACAGTAAATCATAATACCTACATGTATACATCGATAAGTGTCTGTGCTGGCTTGGTCCTCATGGGATGATATTTTTACATGCAAACCTTTTAAAAATGCATTAAGAAAAAAAGTACATCAGGAATACATTCCGATGGGAAAGAAAAATAGAGGCTGTTTTCGATTATACGTTTTAATATGTAAATGAGCTCCACTTCTTGGATAACGTCTGCTCGGAAATAAGCCCATAATAAATCAAAGTCAAATATCAGCATGAGCATCTCACACTTTTCAAAGGAGCACTAATTGTGTATACTTGATGTGGAATGCTTTATTTTTTTTTGATTCACAATGACTTTGAATCATGTGAATTTATATAATAGATGGAAATCGTTAAGAAGGAAAATATATGATGGCTGGACTTTAATGGAGATGACATTAGTAATCACCGGCTCCCTGCAAAGCTGAGCTAATCATCTCCCTGCACGTATTCCCCTGTTTAATGAAGTGATGGCAGTAAAGAGTAGTTGCAGCTCGGAGAGTGGGGAGGAGAGAAGTCTGTGCTCCTTCACTCCTCGGCAAGTGTGTGCTGCAGGAAGCAGGGTCTGACCAGGGAGAGCCTCCTCTTCACCTCCTCTCTGACAAACGTGCAGTGAGTACTCAACCTCCTTACCTGTCCTTCATAGCTTATTGTTGGCCTATTGTGCTTCTGACACACAAAACAATATTAATAAATAGAGAGCTGCTTTGCATTGAAGCCTCCGTACACACTGGACATGAGACAACGTTTCTTGTAGTTGTTTGTTGAGTCCTAAATTACAAGGCCTTCCCGTGAAACATCCTTGAACTTTTTCCAGATCAGTTTGTGCAACAGGCACGATGGATTGATAGCAAAGGCGTTGACACACAAAAAAGGATCTTTTACTGACAAATCTGTAAAAGAAATGAAGCACTTGATTCCTTTTATTTACTGCTATGTCGAAAGAGGAAAGAATGCATTTCAGCTGCTTTTTTTGTATGCAATCAGGAGGAATTTGGACGTACATTTTTAGCTCTTCGAAATTGTTTGAAACCTTCCCTAACAAGAACAGCCTTCAAATGTGGCTGTCGAGCATCTGTAAAATAAAGACAATTGAGTAATCATAGACGCAACCATTATCAGTTAAAGATCTGTGTGTATATATTGCTGAGATCATATTGATGAAAATGTTTTCACACACTCTGCTCCAAAATTGTGATTAAATGACATTCGAGTCTGGGGCTATGCTCTCCCAGTGACACATAGTGTTTAGATGTCTTTTGGCAAGGCATGGCCTTGGGGGATTTTTGTTGGGTGATGTAAATGAATATTGGAAATAAGATTATTAGTCAAAAGCAGAACACAAGGGGAATGCACAGACCTCTTGGCAGAGCCAAGCAGGTCGGTGCCTGAAAGCCGTCAGCTTGGAAACGAGAAGATTGGTTGTTTATAGAAGTTGAAACGTTCAGAAGGAACATATCTTCAGGGTTGATCCCAGGAGCCAGGCCTAATTAGAACCAAATGGATAAAAATCGCTACAGTGAAGCCCAACATCTCTATATGAACCTGGCAAATTGCTTGCCTATTTTTATCAATTGCAGTCATTGGAACATCCCTTTAAATTATATGTATATGTGTGTGTGTGTGTGTGTGTGTGTGTGTGTGTGTGTGTGTGTGTGTGTGTGTGTGTGTGTGTGTGTTGGGAGAGTTATCTGTATGTGAGAGGACACTGTGGACTTGCTCCAATTTTAGGCCTGAACAAACATAAATAAATAATTTTGGGGTGAAAAAACACTTGTTGAGCCACAGTCTGTTTTTGATTACTGTTTCTTTCATGTTCAGTGCTTGTCCTGTTGCCATTGAGAAACATTGCATCATGTCGAGGTAGTAGAGAGCACTAAAAGGGGTCTTCCAACTCTTTCTTTTGTCTCGTAGTCTAAGCATAAAACAATCAAATCGTCACATGAAAATGTGACACACAATACTGTTAGCACTATAGAATTAGCATTTTGTATATTTTACACAGAAGGCATCAGCAGATATCTCACATTAATCTTATAAGTACAATTTGTACTTCATTAAAATCTTTTATTTCTATTCAGGGGCCATGAGCATGAATAAATAGATTAATACAATAGGCAAAGGCATTGCGGTTCCTTAAAAATGTCATTCTTTAAAAACTTCTTTGATTGACAAAGTTACATTTCAACATTATTTTTAGCTGAATTTTCAGTAATAGTTTTGGCTCACTTTGTGAGACTTTGAGTCAATATTTCTCATGCTTGTGAGACTAAATAATCCAGAGAAAACTTCATTACTGTATGATTTTATTACAAAGGTGCAGCAGGTGAAATCAGCTAATGTTTCTGCCTAAATAATTTCTTTACACAAATGGAAAGAATATGCAGCTGCCTAAGCCCTACAGACAAAATACACACTTAATTAATCATAATTTATCAACTAGGAACTGAATATTAGCAGCAAATGGGGATCTGCAAAGATCTTCATTCCAGTTTCCATGTAGATACTTGAGATTGAAGAATAATGTTTCAACTATGTGAATAATATCCAGAGTAAGACTAAAAGCACCCATCCACAATCTTTTTCTTTTTTTTTTTTCAGTTTATTGAAGGTCGGTTGAGCCTTATTATTCCCTACATGAAAAATTTCTTCAAAAACAGATCTATCAAATACCTCTTAGGAAATATTAGAGCAGAACCCAAGAGGTGTACTATGTGTGTGTTTTCGCATGGGGATAACCAGACGATTGTTAAATATGATCACTTAGAATGCATGCAAAAGTCAAACTGTGAAAATCACACTTCTGTATGAGCCTAGGGTCATGGATGGATACCATTTGTCACAGACATTTTGCTCCAGCCAGCAAATATCTCCATAATGGACTGCAGAGGCACTATGTCATCCGTCCCCTCCAATGTCTAGATACATGGGTTTTAATTCACCAAGGACAATGTGTAAGCTCTGCTGTCACTCTGCCTGCAGATGAGGTCCGTTATGGGCAAGCAGCCAACAGTAGACACTTTGCCGTTTAACTGAGACATACAGTTCTGGTGCTAAACAAAATATACATTCTTCTTGAGCACGATTTACTCATTCTTACTGATTCACTCCAAAAGCAAAAAACTTGAAATATACAAATTACTGGGGACTTTGGTGAACTTTCAGTGACCTAGCGCTCTCTCTCTCTCTCTCTCTCTCTCTCTCTAAAACAATAATTAATATGTGGCTGGTGCTCTGCATTGATGATCTGATACTATTTCTGTAACAGCACACTCCATACTCCATAGTCCTCTTATACTGTGTCACACCAGCTTGCCAACACCCATATTTCTGATAAATTAATAAGCAGGATTCTGCTTATAGCCATTAATTGGATCTGGTTATTAGTTACATTTCACAGTTGCTTATTCACCAACCTATTCTGCCTTTCTGTTGCATTAAAAATAATTATGCCGTTTTTCATATCATGAAGAAACTACAGAACACTTCCATGAAAAAGTTCAAGAACAGTTACAAAAATTTCGAACTGTTAAAAAGTGCTGAAATTGTAGACTCCTTCCATAACTTTGTCTTCCAGTTTGGTTCGTTAATGATTTTCGAGTTCTATTTGTTCATATAACAGGTATACAACAGGTTCGTAGCAAAAGACTGGGCAAATTCCATGGATAGCTGTTGACGGTGTGATGGAAAATGCCACTACAGACCCTTATAATGGAGTTTCAAAGGTCTTCAATTTGTTTTCTTTTTCATAGGTAATTGTCGATTTCAGGGCCATCATCTGTCTTTTGCCCTGCAATGTTCTATAGCTGTGTTATGATGTGAGGTGTTCAGAATCATACGGCCTTCTTACCGTAGGCCTATTACCACCTTACGTTAAACCCACAGTACTTCTGTTGTACCCAAGCATATTGCGCCCTCTTTACATGACTTCATCAATAAATTTAATTGTAGTTCTGCCATATTATACACTGCAAACTGTAACATTCATACGTAGTTACAATAAATTGAATGCAATGATTGATAAGCACAGTCTCAACACTCATAAATCAAATAAAATAAGTCAGTTGATGTGCCCCATACATTAGCCTCAACTGCAACAAATAAGAACCAGTGGAGACCTTATAAACCCTGACTGTTCCACTATTTACCAAGACCATCTGTTTTAAATCCAACTGCAGTAGTAAGAGATGTCCTGGAAGCCATTACGTATTTCTAACATCTCAACTATTGATATATTGCAATACTACTGGTTTAGCAGAGGCAACCCAAAATAGGCAAGTGAGTGCACTGCTAAATGTTTGCTATCATTTGTGTAAAGACAAATAAAAAAAGAAGAAAAAAAAACTACTGAACAAAGTCCTGTTGTGTGTTCATGCGTGTGTTCATCACATAGTACACACCCTCTTTGAATTCTTAGCTATGTCTTGGGTACTTGCAAACATTAATATACAAATTCATTATCTATACATATTTGTGGGGCAGTGGTGGTCTAGTGGTATAGGGCGCTGGATCACTGATCCTAAGGTTGGGGGTTATAGGGCGCTGGATCACTGATCCTAAGGTTGGGGGTTCGAGTCCCACTCTCCACAAGGTTGTTGCTGCCCCAACCCCCACCAGTGCAGCTAACTGGGTTATCAAAAGTGGGCTATGTCTATCACTGTCTATGGTGAGAGGTTCATGTAAAAGAACCATTACTGACTTTCGTAAAGAGCAGCTGCAAAGCCGTCAGCGTGTTTCTGTCCCTTGCTAAAGGGTTGTGTTAGGAAGGGCATCCGACATAAAAACCTATGCCAAATCAAACGTGCGAGTCATTCGCTGTGGCAACTCCAATAAAGGGAAAAAAGTCGAAAGGAAATCTCATTATGTATACAGATTAACCATGGCAGGGCGGCAGGTAAACTGGAACTGATCCCCCAGCTGACACTTTAGACAGATCAAGCTATAATAGGAAGATTGACCAAGGCTTTGTTGTGCTGTCCTTGTTGGCATGTGTGACAGATGAAATTATATTCAGTAGTGTTCTCATAATATTCCAGCTAAAGGTATATTGTATGATGAAATTATCCCTTTATTTCCTCCTCTTTACAAATGACATGTTTAGGAATTGCATTTAACCTGTACTTTTAAAAATAATACCACGCGGAGACCCCTGATAGGACATGATGTTGCTTACATCGAATAGTAAAATATTCCAGAAGGCACTGCATTAATTTTCATTATACTTAAAAGACAATGATTACTCAACTCTTTGGAAGCAATGATTTGTGTTCCCTGACACATTACGGCACTTGCTCGTACTGTCTGTTTTACTAAACATGCGAAAAAAAGGGAATTTATTCTCTCATGTGTTTATTCACCTTTTCATAAGGATGTCTGTTTAAGTTAAATGCATCATGTGTATACACAAACTGCTATTTTGGCAAATAATAACATAACTGCACTATGTAAAAGTCTGTCTGACCTAAACTGAGGTGATGAGTCATAACTGATTGAGTAGAGAGTGAACTCCATTTTTTCCAGAAGAACAACAAGAAAAAAGAAAAGTCCACATTCCTCTTTCACAGGCACACATCATAGGGTACAAAACATTCATCCAATAGAAACAACCAACTAAAATAGGTTTTGGTCTATTTTGGTCAGCCACAGAACTTATTTTTAGAAAAATAAGTGGTATTGAATTGCAAAGTGATCAGGTCACTCCATGTGCTTTCCTTCAAGTTTATGATTCATCGGAAATATGTGATGACGTTATGTGTGATTGCTTTTATGTTCAGGATAGAAACTAACATTGTTTTCCTTGTGAGTGCAATCAATTTGCATAGTTTACTTTTAAATACTCAAAATCATCTGGCCATAATGTAATTTTATAGCTATCAGTATTTGTCAAAAGTGTCTTTTCGTAGAGGGAAAAAGTAAGCATAGTAAAATTAAAATGAAAACAAAGCATCAATGGAAAGAAGTCCACAAAGCTGAAGAACTGTCAACTCATTTCAGAGACGCAGAAATTTTGCTACTACAGTGTAATAATTTACAATAGGTTCCTTTCACTGTATTAGTAAAGCAACCAGGAAACTTGATTCATGTTGCCCACACATGTACTGTCTTTATGTCACTATATTTCAGAAAACAAAAAACAAAACAACATTTAGCGTTAACAAATGATGTACTACTCACCACAAGGTTTTCCCTGAACCCCCCCGGAAAGCTAACTGGGTTGTCCAAGGCCGGCCATGTCTCTCACGGTCTATCTATGGTGTGAGACACGTAAAAGAACCATTGCTGACTTTCGACAAGAGTAGGCTGCATAGCCGTCAGTGTGTTTCTGCCCTGCGATGGACTGGTGAGCTGTCCAGGGTGTACTCTGCCCTCGCCCGGAGTCGGATGGAATGGGCGCCAGTCTCTCAGCAACTTTTTTTTCGGATTAAGCGGTTACAGAAAATGAACTGAACATGATGTACTTCAATGTTATGTTAACCAATGTACACTTACAGAAAACATTAAATATACCAACATGTATGTCACTTGAAGAGATGTATATTTAGGGTGAGGCTTTAGGTTACTTGTAAAATAATATGCTAATAAAACATATTTTGTTAATTCATTATTCTTAATTAGGGTCGTAGGTCGCTGGCACCCATCTCAGCCAACTCCGAGTGAATGAAGCTCGCCAGGCCATTGCAGAGCAAAAACACCCTGACGGTAACACAATGGCCTACTCTTTTTGAATGAAAGCAATGGTTCTTTTAAATGCCTCTCACTACAGACAGTAAAAGACATTGCTGGCCTTTAATAACCAGTTAGCTGCACTTAGGGGACATCAATGACTACTTGGTGACAGTGGGGATGAAACCACAGAAGTGCCAATCAGTAAGCATGTACCCCACCGCCAGGGCCACAACTGCCTCTACATATTTTCAAATATTTTATATAGGAACTAAGTAGGAGGGGCAGTAGTGGCCCTGTGGTATGGTGCTAAATTGCTAATCCCAAGATCAGGGGTTCAAGCCCTACAATCAACAGTGTGGCTAAATATATAAATGATAAAAATATAAAAATGATGTATATATATATATATATATATATATATATATATATATATATATATATATATATACGACCCTAAAGGGAAAAGCCGAAAGGAAAAGAATATATATATATATATATATATATATATATATATATATATATATATATATATATATATGTAATATATAAAACTGAACTGGGAGGAAGGAGGGGCATGTTCAGTCTGTCGTTTGTAAACAATGGACCCAGCGTCATCACGTCATGACGTCAGTGTACTACGTAGGTATGTCTAAACTCAAAATTTGACAAAGTAAAATTGAAAAAACATAAAATGACGCCGTCATCTACCTTCTGCAGCGGGCACTCACCCACCTGGAGATCGCCGGCAGCGCTGTGAGGGTCATGTTCTTTGACTTCTCCAGCGCCTTCAACACCATCAGGCCAGCGCGCCTGCGGGGGAAGCTGGAGGACGTGGGAGTGGACAGGCATCTTGCTGCCTGGATTATTGACTACCTTACTAACCGTCCACAGTACGTGCGGCTGCGCGGCTGTAAGTCAAAGGTGGTAGTCTGTAGCACGGGGGCACCGCAGGGCACCGTCCTCTCACCTTTCCTTTTAACATCTATACCTCGGACTTCATATATAACACAAACAGCTGCCACCTCCAGAAGTTCTCGGACGACTCCGCCATCGTGGGCCGTGTGTCAGAGGGGAACGAGCTGGAGTACCGGTCGGTCATCGTCGACTTCGTGGACTGGTGTGAGCGCAACCACCTGTGCTTGAACACTAGGAAGACGAAGGAGATGGTGGTCGACTTCAGGAGAAGCACTCAAACACACACACACACACATTTACTAGTGAACATCCAGGGACAGGACATTGAGACAGTGGACAGTTTCAAGTACCTGGGTGTTCACCTTAACAATAAACTGGACTGGTCCCACAACACCAACGCCCTGTACAAGAAGGGCCAGAGTCGCCTCCACCTTCTGAGGAGACTCAGGTCCTTCGGCATATGCAGACCTCTGCTCAGGACATTTTATGACTCTGTGGTAGCCTCTGCAATCCTCTACGCTGCCATCTGCTGGGCCCCGGGCAGCACAGAGCGGGACAGAAAGAGACTGAACAAGCTGGTCAGGAGGGCCAGCTCTGTCCTCGGCTGCCCACTGGACTCTGTGGAGGAGGTGAGTGAGAGGAGGATGGTAGCAAAGCTCACATCCATCCTGTCCAACAGCTCTCACCCACTGCACCAGACGGTCGAGGAGCTAAGCAGCTCCTTCAGTGTACGACTGAGACATCCTCAGTGCAGGAAGGAGCGCTACCGCAGGTCGTTCATTCCCACCGCTATCAGACTGTACAACGCCACTTTGTAACTGTCTGTGAAAATACCGGTTATGTGCAATAAAAACCCCGCACACTTTAATCAACCACATCTACCCCACTGTGAACCATATCAACCCATCTACTCCGCCCTCAGATACATTACACTTTAATATAGGCCAATCTATAAAGTTGCTCCATTCTTTTCTTTTATTGTTTATTAATTTATACTATTTATGTATCTATTTATTTATTTACTTATATAATATATATGTACGTGTGTATGTTTGTACTTGTATCTATTTTTGCACCCCCTACTGATAGTACCTCAAGAGCCTGTAACAGTGAATTTCTCCATTGTGAGATTAATAAAGCTGTATCTTATCTTATCTTATCTTATCTAAAACGGATGAACGTAAGTCGGGGAGCGTCTGTCCACGTACACACACACACACACACACACGTTTTATATATATATATATATATATAAATATATATATAGGGGGCAGTGGTGGTCTAGTGGTATAGGGCGCTGGATCGCTGATCCAAAGGTTGGGGGTTCGAGCCCCACTCTCCACAAGGTTGTCACTGTCCCCCCCAGTGCAGCTAACTGGGTTATCAAAGGCAGGCCATGTCTGTCACTGTCTATGGTGAGAGGCATGTAAAAGAACCATTGCTGACTTTAGTAAAGAGTAGGCTGCAAAGTCGTCAGCGTGTTTCTGTCCCTTGCTAAAAAGGGTTGTGACAGTAAGGGCATCCGACGTAAAAACCTCTGCCAAATCAAACGTGTGAATCAGATGATTCGCTGTGTCGACTCCCGAGTAAAAGGGAAAAAGCCGAAAGGAAGACAGATATACTAGTATATATATATTGTAATAACAATAAGCCCAGGCGGAGTTCTCAGAGTCTCCGGTGCTTGGTTAGCACTTACGGTCATAGTGCTTGAAAATGTTCAGTCCCTGTGAAACAAGACGGACGAGTTTCATGCTCAGATTGCAGCACAGAGGGATCTACAGGACTGTCTATGTTGTGTTTCTGTGAAACATGGTTCGTGGAGAGTACACCCGACGAGGCGACTGCACAAGCCGGCTCCACGGCCTTCATCCCCTGCGATCCCAAGTGCCAGAGTCATCATTCGGCCCCTTCCCGCCTGGGCTTATTGTTAGCGGGCTTATTGTTAGCCAGGGTGCGGCTAGCATTGAGCTACCATAGCATATTAGCTCACGATTGGAGTTGTTGCGTGCTTAGTTGCCCGAAGCAAAAGCTGCTCAGTGCTGTAGCAGGGTTGACCGGTCATAGACGAGCATATTGCAAAACATGATCAAACAAAACAATAAATAAAACAAATTAAAATGAACAAAGAAACGATTTGACTCTGAGAACTCCACGACGTCGCCCTCTAGGCAGCACCATCTTGGAGACGTCACTCCAAGTTCAATGTAAAAGGACATGAAGCATAATAAAGTTTATCCTTTTGGTATAATTTGTTAAACATGCTACAGAACATAAAATCTCATGCACAAACATTCTAAAAATTAACTTCGGTACTGTACTGGAATAATCATTGAAAAAGACTTTAATACTAGGGATTTACAAAAGTATATGCTGTATAATGTTTACATTTTATCATCAATAAAAAACAGTAAAAATTGAAAAGTTTTTCTTAATCATTACCACGACAGACCGATACAGGCACCGCTTAAAAGCAGAGGCTGCAGCGATCCATCTGTCGATCTCTCGTTCCATCCTTCTCTCACTCGTGAACAAGACCCCAAGATACTTAAACTCCTCCACTTGGGGCAGGACCTCATTCCCGACCCAGAGGGTGCATTCTACCATTGTCCGATTGAGAACCATGGCCTCAGACTTGGAGGTATTGATCTTCATCCCGGCTGCTTCGCACTCGGCTGCAAATCGCTCCAATGAGAGCTGGAGGTCCCGACTTGATGAAGCCAAAAGGACAACATCATCCGCAAAAAGCAGAGACGAGATCCGATAGCCACCAAACCAGAACCCCTCATCGCTTCGACTGCGCCTAGAAATTCTGTACATAAAAATTATGAACAGAATTGGTGACAAAGGACAGCCTTGGTGGACTCCAACTCCCACTGGAAACGAATTCGACCTGCTGTTGCCAATACAGACCAAACTCTAGCTCCGGTGATACAGCGACCGAATGGCTCGTAGCAACGGGTCCGGAACGCCGTACTCTCGGAGCACGCCCCACAAGATCGGTCGAGGGACATGGTCAAAAGCCTTCTCCAAATCCACAAAGCACATGTGGACAGATTGGGCAAACTCCCATGCCCCCTCCAGAATCCTGTGGAGCGTATTGAGTTGGTCAAGAGTGCTACGGCCAGGACGAAAACCACATTGCTCCTCCTGAATCCGAGGTTCGACTATCGGTGGGATCCTCCTCTCTAGTACCCCTGAATAGACTTTTCCAGGTAGGCTGAGGAGTGTAATTCCCTGATAATTGGAACACACCCTCCGGTCTCCATTCTTAAAAATTGGGACCACCATCCCAGTTTGCCTATCCAGAGGTACAGCAGAGCTTGCTGAGACGTGTCAACTAAGACATTCTTACAACATCCAGAGCCCTGAGATATTCCAGGCGGATCTCGTCCAACCCCGGAGCTCGACCACTAAAGAGCTTTTTGACAACCTCAGTGACCTCCACTCCAGTGATGGGCGGACCCCCACCCGATCCCCCAGGGTATTCTTCTTCCATGGAGGGCGTGTTGGTGGGATTGAAGAGGTCCTCAAAGTATTCCCTCCACCTCTTGACGACATTCTCAGTCAAGGTAAGCAGCTCCCCACCTCCACTGTAAACAATGTTTGTGAAGAACTGCTTCCCCCTCCTAAGGCGTCGTATGGTGGCCCAGAACCTTTTTGAGGCCAACCGATAATCACTCTCTAGGCCCTCACTCCTCCCACGCCTGAGATTTTGCATCTGCGACAGCCTCGGCTGCAGCACGTTTGGCCTGCCGGTACCTGTTTGCTGCCTCAGGAGACCCAATGGCTAATAAAGCCCGATAGGCCTCCTTCCTTCAGCTGGACGGCCCCCTTCACCACAGGTGTCCACCACCGGGTTCAGGGATTACCGCCACGACAAGCACCGATGACCTTACGGCCACAGCTATGGGCTGCCGCCTCAGCAATGGAGGCACGAAACATGGCCCATTTGGATTCCATGTCCCCCACCTCCTCCAGGACATGGTTGTAGCTATGCCGGAAGTGGGAGTTCAAGGCCTCTCGGACAGGGGACTCCGCCAAACGTTCCCAGCAGACCCTGATTACACGCTTGGGCCTGCCAGGTCTGGAAGGCAACCTCCCCCACCAAAGAAGCCAACTCACCACCAGGTGGTGATCGGTAGACAGCTCAGCTCCTCTCTTCACCCGAGTGTCCAGAACATATGGTCGCAAGTCCGATGACATGACTATAAAGTCAATCATTGAATTGCGACCTAGGGTGTCCTGGTGCCAAGTGCACTTATGGGCACACTTATGTTCGAACATGGTGTTCATGATAGACAAACTGTGATGAGCACAGAAGTCCAACAACGAAACACTATTCGGATTCAGGCTAGAGAGGCCGTACCTACTGATCACACCCTTCCAGGTCACACTATCGTTGCCCACATGGGCGTTGAAGTCTCCCAAGACAACGAGTGAGTCTCCCGAGGGAGCGTTCTCCAACAACCCCCCCCAAAGACTCCAAAAAGGGTGGTTATTCTGAACTGTCATTTGGTGCATAAGCACAAATAACAGTCAGGACTCGTTCCCCCGCCCGAAGACGGAGGGAAGCTACTCTTTCGTCAACCGGGGAGAACCCCAACATTTGGGCACCGAGATGGGGGGCAACAAGAATACCCACACCGGCTCGCCGCCTCTCCCCATGAGCAACTCTAGAATAGAATATGGTCCAGCATCTCTCGAGATGGATGGTTCCAGAGCCCAAGCTATGCGTTGAGGTGAGCCCGACTATATCTAGTCGGTATCTCTCCACCTCACGCACCAAATCAGGCTCCTTCCCTGCCTTAGAGGTGAAATTCCATGTCCTGAGGGTCAGAGTAAGTAACCGAGGATCGGTCCGACAGAACCCATGCCTTTGGCTGCCACCCAACTCACATTGCACCTGACCCCTAAAACTCCTTCCACGGGTGGTGGGTCCATGGGAGGGCGGACCCATCTCTCCTTTTCGGGCTAGGCCTGGCCAGGCTCCATGGGCAGAAGCGCGACCACCAGGCGCACGCCTT
Source organism: Plotosus lineatus (assembly GCA_024760905.1). Classification (NCBI taxonomy): domain Eukaryota; kingdom Metazoa; phylum Chordata; class Actinopteri; order Siluriformes; family Plotosidae; genus Plotosus; species Plotosus lineatus. The sequence goes on along the minus strand of CM045730.1, from coordinate 39,589,623 downwards.
CAAGCCCCTCCCTCGGGCCTGGCCCTGGGATCATTAGGTCACGCAAACCCTTCACCACGATAAGGTGGCAATTCAGGGAGGGGACACACATGATTTCATGTAAAATAATTATTTCTTAAAGTGGGATTCTTTGTTGCACTGAATAAATGCATTTGCATTAAAGGTTGGATCTTCCTCTTTTTCCATTTTAGTTTATATATATATATATATATATATATATATATATATATATATATATATATATATATATAGATAGATAGATAGATAGATAGATATATAGATAGATAGATGGATAGGTAGATAGATATAGATATGGGGGGTCCCATTGTGGCACCTGATGGGATAAATGGATAACTGCCTTCTCGAGTAGGTGGACTATTAAGGCTTTCTAAGAAAGTGCCTCGCAAGCATATAGTGCATGTATTTCTTTCTTCTTCTTTTTCTGCATCTTCTTCTCTTCCGCCAACTGCCTTCATGTCCGCCTTCACCACATCCATAAATCTCCTCTTTGGTCTTCCTCTAGGCCTTCTACCTGGTAGTTCCAACCTCAGCATCCTACTAATAACATATTGTACATGTCCAAACCATCTCAATGTAGCCTCCCTGACTTTGTCTCCAATATCTCTAACATGTGCTGTCCCTCTGATGTACTCATTGCTGATCCTATCCATCCTCATTACTCCCAAAGAGAACCTCAACATTTTCATCTCTGCTACCTCCAGCTCTGCCTCCTGTCTTTTCCTCAGTGCCACTGTTTCTAAATCATACAACATCGCTGGTCTCATCACCGTCTTGTACACTTTTCCATTCATTCTTGCCGATACCTTCCTATCACATGTCACACCGGACACTTTTCTCCAACCATTCCAACCTGTCTGCACACGCTTCTTCACCTCTTTTCCACACTCTCCATTGCTCTGGATTGTTGAGCCTAGGTACTTACAATCCTCCACATTCTTTATCTCTGCTCTCTTTACCCTCACCGTTCCTCTTGAGTCCTTCTCATTTACACACATGTGTTCTGTCTTACTAAGGCTTCATTTATTAAGACTTCATTCCTCTCCTTTCCAGGGCATACCTCCACCTCGCTAGATTTTCCTGCACTTGTTCACTGCTCTCACTACAGATCACAATGTCATCTGCAAACATCATAGTCCATGGAGATTCTTGTCTCACCTCGTCTGTCAGCCTGCCCATCACCATAGCAAACAAGAAGGGGCTCAGAGCTGACCCTTGATGCAGTCCAACCTCCACCTTGAACTCTTCTGTAACACCGACAGCACACCTCACCACTGTCTTACATCTCTCATATATGTCCTGCACCACTCTAATATACTTATCTGCCACTCCAGACTTCCTCATTCAATAACACAGTTCTTTTCTTGTCATCCTGTAATATGCTTTCTCCAGATCCACAAAGGCACAATACAGTGCATGTACTTAATACACTAAATTTTTGCATAGGATGCTCCGTATATACTGGATAAAGGACTCCTTAACAAATCACATAGGCTGTTGCTAATATAAAAGGGGCTAAGGGGAATTTAAGAAGGTTTCATGTATAATCTATATTATCGGAATTATTTGTTCATTTGTAACTAATATTAATAATATTATGTGAGATTTCTACTCAAATCCTCGTAATGGTCTATAAGAAATAGGAAATTTGGGAAAATTGTGTGGGGAGGCAGTATGTAGAGATCAAAAGTGAAAAGTATATTATTAAAGTATATTAAAGCTGCGTGGTTGCTTCTCGCATTGTTTTAAAACACTTTCAGAAGTGATTCTCAAAGATTTCTTGTTTTAAAATGTTACCTTTCAGGGTTAATTCAGAGGGGCAAACTGAAGAACTCTCAAAACCATTTTGGTTGCATTGACTAAGATCATCAGTGAACTTTACTACTAATAGTTTGGCTTTTTACACCCGAGCCTCGTGGCTCACCGGACCGGTGCTTATCCCCGGATTCTGTAGCGTGAAGTGACTAGGAGTACAACTCCTCCTGGATGGGATGCGAGTCCATTGCAGGTTACAAATAGTTTACTAAAGAGAAATGTTGGTGAATTTGAACCCTCTTCAATCTATTCACTGCTGTGTCAATGGAAATACGCACTGTACAATTAAATGTAATTTAAAAACTGAATTGAATTAGCCTATGGAATCTCTAAGGAATTTTATCCGGAAGGATTAAACTAAGACCTATTTTTTTCCTTTTTTGAGCTAATATTTTTTTTTTTACATTGACGGTACAGTCTTTGGGAGACGCTCTTCTCTGAAACACATTTGCAATTATTTTTATACAACTGAGCAATTGAGGGTCAAGGGCCTTGCTCAAGTGCCGACAATGCCTATAGTGGGCCGCTGACCTTTGGATCAGTAACCCATTGCTTTAACCACTTAGCCTCCACAAAATTCATGTGTGGTATACACCAGTACAGGGGTCGGCAAACCGTGGCTCCAGAACCACATGCGGCTCCGTGGCTTTTCAAAATAATGTACTTTATGGGTGCACCATAAGGTGCTTATTTACTCACATTGGAAGCACTTTGGGCTTCCAGGGGTTAGAGAGTTAAACCAGCTTTCACCTGAATGATGAGGGTACCCTTCCAAAAATGCTCTTCTAGGTTTGAAAATTACATAGATGAAAATTAACAGTCAAGGGTGTGGGCGGATATTTATTTGGTGTGGGCGGGGTGATTTTATGTGTGTGTCCACAAGAACGCACACACAAAATAACCCTGCCCACACCAAATAAATATAAAAGAGCCCTAAAAGAGCTCATGGCAAGCAGCAGCATGACAAGAAAGATTTTTTCCGCCGCCCGGGTTTGTAATCCAGAAACGGAAATCACAGATGAAGTAAGAGGTGGTGAATGAGAATTGTTTATGAAGACAGCAATCTCCGAATTAAATAATTCTCCTCCCAGTGACAAAATAAAAGACTGGGTGTGGTTCAGTCTCCACTCTGAGAATGGGGCGGTCAGTACAGCATTAAGCATTGATATTATTTAAAATAATGTTGAGCAGGCTCCTTCTTAAAATAAGTCTACATCTACTTTTCTGTGTTTCTGTCGTTTTTGGAAATTAAAACTATGACAAAACAACATTAATATAACGAATAAAGAAAAAGAACGTTCCCACGAAGGGATGGTGAGGGAGACTACCCTACCCGTTAACACATCTGGCTGCACCCCGTCCCTCGCTTTGTGGGATAGATATTCTTTTTCTTTATAAAAATACAAGAAGGATTCGAACACATTCATTCATTTTCTGAACCACTTAATCCTAATTAGGGTCACGGGGAGGCTGGCAATTTTTTTTTTTTTACTCCCGTTTAGAGTACCTTTTCATGATATGCTAATTTTTTGAGAGAGGAATTTTGGGTTTTCATGAGCTGCATGCCAAAATCATCAGTATTAAAACAATAAAAGACCTGAAATATTTCAGTTGGTGTGCAATGAATCTAAAATATATGAAAGTTTAATTTTTATCAGTACATTACAGAAAATAATGAACTTTATCACAATGTGCTAACTTTTTGAGAAGGACTATTATGTTCTCCCTGTGCCTGTAGGAGAGAACCACTGGTTTATCTAATTTCCTCACACAGTCCAAAGACAACTACAGCTAGATACTCCAACTTGTGAAAAGAATGTGGGTGCAAAATGTTTGTTTGTGTCTGTGTTAGCCCTGCATTAAACTGGTGACCTGTTTATTGTTACCATACCTATTGCCCGGTTAGCTCAGATTTCAGCTTGCCACACGGCTACTACAGATAAGTAGTACTGACGATGGATGGGTAGAAAGTGAACTTACAGAATTTGTGATCTTATAATTAATTGTGTCTGTGTGGCTGCTATTGCTCTTCCAATCTGAGTCACAGACACAATCCTATTCTATATGGTCTTCAAAATTTTACTTCATTGCCTATTATTGGATTTGAGTTTGAGTTTAATCCACAAACACTAAGCAAATGTCAGAATCTATACTCTGACTAATTTGTAGAACAAAGCACAGTTGATGCTGGTATGCACAAACCTCTGTTGCTTCATTGTTTATTTACATACGCTGAGTGATTGTGTTTGCTACAATGCTAATAGCATGTTAAACAGCATAAACAAGCCCTTTCAAGATGTTTGGATTTTATAAAGTCCTAACAAATGTTTTTCTTTAATTAATAAACACCATTATTTAATGTAATGTGAACAATGTCTGCAGAACAAAGCATATCATAAGAGATGTTACAAAAAGTATCTGATTGCTTTGTGATAAAGTGTGGATTATTAATTTTCACAATGATAAATTCCAATCAGAAATCACGATAACACACACACATACACACATATTATATATACATATAGAAATATATATACAGTTGGCCCCCTACTTACGAAATTAATCCATTCCAGTGCCTTTTCGTAACGCGGAAGTTTCGTAAGTAGACTCGCATTTTACATGTAAAACGCCTGATTCGTTCCAAGGCTCCCACGACTACCCCATAAACCCTTTAAAAATGATAAAAGTACACCAATTTTGTATGAAATATGCATGAAATATGTGTTAAAAGTAAAAGAAAATTATTTATTAAACCATTTAAACATTTTATTAACATATTAAACCATTTTATTAACATATTTATTAATTAAACCATTATGAAATATTTTTATTAACGCACATACACACACACAACACTGTCTCTCTCTCTCTCTCTCTCTCTCTCTCTCTCTGTCTAACACACACACACACACACACACACACACACACACACACACACACACACACACACACACACACGGAATACACAGACAGAATACACACAGAGAATACACATACAGAATACACATGGCACCCTCCACTGAATGCAGGCTTCACCCACATGCAGGACGCCTGAGCATTTTAAGAGGAGGAATTCAAAACGCATTGATAGATCGGAGGTCCAAACTCAACTTTAACTTGATTCTTTGAGGGATCGGAGGTCCAGATGAGCCTCCTTTAATCTCTGATTGACTCTGTAGGCAGTCTCTCTCTCTCTCTCTCTCTCTCTCTCTCTCTCTCTCTCTTTCTCTCACACACGTGCACACACACACACAAACACACACACCCACCCACACACACTCTCTCTCTCTCTCTCTCTCTCATGCACACACACACACACACACACACACACACACACACACACACACACAAAACTCTGTCTCTATGGTGTGTTTTGCCGAATGCGGGCTCCGCCCACATGCAACGCGCATCTGACAGAACAATTATATTTAAATGTTTAAATGAACAGATGTTGTATTTAAAGCAGAATTACAGTACCTGTTTAAAGATAAGAGGTTCTGATTTACTATTAATTTTTTTTTTTTCTGGCAAGATCGGAGGCCCTGTTTCACGGAGGACGATGCTCATGCTTCAATATCGCACTAATGAAATATAACGCTGCAATGATCTCAAAACAAGCAACATCCCTGTTCAACTCTCCTCACGCGTGTGACAAACAAGCTTTATGGGTGCAGTACTATCAAGATTCAACTCCCTACGAGCCAATGGGAGGCCAATGGGAGGCCAATGGGAGGCCAGAGGGGCGGGATATTGGAAGACAGCCATTGAGAGAGCAACTCATGCATCGGGTGAAATTTTGATTGGCGTGTTTGGATTTTGAATGGCACGATTGACGCTTTTCGTAAAAGGAGGTTGTTTTCGTATACAGGGACGAAAACTGAGGAAAATGTTTTTCGTAACCCGGAGTTTCCGTACCCAGGGGGTTTCATAAGTAGGGGGCCGACTGTGTATGAATATATATATATATTATTTTCCTTTCGGCTTTTCCCTTCATGGGGTCGCCACAGCGAATCATCTGCCTCCATCTCACCCTATCCTTTGCATGTTCTTCTCTTACACCAACGACCTTCATGTCCTCCTTCACCACATCCATGAATCGTCTCTTTGGTCTTCCTCTCGGCCTTTTGCCTGGTAGTTCCAGCCTCAGCATCCTATTACCAATATACTCACTATCCCTCCTCTGTACATGTCCAAACCATCTCAATCTAGCCTCTCTGACTTTCTCTCCAAAACGTCTTACATGTGCGGTCCCTCTGATGTGCTCATTCCTAATCCTATCCATCCTCGTTACTCCCAAAGAGAACCTCAACATTTTCATCTCTGCTACCTCCAGCTCTGCCTCTTGTCTTTTCCCCAGGGACACTGTTTCTAACCCATACAACATCGTTGGCCTCAACACCATCTTGTACACTTTTCCTTTCATTCTTGCTGATACCCTCCTATCACACATCACACCGAACACTTTTCTCCAACCATTCCAACCTGCTTGCACACGCTTCTTGACCTCTTTTCCACACTCTCCATTGCTCTGGATTGTTGAGCCTAAGTACTTAAAATCCTCCACCTTCTTTATCTCTGCCCCCTGTAGCATCACCGTTCCTCTTGGGTCCTTGTCATTCATGCACATGTATTCTGTCTTACTGAGGCTAATCTTCATTCCCCTCCTTTCCAGGGCATACCTCCACCTCTCTAGATTTTCCTACACTTGTTCTCTGCTCTCACTACAGATCACAATGTCATCTGCAAACATCATAGTCCATGGGGAATCTTGTCTAACCTCGTCTGTCAGCCTGCCCATCACCATAGTAAACAAGAAGGGGCTGAGAGCTGACCCTTGATGCAGTCCCACCTCCACCTTGAACTCTTGTGTCACACCGACAGCACACCTCACCACTGTCTTACATCTCTCATACATGTCCTGCACCACTCTAACATACTTCTCTGCCACTCCAGACTTCCTCATGCAATACCACAGTTCTTCTCTCGGCACCCTGCCATATGCTTTCTCCAGATCCACAAAGGCACAATGCAGCTCCTTCTGACCTTCTCTGTACTTCTCTATTAACATCTTCAAGGCAAACACTGCATCTGTGGTGCTCTTTCTTGGCATGAAACCAAACTGTTGTTCACAAATGCTGACCTCTGCCCTTAGTCTAGCTTCCACTATTCTTTCCCATAACTTCATCTTATGGCTCATCAACTTTATCCCTCTGTAGTTGCCACAACTCTGCACGTCTCCCTTGTTCTTAAAAATGGGCACCAGCACACTTCTCCACCATTCCTCTGGCATCCTCTCACTCTCTAAGACCTTGTTAAATGTTCTTGTCAGAAAATCTACTGCTACCTCGCCTAGACATCTCCATACCTCCACCGGTATGCCATCAAGACCAACTGCCTTTCCATTCTTCATCCTCTTCAATGCCCTCCTCACTTCACCCTTACTAATCTTTGCTACTTCCTGGTCCTCAACAGTCACCTCTTCTACTCTTTTTTCTCTCTCATTTTCCTCATTCATCAGCTCTTCAAAGTACTCTTTCCATCTTTCCAGCACACTTCTGTCATCAGTCAATACATTTCTCTCTCTGTCCTTGATCAATCTAACTTGCTGCACCTCCTTCCCATCTCTATTTCTCTGCTGTGCCAACCTGTATAAATCATTTTCTCCCTCTTTACTTTCCAACCGAGCATACAAGTCATCAAACGCGCTGTTTGGCTTTTGACACTGCTACCTTTGCCTTACGCTGTGTCTCCCTGTACTCCTGTTTACTCTCTTCGGTTTTCTCAATGTCCCACTTCTTCTTAGCTAACCTCTTCCTTTGTACACACTCCTGCACTTCCTCATTCCACCACCAAGTCTCCTTATCTACTTTCCTTCCAGATGACACACCAAGTATTCTACTACCTGTCTCCCTGATCACATTAGCTGTAGTTGTCCAGTCATCCGGAAGCACTTCCTGACCACCCAAAGCCTGTTTCAACTCCTCCTTGAAGACAACCCGACACTCTTCCTTTTTCAACTTACAACACTTTGTCTTCTGCTCTGCCTTTGCCTTCTTCACCTTCCTCACCATCAGCATCATCCTGCACACCACCATCCTATGCTGTTTGGCAACACTCTCACCCGCTACTACTTTGCAGTCACGGACTTCCTTTAAATTACATCGCCTGCACAAGATGTAGTCTACCTGTGTGCTCCTACCTCCACTTTTATAAGTCACCCTATGCTCCTCTCTCTTCTGGAAGAAAGTATTCACCACAGCCATTTCCATCCTTTTTGCAAAATCTGCCAACATCTGTCCTTCTGCGTTCCTGTCCTGGATACCAAACCTGCCCATCACTTCCTCGTCCCCTCTGTTTCCTGCACCAACATGTCCATTGAAGTCTGCACCAATGACCACTCTTTCACCTCTGGGGGTACTCTGCATCATTTCATCTAACTCACTCCAGAATCGTTGACCATCACACCTTCAATTTCTAACTTGAGACTCATCACTCTGTCTGACACTCTTTTCACTTCTCGAACATTCCTGACAAACTCCTCCCTCAAGATGACTCCGACTCCATTTCTCTTCCCATCCACGCCATGATAAAACAGCTTAAACCCTGCTCCTATGCTTCTAGCCTTGTTACCTTTCCACCTGGTCTCCTGAACACACAGTATGTCCACCTTCCTCCTCTGCATCATGTCAGCCAGCTCTCTACCTTTTCCTGCCATGGTTCCAACATTCAAAGTCCCTAATTTCAGTCCTAGACTCATGCCTTTCCTCTTCTCTCTCTGGCAACGGACACGCCTCCCGCCTCTCCTTCTTCGACGTCTTAGACCAACAGTAGTCCAATTTCCATCAGCACCCTGTTGCTTGACGGCACTGATGGCGGTCGTTGTTAACCCGGGCCTCGACCGATCCGGTATGTCATTCTTTCTTGTGATTCGCATAGTTTATTTGGCATTTGTTTTACGCCGGATGCCCTTCCTGACGCAACCCTCTGCATTTATCCAGGCTTGGGACCAGCGTGAGGGAGAGACACTGGTTTGTGCCCCCCCCCCCCCCACAATGTCATCTGCAAACATCATAGTCCATGGGGAATCTTGTCTAACCTCGTCTGTCAGCCTGTCCATCACCATAGCAAACAAGAAGGGGTTGATGCAGGTTGACCCTTGATGCAGTCCCACCTCCACCTTGAACTCTTCTGTCACACCGACAGTACACCTCACCACTGTCTTACATCTCTCATACATGTCCTGCACCACTCCTCAACATACTTCTCTGCCACTACAGACTTCGTCATGCAATATCACAGTTCCTCTCTCGGCACCTTGTCATGTGCTTTTTCCAGATCCACAAAGGCACAATGCAGCTCCTTCTGACCTTCTCTGTACTTCTCTATTACATCCTCAAGGCAAACACTGCATCTGTGGTGCTCTTTCTTGGCATGAAACCAAACTGTTGTTCACAAATGCTGACCTCTGCCCTTAGTCTAGCTTCCACTATTCTTTCCCATAACTTCATCGTATGGCTCATCAACTTTATCCCTCTGTAGTTGCCACAACTGCCCCTTGTTCTTAAAAATGGGAAGCAGCACACTTCTTCTCCATTCCTCTGGCATCCTCTCACTCTCTAAGACCTTGTTGAATGTTCTTGTCAAGAAATCTACTGCTACCTTTCCTAGACACCCTAGACACTTCCATACCTCAACCGGTATGTCATCAGAACCAACTGCCTTTCCATTCTTCATCCTCTTCAATGCCCTCCTCACTTCACCCTTACTAATCTTTGCTACTTCCTATTCCTCAACGGTCACCTCTTCTACTCTTTTTTCTCTCTCATTTTCCTCATTCATCAGCTCTTCAAAGAACTCTTTCCATCTTTCCAGCACACTTCTGTCATCAGTCAATACATTTCCCTCTCTGTCCTTAATCACTCTAACTTGCTGCACGTCCTTCCCATTTCTATTTCTCTGCTGTGCGAACATCTATAAATCATTTTCTCCCTCTTTACTTTCCAACCGAGCATACAAGTCATCATACGCCCTCTGTTTGGCCTTTGTCACCGCTACCTTCATCTTACGCTATGTCTCCCTGTACTCCTGTTTACTCTCTTTGGTCCTTTCAATGTCCCACTTCTTCTAAGCTAACCTCTTCCTTTGTACACACGCCTGCACTTCCTCATTAAACCACCAAGTCTCCTTACCTACTCTCCTTCCAAATGACACACCAAGTATTCTCCTACCTGTCTCCCTGATCACATTAGCTGTAGTTGTCCAGTCATCCGGAAGCTCTTCCTGACCACCCAAAGCCTGTTTCAACTCCTCCTTGAAGACAACCTGACACTCTTCATTTTTCAGCTTCCACCACTTTGTCTTCTGCTCTACCTTTGCCTTCTTCACCTCCCTCACCATCAGCGTCATCCTGCACACTATCATCCTATGCTGTTTGGCAACACTCTCACCCACTACTACTTTGCAGTCATTGACTTCCTTCAAATTACATCACCGACACAAGATGTAGTCTACTTGTGTGCTCCTACCTCCACTTTTATAAGTCACTCTATGCTCCTGTCTCTTCTGGAAGAAAGTGTTTACCACAGCCATTTCCATCCTTTTTGCAAAATCTGCCAACATCTGTCCTTCTGCGTTCCTGTCCTGGATACCAAACCTGCCCATCACTTCCTCGTCCCCTCTGTTTCCTGCACCAACATGTCCATTGAAGTCTGCACCAATGACCACTCTTTCACCTCTGGGGGTACTCTGCATCACTTCATCTAACTCACTCCAGAATCGTTCCTTCTCTTCTAGCACACATCCTGTCTGTGGGGCATAAGCACTAACAACATTGAACATCATGCCTTCAATTTCTAACTTGAGACTCATCACTCTGTCTGACACTCTTCCTTCAAGATGACCTTTACTCCATTTCTCTTCCCATCCACACCATGAAAAAACAGCTTAAACCCTGCTCCAAAGCTTCTAGCCTTGCTACCGTTCCACCTGGTCTCCTGAACACAGTATGTCGACCTTCCTCCTCTGCATCATGTCAGCCAGCTCTCTACCTTTTCCTGCCATAGTTCCAACATTCAAAATCCCTACTCTCAGTCCTAGACTCATGCCTTTCCTCTTCTTTCTCTGCCTACGGACATGCCTCCCGCCTCTCCTTCTTCGACCAACAGTAGTCCAATTTCCACCAGCACCCTGTTGGTTAACAGCACCGATGGTGGTCGTTGTTAACCCGGGCTTCAACCAATCTGGTATGACATTCTTTGTTGTGACTCACATTTTTTCTTTGGCATTTGTTTTACGCCGGATGCCCTTCCTAACGCAACCCTCTGCATTTATCCGGTCTTGGGACTGGCGTGAGGGCGAGACACTGATTTGTGCCCCCTCCATCACGGCTGCATTTTTATATATATATATATATATATATATATATATATATATATATATGTGGCAAGGGACTCCCCTCCCACTTCACGCTTTAATTCACGCGGCTTCAGTGCGTCACATTTTATTTTTAATATCCATCGAATTAAAAAATAAAGAAATTAAGGAAGGATAGGGTGAAAAGTTAAGGAAAATGCCTCCAAAACAAGGCCAATTATGCAAAAAAAAAAAAAAAACCCTAAACACAAAACAAAAAAACAACCCAAAACCTCCCATCAAAACTATTTACATTTTTATGCAAGGTGCGCATCTGAGTGCATGCATGCACCCATCTGCATGTGTGTATTAATATTTTATTTACATGTTATGCATTATTTTTGAATGTTTAATTGTTATTATAAGCATTTATAGCATTGAATGTGTATTTATTGATATTACATACACATATACATGTACGTATACGTCAGTCAGGGGAGGGTTGAGGGGATTGATCCTACTTCGTGAAATTCGGTGGTCGCGGGGGATCTCGGTCCCAGTTAACCAAGGAAAAACACACACATACACACACACACACACACACACACACACATACACACACACACACACACACACACACACACGGCCTAGCATGGATGTTGTATAGCTAATGGCAGCCTATAAGCTGCTTCATCATTTCAAACATACCATACAGAAACTTCAAAAAGTGATCTCTGTAAAGGCATATTTCAAAACTCGTTGAAATATTTAGTATGCCGAAACACAGGAAAAGCAAACTAAAATTAGATTTTGATGGTTTATTTTTTCCATTTAAAAAACATGACTACACCATATGATTAAACCAACTGTTCCAAGTAACTGTGACAAACTGTGACTGTTCATCTTTCGGATTCAAGCATTATCCACTGAAAATAATATTGTTTAATCCCCAGAGAGCAAAGCAATCAGAACGCATGTTCCTATGTAGTACTCCTGGATATTATCGAGCTTTCAAACTCAGAATAAAGTTTGAATCAATTAGAAATGTAAAAATAAACCATAAAAATCCAAGTCTTGTAGTTTGTGGGTTTTTATGTTTCCATGTACTATTAATGAAAAGCAATTATTTGGCTAAGGCTCGGTTCTTATTTGAAAAGCATTCATAATTTAATACAATTTAATATTGAACTGAAACATCTGATGAACTGCATGTTTACTCATATCTGTAACTGTATTTCAATGTAAACCTGATGTAGGTATGGCCTAAATCAGACACCTCGAATTCAATACAAATTCTACCGCTGCACCTCCAGAACCACTGTAAAACAGGAACATTTCAGGAGCACAGTCAGCATGGTGTGTGAATTTTGCCTGGAAGTTCATCAACCTCAGTTATGTCACTCTTCCTAAATTACACTTCCACAGTTAATAATATTTTTGTTGGTTCTGCTCTGTTGGTTTCTAAGAATTGTTGTTTCTTTTTCATTGAAAAAAATAACCAGTCAGGATAAAAAAAAAAAAAAAAAAAAAAAAAACATACTCCACCTTTGCATATCATAATTTGTATCTTTTTAGAAAATAAATTATCTTGTTCGATATTAAATAATTTTAGTTTTGACTCCAGCCTGATTGAGAACACAGACAAGCTGATGGTGCTAAAAAAGAGGTTGAGAATATTACTCAGAAGAAGACATGAACACTGTATACAGACACAGAATTAAATTCATAATACATGAGAGAAATAAAAGATTGCAGAAATGTTTTAAAATCAGATTCGGTTCAAAACTAAATGCATAAGCTCTGAGTGGGCAGTGTGTGAAACAGCTGGCCTGTACAATGCATGTGTCACTTCAGAGCCTGATTGTAAGAGCAGAAGAGCAAGATATGTGTGAACTGTGTGCAGCGTGCACAATTTTGTTTGTTGCTCTATCTCTCTTTCCAGTCTCCAGTGGCCTCGGGGATACTCCGGGGGATCTGTGTCTTTGAGTTATTGCCCATAAATTCCTACAAATTGATGCAATAATATTCAGTAAAAATCAAAATGTGGCTGAGAAAGGTCATTTCCAGAGGGAACATGACTGAAATGTATCGCCATTAGGCTGGGAAGGAGTGAGAGAACACCTCTTTAAATTCAACTTAAGTGACCTGCTTGGCTGTTCTGTCAAAACAAAAAAGAAATGAACATCGATGCAGTGACAGATCATTTAAGTACAAAGCATTGACTATGTCATCACTGAGTTTGGAGGCATGTGCATTTTTGTTTTCAGTGACAAGATGTAATGCACTGTTTTACAAATGTCAACACCCTCAGCTCACATCTAATTAAAATGGTGTTAATGCAAAGAGGATGAAACAGTCATGAAGTCAATCGAATGTGGTTAGGACAGATGTTTTTGCACACACTTACCACACCACTCATACTACAGTCTTTTCACTGGAGACTGGTCACATGCAGCTTCATTATTATTATTATTATTATTGTTATTATTGTTATTATTATTATCATTACTATTATTACTATTATTATATTATTGTTATTATTATTATTGTTATTATTATTATTATTACTATTATTACTATTATTATTATTATTATTATTATTGTTGTTGTTATTGTTGTTGTTGTTATTATTATTATTATTATTTTAAACAAATGCACTGTTGTAAGTTTGAAGCATAGAACACTTTCCATGCTACGGATATTTAAAAGGCATTTTATTAATTTAGGTCAGAAATCCTAAAAATATATTGAATACAGTATATATTACATATTGTATATAGTATATATTATATTATTATACAGTATATAGTATATAGTATATATTACATTATTATACAGTATATATTACAGTATATATTACATATATTACATATATATTGAATACAGTATATATTGAATACAGTACTTCTTA
>CM045730.1:39280528-39570528 GCA_024760905.1 Plotosus lineatus | reverse complement strand
TGCAGAGACAGGATGAGATGGAGGCGGATGATTTGCTGTGGCGACCCCTGAAGGGAGCAGCCGAAAGGAAAAGAAGAATATATATATATATATATATACACAAACACACAGGAGTTTCGTAAGTAGGGGGCACATTTTACATGTTAAATGCCTGATTCGTCCCACCGTGTGTGTGTATATATATATATATATATATTCTTCTTCTTTTCCTTTCGGCTGTTCCCTTCAGGGGTCGCCACAGCAAATCATCCGCCTCCATCTCACCCTGTCCTCTGCATCTTCTTCTCTTACTCCAACGATCTTCATGTCTTCCTTCACCACATCCATAAATCTCTTCTTTGGTCTTCCTCTAGGCCTTCTGCCTGGTAGTTCCAACCTCAGCATCCTACTGCCAATATACTCACTATCCCTCCTCTGTACATGTCCAAACCATCTCAATCTAGCCTCTCTGACTTTGCCTCCAAAACATCTTACATGGGCTGTCCCTCTGATGTACTCATTTCTGATTCTCTCCATCATCGTTACTCCCAGAGAGAACCTCAACATTTTCATCTCTGTCAACATTTATAACTGAACTAGGAAGGAGGGGCACGATCAGTCTGTCGTTTGCAAACAATGGACGCAGCATCATCACGTCATTGCGTCAGTGTACTATGTAGGTACGTCTAAACTCAAAATTTGACTTTTTTTTTTTTCCAACATAAAATTGAAAAAACGTAAAACAGATGAACGTAAGCCAGGGAGCGTCTGTATACAGTATATCTATGGTGTGTGTGTGTGTGTGTGTGTGTGTGTGTGTGTGTGTGTGTGTGTGTGTGTGTGTGTGTGTGTGTGTGTTGGGGTTTATTTGCTCTGCGCAACACTTCAGCTGTGGAGGTAGAAGAAGGGAGGGGGAACATATCTTCCTGCTAGTCCGGGAATGAAATCAGCAACCTTTTGGTCTCAAATCTGTTTCTCTGACCATCAGGCCATGACTGGCTTTTATATTGATAAATGCAAAGCCTTCTGTGTTATTTCTTATTAAACAACATATTCTAACTAATCAGAGTCATGAGTTATAAAATCTTGTAAAGAATCCTTTAATAAAATGTACAGCATTTAGCATGGGTTTTAAATAGAAGGTATTGAAGACAGAATGCCACTGCATACATTTATCCTGTTACATAAAGAGGGAATAATTGATCGTGGAGAACAATTGATGGTATTTGAATTTATAATCCAGAAAAAAATACACCACCATTTGGTGCCTTCAGAAGAAAATTGAGGCACATTGCCAAGGCAGCAGTGCTATTACTAACACTCCATCTTCTACCCCCACCTAATCACCAGCAGGAGGGTTTTGTACTGTATATGAGAACTATTGTCTCCTGTTGCTGACTGTTCAAGAGATTCAAGATTCAAGAGATTCACGAGTCTTTACTGTCATTATGTTCACATAATGAAAATTTGTACAAGGCTCTCAGCATTAAACTTTGCAAACAAGTTAAAAAGGTGCAAATGGAACAATAAACTGCATTTAATTCTGTCAAGAGCAGAATATAAACACAAGTAATTATGTACACTAAACTTTAAGTAAACATTTAAAATAAAAATGTAAACTCTGTACCTATGAATGAGAACTGAACACTGAGATATACAATATGTACATTGAGCCATTGTGTAATGGAATAAATAAATAAATAAATAAATAAATAGAAGCAGCAAGGTGGATCGACTATAATTTAAACATCCAAAGTGAATAAACTAGAATGTAAATGAGGTAAAGTGCAGCAGTGCAATACAGTCTTGAGTTAGATTCAATGTCCTTTTACAAAGAACTGATGTTTGTGTTAAAGTTTGTTTGTGTGTGTGTGTGTGTGTGTGTGTGTGTGTGTGTGTGTGTGTGTGTGTGTGTGTGAGACAGAGAGACAGAGAGAGAGAGAGAGAGAGAGAGAGAGAGATTGTGAGGGTGTGTGTGTGTGTGTGTGGGGTGATGCCTTTCACCGCTCTGGGGTAAAAGCTGTTTTTGAGTCTGATTGTGCTGGTCTTGATGTTTCCGTACCACTTTCCGGAAGGAAGCGTTTGTGTTAAAGTTTGTTTGTGTGTGTGTGTGTGTGGGTCTGTGTGTGACAGAGAGACAGAGAGAGAGAGAGAGAGAGAGAGAGAGAGAGAGAGATTGTGAGGGTGTGTGTGTGTGGGGGGGTGTGTGTGATGCCTTTCACCGCTCTGGGGTAAAAGCTGTTTTTGAGTCTGATTGTGCTGGTCTTGATGTTTCCGTACCACTTTCCGGAAGGAAGCGGTACAAACAGTCTATTTCCCTGGTGTCTCGGATCTGTCACTATATGGCCGGCCTTTTTCTGAATCTGGACAGCATATATTGTGTCTAGATCTGGTAGACAGCAGCCCACGATCCCCTGTGCAGATCTCACCATCCAGGCCAAGTTCTTTCTGTCCTTAGCAGTGCAGCTGCTATACCACACCGTTGCATGGGGACAGAGAACACGTTCCATTGTTTTCACTGTAAATGTTCTTGATCAGCTGAGAGGAGAGTCTCGTATGTCTTAGCTTCCTGAGGAAGAAAAGCCTTTGCTGGGCCTTCTCCACCAGGTGTGAGGTGTTAACAGACCAGGACAGGTCAGATGAAATGCGGATGATCAGTAACTTAATACTGTTCACACACTCCACCACCTCCCCATGAGCATGCTCTGTCTTCGTCATCTTCCTATAGTCCACTATGACCTTCTTGGTCTTGCTGATGGAATGAGGTTATTAATTGAACACCAGTTTATCAGGTGCTAAAGCTTCTTTCTGTAGTGGGTCTCCTCATTGTCTGATATGAGGCCTACGACAGTGGTGTCTTCAGCAAACTTCACAAGTGTGTTTGTGCAGTGGCGAGCAAAGCAGTTGCGTGTAAATAGGCTGAAGTGGGCCAAGCTGAGAACAGAGCCCTGTGGCATTCCACTGTTTAGGATCAGGGTGAATGATGTAGAGTTCCCTATCCTCACCACCTGAGGTCGGTTGGTGAGAAAGTCCTTGATCCAGTAACACAAAGTGGCCAACCGTCCCAAGTTGTAGAGCTTCAGTGCCAGCTTCTTCGGGAGAACAGTATTGAAAGCTGATTGAAAGAATGAAAGTCCACAAATAGCATCTTGACATGAACGTTCGGGTTCTCCAGGCGAGTCATTTCTGTGCGGAGTGCTAGCAAGACAGCATTCTCCGTTGAGTGCTTTTCCCTGTAGGCGAACTGAAGGCTGTCCAGCCCACAGGGATAACATCCTTGATGTGGTTAAGGAGGATCTTCTCAAAGCACTTCATGATTAGTCAGGGCAACCAGTCCGTACTCATAGAGGCAGGTGGTGGCTGATTTTTTGGGGGAACAGGACTTGAGGCAGGCAGGGACCAAAGCAAGCTGCAGTGTTGAAAATGTCCAGGAAAACCCCTGCCAGCTGGTCAGCACAGGATTTCAGGGTCTTGCCTGACCCCTTATCTGGTCATGCAGCCCTGTTGATGTTAATCTTCCTCAGGGTATTACACATATTTGGTACTGCTGCAGGATGAGGTGCTGTTACTTCTCCTCTGGCGTCAGGGTGTCAGTCATAGTGGGATTATGGCTGACCTCCTGGACACTATGCTTATAGTCCATGATGGTCCTTATACCTTTCCACATGTTGTGTGGGTTGTTGTCGGTAAAGTGTTCCTCGCTACACTGCTCGTACCTGAGTTTTAATAAGTTGGATAAGCTTTAACAGTTCTTTCTGGGCCCTGCTGTAAGCCAGTGTGTCACCTGCTCTGGCTGAGGGACACGTTCCTTGTTTTCTGTAAACAGAGGCAAGTCTGTGTATGTACACTAGAACTTAATTTCATAAAAAAGGTAATTACTGAGGATATATGACTGCATTTTTAATGCTTTGTTATTATAAATTCTTCATGTTTAAGATGGTTTCAGGATGGAGTTTTTTGAGGGCTGAACATTTTAAAATATTTTGCATATTCATGTCAAAACGTGAACTCATAAAAGTTTATCTTAAAGCCAGAGGATTTTCTTTTTTTTCCTCTCAAGAAATGACATCCAGTTTAAGTAATTCAGCCATTACTACATGTGTGCGTAAAAGATTCATGAAGTTTGTAGCATGCGGCATCGTTAGTAATGCAACAAGTCAATGGTTATTCTTTGTGGCTTCCTTTGTGCAGGTATGCGGTGTGCTCATTAAACATCTTCTTGTGGTCCAATAACAATCTAGCTGTGTTGAAATATACTATAAATATTTTGGTTAAGGAATATGATAAAAAAAAAAAGAAAAAAAAAACACAGAGTATGTGAAGTGAAGCAACTTTTCATGCCGGAGCAGTTAAAAAACACTAGCACATAAAAGCAATAATGTTTACTACACAATGTTTCTTTACATAAGACTAAAAGCAGAATGTGTCACCTTTCGTACCTTGCAATTTTAATGTGAGAATTAAGTTAGAATTTTTCAAAATACACTCCCCATTTGCATACAGCAGATGGTCTCCATCTCATGAAGCTGGCGTGAGAAAACATTGCATTTGCATAATTTTTTAATATCTTGTTTGGCTTAAAATGCATGCTTCTATGATCTTTCATAGTGAGTTTGAATTCAATGGCCAAGGAGTACAAACATGTGCAAC
Source organism: Plotosus lineatus (assembly GCA_024760905.1). Lineage (NCBI taxonomy): Eukaryota > Metazoa > Chordata > Actinopteri > Siluriformes > Plotosidae > Plotosus > Plotosus lineatus. The sequence goes on along the minus strand of CM045730.1, from coordinate 39,565,899 downwards.
GCTGTTGGCTTACTTCCTCACATATTTACAAAATTAGCTGCTGTTGTTACTGAGACAAAGACACACATGCAATCATGCAACATATTGATGTTATGATAGCACAAGTAATTAAGTACTATCTGAAATCTTAAACACCAATTGGAACAAACTCAGGCAATGTTCAATGCATAATATAGTATAGCAATGCTCCTCATTACAAAGCACTAGACTAATTCTGTATGAACTTTTGTTGATCAATAGCAATATTGCTTCCAATAATGTTTCATGTTATCAGTGTACCCATTGCTTGACATTTGATTCCATGATAAATAAAAAAAATGGCACGCAGAATTACATCATGTGTAATTGATTGAACTATGATGGTCAAAAATGTAAGCATATACCATATTTGCAACCTATTAGATAAGTTGATTTTCCCTATTTTAGAAAATGACTCAGTCTGCTGTGTTTTTGTGTCAAAGGCTTGTAGCATAAACAAACACCTTCCCATATGGTGAAGTTCTCTAATTATTGCATGCTTTCATTCATGCAAGCTTGTAAGGATGGCGCAAGAGATAGGAGCACACACAAAAAAGAAGAGAAAAAGGAAATGAAAAGAAAAAAAAAAAAAAAACAAGAAAAAGGGGGGACGGTTGAACCCAAGCCCAAGTAATACGTAAAGCAGGCCAGGCTCCAGATTTATGGATAAGATATGAAAAGGCTTTTTAACTGTGTTCCACTTACCCTGGGTTTATACTGGGGCCACGATGTTCACGATCTCCATGATTTGAGAGAATCATGATGAGCATGGGGGTCATGGGATGGAATCCTGATTATCTAGAGGGGGAACGTGGTGGAATCATGATTCGGTTGACAAAATTTTGATTGTCATTTTGACACTAATAATGATAAAATGTGGGAATAGAAGTAGAGCACAATAGAGCTTAACAGACCTTTAAAAAGCATAACAGACCTTGAAGTACCATAGTAGGGAATTTTGATGAACTTAGAAACATGATTTCTTTAAGTTTCATCTCTTGGATGCATCTTATATCCCAATCATACTGCATGCTCAAAAATCCTGGCGCTCAATGCTTTTTTGAATTGTATAGATAGTGATTTTGATTTTTGATTGATTAACTGTTTGTGTTTTAACACCCGAGCCTAGCAGCTCATCAGGCCGGTGCTTATCCCCGGTTTCCGTAGCGTGAAGCAATCAGGAGTTGAACTCCTCCTGGATGGGACGCTAGTCCATCGCAGGTTACCTTCCCATTATATTTTTACTGGTACCCATTTATACTGCTGGGTGAACAGAGGCACACTTGTGGTTGAGCCCTTGCCTCAATGGGATTTTAACTCACAACCTCCTGATAATGAGCCCAACACTCTAACCACTACACCACCGGCTTCATAGATAGTGAACCTAGGGTAAACTCAGGTTTATACGCATTTAAACATCACTGGATGGTGAGTTACACATGATTCATTTCAGCATCTTTTCTGTGACAGACACTGCTTTAAAAATATAAAAGATAACATAACTTTTGTAAAATGTTACTTTAATTGCTCCATATCTGCTATCTATGATTCATAACTCAGATATTTTTTCCTCATTGTTCTGTTTAAGTGCAATGTCCATTCAGTGGTCGCTCGGATGAATAACTGCTGTGGCAACAAATGACCTCATGGTTCATTGCCTTTATTTCCTGTTAAATGCTACTTGACTTTTCTTTGGTTCGAATTGTATTAAAGTGATTCTGGGTGATAACTGAATAGGAATTCTTGATATGGGTCATTGGCTCAAAATGTCTCAAAAACTTTAAAAGTTTAGAAGGTGATGGGTGCCAGCCACCCCGCGACCCTAATTAGGATTAAGCAGTTCAGAAAATGAATGAATGAGAAAAAAAAAGCTCAAAATAGTCATGTAACTAGGGGACGGGCTTGGAGGCAAGTGCCTGTTGGTTGGGCTTCTGCTCATGGAGCCCGGTTTTTCATATTTGCATGGTAGCATAAAAGCTTTCACCTTCATGACTCTAAAATTAATTACTAGTCATGCATTCATTCATTTTGTGAACCGCTTAATCCTAATTAGGATGTGGAGAGGCTGGCACCCATCTCAGCCAACTCTGGGCAAGGGCAGGGCACACCCTGGACAGTTCGCCAGTGAAGAAACACACTGACGGCTTTACAGCCTACTCTTGATGAATGTCAGCAATATTTCTTTTACAGCCTTTCACTATAGACAATAAGAAGCATGGCCGGCCTTTGATAACCCAGTTAGCTGCACTGGGGGGGCAGCAGTGACAACCGCTGACAGTGGGGCTTGGACCCCCAACTTTAAGATTGACCCAGGATTAACCAGTTCAGAAAATGAATGAACGAAAAAAAAAAAAAAAAAAAAACGCTCAAAATAGTCATGTAACTAGGGAACAGGCTTAGAGGCAAGTGCCTGTTGGTTGGGTTTCTGCTCATGGAGCCCGGCCGGGGCCAGCTTGAAAAGAGGACACGAGTCCGCCCTCCCAGCATGAGGTGGAGAGATACCATCTAAATATAGTTGGACTCACCTTACCGCATGGCTTGGGCTCTGGAACCACCCATCTCAAAAAGAGGCTGGACCTTATTCCAGTCTGAAGTTGCTCACAGGGAGAGGCGGCGAGCCGGTGTGGGGATCCTTGTTGCCCCCTGTCTTAGTGCCCACATGTTGTGGTTCTTCCCGGTTGGGTAGTTTTCCTCCGCCTTTGGATGGGAGTGGGTCCTGACTGCTGTTTGTGCTTATGCTCCAAATGACAGTTCAGAGGTCCTAGCCTTCTTGGGGTCTTATAGCGGGTGAGTTGGAGAATGCTCACTTGTTGTCCTGGGAGACTTCAATGCCAATGTGGGCAACAATAGTGTAACCTGGAAGGGTGTGATTGGTAGGTACTGCCTCTCCAGTATGAACCCAAATTTTTTGTTGTTGTTGGACTTCTGTGCTCATCATGGTTTGTCCATCACAAGCACCATGTTTGAACATGAGGTTGCCCATAAGTGCACTTAGCACCTGGACACCCTAATCCGCAGTTTGATGATCGGCCACAGGTTCTGGACACTCAGGTGAAGAGGAGAGCTGAGCTGTCAAACGATCACCACCTGGTGGCGAGCTGACCCCGATGGCAGGGAGACCGCTCCCTCCAGACCTGGTAGGCCCAAGTGTGTAGTCAGGGTTTCCTGGGGAACATTTGGTGGAGTCTCCTGCAAGACGTGCCTTGAAATACCACCTTCTAAAGAGCTACAATCAAATCCTGAAGGAGATGAGTGACATGTAATCAGAATGGGCCATGTTTTGTGCTTCAGTTGTTGAGGCAACAGCCCACAACTGTGACTAGAAGTTCATCAGAACATGTCGTGGTGGTAATCCCCAACTCCAGTGGTAGACACCTACGGTGAAGGGGGCTGTCCAGCTGAAAAAGGAGGCCTATTGGGTCTTATTGAGGTGTTAGACTCCCAGGGCAGCAGACAGGTACCGGCAGGCCAAACGTGTTGCAGCTTATGCAAAATCTCGGGTGTGGGAGGAGTTCAGTGAGGGCATGGAAAGCGATTATTAGTTGGCCTCACAAAGGTTCTGGATCACCATCCACCATCTCAGGAGGGGGAAGCAGTTCTCTATAAATACTGTTTACAGTGGAAGTGGGGAACCACTCACCTCAACTGGGGATGTAATCAGGAGGTGGAAGAAATACTATGAGGACATCCTCAATCCCACCAATATGCCTTCCATGAAGACATTGAAGACACTGGGTGTTTGGGTGAGAGTCCACCCATCACTGGAGCTGAATTTGCTGAGGTAGTCAAAAAGCTCCTTGGTGGTTCGGGTCCAGGTTGGATGAGATCCGTCCTGAATATATCGGGGCTCTGGATGTTCTAGGACTGTCTTGGTTGACACGCCTCTGCAAAATCATTTGGTCATCAGGGGCTTACCTCTAGATTGGCAAACCAAGGTGATCGCCCCCCTTTTTGAAAGGGGAGACCGGAGGCTGTGTTTTGATTATCATGGAATCACACTCCTCAGCCTACGAGGGAAAGTCTATGCAGGAGTGCTGGTGAGGGGATCCGACTGATAGTTGAACCTCAGATTCAGGAGGAACAATGTGGTTTTCAACCTGGCTGTGGCACTCTCAACTAACTCTATATGCTCTAGAGAATCTTGGAGGGGACATGGGCGTTTGCCCAATCTGTCAACATGTGTGTGACGCCTTGGTGCCCCCCGAAGAGCTGGAGGAGAGTGGCTGGGGAGAAGGATGTCTGAACCTCATTGCTTAGACTGCTGCCCCCCTGACCTGACCCCAGTTTAAGCAAGGGATGATGATGATGAATTGCCATGCAAAATAAACTCACTGAAACTATAAGTACTGCCTTTTGTCTAGGTTTTAGGCTCTGTTACAAGCTAACATGCTAAAAAGCTAACGCAACAACTGGTGCCAGCCCACTGAGATACCCAGGTCCAGATGATGTAAAATAAATATGCCTTTCTTCTGGCATTCCCCCACCCCGAACAGAATAATAGCACAACAGATTGCAGAAGTTTGCCATAATCTTGATTTCCAACAGGAAGAAAGGCTGGCAGTAACAAAATCTCTGATCTGCAATTTTTTCCTTACTTAATTAGCAATTCAAAAAATGTAACTTGAAACCTAAGTGTTATTATTACTATTACTATTACTATTATTATTATTATTATTATTATTATTATTATTACTGCTGTTTGCTTATGCTTATAGAAGGCATAGACTTTTATTTGAACAATATGCTGATAAGGTGATGAAAAGAAATGCAAATAGTGCTGTGATATACAGTACTGCTGTTGTTATGAAACATTGTGGATTAACGTGCCTTGTGAAATTCCAATTTTGTTACAGTGCCTCCATGACGTACAGTGCAGGTGCTTCAAAGCATGTCAGACACCAGAGCCGGAACGTGTGAGCTCTCTGTGTGTCTTGCAAATAACTTTTCTTCCAAGCTGGAAAAAAAATGGGAATTTATTTTTTATTATTATTAAGCAATCAGACCTAGCAAAGAAAATCAGTCTGTTTCGACTATATCTGACACAAGACCATGATATTGAACATAATGTTGTGACATCAGTTCTCAGCTTATCTCAAGTTTATTTTATTTCAGGGGTGGGAAAGCGGGTGATTATTTACTATAATAAAAATTTATTTAAGTAAAAGTAAGCCATGATTAAAAAAAACAACAATTGTTGATCCTAAGGTTGGGGGTTCGAGTCACACCCGCCAAAAGGTTGTCACTGCCCCAAGTGTGCGGCGAACTGGGTTATGAAAGTGGGTTATGAAATGGGTCTATGGTGAGAGGCATGTAAAAGAACCATTGCTGACTTTCGTAAAGAGTAGCTGCATAGCCGTCAGCATGTTTCTGCCCCTTGCTAAAGGGTTGTCAGGGAGGGCATCCGGCGTAAAAAGCTATGCCGAATCAAACGTGCGAATCAGATGATTCGCTGTGGCGACCCCGGAAAAAGGGAAAAAGCCAAAAGGAAAAGAAAAAGAAGATGTAGCTAGCTAAGAGCTTAGACACATACTGGATGCTTAGGTGTGAAAAGCTAATACTGTAACAGAAATGGATTCACATAATTTGCATATCAGTATTACATTGTTTACAATGAAGCATTAAAACTTGGGCCAGCACCTGTCTTTACTGTCTCAAACATTGCAGCATTTGGTGTCTATAGCTTAGGCCCTGCCCACACTACAGGGTCAGAGTAGTTCCCAGACCGTTCTCATTATCTACATCATGCTCAGAACCAGTTTGCCAAAGCTCACTTCAAAATAGCTTTGGCAAGATTGTTTCTGCAAGGATGATGTTGTGTTTGAAATGAGGACAGTAAAATCGAACTGAAGCAAACCTACTGAGTATACACATGCGCAAAGCGTGTAAACAAGAAACAAGGTTGTTTAGTCTTTATTATATACATGAAAATCCTTTTTTTTTTTAACTGCTAAAACAATTCAACGTGATCTCGCCCCAGAGTTATTTGTGACAAATCCATCATGCAAGGTGAATGAGATGGATAATAATAACACTTTAACTATGTCCTGGCATGCAGTTGACCAGATCAGCAGGTAGGCTGCTAAGACATGCCATATTATAATAGTATGAGTCGATCCTATGAATTGTGATGTAAATCTATGGACCTCTATTAGATTTAATGAGAGGTTTCTGGAGTAGATGCCTTACTGTTTACTAGTGATTAGATTTATTCAATTACCACAGGAGTCACATGTTGGTGTTGGTAGTCAGATGGCCACATACCATTGGTCATGAGGTTTATGCTGTGCACATTTTGCAATGTTGCTTTTTTTTCTCTGGTACTTCTGTTCATTTATTTAAAGACTATATAAGTGTTTTAATGAGAAAATGACCTGTTACTATGATGCCTCTCCATAAATGGACTGTTTTGTATCTAATAGCATCCATGCAGATCCAGTTTTAGGAGTATGAATGCACTGATACTGATTTTCAGACTGGGCTTAGAATCAGATGTGGACGAAAATGAGTCCGAGAACCAATCTGTGCAAAAAAAAAAAAAATTCAAAAATAAAAAAAAAACCATCTCCAGAATCAACCTGAAACTCAGTAAATGTGGACAGGGCCCTAGACTTTCATCAGGAAACTATTTTATTTTTATATCACATCTTGAAATGTAATAAATTCCCACATAATGTCTTATGAGTATGTTTTACTCTGTAACAGAAACAGACTACACTGAAAGTCTAGAAAATATTGGGGGGGTTTAAATTTGAAAATATTCATAAAGAATGTAACTGTTAAATTTATTATATTTTAGAATTTAATATTTCCTATTTTGTGATGGCCTGGAGAGATGTCCAGGGTGTACTCTGACCTCACCCAGTGTTGGCTGAGATAGGTATCAGCCTCACCTCGACCCTAATTAGGATTATGCAATTCAGAAAATGATGAAAACGAATAATTCCTATTCAAGTTTTTGTACTCTTTCTAGGTAATTACTTAAAACGTAATTTAAATAGATTGTAAGAGGAAAAACACAGCTTTTTGTCATACCTAATTTTACTAAAGCAAGATTAAATGACACCTTCATGAATTTATTCTAAAATGGATAATGGGTTTTTGCACAAACTTGTGGATTTCATGTCAGCTCGAGTGTGTAAGGTCAGCTAGAATGAAGTCTGTGGGTTTTGTACACCCTAGTCTACCGGCTCATCAGACCGTAGCTTATCCAGATTTCTACTCCTTCTGGATGCGACACAAGTCCATTGCAGATAGCTCAAGTGCATGAAATCAGTAATAAAATGTTTAATAAATGTTAGAAATGAATGCAAACTACTGTAAGAGTAGATGAAGACATCAATAGTTGTTGACAGCAATCAGCTATGAATTTTAATCTACATTAGTAGAAAAGTAAATTTTAATTTTCTACACTTGTACAATCAGTGTTAGAGTTTTGAGATTAATTCTTCATATGCAAATGTTTGTGTGTATGTTAGTTTTTAGTTAAAAACGTGGAACACTATATGTAAAAGCAATATGCATTAATATTGAAGTGGAAGAACAGGGACCCATTTTATATTATATATATATATATATATATATATATATATATATATATATATACACACACATATATATATATATATATATATATATATATATATATATATATATATATATATATATATATATAGAGAGAGAGAGAGAGAGAGAGAGAGAGATAGAGAGAGAGAGAGAGAGAGAGAGAGATGTATTCGACATGATAAGTGCCCAGGGCACTTAAAAAATGGAGTGGGTGGGCGCTTATTAAAATGTTACCAGCGGAGTGCAACTGTAAGTGCTTATTACCATCGAGGTGGAAAACATGAATAATAACAGAACAATAAAAGAGTTTTACTGGTATTTGTGTTATTCATTTTGTGGTATCAACCAAACTACTCAAATCAAAGCTGAAAATAAACAGAAAACAGCATAAATAAATAAAAAAAAAAAAAAGACTTTTCCTTCCCTTACTTTTCTCTCCCAGTGCTGTTCCTTTAAACATTTCCATTAAACATTTTCCCAAGTAAAATGAGCCAATCAACACGAACATAAACAAAAGCACATGGCCAGGAACATCTTTAAATTTATGAAGTTAGTGAGCAGGGGAATCGGGTGAAAAATCCTCGTTATCACTTTCTGATATCTGGCTCATCGCGTCATTCATTCAGCGCATCCCATAGTTTTGCTGTAGCAGTTTCTAATGGTTCATCGGTTGTTGGACATTTACCAAGAGAACACAGCAAAATATTTTCCTGTTTTTTAAAGCATGGCGGAACAATCAAATATGTTATTACTGATGAACATTATATACATTCCCCAGTGGCAGGGGTCTTGAAATACCGTGTAAAGTCATTTTTACAGGCAGTGAATGCTTCAGTTTACAGTTACAGAAACTGATCGAATAAAATTGATAAGTTTGATCTACCATTTTGCTCCCAGTACACATGAGCAGTTATTAGACGTAAGATCAAAAACATGGGGGTGGGGGCTTATTGGAGCTGGGCGCTTAATGAACTGCTTAATCCTAATTAGGGTCGTGGGAAAGCTGGCGACCGTCTCAGTATACATGCAACAGTTGGTCCAAACATCTTTAGCTCAGTAAAATAAACATGTAAAGCTAAAAACCGCCACTGTGCTCCCAGGAAAATTACTTGTGTTAATGTGTGCATGTGTGTGTGTTGAGGTAAACACAGGTAAGTTTTTAGAGCGGACAATTTTTTAATTTTTGAACTCTATGGATTCCTTGCTTCAGTAAAGTCATTTGAGGTTTGACAGATTTATTGCAAAAATAAGCATTGTATGTTATAGTTGAATTATTTCTTTCACTTGGAGCAATGACAATTTTTTTGGCACAATTGTTCATTTTAGACACAAAGCATAGGAAATTATGTAATTTTTCAGTTGCAATATGAAATGGCTTTAATTTAATAACATAAGTAGTAGTAAGAATGTTTTGGGTATTTTATTGTATTCCTAGACAGATATCAAATTGAATTAGCCACATTTTCCAATTACTAAACTAAATAAATTCAGATATTCATATTAAAAAAAAACATTCTTCCAAGCTCCTTCCACGACTCTGCAGTAAGTGTGTTGCTATCTGGTTGTTTTGCCTCTATGATAGTTAATATGTTGGAAATACCTTTTTAAATTAATTTATTTTAATTATATGCAATAAAAATGTGATGAAGTACAACTCTGTTTATTAGAACAGTTGTGAGTTGCCATCTTCAACTGATGCCATTCCAAATGTGAATTTCAGAGTTGAGGGGTATTTTACGGTTGTTGTTGTTGTTGCTGCTGCTGTTGTTGTTGTTTTTCTTACTTGAATGGTTATAAATTCAAACTTATGAGAATACAGCATTGCTTTATATGGTTATGTTTGAATCAGAAAGGATTCATATGAAAAGAAACAGATTAAGTGTAGGGTTATAGAAAGGGTTAGAAGTCTTGAGCATTCCACTGATTATGACTACTTTAGTATAAAAGCCGTGTGAAGTAAATTTATTATTGAATACTCCCACATTACATTCTGCAGCTTTTGTAAACAAATGCTGTAATCAGAGAAAAGTGTAGCTAAACAGCGTTTCTTTGCAGTAATTTCCCCTGAACTGTTTTAAGGAGCTCTTATCACATGGGAACAAGCATGCTTATCTGATGACATCAGCTTGAAAAAGCAGCACCATCACTTCCATGCTACAGTCGTCAGTATGATACGAATGTGAATTTCAACAACAATGAAATAATAAAATGAAACTGCGCTTTCACTCATTTTTGACTTGCCAGGAATTCTTTCATCTTTCCTGTTATCACTTTTTGCTCAGGAGACTAATAAAACTGGAAGGCCAATGACAGAATGTTATATCAGCCTCTTAACATAATAAAAGCTGGAAATATGCAGTGTGGAACCACAACACCATTAGTTCAAGTGTTAAACGCACAAATTTTAAAAAGTTGTTGAACTGAAATTGGATCATTTGAGCAAATGATAATACAGGGTTGTGCTTTATTTCCCACTCACTGTTAACATGTTTCCTTTTCATAATACCAAAATAAGATATCATGTTGGATAACTTGCCAGTTAAAAAAGGTAAAACAAGCGCAGTGCCATGGAGGTTCTTTTGCTTGCTGAAGAGTTGAATGTTTGTGTTGGCCTATTGCTCTGATATCAGTTGTGTGAACATTTTAATCACACTACATCATCTGAACAACAATATTTTTTTAATTATAATCACAACAATTGAATTTCTGATTATGACTGGTCAGATAATGCTCATTTTCTATAGCAGCAACTCTGAAAGTGGCTCCACAATTCAAATTCCACATTTATATTATTTATTGTAATACTCTGGTCTACAGTAACAACTTCAATACCACATGTATAAATAAATACCATAACCATGCAAACAGTTTTAAAAGTTGTAAAAGGCTTATATTCATAAGAGGAATTTCACAAGCATCCTTTAGCCTGTCTGATGACGGCATTTCCTAAAGATTTAGACTTGTATTGTTTTTAAGCCTGTATTAGGCTGGACTAAAAAATTCTCGATTTCTCATTAGCGCCGCACCCAGAAATTACTGCGGTATATATATAAAAAAAAAAAAAAAAAAAAAAACCACACTAAAAACCTCAGAAAATATCTCATACAATAAAAAAAAAAACATACACAGAGGGTAATACAGTGTTAGATGTTGTGATTGTGATTCTGAGATTGGTTTAGTTCTATCCGGTATACTAGTAGTTCTATTTTCAAATTATTTTTGAACTGCTGGGCTGCTGTTTTATAGACAGTTGATCAGAGTTTCAGAATTTAAAACATGTTAAATGTAATGAACATGTAAACATGTGGTCATCGAGGGTGTATTGTGAAGCAGAAAATGTAAATAAACAAGTAAATAAAATGTTCTCGCTCATTCATTCAAAAAGCAACTCAAGAAATTGCTGGATGTCATCTCAAGTTCAGCCATGTTATCTACATTTAGCCTTAAAAGCTTGTGGGCTTCAACAGTCGCCTCATGTCTCTAATAATAATAATAATAATAATAATATGCATCATTTATGTTTTGAAAAAGTTTTAATGAGGAAACTAGGATTTTTTTTTTATATCCAACCTTATTTATGTTCGTAATAATAAAATGGGTGGGATTTTCCCATTTCAATTCATAAATGAGACCTATTTTGGAAGTGTCTGATAGCTTATCTATGTGTAATGAGACAGGTTTAACAATGTAGTCCCAGGTAACATTGCATTGTGAATTTCTTCCCACTTCCTTGTAATTAAGTTTGTAATTGAACACAAAGTGCAAACTATATTAGATTTTTTCTGTGGCTTAGATGTTTTTTTCTGGGTTTTTTTTTTTGTTTGTTTTTTTTGTTTTTAAGTATAATCATTTGTATGCTGTTGCCTTCTGAAAATGTTGATAATCATATTTAAAGACTGAGGCAGTGTAAATTGGCTAACATATTTACTGACTGTCATGCAAGTTCACATGACTGGATGGAGATTAATACCTCTTTAATAACTTCGCAACCAAAACAGAAACACAGACTAAACGTAGATTTGTTCGGCAAGCAAGGATTAACGTTGAGATGAAAAGTTGACTGAAGGAGAGTTGACTGTCATAAATATGACAATAAACTAAGGACATCCACTGCAAATGCAGAGTTACAATACTTTACCCTTTACATTGAACTTAAGCATCCTTATATAAACTAGTTTGTCATCATGAAATCCAAGATGAGATGAAATCCATGTAATACTTTATTGTACCCCTTATCATAACACAGTTTTATTAATATTATGTCATCAACTGATGTTAATGCAATCCGAAACCTATGCTTATTTCTTATCCATGTTAAGAAAATCAGAAATTCAACTGGTCTACAACAATAGTTCATGCTTTAATTTATTCATTTTGTCTGTATTTTGGGCTAATGGCCTTTTATTGACTGTCTGTCTGTCTGTCTGTCTGTCTGGTTTGTCATCAGCATGAATACCAACAGGTGAGCTGAGGTCATGTGATGTGGAAGTTAGAAATCTGGAGACTGAACACTATGGAGCATGCTGTGTAGTGTGTAGAGTGTAGAGTACTCTGCTGATACTGTGACCCCTACATTTTGCTCATGCTTTATTCTCACATATCTCTTCGATAGATCAATCTGTGATGTCTCTGTGGATAAATTTGGCTGGCCCCTTTTTACAAAATTATTTTAATCCCATGCTTTTGAATATGAACTGCCCTTTTCAGTCCTGTCACAACATTTCAATTTGATTCAGGTCAGGACTTTGATGAGAGCACTTTAAAGTCTAAACTTTAATTTGTTCGCCATTTCAAAGTGGACTTGCTTGTATGCTTTGGTTCACTGTACTTCAGCATAACTCACTTGAGGTTGAGTTTCAGAACATGTACTGATGATTTGACAGTCTCCTTTAGAACCTTAAGGTAGAAAACTATCTTCATCAAGCCCTGAAACAGCAAAGCATCCCCACACAATCATGCTACCACCACAAATTTTTACTCTGAAGCTCTTATTGTGGAAAACTGTTTGAGCTTCACACCAGATTTAACATGAATCATGTCTTATTTTTGACGTTTTAATCCATAGGATATCGGAGATCAAATTGGTTTTGGCAAAATGTTAGACAAGCTTTACGTTCCTCTTGCTATCGAGTGTTTGTTCTTTCATTGCCACTCTTTTAGGATGCCATTTTCCCCTGTATCTTCTTAATTGTGGAACTATTACCACTGAGATTAATTGACCCGAGAGAGTCCTGTAGCTCCTCAGATGGGTTGTTGTTTGATTCCTTGGATGAGTTTCCTTCTTGTGTGGTCTTGCAATAAAAAACTGCAAAATTGTTGGAATGTTTATTTATATGATCCATATAGTCAAAAAGACTGGCAGCAATCAATTTTGGATGTGACTAATCTAAGTTAACCCTTAAATTAAATTAAATTAAATTTTCATATGGGTAATACGTGTTGGTGCTTGTGGATTTTTGTCCTTTAGTAAATCATGAGATCATTTAAAAACTGCATTTTGCAGGTTTTTTGCAGTTGCAACTGCTCTGGTTGCCTTGTGTTATAATAAATTTGTCTGGAGATCTGAAACAATAACATGTCATGGATAAAGATAAATAAAGGAAATAAAAAAGGGGTAACTTATTCATCATAGTATTGTATACTGGTTAGAAAGCAGCATGGCACTCATTAATAAATTTTAAAAATTCAAATTGTTCATAAGATTCCCTGGTATGAGATCAGTGGTGACAACAGTGACTCTGCTTCTTGTCAGTCTCTTAAAACCCTCATGGATATTTTTGACATTTCCATAAAATTATTTGTACATTCTCACGTGCATGGCAACCATATTTAAACAAACAACATGGAGAACACTCAGCATCCCACAATATTTCTTGCACATTCAAGTTGAGTTATTATTTATGTTTTCCTGATCTTTCTAAATTGTATTCCATGTTGAAGCATTTTGTGTCAAAACAGGAGATATGAAAAATGACATTTTACATTCCAGCTTTCCAGACCAATTTCTCAGCTGTGGTGACTTCTGCCATATTGAAGCTCCAAAAGATTTAAACTACTCGGTATGAGCAGCCCAACACCACTGATATAAACTTTCTGTTTGGTCTATTTCTGGTTTTGTAGATTTTAGATTCCTGGCACTAAAATCACTATTTTGTAGGAACATTGCAGTGTTATACTGCATGAAATGTTCCAAAGAAAGGAGTAAATGACTGGCCCGAGCTCAAGTCATATACTAAAACTTTACATACTATTGCAATATATTTCACATGCCTTTTAAACCATTTTAGATTTGTCAGTTTTTTGTTTTCTGTTTTGAAACTCATAGATTCCTTGGTGTCGTGTACAACTCAAAATCCAGCAATTCATCAATCCATTATCAAAACCACTTATTCATCAAGACTGCACAGGACAGGCTGTCGATCTATTTCAGGTCATAGGCAGAACCATAATACCATTTACAGCCATATTTACACCTATGAGCAATCTGGAGTATTGGTAATTGTATTTATTTGGTGTGTAGTTGAAAACCAGAGTACCCATGTTAAACAAGAACTCAAAAAAACTCAGAAACTTTTTGCTACGAGGCAATAGTGCTGTACAGAACCCAAAATATTAATATGCTACATATTTAATACAAATCGCAGTTGACCGTTTCATGCTAATAATAGAAGTATATCTGTATTTTATACAAATGTCATTTTTATTGACTTTTTATAGAGATCTTTATTGTTAGCTGTTGCATGAACAATGAAAATCAGTTTAGCAGTTCTTAGTGCACAAAAGACAACTAATGAATTATACTAAGCTATATGTTTGCATATGCCTTCATACACATGTATACACATACCTATATGTGCACATATAGAGACATATGCACATGCACACACACACATATATATATATATATATATATATATATATATATATATATATATATATATATATATATATATATACAAAAGGACAGGACAAAGGCTTTCTATTGAAACTCCATTTATCACTACAGATCTGTTTCGAGGGGTGGTGAAACCATCCCCTCTCTTCAGGTGATTACATAAGAATTATGTAATTATGTAATTATGTAATCTCTTATGTAATCACCTGAAGAGAGGGGATGGTTTCACCACCCCTCGAAACAGATCTGTAGTGATAAATGGAGTTTCAATAGAAAGCCTTTGTCCTGTCCTTTTGTTTATTTGCTCTACCAAAAAGTATTGAGCACTCTCCTACGGAAGGATCTACTCAGAAAATCCTCTATATATATATATATATATATATATATATACAGTAAAACCTCCGCTGACGAACGCTTAAGCTCACAAACTTTTCGCCTCAAGAACATTAAATTTGCGAGCATATAGTCTCTGCTGACGAACTAGTTTTCGGGCGGATCTAATCAAACCACGCGGTCGAACAGCGCCACGGTGGCGACCCACGAGAAGCTGGCCTTGCGCTCACGGCGTCACAGTTCGTCACCCCCTTTCTTTGAGTGTGGAAGTGGTTTGTGTTTGCTAGACATTTTGGACCATATTGAGTGTACTTTTGCTATTGTGGGACCGAAAAAGACCCCACCACAGGCGGAGATCATTGAAAAACACGAACGAGGTGTGCGTTTGTGTGACTCAGCGTCCCAGTACCAGTACGCTAAGTCTACCATTGCTACCATCCTTAATAACAAGGAAGCTATTAAGGGTGCGTGTGTGGCTAAGGGTGTTTCCAAACAGTAGGCGTTTCCAAACACTCCTTCCAAACAGTAAGTCTCTCCCTCCCTCCCTCCTCCTCCCACTCCATTCCATCAAGCCATCAACTACCATCACAAAGGTAAATAAAACGACTTTATTATACAGTACAATTTATTTCTTTAATTACAATACAATAGCACATTTATTATACATAAAATAAGGTATATTTTTGTGTAGTTTTAAGGCTTATTTAGTAGAAAATTATGTTTTATGGGGACCTGGGAACGGATTATTCTCATTTTAATGGTTTCTTATGGGAAATAAATGTTCGGAAGACGAACTTTTCGCCTTACACACACTTTCTGGGAATCAATTATATTCGTGAGCTGAGGTATCACTGTATATATATATATATATATATATATATATATATATATATATACACACACACACACACACACACACACACACACACACACACACACACACCTATATATCTATCCACATATTCACGCAGACATAGAAGGGTGCATGACATGCCAATTCTGGAGAGAGCTTTATTAAGTTGGACAACTTGTGCCCAATCCTTTTCTTAAATGAATAAAATATGTTTAAATCAAAAATCATGCCAAAGATGCCTGGTATACACCAGGTAAGCAGTAGAGCTATTAATTATGAGGTGCATGGTGCTAAAATGTTATGATGTTCAAGACCTGCTCTGAACAGGAGTATAGTGCATTCCCTGCGCCAGAAGACACACTGGACTATAAGACGCAACAGCAACAAACAGGACCTGCCCACTCACACTAACACAAGGCGCACTGGATTATAAGACGCATGAAGCGAAACAAAGGTCAGATAAGTCAAACTCGAATGAACTCTCACAATAACTCTCAACATTGTTCAATTATAACAATATAAAACAATAAACTCACTTTTTCAGTTAATTCCTCTTCCACAAATCCATCAAATTCTTCATCTTCAATGTCAGAGTTTAACAGTTCTGCAAGTTGGACATAAAGCCCGGATCCCTCAATCATTTTTTTATTATTATATTATATTACAATATTTTATTATCTATTATTCCCTCCCACCCATGGAGTCGGAGATCAATAGAGACAGAGATTAGGTGGAAAAAGTCTTCCAGGTCATGACCTAAACTTCTCTCAGCCATGCCTACTTGAAGTGACAGCACACAGTAACAAACATGGCGGCGCTCATTCGTAACGTGAGTATTGTGTTTCTTAAAGAATGGAGGTCATTACTCTGAAGAAGCTGTATCAGTGCAACTGTAAATTCAAGCATATTAATCTGAGGTCTCAGGAGGAGACCTGTAGTAGTGCTTTATCCCGGTGATGAACGTGAGACTCCCATTAAGCCAGCTGAGCATCCTGAGACGCGGAAGCATCCTCGTAACGAGACAGATGGTTGGCAGAGATGGAGATTAGGTGGAAAAAGTCTTCTGGTCTCGTGACATAAACTCCTCTCAGCCACTCACGTATTACTCAGCAAATCACCTGACTACTATAGCAGTAATGCTGGTATTTGGACATAACACCCGGATCCCTCTAACTTACGAACTGTTGACACCAATATCTGGCAGTTGGAGTTCTTTGGTTAATCCACTGGAATGATGGTCAGCTCTGAATCAGTTTGCTTCACGAGGGTTTTGATGGTATCAGTGAGACGGAGTCACACGGCTTCATCCACACACAAGGCGCACTGAATTATAAGGCGCACCGTCCTCTTTTTTTTTTTTTTTTTGAAGATTAAAGGTCCAAAAAATACGATATTGCACTTGAAACATAAACATGAGTGTTGCACTGTCTGGGAAGATGTTTTTGCTTTTAGTGTCCTGTACCTTTTTCCAGACGGGAGAGGGGAGAAATGGGGTGTCCAGTGTATGTGGGGCCCCTGATAATTCCACTGGCTCTCTTCTCTCTTCTGAAGTCTGCCAATGTAAATGTCACTGAGGGACGGTAGTGTAGCTGCAGTTACTCGCCCTGCTGTCCTCACCACCTTCTGCAGGGCCTTCCTGTCCTCTGCAGTACAGCTGCTAAACTACACTGTACAGCAGTAGGTCAGAAGGCTCTTTGTGGCGGAGCAGTAAAAGTTTGAAAGTAGGAGTTGTGGTAGATGGGCTTGTCAGAACTTTCTGAAAAAGTGCATCCTTTGTTATGCTTTCCCCACATTGTGTAAGATGTGTGTGGTCCAGGTGAAGTCAGCAGAGAAGAAACTTAAAATACTCCACCCTATCTACCTCCCCTCCATCAATCTAGATGGCAGAGTGATCAGTTTGTTTCAATTTCCAGATGTCCATTTTCATATCCTTGGTTTTGGATGTATTTAGTTCCAGGTTATTGTTGTCACATCGCTGCGAATGTAAGGCCGCCTTCTTGTAGGGTGACTCATTGTTATCTAGAATCAAACCTATGACGGTGGTGTCGTCTGTGAATTTGACGATGGTGTTGCTGGTGTGAGTGGGGGAACAGTTGTGTGTGAAGATGGAGAAGAGAACGAGGTTAAGAACACACCCCTGTGGTGTTCCAGTGTTCAGGAGGAGAGTGGAGGAAATGAGTTATGCTAGCTTGACGTTCAGAGGTCTGTTGTTGAGAAAGTCCGGTATCCAGAGGTACAATGATCTCCCTAGGCCGAGATTGCCCAATATCTGAACCAGTTTATTGGTTGAACTGTGTTAAAAGTGGAGTTCAGTTCTACAAACAGCATCTTCACCTTGGAGTTGCTGTTGAATCGGTGTGTGAGTGTATGGCCATATTGATAGGATCATCCGTTGACCTGTTTGCTCTGTATGCAAACTGATGTGGATTGAGATCAGTAGGGATAGCAGAATTCATGTAAGACAAGACGAGTTTCTTGAAACATTTGGTGATGATGTGGCTTAGGCCAACTGGGCAGTAGCCATTTTGGCAGCATGCTGTGCTATTTTTAGGCAATGTATTGATGGTGGCTGTTTTGAAACAGGTGAGAACCAGACACTGCAGTAGCAAAAGGTTAAAGATGGTGGTGAAAACCCCAACTAGTTGATCTGCTCATGCTGTAATTACCCTTCCCGTTACTCTGTCTGAACCAGCAGCTTTCCTCGCTTTGGCCCTCGAAAGCGTGGCTCTGATGTTGTGCTGCAGCAACTGTATGGGGCCGTTGTCGCTCTCTGTAAGAGCAGGGCAAGTGTGTGCTTCTCTGTTGTGTTAGTCAAAGTGAGCAAAGAACCTGTTCAGGGTGTCCAGTATGGTGCTATCTGAGGAGTCGACTTGACATATGTGTGTCCTTGTAGCCAGTGAGTGTCTTTATCCCCTTCCACATATCCTGGTGTTTTTGTCAAACTGCTCATCACCGAGTTGTTTATAGGTGCACGTCACTTTTTTAATACTTTTTCATGGGGTCTAGCAAGCCACTTTGTAAGCCTGCTGGTCTCCTGACTTGAATGCATTATAATGCACTCTAAGCTGAGTGTGCACCTCACCGATAAACCACACTTTCTGGTTTGGGAACACTGTCACCGTCCTCGTTGTGGTCACATTCTCTCTACAGTATGTAGTTTATGTTGGAGAGCACAGCTGATGTGTGACATTTATGTATTTTTTTTATAAGTGTGTGTGTGTGTGTGTGTGTGTGTGTGTGTGTGTGTGTGTGTGTGTGTGTGTGTGTGTGTGTGTATGTGCCACAGCCAAATAGCTGATCTGCACCTAACTTTCCCATGGTTTACTCAATGTGAGCATAGCTGAGCACTATTAGATATTTATATCACATTTTTGTTGAATTATGAATTTTGATTGATCAGAAAGTATTGAATGTTTGTTTTGCAAAGCTCTGACAGTGGCTTGTTGAACAGGCATTCGATTTCAATAATTGTGATTATAGATAAACTGTATGGTGCTCTTGAAAACAAATAATAAATGTGTTAGCATTGGCATGCTGCTGTATTATTAGTGGAATTATAGCTTCAAAGATGCCAGTACTAGAAAATTTTTAAGAACATACACAAAATTAATGTGGAAACAGCTGTGTACAGGCATCATTGCTTTTGTTTTAGAATGCTATTGAATTCTTATATCTGACTGACCAGAAAGTGTTGATTAAATTTCATTTATAACAGTATAGCTCTTATAAATGTGTCAATGTAGTTAGCCTTCACTTCAATTCAGGTGAGTTTCACAGGCCATAGTCTATCAATAGCTGAATTACAAATCTGTGTAAGCCTCTCCTGCACATTTGCCCAGTAGTTTGCTGAGTGAACTGGCTGTTCCTGCTGGTTGATTGTTTTATGTTAATCAATTCAGGGGAATAAATTATATATTGAAGTTTGTACTTTGAGAAGGTTACTTTCTCCTGAAATGTTGACTCCTTAAAATATTTAGTTCCTGGACGGTACGGCGTTATCTGACATTTACTAACTTAAGGTATAAGAAAGGCACAGTATGTAAGTACAAGGGTGAAGTATTTACAGCTTGCCATTAAAGAGATACAATTATTGTGTGACATTAAAATTTGATGCGAGTTTTATATTTTAAAAGTAAGCAGTTGTGCTGTGCTGGAGGAATCGTAGTTGTTATGTTGTAGTATGCTGCTGCCATGGTTTATTTACCTCTGAGTAATAAATCATACCAAAATCTTTCATGTATCTATCTATTTATTTATATATATATATATATATATATATATATATATGTGTGTGTGTGTGTGTGTGTGTGTGTGTGTGTGTGTGTATATGTATATGTAGGGATTCCTCGCTACTTCGCGCTTCAATTCATGCGGCTTCAGTCCATCGTGGTTTTTTATTATAAATATTCATTGAATTAAAAAAATAAGGAAATTAACGAAGAATGGGGTAAAAGATAAGGAAAATGCCACAAAAACAAGACCAATTATGCAAAAACAAAACCCTAAACCAACACAAAACAAAAAACAACCCAAAATCTCCCACCAAAACTAATTACACTGTTGCATATGTGTGCGTGTGCATGCGCATCTGCGTGCATATGTATGTGTGTCATTTTCTTCTCATGCAATACCATGTGTATGTGTGTATATTTATATTTTATTTACATCTTATGTTATTTTTTAATGTTTAATTGTTATTATAAGCATTTATAGCAGTGAATATGTATTTATTGATATTATATACACATATCCATGTACATATACATCAGATGGGGGGGGGGTTGGGGCTGGTGATCCTACTTCGCAAATTTCGATGCTCGCGTGGGGATCTCGGTCCCAATTAACCGTGGAAAGTGAGGGATCCCTGTATGAAAGTGTATATACAGTAGGCTCTCGTTATTCGTGGGGTTTGGTTCCAGCCCCTCCCGTGAATGAAGGTAATCCACGAGTTCTGTACCAGGAAGTAAAACCCCATGTATCATATTACATGCGTGAATGATCAACCGGAAGTAAAATACTATGTATCTATTACTAAAATATGCTTATATGCTTCTTAAACACATTCTATAGAGAGTCTTATTCATTAATACAGTATTAATGTAGTAAAATGTAGTAATGATTAAGAAAAAATTAATTTTTACTGTGATAGTTATTGATAATAAAATATAAAGATTATACAGCATATATATATATATATATATATATATATATATATATATATATATATATATATATATATCCTTTTTCTGGTGCTTAGCCTGTGTTTGAGTGGCATCATAGAGCTTAACTGGTAATTAAAACACAATTAAAAAAGGCTCATTGACGACTTGTGCGTGAATGAGGAAATAAAGCCATATACATCATCTCAACCAATCAGCAGGAAGGAGGACAGCCATTGGCTGAATTTAAATCACGTGACAGTTGCTCGGCAATCCACGAATATGCAAAACTGCGAATAGTCAAGGGCCTACTGTGTGTGTGTGTGTGTGTGTGTGTATATATATATATACAGAGCCGTGTAGTGAGAGAGTTGCGACAATGACGGTTCGAGAGTTTAGCGAGAATCGACGAGACCTCAGCAAATCCGCCATTTTTTGTCCAACTTGGATCGCACGGGACTTGTCAAAGAGACATCGACTGTTGGCGTTTTTGCGTTTTGGTGTCTTGTTTTGTCGTTGTCGTCTGTTTATATTAAGTGTTTTGTTGAGTGGATTTGATAGGCGCTTGATCTAACGTCATGCCGGGGTGTTGTGCTGTTGGATGTACAAATAGAAGCGAAAAGGGTCACCAGATGTTCGCCTTTCCAGCGTCAGACCCAGATCGTCGTAAGCGGTGGGAGGTGGCTGTCAGTCGGTGTGAGGCAGAACCCTTTGAGTCTGAATCCAGGACGACAACCGGACTTAGCCTGTGGAAATCGACCACACGGCTCTGCTCATACTGGGCAACAGCCTTACAAGTGTTCTGTTTGTTCTGATGCAATAGTGAATTAAGAAACATGATAGACCACATGAATACTCACACTGGATAAAAAATTATTGTCTATCTGATTAAAACTTGTCAAGAATGCTCTGCTCTTGAAGAATTTAGAAAGTAGCAGCACATGACCACTCGCAATGGACAGCAGTCCTACAAGTGTTCAGTGTTTATATGGCTTTCTGTCAATAAGCCATTTTACCAGGTGACTTCACAAGAAGTTTATGCTCTAGAAAAGATACAAAACTGTGCCATTTTGTTTCAAAAATAATTGCAAGGAAGCCATTAACGTCTTTGTAGTGTTCACTAAAATTGAGAAAAGCTACTTAAATGTGACATTTTATTGGATTTCTACAAAAAATCTCCCACACATCAGAACTCTCACTGTGGAGAACAAAGGCAAAATTTATTCTTGTTCAAGTGATGGTTGTCCAAGTTTTACCAAATACCAATAGGTAATGTGATAAATTTACTTGTGATAAATTTATTTAGTTGTGATTATTTTTATTTTTAAGTAAATTTATCACATAAAAATGAAATGCATTACTGATCCAGTTTGTGATCTTGGGAATATCATATCACTTCTTTGCCATGTTGTTATTAATAAAATGTACCAAATACATTTACTTTCATGTCGCAATTACTTTGTACAGGTTGCTATCATTGACTATTTGCTTTGCAGCTAGATGACAATAAAATAAATAGTATCACAATTGACTTCATACATGCTGCTTTTCAATGTTCTAACAGTAACAAACACAATTTTCGAGAAGGGATAATATAATAATAATTATCTGTGATATTAGTAATTAGGTTTAACGAGTTCTTGTGCTTGGCATCAACGAGTACTGGTGCATTTGAGAATGATAAAGTGCCCAAGTTCTGCCGATGTTAGTGTGTTGCGTGTCGGCTGTTTTTTGGCTCTTAAAAAAAGTTTTATTATTGTTAGACCACAATCGTTTTAATCATTGAAGTTTAATCGATCCATATGTTACAAACGGGGTCAATTCGATTTGATTTAATGTCTATGTAACATCGAAAACACAGCGAGACTTTATTCAGGCCATTCAGTACTGTGCTCACGAAAACGTCATTTGGACAAAAAATGGCGCCTGCAGCGTCATTGTCGCAACTCTCTCACTACACGGCTCTGTATATATATACACTGTATATATGCTGTATATATATATAGCACTTAAAAGCGCAATACATAGGTTGTATATTTCTCACATATTAGTATTAGAAAAGAATACAGTGTACAAAGATGAGATAGCATCAGAGACAAAGAGAATGAGAGGGGGAGAGATAAAAAACAAGTTTAGATTCCTCAAACTTTTCCAGTAATCATAAAGAGCCTGACAGTAATCTAAACACACATACACAGTGTACAGTATTCAGCTTTGTTGTCCAGAGAAGAAAACCATTCCTCTGCAGTGGTTTATAGTAAGAGAAACAGAGTAAGCTGGTGGAACATTCCTCTCTACTTAACCGAAGACGGAGAGTGTCTTTGTACGTGTCAGGTAATGTCTGCAGTGGATTTAACAGGAGCTTGATTTGTAGTTTTTGTGGTGCTTTGATGCACAGTGCAGTTTTTGGAAGATTCAAGACTGAAAGATCGTCTGCATGTCTTGTAAAGTCAGTGATGCAGGATCAGAGTGGTTCTACAATACAGTAGCATAATGACATCTCAAAGATTAAGAGGCAATGGAGAAGAACCAATTCTTAAAGAATAGATCCTGCCTCAGTATTCATCTGAATTTGCTAAATGATAAAACAAAGTTTGGGTGTTCAGTAATTAAATGTTGTAGAAGAGTCAGAGCACAGCACACTAACAAAAGTTGGATATGCTGAAGATAAAAAAAAAACAAAAAAAAACCCAGAAATCCCAATACAAGCAAAAAGCTTGAAGTAGATGAGAACAAAGGACAGAGGAAGAATAATCAAGTATTTCCAAGCCTATAGCTTTGGTTCAGCCACTCTGCAATACACATCATACGCCTTCTTTAGAGTACTGTTTGAAACTGTTTGTATAATAAAGCGCTTCTTTGGTATCTGTATTAATGTTTTATCATATCTTGCATTATCTTCATGTTTCAATTCCGACCTTCCATAAAAAATACATAAACACATGACCCACCAGGGTTAAAAGCATGCCTGGCCATTAAAGAGAAGATCTGGCATAAATTCTGTCAAAAATGTTCAATCTTATCAAACCCAATTCTCAGCCTGTATGGATATGGGCAAAACATGCCCACCCAAGTTGCCTTGCATGCAGTGACAACCTGGGACTCGTGTATCTCCACATATCTCAAGCGACCTCAAAGTAAATACACTCCCTTTCTAAAGGAGCATGGAAACTTATTATTACTCCAGATGCCTAGACTGTCCATGTCTTAACCCCATGAATGTAGGCTCCATATGCAAGGCACAACAATGAATTATTGGCCGATTCTGAATAACTAACTCTGCTGTGGAAAAAAGTGCTTGTGGCCAACTGATACAGCCCAAATCCCACTGGACCGTTCTGAATGCACAAGCGGGTGAACGGATGCCTAATGTTTAGCACATTTGTTGTTGAGTGCCAGATGCCATATCACTCTAATATTTACATGCGCATGTTCATTGAAACAGGCCAAATGTATATTTTCCTTCCTTTTTCACTGGCATATACTTATCAGGATTACGGCTTGCTTATCAGAGCAGTTCAACATGAACATCATGCATAGCATACAATTTCTGGAGAATATCTATGTTTTTTTTTTATGTAAACAGCATTTATAAGAATTTATTTATAGAAAAAAATATATTATCTGCTTTTTGTACTCTTCACGTTTTGAAGTTTGGATTCCTAAAGCATATTTCATTTTATGTCATAAAACATTTTATACCCACAAGGGACCTGCTGCTATTAAAAGCACAGACAAAATAGATATTTACCCGTGTCTGATATTTTTTTTTCTAAAGTTCAAGTCATACTGACAGTTTGAAAAGGTTCCCATGACGGAGCCATTCCAGCAGTCTGGGCGTGTCCTGCCAGTCATTTATTTTAAACACTAAACTCATGGGAAAGCTATTTCTGGACTTGTTCCTCTGATGCTGAAAATACTGCCAGTTGTTTATTAACAGGTGCAAAGGCACAATGAACCAAGAATAGTGGATTCAGTAAACACACATCAAAATAGATTTCCTACAAAGGGACATTCTGGTTAAGGGGTGCCTTATTTATTCTGATGTATATATTTTTCACTGATAATTGCCACTTGATTAAATGTTAATTGTACAGACTTGATTTCTCAGCTGAAGGAAACCACGTCTTGTTCAGAAGTACCCTCCTTGCGTGTGCTAAAATTTTAAACTGAGTTATGCCAGTTGGATCTCTGTGTTGTGTCTATGGTTTGTACCCAGAATGGTTAAGAGTCTTATAAATGCTCTTGAAAATAAACCCCGTCATCATACCAATGTTTAATTCAGGAACACATTTTAGAGAGTGCTTATAAAAATTGGACATTTCAGGCTAAACCTCACTCACTGGAAATAAAGAATTTGTCCATGTCTACTATAGGAAATGTTGAACAAAGAAATGCTTCCATATCAGTGTGCATGTATGCAGTATTGTATATACAGTTATGATACTCAGAATAGAGAGAAAGAGAAAGAGAAAGAGGGGCGATAGATTGGGTGACTGAACGAGTGGATAGAGCCTCTGGGAGCTGGGCGACCCATGTGACAATCCCTGCCCCTTTTTGTTTTTCCCACACAAACTATCATGACGTGGGCTTAATCTTTCTTGCCTCACGTTCAAAATGAGTGGGTTTTGTTTTCAAATTAGTACTTATTTAAGCTGACTTATAGCTCAGGGAAGAGCTGCATATTTTCTTATAAAACAGCTATTTACCCGTGGCACTAGATAGAAAGGTTACTTAAATATTTACCAATAAACTATAGAGCGGTGAGCTCTAAAACACCTTCTTCACACTGTTTGAGTTCATTTGGGCACCAAATCAATTAATATGGATTTGTGCACTGTATCACTAATGTTCTCGTGATAAAATATCAAATAATTGGTAGGCACTATCCCAGTTTCAATCCCAAACCCAGACTACATTTCCAAATATCACACATGTACACTGAACTGGAAACTTAGTTTGCCATTTCCCTGAGAATGTGGATGTATGAAACTGTTTTTTTTTTTATTTCCCGGGAGACTGTGAATATCACTCTAAATCTGGGTTGCTTAAACACTGGTTATGTTTGATGAAATTATTAAGTATATCGTTCTGCAGGTCATGGGCAGTGATGGCCTGGTGGTAAAGGGTGCTGGATAGCTGATCCTAAGGTTGGGGGTCCGAGTCCCACTCTCCACAGGGTTGTCACTGTCCCCCCAGTGCAGCTAACTGGGTTATCAAAGGCCAGCCATGTCTCTCACTGTCTGTGGTGAGATGCATGTAAAAGAACCATTGCTGACTTTCGTCAAGAGTAGGCCGCATTGCCGTCAGTGTGTTTCTGCCCCTTGCTCAGCATTGTGTCAGGAAGGGCATCTGACATAAAAACCGATGCCAAATCAAAGATGCGAATCATTAATATGACTTGCACGAAGATGGAAGCAGATGATTCGCTGTGGCGACCCCTGAAAAACGGAACAGCCAAAAGGAAAAGAAAAAGAAGAAGAAGATCATTCTGCTGGTCAGTACTGTGTTATGCAGCTTACTATCATAGTGATGCATCAGGCTTGGCATTCTGATACTGTCTTTTCTGAAGAGGCCCATATGGGTCTCAACTCCCATAGGAGCACCAGTGAACAGTGACCCTGCTTGTTTCCCAGCTGCCATTTTACTCACGGTCACTGGGGAGGTTCTTTGCTGTCTACCGCCCTTTACCACCCAATGCTATTTGCAACCTAAAGGGGTTTCCCTTGATTTAATTCCCAGAAGACTATTATATCCTGCTTCCAGTGGCTTTTTTCTCACCCAAACATCAATTCAAAAATGAGTATGTCCAGTATGATCAAACTCTAAATTAAATTTACTAGAAGTTATATCAGCTTTATTTCAAACTGATATATAAGCAATGATTTGTTATACCCATGTCTGGCAATTCTACTCCACTCTGAGTATAATGACAAAAATTCCCATACATTTACAAAGTTTTCTTGGAAGATGCTAATACAGCCTGGTGCATTTCAAAAGTCAAGAAGTGTGTCTACTGTCCCTGAAAATGTATCCAATGATGGATGAATCTGTATGGCATACTAAAAATGGTGCTCTTTAAGGATTATTTACATAAATCAAACATAGATTTCACCCCAGATGACTAAAGGCTATGGTCATAAATATAGTTCCAGCAATACTTTCTACATCCAGAAAAGCTGGGAAATGATACAGACAACTCCAAAACATGCTGTTACTGACTGAGACAGTAAAATAAATCTCAAGCAATGGCTCATCCACTCATAACAATCATGGTGCTCAACAGCAATCTAGACTCCCAGGATCTGACCACAAAATTCCACTTGGATTTAGATCCTTAGAAAGCATGTGGGTACAAAATGCTGCTTCATTTGTGTCTGAGACTTGTGGAAGAAAGCAGGAGAGCATGTTACCACTCATGATCAGGCGAAGGAAGCCTCCCCTGCATTTCTTGGCGGTCCACACAGCCTTGTGTCTCACATTGACCTCTGGGGTGCAGCAGAAATAACCAGACTCTGATGAGCAGGGACTGACCTGGATGCTGTTTTCACTCTGTTTGTCTAAAACAGCAATCACTGTGGGCCAGTTACGAGCACAAAGGGAATGTATCCAATTTCATCCATACAAAAAAAGTTTGATCATGAGCCTGAGATTTCACATAATGTGGCTAAACATTTCTATTTAAAAAAGAAGGCTGTGAGGGATCCCTCACTACTTCGCGCTTCAATTCATGCAGCTTCAGTGCATCGCAGTTTTTTTTAAATATTCAGCGAATTAAAAAGTAAAGAAATTAAAGACGAATAGGGGAAAAGTTATGGAAAATGCCACAAAACAAGGCAAATTAGGCAAAAAAAAAAAAAAATCCTCCATCAAAACTATTTACATTTTTATGTGAGGTGCGCATCTGGGTGCGTGTACGCGCATCTTTGTGCACACGCGTGCCTGTCTGTATGTGTGTGTATTTATATTTTATTTACAACTTATGCATTATTTTTTAATGTTTAATTATTAGAAGCCTTTATAATGTTCAATATGTATTTATTGGTATTACATAAACATATACATGTACGTATACTCAGTCAGGAGGGGTCGATCCTACTTCGCAGAATTCGGAGGTCGTGGGGGGTCTCAGTCCAAATTAACTGCAGAAAGTGAGGGATCCCTGTATTTCAAAAAGAATGCATAAGCTTCAATATTAAAAAAAAAACCTCAAATCATGAGAAAAAGCTGTGCTTGACTAACAATATCCAGCTCTATGTTAAGAACTGCATTAGGATTCAGGATTTAATAATAAAACAATAAATAAATCAGTAGATAACTTCAATAAATGAAATTGTATTATATTATATTATATTACGTTATATTATATTATATTATATTATATTATATTATATTATATTATAATTATATTTATATTGCACTATGCCCATTGTTTTGTTGGAAAAAAATGAACAGTTCTCTGGGTAAACAAAATGGCCACAACTTCAAAGTTAGATGTTCTCCATTCTCAGAGCAACATTTAGAGATAATCTACAGTCAGTCAGTACACCAGATTTATTTAACGAGAATCTGCCGTTCTTCCGCCACAATTCTTGTTGCTAGCCGCTTTGTTCCGGTCCTCTTTGAAGGACGTGTAGCCAGCTGGTGTAGTTGCCTCGTCAGGTGCACTCTCCTTAAGTCATATTTCACAGAAACACAGCATGGAGCAGTCCTGTAGATCCCTCTGCACTGCAATCTGATCATATTGTTTCACACTGAACATTTTCAAGCAATATGACCAGGAGTGCTAACCTTCCACTGCTAACCAAGCACCGGAGTCGTCGTTCAGCCCCTCCTTGCCTGCCGCGTCTCCGCCTGGGTTTATTGTTATCCGGGGTGCGGCGAGCATTGAGCTGCGGTAGCATATTAGTTCAGGATTAGCGCAGGATAGGAGATGAGCGTGCTCAGTTCTAAATGTCCAAAAGGATTGTGCTCTCATAGCTGTAGTAGGGTCGCACAGTGATAGACGAGCATAGTGCAAAAAAAACAAACGAACAAAAACAACATTTAAAACAAACAAAGAAACAACATTATTACAGCATTGCTTTGAAATTTCACAAAATAAATTTTTACAATTGAACAAACTTTTCCTAGCTAGTAGCACTTTACCTAGTTCAACAGCTAGTGAGCTAATTAACATTAACTGAAGCATAAGGGCTACCCTGGGTTTGCACAGGGGCATGATGTCCGTGATATCTATGATTTGAGAGAATCATGAAGAGTGTGTGTGAGTGTTGGGGGGGGTGAGATCGAATCGTGATGATCTTGTTGGAACGTGGTGGATCTATGATTATCTTAAGGGAACTTAGTGGATTTGTGGCGATCGAGCTGACTGTTGCACATTTTTTGACTGTCAAAAATTTTGTCACGATTATTACAGCGAGGATAGCACAGATCTCTCCACTAGATTCCTGAAGCTGTTTGCATTCAATTTAAAACACTAACACTTATGGAGCTGCACCTTCGTACCTCAAAGCACTTTTCACAACTCGCACCATGTTCTCTTAGATACTCTAGCACTGTGAGACTGAGTCCGCCCCCTACCAAGGGACAGGGGAAAATGCATCTAAACTCTTCCCTGTTCTGTGTAAGGTGGTGGAATGAAATTCCTCTGGACATCCAGACAGCTGAGTCACTTGGTATTTTCAAACGATGGCTGAAAACCTGCATTTTTCAGCAATACTTAGATTAAGCACTATGCTGTGTACAAACACACACCAAGAAAACCCACACAACACCTACTATTGGAGTTTAACCGACGGTTCACTTAGTCCGTGTTCAAACAAACCAGTATAAGAATATTTTCACTGATAGAGACTTTACAACACTTCTGTAAGTCGCTCTCGATAAGAGAGTCTGCTAAATGCTGTAAATATAAATGTAAATGTGAAGTGCAATAAAGTTTAACAGACCTTAATGGTCCTTTACGGATCATAACAAACCTTGATGTACCATCATAGTAGATTTTGATGAACTTGGAAACGTGATTCCTTCAAGTTTCATCTAATGGATGTACCCTGCCTCTTTTTTTATACTCCAAATATGCCCCAGTGTAAATTTAGGCCTAATTTAAATAAAGCGTAATTCTGCATATTTTCATGTCCAAAGTGTTCCTTACTTCAGTCAAAAGTATCCTTGCCTTCTATACTTGGACACATTAAGTTTTAATGTTAATTTTGCAATTAAGTTATGGCCCCGTTTTTATGATAACCATGTAAAAATTTGTACCATTCTTTAAAATGTGTTGTGAAAATGATACCATCTGGATGCCATTATTTATTGTAAGGTGCAATAAAGATTTATATTAATTCACTATTAAAGCAAGATGAAAGCATATAGACAACACCGAGGCAGTAATGGAACAGTGGAAGGGTGCTGGACTACTGATCAAAAGGTCAAGGGTTCAAACCTCACTATAAACAGGTTGTCACTGCTGTCCCCCAGAGCAGCTAACTGGGTTCTCAAAGTCCGGTCATCGTGTCTCTCACTGTTTATGGTGAGAGGTATGTGAAAGAAGCATTGCTGACTTTTGTTAAGAGTATGGCCTTGCGATGGCCTGGCGAGCTGTCCAGGGTGTAATCTTCCCATGCCCAGAGACGACAAAGACAGGTACTAGCCTCCCCATGACCCTAATTAGATTTAAACGGTTTAGAAAATGAATGAATGCAAAGACAGTACGCTAAAAAGTGTGAGTAAATTATTAAGTTGCTTTAATTTGATTATTGAACAGTGTTTTATTCATCTGAAAGGAAAAAAGAGAAAGGTTAATAGATAAGTTGTTTCATGTCCCTCGTTGTCAGCCATATTACCAAAAATCCACTATTTGTAGTGTCCACATAAAGTATTTAATGCTTAGAATAACAATCACAGCAGTGCCCACTGTAAACATATCTTCAATTTGAAAAACATTTTACAAAACCAATGACACTACAAGAATTTAACCTAAATAAAACTGTTGAGCACAGACAATCTAAGCTTTTTTAAAGTGAATTAGTAAACTGTATCACAGAATAGCAATCAGGGGATAAAATCTTTAAACATTTAGCTTGCTAATGAGATAATACAATTTTCTATAAATGACCCTCATAGTTGGTATGTCATATTCAGCTAGCAGTATTTATGTGCTGGCTAATTATATTGTTACCTTCAAAAGTAACAAAGCTAATCTGTGATGTTCCCTCAGTCGTCTCAAACGTTATCGAGCTAAAAAGGCAACCTAAGGCGTCTTACGATTAGTTAAAAACTAGCAATGTTTATATTGCTATTAAAGTAAACTGTATGAAAAGAAACGAACAATGAGATATTGTCCTGCCATAAATGCTTGCAGTATATAGCTGTATTTTCTTTATTTATTTGTTTCTTTATTTCCCTTGTAATTTTCTCAAATGTCTTTATTTATTTATTGTCTGAAAATATTACTGCTTGGTAATTAGCACTGTTGCTTAATGCAGCCGTGAGGGGGGGGCACAAACCAGTGTCTCTCCCTCACGCCGGTCCCAAGCCCGGATAAATGCAGAGGGTTGCGTCAGGAAGGGCATCCGGCGTAAAACAAATGCCAAATAAACTATGCGAATCACAAGAAAGAATGACATACCGGATCGGTCGAGGCCCGGGTTAACAACGACCGCCATCAGTGCCGTCAACCAACAGGGTGCTGATGGAAATTGGACTACTGTTGGTCAAAGACGTCGAAGAAGGAGAGGCGGGAGGTGTGTCTGTTGCCAGAGAGAGAAGAGGAAAGGCATGAGTCTAGGACTGTAAGTAGGGACTTTGAACGTTGGAACGATGGCAGGAAAAGGTAGAGAGCTGGCTGACATGATGCAGAGGAGGAAGGTGGACATACTGTGTGTTCAGGAGACCAGGTGGAAAGGTAGCAAGGCTAGAAGCATAGGAGCAGGGTTTAAGCTGTTTTATCATGGTGTGGATGGGAAGAGAAATGGAGTCGGAGTCATCTTGAAGGAGGAGTTTGTCAGTAATGTTCTAGAAGTGAAAAGAGTGTCAGACAGAGTGATGAGTCTCAAGTTAGAAATTGAAGGTGTGATGGTCAATGTTGTTAGTGCTTATGCCCCACAGACAGGATGTGAGCGAGAAGAGGAGAGATTCTGGAGGGAGTTAGATGAAGTGATGCAGAGTACCCCCAGAGGTGAAAGAGTGGTCATTGGGGCAGACTTCAATGGACATGTTGGTGCAGGAAACAGAGGGGACGAGGAAGTGATGGGTAGGTTTGATATCCAGGACAGGAACGCAGAAGGACAGATGTTGGCAGATTTTGCAAAAAGGATGGAAATGGCTGTGGTGAATACTTTCTTCCAGAAGAGAGAGGAGCATAGGGTGACTTATAAAAGTGGAGGTAGGAGCACACAGGTAGACTACATCTTGTGCAGGCAATGTAATTTAAAGGAAGTCAGTGACTGCAAAGTAGTAGCGGGTGAGAGTGTTGCCAAACAGCATAGGATGGTGGTGTGCAGGATGATGCTGATGGTGAGGAAGGTGAAGAAGGCAAAGGCAGAGCAGAAGACAAAGTGGTGGAAGTTGAAAAAGGAAGAGTGTCGGGTTGTCTTCAAGGAGGAGTTGAAACAGGCTTTGGGTGGTCAGGAAGTGCTTCCAGATGACTGGACAACTACAGCGAATGTGATCAGGGAGACAGGTAGGAGAATACTTGGTGTGTCATCTGGAAGGAAAGTAGATAAGGAGACTTGGTGGTGGAATGAGGAAAATGAGAGAGAAAAAAGAGTAGAAGAGGTGACTGTTGAGGACCAGGAAGTAGCAAAGATTAGTAAGGGTGAAGTGAGGAGGGCACTGAAGAGGATGAAGAATGGAAAGGCAGTTGGTCCTGATGACATACCGGTGGAGGTATGGAAGTGTCTAGGAGAGGTAGCAGTAGATTTTCTGACAAGAACATTTAACAAGGTCTTAGAGAGTGAGAGGATGCCAGAGGAATGGAGGAGAAGTGTGCTGGTGCCCATTTTTAAGAACAAGGGAGACGTGCAGAGTTGTGGCAACTACAGAGGGATAAAGTTGATGACCCATACGATGAAGTTATGGGAAAGAATAGTGGAAGCTAGACTAAGGGCAGAGGTCAGCATTTGTGAACAACAGTTTGGTTTCATGCCAAGAAAGAGCACCACAGATGCAGTGTTTGCCTTGAGGATGTTAATGGAGAAGTACAGAGAAGGTCAGAGGGAGCTGCATTGTGCCTTTGTGGATCTGGAGAAAGCATATGACAGGGTGCCGAGAGAAGAACTGTGGTATTGCATGAGGAAGTCTGGAGTGGCAGAGAAGTAAGTTAGAGTGGTGCAGGACATGTATGACAGATGTAAGACAGTGGTGAGGTGTGCTGTCGGTGTGACACAAGAGTTCAAGGTGGAGGTGGGACTGCATCAAGGGTCAGCTCTCAGCCCCTTCTTGTTTGCTATGGTGATGGACAGGCTGACAGACGAGGTTAGACAAGATTCCCCATGGACTATGATGTTTGCAAATGACATTGTGATCTGTAGTGAGAGCAGAGAACAAGTGCAGGAAAATCTAGAGAGGTGGAGGTATGCCCTGGAAAGGAGGGGAATGAAGATTAGCCTCAGTAAGACAGAATACATGTGCATGAATGACAAGGACCCAAGAGGAACAGTGAGATTACAGGGAGCAGAGATAAAAAAGGTGGAGGATTTTAAGTACTTAGGCTCAACAATCCAGAGCAATGGAGAGTGTGGAAAAGAGGTGAAGAAACATGTGCAGGCAGGTTGGAATGATTGGAGAAAAGTATCCGGTGTGATGTGTGATAGGAAGGTATTGGCAAGAATGAAAGGAAAAGTGTACAAGACGGTGTTGAGGCCAACGATGTTGTATGGGTTAGAAACAGTGGCCCTGGGGAAAAGACAGGAGGCAGAGCTGGAGGTAGCAGAGATGAAAATGTTGAGGTTCTCTTTGGGAGTAACGAGGATGGATAGGATTAGGAATGAGCACATCAAAGGGACAGCACATGTAAGACGTTTTGGAGACAAAGTCAGAGAGGCTAGATTAAGATGGTTTGGATATGTACAGAGGAGAGATAGTGAGTATATTGGTCGTAGGATGCTGAGGTTGGAACTACCAGGCAGAAGGCCTAGAGGAAGACCAAAGAGACGATTCATGGATGTGGTGAAGGAGGACATGAAGGCAGTAGGTGTAAGAGAAAAAGATGCAGAGGATAGGGTGAAATCGAGGCAGATGATTCGCTGTGGCAACCCCTGAAGGGAAAAGCTGAAAGGACAAGAAGAAGAAGATTATTTGCTATATTTGATATTATTTTACAATGTTATGTTTATAATAATTGATTTAGGAATGTTTTATGAGATACGGTTATGGATGTATAGTACAGTATGAACGTCATACGTCACACGTCACTGTAACAACTTACGTTCACTTTCAACTTACGTTCGGCCTTCCGGAACCAATTAAAAAGTCGGGGAGCGTCTGTATATGATATGTTAATAGTGAGGTATATGGATATATGTTAAATGGGTATATGTAAATACCCATTACTAAAAAAATGTATTGAGACAGGTGCAATATTATGACCGCATGATTTTTCTAGAAGACTGCTTTTTCGTCAGAGCTGCATTTATAATCCTATGAATCAAGGTCTTCTGACCAATTCGCTTTGAGAATTTAAAAGTGACTCATTTAAATGTGCATTAACAATAATTGAAGTTTCAGTATTTACTCTAACTTCTGCATACGACCTGTTTGCCTCTGCAGCCTCATATGTGTGTGTTTGTGTGTATGTATAGTTTTGTTCAAAATAATAGCAGTCTGTATAAAAAGGTGAATAAACGTCAAATTCCTTATCTTTCACTTCCTTGCACAAAAATGTATTGGGAACACTAAACATTCTATTCCAAATCAAAACATGAAAAATATATCAATTTTGTGTTATTCCTTCAAAGAATTGAAGAAAAGTGAATGTTAGACTATTAAAAAATAGCAGTTTCTGCATTTCGTTTATACAAACTCAAAAAACATTCACTGTATGAACTGAAAATGTTGTAAGATTTTGTTTCCATTCAGTCACTGAACAATATCTAGTTGTATCACTAGTGTTTAGTGTTTCTAATAATTGCTGCAGATCTGAGTTACATGGAGTCAACCTTATCCTGCACCTTTTAGCAGGTTTGACAGCCCAGGATGATTGGACTACATTCCACGGTTCTTCTGTATTTCTTGGTTTTTGCCTCAGAAGCTGCGTATTTGATGTCACTCCACAAGTTTTCTATTGGATTAAGGTCCGAGGATTGGGCTGGCGGCTCCATAACTTCAACCTTGTTGGTCTAGAACCAAAATGTTGCCCATTTACTGGTGTGTGAGAGTTGTTGTCTTTTTGGAACACCCATTTCAAGAGCATTTCCTCTTCAACATAAGGAGCATGACCTCTTCAAATATTCTGATATATTCAACCTGATCCATGATCCCAGGTATACAATACATAGGCTGAACACCGTAGTATGAAAACCATCCCCATATCATGATGCTGCTCCATCATACTTCCCTGTCTTCACAGTGTACTGTGGCTTGAATTCAGTGTTTAGTGTCATCTGGGGGACCGAGACCCAACAAGAATAATCTTTCACCAGTTCACAAAATATTGTGCCATTTCTCTTTAGGCCAGTCAATGAGCTCTTTCCAAATTGTAACCTTTTCAGCACATATCTTTTTTTTTTTTAACAGCAGGATTTTGTGGGGGCTTCTTGCTGATAGCTTGGCTTCACACAGGTGTCTTCTAATTGTAACAGGATTCAGAGGTAACTTTAGACCTTCACTGATCTTTCTGGAGCTGATTGTTGACTGAGTCTTTGTCATTTTGGCTCACTGCCAAAAAATCCCACGGGAATGCGTGAGGCAACAGCGTCACGCTTCTAAGCCAATCAGATTGCGAGACTGAGTTGAGTGGGCAGGAGGCAACAGCGTCTAAGCCAATCAACTTGCGAGACTGAGTTGAGTGGGCGGTCCCTGCCTGAACTGGGGAGGAGGGGCACTTCAGTCGTTTGGAAACAATGGACGCGGCATGCCATGAGTCCCTGCCTTCCGCTTGCTTACATGTGAGTTTCAGTGCAAATTTTTTTATGAATTTTTTTGTGTGTTAAAATACCGCGATGTACCAAGACCGTGATGCTCAAATCGCGGAGTGGCAAGGGATGAGTGTACACACACTCAGTCTGTAGTTTGTAAACAATGAATGCAGCGTCATTGCATCATTACGTCAGTGTACTACGCAGGTACGTCTAAACTCAAAATTTGACTTTTTTTTTTTGAAAAAAAAAAAAAAAAAAAAAAAAAAACAAGAACGTAAAATCGAAAAAACGTAAAACGGATGAACATAAGTCGGGGAGTGTCTGTACAGTATAATTTTTGATGTGATGAAGCTTTCTATTTATCATGATGACATAGTTTACTGAGTGGCCATGGCAAAGATTCATTTTCTTAACTTCCTAATACAAATTAGGGTCATGGGCTAGTGCCCATCTCAACCAACTCTGCGCAAGGGAAGAATACACCCTGGATAGCTTGCCAAGCCATTGCAGGGCAGAAACCCGCTGACAGCTATGCAGTGACTCTTGACGAAAGTCAGCAATTGTTCTTTTACATGCCTCGCACCATAGACAGTGAGAGACATGGCTGGCCTTTGGGATTGGTAAGCCAACACCTTTCCACCAGGCCACCACTGCCCTGCCATGGCTAATATTATCTTATCAATTCATAGAGACCTACTTACATTAAACAATACTCTTCCTTCTTAGACTTAAGATATTGACAGGAATGTACAATGTGATAGAAGAAGAGGAAAAGAAAAGCACATTTTCCAACTTAAAAAATAAAACCAGATTTAAAACATGAGACCTGACTCTATTCACATGGGTCTTATTTAATTCTTATTTTAACTAATTTCATAATCTGTGAACAGTGTAACTTCATTTTAATATCTTAACCTCATTATTTTCTATTCTTCTCAAAACCTCACATAATCATTGCATCATTAAACTCCCAATCCTGAACAGTTATTACAGTGGACTTTTTTGCTTCGAGTATGATGTTTTTTTAAAGACCACTAACATATCAATGTATCATATCTCCTCTTTGCAAACACACCCGGGAGGTCCATCATAAAGTTATAATCACCTTTACAAACCTATTGTTATGTTTTCATTAAGGTAGGGCGCCTTGCTCTTCGCCACATAAAGACAAACATCTCATCTGTTCCCTGTAGGGAAAAACAGTTTGGCCATCTATTGCCCTGGGCCTCTGGTTGGGGTGATGATTGGGGGGGGGGGGGGTTGGAAATCCTGCAGGCATGGAGAGGATTAACGCAGGCAGCTGCTGGCCCAGCGTGTGCAGCATAATTGAATTTCATGCTTGGGCCTCCCCTCTGAAGTTGTGTACTAAAGCAGTCATTTGAAAAAAATAAAAATCTTTTAGTCAAGGCCTCAGTGAAGCTGCAGCTTTTGGTGAAAGAAGACAAAGATTATGATGCAGCTATCATTATAGTCATCAGTACACAAATGGCTTTAAACAGAAGTGTGTGACATACATTAAGGCCCTGATGAGGATGTTTTATAGCCTGTCATCTTTCTCATAAATTTATTTCAGAAATATTTTGCGTTAGAGCAAAGAATAAGCAACATACTATATAAATCTTAGACTAATGTATTAACCATATTCGATGTGATAAGCACCCAGGGCGCTTTAAAAATTGGAGTGGGTGGGCGCTTATTAAAACGTTTACCAGCGGAGTGGAATGGTAAGTGCTTATTACCATCGAGGTGGAAAGCAGTATAATAACAGAACAGTAAACGAGTTTTACCGGTATTTGTATTATTCATTTTGTAGTATCAACCAAACTACTTACATGAATAAGTAAACAGCCAGAAAACCAGAAAACAGAAAATAGCATACATTTAAACCAGAAAACAGCATACATTTAAAAAAAAGACCCCGTACTTTTCCCTCCCGGTGCTGTTCCTTTAAACATTTTCCTGGAAGTAAAATCAAGCCAGTCAACACGAATGTCAACTTTAGCATATGGCACCTTGAACCAATCAACACGAACATAAACAAAAGCAAATGGACAGGAACATCTTTAAATTTATGAAGTTAATGAGCAGGAGAATCAGGTGAAAAATACTCATCATCACTTTCTGATAGGACCATATCTTGCTCATCACTCCATTCATTCAGAGCATCCCATAGTTTTGCTGTAGCAGTTTCTAATTGTTCATCGTTGTTGGATATTTCCCAAGGGAACACAGAAAAACATTTTCCTGTTTTTTTTTTTAAAGCACGGCGGAACAATCAAATGTGTTGTTACTGATGAACATTATAGACATTTCCCAGTGGCAGGGGGTCTTGAAATACCGTGTAAACTCACTTTTACATGCAGTGAACGCCTCATTTTTAGGTTACAGACACTGATCGAGTTTGATCTACCATTTTGCTCCCAGTACACATGGGCGGTTATTAGACATGATATCAAAGACATTTGGAGGGGGTATTGGACCATGGCACTTATTTCGTTGCATACGATAATTGTTCACAGATTTGCATGCAGAGCATGTATAATGAGCACAAATATATTTTTTTTATTATTAATTTACTATTATTATTAAGATTATAATGTATGTTTGAATACCGTTGCAGCACTACCAGTGAACTAAACCTACATGGGATATATTATAGAGTATGATGGTAAACATCAACAAACCAATCACAAATTACTTTCAAAGAAGTTTCAAATTGTCGCACTACTTTCTTGTGGCTTTCAAGCAATATACGTATTTAAGCCGCAAAATATTCACTTGCATGTGGCGATGCAAAACATCTTGATGTGAAATTCAAAATTCCAAAGAAACAACACAAACAAATTAAATTTGTGCCAGTCGCTTTTCTCCTGCACCTCTAATGTGATCATCACTTAAGACTCTATCTTTTAGAATCTGAAAAACTTTTGCCTATTCTCTATGACTAAAATGACTTTCATTGATCATGGTGGAAAACAATGTATTGGTTTATAAGCTGCATTGCAGTGAAAACTGATATCTTTCTTGGGGGGTTATGACAATTTATGGTGATGCTTAAGTGGGACAAACGCTGTCCATCATCTGCATTATTAATACAACTGCCAGAAGTGTGTTTTTTTTTGGTTCATTATAAACCAAACCAAACATAGTGGTAGTCTGGTTGGCAAGGTATTAAGCAGTCTACACCCACACTGATCAGCCATAACAATAAAACATTATGACCACTGACACAGAAGTAAAAAACCTACATTGTGCTATAGAGGAAGTACACAGTCGGTTCTCAAAGTTGATGCATTGGAAACCGGAAAAATA
Source organism: Plotosus lineatus (assembly GCA_024760905.1). Taxonomy (NCBI): domain Eukaryota; kingdom Metazoa; phylum Chordata; class Actinopteri; order Siluriformes; family Plotosidae; genus Plotosus; species Plotosus lineatus. The sequence goes on along the minus strand of CM045730.1, from coordinate 39,526,683 downwards.
AGCAAGCATAAGGATCTGAGTGTCTTTGACAAGGGCCACATTGTGATAGTTTAAAAACTGGGTCTATTCACCTCCAAAATAACAGGTCTTGTGGGGTATTCCTGATATGCGGTGGTAATTACCAAGCAAAGATGGTCCAATAAGGGCAATTAGTGAACTGGCAAGTGTGCCATGGGTGTCCGAGGCCCATTTGTCGGGTCTGATCCTTCAGAAGAGCTACTATGATATGCCTATGATAGAAATTTGTAAGAACAAACAGTGCATTGCAGCTTCCTGCATATGAGGCCACCTGACTGCAAAGTGGCGTCGTGTGCAGGAAGCTGCAATGCACTGTTAAGGTAACTTTTAGCATACAATTAGCTACCTAAAATACATCTTAAAAATGTCTTTGGAGGGTGTATGTGTACATACTGGTGCACTTACCTATCCATTTCAAGGCAATGCATTAAATTCAATAGATTGGAGTTCAATTTAGGGAGCCTTAAATATAAGTGGAGCTCTAGCATGTATAATTGAATTGTTGGTGGATTGTTTATATTCATTCTAGGTTTGAAAGTGTACATGTGATGCCCAGAATGTTCCAGGATAAGTTTCAGATTCACAGCATTCCTGAACTGGATAAGCTTTTTCAGTGAGAAAAAAGGAATCCAACAAGGATTTAGTGATACCCAAAAGTTATGAAATAAACGGTTCACGTGCTCACTGTCTTGTGAACATGTGAGCGAGGCTTGTGTCAAACTAACATTGATGTAAAGCCTCAGAGATCTCTGTTTTGGACACTCTTGCACCATCATAAAAGTGTGATGAGTCATGTTTTTTATAAGCTCTGTCATCATGATGCATGACCTCACTGCTGCTGTTCATTACAATGCGATCTGTAGGATTTTGAAGGGAGGAAAAGTGTCTTGTCTTTATTTTTGGCATCGGCGGAGTCTAGAAACCTCAAGTTAGTGAGATGTTTCAGTGTTCGCTGAGGAAAGGGAATGAGGTCAAGGTATGCAAACATGTTTAATAAAAGCTGTGCCCTGAAGTGAATGATCATGTCAGGACATTCTAAAATAGCACTATTGGTTAATGTGGAACTGTTCATCAATCTAATAACAACATTTACATTTTCTTGACTTACAGTGTAACACAAAAGTGTAATTTTACAGTCTGCATTAGGGGCGAAAAAAATCACATTACTATAATTGATCTTATCATAATTACCTTATCGGGGCAATTTTGAAGATGTAATTAGAAAAAGTAGTTTTTAAAGTTATTGCTTAAGTTTAGTAATGATGTTGTTGTTCAAAAAGCTTCTGGTATAATCCAAATCGCTTCCATTATCAAAAACAGATGTATCACATTATCGCATCTGCAATAGAGCAGGCACAGTGATTAATCTTTATTTTGGATTTGCATTTCTCTAGTGCCAAAAATATAGTAATTGTGTTAGTTTAGTTCTGCCGAATCTAAAAAAATGAATGACGAAGAGAATTTACCCAGAAAAAATAGCAATGTTCTGCAGTCAGTATCCCATATCCTTCAGCATACAGACTTTCAGCAGATATTACATGGCCTTAGGGGATTCATTAGACCACAGCACAAATAATCCTGTAATATAGAGATGTTTGTTAAACCATGCTGTCCTTCTCCGAGCATGAGAAATGACATAAATTAGGACTGAACAAAATAGAGTAGGAACACTATCACTATATATGTATATATATATATATATATATATATATATATATATATATATATATATATATAAATAAAATAGTGATGACTTACACAGCAAAGTTCCGCTGTGAAATTCGTGATACAAAATGGCGTATATAAAATGAAACGTTTAATGAAAACAGATTTTGATGGGGTCTTCAGGAGGACATCGTAGGTCAGCTGTCACCTCCTTTGTTTGTTGAATGTGGAATAACGAAATAAATCTGGATGTTGAGTGGTCTTGAGCTGGAGTTTTAGCTTGTGCTAAAGAAAGCCTATAAAATCCACCACATCTTATTTTACAAGCTTGCCAGGAGTGATCCAACTGAAAATAATGATCCGTCTGGGTCTTACATTTGTTTAAATTATGCACCCTGTGTAAACCTCCTGCTAGGCCACACAAAAACTCTGGCTCCTTTAGGAGTGGAATGAACAGATAGTAATGAAAGCAATGTATTACGTGATGCGTTAATGCAGAACTTTATGTTGAAAGTGTTTATTAGATACACCACAGGATATTCATTCATTCATTTTCTGAACCATTTCATCCACTATGGTTGCGGGGAGGCTGGTGCAGATTTCAGTGAGGGCAGACTACACCTGGATCATTCGACAGGCCATCACAGGGCAGAAATACATTGACAACTATGCAGCCTCCTCTTGATGAAAGTCAGTAATGATTCTTTTATATTCCTCTCACCACAGACAGTAAGAGACATGGCCTGCCTTTGATAACCCAGTTAGCCACACTGGAGTGACAGCAGTGACAACCCAGTGACAGTGGGGCTTCAACCCCATACCCTGGGATCAGTAATCCAGCACCCATCCACCGAGCCACCAATACCCAAATAAATTGACCATTTTGAGACAAAATATTCAGATTGTTGCGTATTCATTGGCAATGAGTATGTATGTATGAATGTGTGTGTATGTATGTGTGTGTGTGTGTATGTATGTGTGTGTGTGTGTGTATGTATGTATGTATGTGTATATATATGTGTATATATATGTATATATATATATTGTATGTGTGTATGTATATATATATATATATATATATATATATATATAAATAAATAAATAAAGGACAGGACAAAGACTTTCTATTGAAACTCCATTTATCACTACAGATCTGTTTCGAGAAACAGATCTGTAGTGATAAATGGAGTTTCAATAGAAAGTCTTTGTCCTGTCCTTTTATTTTTGTTATTTGCTCTACCAAAAAGTATTGAGCACTCTCTCTACTCAGAAAATCCTCTATATATATATATATATATATATATATATATATATATAAGTCCTTCTCAAAAACATAGTATATTGTGATAAAGTTCATTATTTTCTGTAATGTACTGATAAAAATGAAACTTTCATATATTTTAGATTCATTGCACACCAACTGAAATATTTCAGGTCTTTTATTGTTTTAATACTGATGATTTTGGCATACACCTCATAAAAACCCAAAATTCCTATCTCAAAAAATTAGCATATCATGAAAAGTTACTCTAAACGAGCTATTAACCTAATCATCTGAATCAACCAATTAACTCTAAACACCTGCAAAAGATTCCTGAGGCTTTTAAAAACTCCCAGCCTGGTTCATTACTCAAAACCACAATCATGGGTAAGACTGCCGACCTGACTGCTGTCCAGAAGGCCATCATTGACACCCTCAAGCAAGAGGGTAAGACACAGAAAGAAATCTCTGAGCGAATAGGCTGTTCCCAGAGTGCTGTATCAAGGCACCTCAGTGAGACGTCTGTGGGAAGGAAAAAGTGTGGAAGAAAATGCTGCACAACCAGAAGAGGTGACCGGACCCTGAGGAAGATTGTGAAGAAGGGCCGACTCCAGAACTTGGGGGACCTGTGGAAGCAGTGGACTGGCCACAGGTGCCGCATTCCCCAGGTCAATCCACTTTCCTTCGACCAAAAACAAGGATAAGAGTCAGCTGCTGGAACTTGCGGACACTCTACCAAATGGGAAAACTTGCTCAAGTCACCAAAGAAATGGACAGCTATAACATCCAGCTACTGGTAGTGAGTGAATCCCGATGGACAGGATGTGGTACAAGACAGCTGGCTTCAAGACACCATATTCTCTACTCAGGCAGACAAGACAACCACCACAGTAGAGGAGTAGCCATCATCATCTCAAAAGATGTATAGAAGAGCCTGCTTGAATGGAATCCAGTCAATGAAAGAATCATCCAGGCAAGATTCAAATCATCTTATACAAAGTTATCAACAATTGTCTGCTACACCCTGACAGATGACAAGGATGAGGAAGATAAAGAGGTCTTCTATGATAACCTACAGAAAGAAGTCGACAAAACACCAGTCCATGACATGCTAATCATAATTCGAGACTTTAATGCAAAAGTAGATACAGACAACAGAGGGAAAGAAAGCATCATGGGTAGACAAGGAACATGGACCCAAAAACGACACTGGCGACAGATTAACAGCATTCTGCCAAGAAAACAACTTAGTGATTGGAGGAACTCTGTTTTCACACAAACGCATCCATAAAACAACTTGGACCTCCCCTGATGGTCATACAGAAAATCAAATTTATCACATTATCATCAACAGAAGGTGGAGAAGTAGTCTACAGGATGTAGTAGCAAGATGTGGAGCAGATGTTGGAAGTGACCATTCACTAATATTGAGAAAAATCCGACTGACGCTAAGGCAAGCCAAGAAAAAGTCACAAAGATCCTCACAAGTCAACATTGAAAGGTTGAAAGACCTAACCATAAAACAACAATTCCAAATAAAGGTGAAGAACAGGTTTGCTGTGCTACAGGAGCAAGACAACATTGAACTTGAACAATTCAACTCAGTTCTACTGGAAACGGGAAAAGAAATACTTGAACCAAAAAGAAAAAAGAAAGAGCAATAGATAAAGGAAAAGACCTGGAAGGTGATGGAAGAGCGGAAAGAACAAAAGAAGAAAATTCTCAACACCAAGTCAGAAAGGCTGAGAGACAAGCTCAAAGAAGGTTATAAGGCATTAGACAAAGAAGTCAAGAAAAGAGCAAGATCAGATAAGAAGGCATACTTTGAACAGCTAGCAGAAGAAGCAGAAACAGCAGCTGCCACTCAAGATATAAAAAACCTCTACAGGTTAACAAAAACCCTCTCAGGCAAAAACCAAAGCCATCTCCCCACCTATCAGGAACAAACTGGGAAAAACAGTAACGAAAGAAGAGGATATCTTGAACTGCTGGAAGGAGCACTTTGAGAAGGTGCTGAACAGAGAAGATCCGGAAGTAGAAGCACACATTCTGCCTGCAGAAAATGTCCTTGACATCAACACAAACCCACCAACAGTCAATGAAGTCACCAGAGCTATAGGGAAATTACCTGGAATGAACCAGAAAAATGCAGAAATGCTCAAAGCAGAAGAAGGCTTGACACCAACACTGCGAACCAACATCTGTCAGAGCATATGTATATCAGAAAAAAAGCCAGATGCCTGGAAGACAGGGCTAATAGGCAAGCTTCCAAAGAAAGGTGATCTTACCAATTGTGATAACTGGTGAGGGATCATGTTGCTCTCAACCACAAGCAAAGTCCTAAGGCGGGTTATCCTGAACAGACTAACGGAAGTATTGGATCCCATGCAAATATTTACTCTGCGACAGATTGTTGAACAAAGCAACGAATAGATTGCCACAGTATATGCCAACTTCATAGACTTCTCCAAGGAATTTGACAGTGTCAACAGAACAGCTCTGTGGAAAATCCTTGGACACTATGGCATCCCCGACAAGATAATCTCTATTATCAAAATGCTATATAACACCTTATGTGCAAGAGTTATCTGTGGATCCAGTCTAAGCAAAGAGTTACAACTGAAGACAGGTGTACGACAAGGCTGCCTCCTATCCCCACTACTATTCACACTCTGCATTGACTGGCTGATGAAGGAATGCACCAAGAATGCTAACAGAAGAATCAGCTGGACTTTCAATACAAGCTTTGAAGACCTGGACTTTGCTAATGACATAGCCTTACTGCCAACATCTTCATTGTGCATTGCTTCAACGACATCAAAGACAAAACCAACATCCTCGCCACGACAGGAAGTCAAATAGGCCTTAAAGTCAATGCCAGCAAGACCAAGGTGATGAAGATCAATGAGAAGTCTACAGAAGCACTCCACCTTGAAGAAGCGGCCATTGAAGAAGTGCAAGAGTTTACATACCTCGGAAGCAAGATCACCATAGACGGAAATTCTGAAGCCGTCACACAAACCCGGATTGGCAAAGCCAGATATACATTCACAAGTCTTAAAAACATCTGGAAATCACACAGAATCAGCACCAACACCAAGCTGAGAATCTTCAAGAGCAATGTCCTTGGAGTACTGTTGTATGGCGCAGAATCATGGAAAGTCACTCAGAGCATCACCAACAAGCTCGATGTTTTCCAGACCAGGTGCCTTCACAGAATACTGGGAATATACTGGCCAAACAAAATCATGAATGAGGAGCTTTAGAGTCAGACAAATACAACCCCATTGTCCAGGCAAATAAGGAAGAAAAAGTAGCTCTATATTGATCATATGCTACGGATGCTACCGGATACAATTCCAAGGACTGCATTGAGATGGACTCCATAAGGAAAGAGGAACAGAGGAAGACTGAAAGAAACATGGAGAAAATCCGTGGAGAAGGAGATAAAGGCAAAGAAATGGACATGGGGACAGATACAGCATTGGGCACAGGACCGGCAGAAGTGGAGATCTCTGGTAGAGGCCTTACGTGCTACATAGCATGAAGAGGATTATGTGTGTGTGTGTATGTGTATAAGCCTTTATAGCGTTGAATACGTATTTATTGATATCATATACACATATATATCAGACAGGGGGTCGATCCTACTTTGGTAAAATTGGCGGTTGCAGGTTGGGGGGGGGGGTTATGTCCCCATTAACTGCGAAAAGTGAGGCATCCCGGTGTGTGTATGTATGTATGTGTATGTGTATATATATATATATATATATATATATATATATATATATGTGTGTATGTATGTGTATGTACAGTAGCATTTTAAATCATACATTTGTGTTTTATATTGTATAATAGTATACAAATTCAAAAATAAAATACAGGGATCCCTCACTACTTCACTCTTTAATTAATGCGGCTTCAGTGCATCGCGGTTTTTAAAAAAAAAATAATAATAATAATAAATATTCATTGAATGAAAAAATAAGGAAATTAAGGAAGAATAGGTGGAAAGGTTAACGAAAATGTCACAAAAACAAGGCCAATTATGCAAAAAAAACCCTAAACCAACTTCTTTCTGTTTTCCTTTCGGCTTTTTCCCATTCTCGAGAGTCGCCACAGCGAATCATCTGATTCGCACATTTGATTTGGCATGGGTCTTTACATTGGATGCCCTTCCTGTTACAGCCCTTTAGCAAGGGACAGAAACACGCTGACGGCTTTTCAGCTACTCTTTACGAAAGTCAGCAATGGTTCTTTTACATGCCTCTCACCATAGACAGTGAGAGACATGGCCTGCCTTTGATAACCCAGTTAGCTGCACTGGGGGGGACAGTGACAACGTTGTGGGGACTTGAGCCCCCAACCTTAGGATCAGCTATCCTGCACCCTATCCACTAGACCAGGGGTGCTCAATCCTGCTCCTGGAGATCTACCTTCCAGAAGACATTCGCTCCAACCCTAATCACGCCCACCTAACCATCCAATCATCTCATCAAGACCTGACTGGATCTTACATGTCACATGGGCCACATTAGTGTTGGAGATAAAGTCATCTGGAAGGTAGATCTCCAGGAGCAGGATTGAGCACCCCTGCACTAGACCATCACTGCCCCTCCTAAACCAACACAAAACAAAAAACAACCCAAAATCTCCCATCAAAACTAGATATATTGTTGCATCGGTGTGTGCGTCTGCACAGCCACCCCCACCCACCACCCACCACCCTTTGTCAGAGCCTAGTAGTGCAGCTAACTGGGTTATCAAAGGTGGGCCATGTCTCTCACTGTCTATGGTGAGAGGTTCATGTAAAAGAACCATTGCTGACTTTCGTAAAGAGTAGCTGCAAAGTCGTCAGCGTGTTTCTGTCCCTTGCTAAAAAAGGGGTTGTAACAGGAAGGGCATCCGACGTAAAAACCTCTGCCAAATCAAACGTGCGGATCAAATGATTCGCTGTGGCGACTCCCGAGTAAAAGGGAAAAAGCCGAAAGGAAGACAGAATACATCAGTTGAGGGTGGGGGGTGATCCTACTTTGCGGATTTCGATGGTCGCGGTGGGATCTCGGTCGCAATTAACCGCGGAAAGTGAGGGATCCCTCTATTAAGATTAAATGGAAAGGGGAGATCCTTATTAAACATTGCATACAGTGGGCTCCAAACCTGTCTTAGGCCACCAGGGAAGAAGCATCTCTTTGGCATTCTTCAGTTTAACATCTTTCATGAAAGGATTAAGACTCAGAGGAAATCGGGCCTTTCATATAAACTATTAAACATTGCCAGCATGGTGGTGTAGTGGTAAGAACTGTGGCCTCACAGTATCTGATTTTGAACCTACTTGGGCTGTTTTAAGTTTATACATTGTTCTTATGCCTACATAGGTTTGGTATCTATGGGGGTATGAAGGCCTGTCTGTCTCTCTGTGTTAGCCCTGCAACAGATTGGCCAGCCCAGCTATTCAGACTGTTCCACCTCTTGACCCAGAAGTCAGTTGGAATTGACTTCTTCTTACATCAATTAATAAAGTCTAGGTGGTATAGAAAATGATTGAATTAATATGTTATTAATGAGTTTTCACCATTAACATACAGTACTCATTAATGCCTTGTAAAATGTATAGCGTGCTTATACACATAACAAAATGTAAGTAGATTCCTATAGGCTTGTATTCTCACTGTAACCGATCAGTAACAAACTTGTGATGTTGAGTAATAAATTTAAACAATATTTTAGATTTTTTTTGTTGCTTTTCATTCATTCATTTATTCCTAATTAGAGTTGCAGGGAGGCTGGCACATATCTCAGCCGACTCTGTGCAAGAGCAGAGTACACCCTGGACAGCTCACCAAGCCATCACAGGACAGAAACACCGCTGCACAGTCTACTCTTGACGAAAGTCAGTAATGGTTCTTTTACTTGCCTCTCACCATAGACAGTGAGACATGGCCGGTCTTTGATAACCCAGTTAGCTGTTGCTTTCCCCTTTCTTGTTTCATATTTTCCAGCCACCATTGTCTTTGTTGTAACATAGTATTGGCTCAAGTCCTGTTTTAACATGTTGTGCTCTCCCTGGGATTTTTCAGAAGAGGAGTTACAAATGAGATCACAATTTCTCTCTGAGATAAGAAAAATACAGAAATCTATAAGATTTTATACTTATAAGGAAGTGTTGTTTTACAAGTGGCGCTAAACCGCCTGCTTACAATCAAACCACAGAATAACTCAACTTTGATACTACATTAGAGAATAATACTCACCAAAATTTGACTATCTGGTATTTATCTGCAATAATGTAGACAGAAACTGCCTTGTTTCACATTTCAAAGCCTCTTCACAAAAAAGGTTATCACTTTTCTCGTGTGCAAGATGAATTGACATTAATTATGTTTAAAAATCTTGCTAAGAATGTTTCTGAACGCTATGCTGAAAGCTTTTTTGAAACAGGTGTTCAAATGTTTACCTGGAAACACACACACAAAATATGTATATATGTGTGTGTGTGTGTGTGTGTGTGTGTGTGTGTGTGTGTATATATATATATATATATATATATATATATATATATATATATATATATATATATATATATAGAGGATTTTCTGTGTAGATCCTTCCGTAGGAGAGTGCTCAATACTTTTTGGTAGAGCAAATAACAAAAGGACAGGACAAAGGCTTTCTATTGAAACTCCATTTATCACTACAGATCTGTTTCAAGGGGTGGTGAAACCATCCCCTCTCTTCAGGTGATTACAGAAGAATCTTTTTCTGTAATCACCTGAAGAGAGGGGATGGTTTCACCACCCCTCGAAACAGATCTGTAGTGATAAATGGAGTTTCAATAGAAAGCCTTTGTCCTGTCCTTTTGTTTTTTATATATATATATATATGTATACACACACACACACACTGTGGGCAGTGGTGGTCTGGTGGTAAAGGGTGCTGGATTACTGATCCTAGGGTTGGGGGTTCGAGTCCCACTCTCCACAAGGTTGTCACTGCCCCCCCACCCTCCCCAGTGCAGCTAACTGGGTTATCAAAGGTAGGCCATGTCTCTCACTGTCTATGGCGAGGTTCATGTAAAAGAACTATTGCTGACTTTCGTAAAGAGTATCTGCAAAGCCGTCAGATAGCAGCTTTCAAGATCACGAAGCTTGAAGCCAAATATGAGACTCCGGGTTGATGTGAGCCTTGGTTCAAACATTTAGCAATGGTGACCTTACTGTTACTTATTTATTTTTTCTGGCTTGCCTGAAATGTTGTAGTTTACTAAAACCACTGTGATTTGTCATTGTTTTGGTGTGTATGAACACAATTTACAGCTGTCTCATGTTTCTGTACTGATGTGATGTGGGTTGATTTCTATGCGCGCATGCACACACACACACACACACACACACACACACACACACACACACACACACACACACACATGCTTATCATTATAATAGCAGTATGTCTAATACCAACAGTACAAGTGGCGCTAAACCGCCTGCTTACAATCAAACCACAGAATAACTCAACTTTGATACTACATTAGAGAATAATACTCACCAAAATTTGACTATCTGGTATTTATCTGCAATAATGTAGACAGAAACTGCCTTGTTTCACATTTCAAAGCCTCTTCACAAAAAAGGTTATCACTTTTCTCGTGTGCAAGATGAATTGACATTAATTATGTTTAAAAATCTTGCTAAGAATGTTTCTGAACGCTATGCTGAAAGCTTTTTTGAAACAGGTGTTCAAATGTTTACCTGGAAACACACACACAAAATATGTATATATATGTGTGTGTGTGTGTGTGTGTGTGTGTGTGTGTGTGTGTGTGTGTGTATATATATATATATATATATATATATATATATATATATATATATATATATATATATATATATATAGAGGATTTTCTGAGTAGATCCTTCCGTAGGAGAGTGCTCAATACTTTTTGGTAGAGCAAATAACAAAGGACAGGACAAAGGCTTTCTATTGAAACTCCATTTATCACTACAGATCTGTTTCAGGGTGGTGAAACCATCCCTCTCTTCAGGTGATCACAGAAGAATCTTTTTCTGTAATCACCTGAAGAGAGGGGATGGTTTCACCACCCCTCGAAACACAACTGTAGTGATAAATGGAGTTTCAATAGAAAGCCTTTGTCCTGTCCTTTTGTTTTTTATATATATATATATATGTATACACACACACACACACTGTGGGCAGTGGTGGTCTGGTGGTAAAGGGTGCTGGATTACTGATCCTAGGGTTGGGGGTTCGAGTCCCACTCTCCACAAGGTTGTCACTGCCCCCCCACCCTCCCCAGTGCAGCTAACTGGGTTATCAAAGGTAGGCCATGTCTCTCACTGTCTATGGCGAGGTTCATGTAAAAGAACTATTGCTGACTTTCGTAAAGAGTATCTGCAAAGCCGTCAGATAGCAGCTTTCAAGATCACGAAGCTTGAAGCCAAATATGAGACTCCGGGTTGATGTGAGCCTTGGTTCAAACATTTAGCAATGGTGACCTTACTGTTACTTATTTATTTTTTCTGGCTTGCCTGAAATGTTGTAGTTTACTAAAACCACTGTGATTTGTCATTGTTTTGGTGTGTATGAACACAATTTACAGCTGTCTCATGTTTCTGTACTGATGTGATGTGGGTTGATTTCTATGCGCGCATGCACACACACACACACACACACACACACACACACACACACACACACACACACACACATGCTTATCATTATAATAGCAGTATGTCTAATACCAACAGTACAGTATATAAAATTAGACTGAGAATTCTCTGACCTACCACAGCAAACCTGGCCCAGTATTGCAGGATATTGTATAAAGTAGTTAAAAGCCTTTTTATCATGTGCTGGAATGTGCACCAGGATGGTTTATATGACAAACATACTAGCTACAAAGGAAGTACCTGGGGAAAAAGAGCAAAATTCAAATGGAAATAAGAGAAGATTGGTCTGAAATAATGTGCTCACTTATTCTTTTATTATTCCATGTACTCTCATTCATCTCACTCCTTTGCCAAACTACTTAATCCTATTAGGGTCGCAGGGATGCTGGAGCCTATCTCAGTGGACACTGGGCAAAGGCAGGGTACACCTGAAGAGCTCACTAGACAATTGCAATGCCAGCACACACACACACACACACACACACACACACACACACACACACACACATATACACACACACAAAGAAAAATTCACACTCACCTATGGGCACCTAGACGGGCTTTCGACAAGAGTAGGCTGCAAAGCCATCAGCGTGTTTCCGCCCTGCGATGGCCTGGCGAGCTGTCCAGGGTGTACTCTACCCTCGCCCGAAGTTGGCTGGGATGGGCACCAGCCTCCCCGCGACCCAAATTACGATTAAGCGGGTACAGAAAATGAACTGAACTACGGGCACCTACGGGCTTCTTATTGTGAGGAGCCGTGCTAACCACTATACCACCATATCACCCTAATGCAACACCCATTGTGTAGACTACATTGTACGCTATACTGCTTCAGACAAGAGTAAATGAGAAACATGGCTGAATTCAAAAAACACTTATTAGACAATGCACTGAGGAAACTGTTGAACAAACAAACAAACAAACAAAAAAAAACCACCCAGAATTAATTTACATTTTCAATTCTTAGCATTTTGGCTCTTCAGTTTGATCTGTGCAGGGTGTACCCCACCTTTCACCTATAGTCAGCATGGACTGGCTCCAGATTACCCCTCACCCAAAATGAATAGTACATATAATAAATGAATGAGTTCTGAACAATATTCCTGATCAAGTATTGTATACTCTTGACATCTTTTAAACTAAAGGAGCCTTCAGTATCCCAAACATCTTCAGTATCTCAAGTCTTTAACCCTAGAAGTGCCCAATGTTAAAGCTCAAAATGCCATGCATTTTTTTTAGTGAAATCACCTCCCTACTTTGATATTCAATGCGGAAACTACCAAATGAATAGCATTATATAACCTTATATGTTATATGAAGATTATATAGTGCTATAGGGTGCTGCATCGCTGATCCAAAAGTTGGGGGTTCGAGTCCCACTCTCCACAAGGTTGTCACTGCCCCCCCAGTGCAGCTAACTGGGTTATCAAAGGCGGGCCATGTCTCTCACTGTCTATGGTAAGAGGCATGTAAAAGAACCATTGCTGACTTTCGTAAAGAGTAGGCTGCAAAATCATCAGCGTGTTTCTGTCCCTTGCTAAAAAAGGGTTGTGACAGGAAGGGCATCCGACGTAAAAACCTCGCCAAATCAAACGTGCGAATCAGATGATTCTCTGTGGCGACTCCCGAGTAAAAGGGAAAAAGCCGAAAGGAAGACAGACAAGATTATATATAGGCCTTTACAAAAATTTTGAAATAAAAATGTAAGGCTGATTTTTTTTTTTCCGGCTTTGGCACTGCCAGGGTTAAACCTTTCCCGAATGTGGTGATTTATACCTAAAGACCATTTATAATTAAGTTTTACTGTAATTAATGAAATGTTTATACATTTCAACTAGTTGTTTTCTTGTTGATTGTCTAATTACTCCCAATATTGATACTGATGCTGAAAGGACCAGAAAGAAGAATATAGGATAATAACGAGATTTTGAAAATGGAGGAAGGTGCTTATTATTTAGCGTATGGAAAAGCAAGGGAATGGGAATGTTAGTATTTGGACTTAATCTACAGGCTCCCAAAGGCCACTCTCCATAACATCCAAATACATGTTTGCAAAGGGAGGGGTTTCCCCATTTAGACACTCATCAGGTAAACTTTTTTTTTTTATGGTGGAAGCTCATTCCTCCTCTTACAAAATCTTTCAAATCCTTTCCTAATGGCACTCTGATCCAAAATTAAGGTTAAAAAAAAGTTGTATTTTTGTCTCATGCATTGACATTTTTTTTTTAAATCAAGCAAAGTTTAAAATAATTTTGCCACACATGGATATGTATTATTAATTGAAATCCCCCTGTCCCCGCCCCCACCCCCAGAGAGTTCTGGCTTGTCCATGTGATATTTAACAAACTGGAAAAGAGTATCAATGTAGATTTTGGACAGCATTGGCTTTCTCTTTTCATTCTGCGGTTATCCATTTGTTCTACCAATGGTGGACTCATAAATATTAACATTAGCCAACGTGAGCATGGCCTTTATTTGCCCAACCTTTACCAAGGGTACCTTTTAAACCTGCTGTACCTTGCTCTTGAACTGATGTTTGTTGGTTAAACACTCCTCACTCACTCATATGTTGAACCACTCACAATAGGATTTGAACACAGGACCTTCTTGCTGTGAGGCACACATAACTCCAATCCCATCTTGTCGCCTTTGACCAATTCTGTACGATATATCTTGAATTTCCTGTATCTGTGCAATGGTGGAGTGGGATCCAGACTCTTTAGTGGTTTTGTAACCCTTTCTTGCCAGATGAGCACCAACAACTTTTTTCTGAGGTCCTCACAAATCTCCTGTTCATGCCACTTTATATTTCCACAAACATGTGTTGTGAAGGTCAGACCTTGATAAATTCCTGTTCAATATTAAATAAAACAGTTTGTTTCGTTTTGTTTGGTGAGGGAGTTGTACAATTTTTCATAATAAATATCGTGTATCAACACCCATCCCCAAACACAAAATAAATTTAAAATAATAAATAAATAAATAAATAATACTAACTCCAGGTTTTTGGAGTAACATAATAGGAACTAACAGAGAAGTCAAATGTCTCCTCCAGTGGCTGTTAAATAAATAATTTGACACATGTCAAAGATAGAGATTTTCATTTGGGAGTCAAGATTTTTTTTCTTCCAAACATGATCCCATGCACACATCACTTTCAAAATTTATTTCTTTCAAAATTTCTTTTTTTCTAGGCTAAGGCCTCACTCTTCCACTAAATTTAATGAAAATCATATCAGTTGATTTAGAATAATCCTGATAACAGAAAAATATCTAAATGTTCTTCGAAAAGCCTTCAATAAATTCTTAGATCCAGATCTATTTCAAGATGTTATGGGTCCTTGCAAGGTCCATACCCCATTCTATCTAACAAGCTTGGTGAAATACGGTTCAGTAGTTTTTGTGTAATTCTGGTGACAGACATACAAACAAATGCTGGTGAATACCTACCCTTCAACACGAGGTGGCAGAGGTAAAGATGCCACTGTGATAAAATGCTTTTTCCAGCCACTGTATGTCTGGTCCAATTTCACAGAAGAGCCAATGTAGCACAACTTGTGGAAACTGTTAATGGTGGGAGAGGAATGTATAAATTTAAAATTTATAACCAAATTTAGACATTCCATAAAGCGGATGATACAAATAAATACAAATATAATATAAGATATAATTGAATTCAATTGATTTTGTGGCTTGTTTTATATACTATTTGAGCTGCAGTAGAAAATATTTTGGTTAAATTGGCACATGTTTCTATATATATAACCTTTATATTTAATATATAATCTAATAAGCAAAAATGCAATCCCCAAGAGCACAGACAAAAAAAAATTCACGAACAGTAATATGAAAAGCACACTCATGGCTACTCTGATATTGTGTCAAATAAATTATATGCTGAAAAAATCCCTACACATTATATTTTTACATCAGATTTGTACTTTGAGCACTAAAGCAATGACTTGTTCAAGGAATGGCAACTTTACAAAATGCTTGCACGACAGCCAATTTGCTTGGCAATTTTCAGTAACAGTTAAAAGTCTTTGGAATTCTTAGCTTTATCGCACTAAACCAAGATAACTTGAAAAGTAACTGCTAGTCCGAGCACTCTGTTTGTCAAAAGTACTGCTTTGTTAGTTGTTTTTCAGAGCACTTTGTCCTTAACCTGACATATAGGACGCCAGCTTCTCAAAGCTGTGAAGAGTTCTAGGGTGCTAAATCCCCAGAGACTCCAAGCCTGACCGAATTCCACTGGCAAGAGCTTTGCTTGTGTTGGAGGTTGCGCACAAATCAAGCAAGAAGGCCGGGACAGATAAGATGACT
This sequence comes from Plotosus lineatus, assembly GCA_024760905.1. Classification (NCBI taxonomy): domain Eukaryota; kingdom Metazoa; phylum Chordata; class Actinopteri; order Siluriformes; family Plotosidae; genus Plotosus; species Plotosus lineatus. The sequence goes on along the minus strand of CM045730.1, from coordinate 39,510,723 downwards.
CTACACACGTCAGAATGTTCTTTTATTTCCACATAGAGAAAGTTAAACATGTGCGACAGCCATTCTTTATTGGGGCTGTGTGTCTGCAACTCCACACATCAACAAAAATACAATCTAAGTCGTATTCCTGGGTCACTCTTGGACTCTGTGTTCTGTTTGTTTGACTCTCCTGAAATGATAAGCATAGAGGAATACGAGAATCCATAAGACTTTATGCTTATAAGGTAGTGCACTTTCACAAGTGGTGGTGTGGAACTAGCCTGCATGCTATCAAACTGCAGAATACTCTCAGTATAAAAGCACTTTAACACAGTGTCAAAGAAAATAAAATGATGGTGACCATGGTCGAGCCAATTCTTTAGTCTAATGCCACATTTTTTTACTGTTTACTTATCACAGCCTTTTGCCAATTAGACAAACACAAACTGACCATATTAGTACTGAGGTATCTCAGCTTTTCTAAATTTACATTAATAAATCCCTTGGAAAGAAGGACTGCTCTGCTGCATGAGTATGATACACTTGAAACAACATGCTCAAATTATCATGAGCCTCCAAAGTTCAGCGAAGTCTATCAGCACACAAGCAAAACATTCCATTAGCAATCAGGGAAAATGAGGAATATAATGAAAGAAGAATATTTAACAGTTAACAGAAAGATTCCTCTTCTTCGGTGAGTTCCATGACGAATTGAATAGTCAAATGGAATGACTCATTGATTTGATCAACTAATTTCATGTGTACAATGTGAGGAATTCTAAACAAACCAATATGAATGTTAGAGTTGGAAATATATGTGATGGTCCATGTTTTTCTGTCTTGGTGGAGAGAAAATATCTCCAAAATCTTAGGACATTTTGACAGTTTGAACCTTGTGGGGATTTTGGTCTTACTGAGGAACAAGCAAAAAAGAAACAAATACTGTCATTAATCTATACTACTAGTTATTAATTTTAATTATTTTTTTAAATACATGTCAATAGGATATTTTCACCAGTAAAGTAAGACAAATATATGTGTTTGCTTGTTGTTATTATGACATATTATTATGACAGCATAAGCAAAATAATGTAATCTACCCTGCTAGGACATTGTCAAGTAAACGACTTTTTATAATGCTGTATGCTGATTTTTTTATCTCATAAAAATTAATCCATATCTCATAATTTTTTTTTATTGCTACTGGTTATTTTTAAACATTTGTTTATTTTTATATGTTTTCCACCTCTTGTAATTTAAATGGATCTTCACACTGTCATTAAAACCTTGTATCTTCAGTCCCATCACCTTCTTGGACAAAGCAACACACAGCAGATCAATCAATCCCCACATTATCTTCAAGAAATGATAAGGTTAATGTTATAGACTATCGTTTTCTTGTTCACACACACACACACACACACACACACACACACACACACACACACAGAATTTATAAATTTGTAGATATAGACTTAAAAAAATTGTCAAACAATTAAGTTGAACATTGTTGTGACTTTGTGCAATCTTTATTAAAGATTATCTGTATTGGTCAACTGTACAGTATAATTTGTGTGTATGCAATGCGTTTCAGTGATACAGATGCGTATTTAAACATAAACGACTTAAAAGCTCAAAACTGGATGATTCTATCACACAAAGCAGTAGTTTTTTTCCCCCGGATGTGACATTAAAACATTCATTGTGGTTGTTCAGCGCGAATAAACAAGCAATTTTTTCAGCAAACGATATATTAGATGTTTTTAAAAAAGTATTCAAGAAGAAACTGTAGAAATTTTGAAGAAATGGTTTTCAATGGTTACTTATTTGAAGTTTATTTGAAGGTGAACTTATTTGAAGCAGAGAGGGAGGAGTCTTGTGGAGACAGTGAAACGGCACATTCTTGCGACTCTGAGGATGAGTATACTGTCAGCAATGTGCAAAACGGTAAATCCAAAATGGTTTGGGGCAAAAGGACAACAAATTAGAATGCCCAGCATATTATAATGCAGTAGAGTGTAAAAAAATAAAGCAATAAGGTAAAAATTTCAAACTGCCCAGAGAGAAAATTTAAACATGTGCCAACAATACTGGGGCCAGTAGTGTAGTGGTTAGGGTGCTGGGCTCATGATCGGGAGGGAGGTTGTGGGTTCAAATCCCAGTTAGACCCCCACTGTGCTAAGACCCCTGGGCAAGGTCATAACCACAAGTGTGCCTCTGTTCACCCAGCAGTATAAATGGGTACCAGTAAAAAATAAACTTGGAAGGTAACCTGCGATGGACTAGTGTCCCATCCAGGTGGACTTGAACTCCTGGTCGCTTCATGCTATGGAAACCGGGGATAAGCACCGGCCTGATGAGCCACTAGGCTTGGATGTAAAAACCCAACAGACTTTACCTCCCAACAATGTTATCTGGCACTCTGGTGCCATCAAACCGACCTATTCAACACTGTCACAATAATAATGAATCAAAAAATTGGAAAAGCATGTCTCAACTTTAATCATTTTCTATTCATGATTTCATTTTCTGAACCATTTTATAATTTACATGAAATGCAAATTCAACACTCGGAATCACGAGGGAACAGGCTACATGTAGTCATTACACTGCTTGCTGGTCAATACTTTCGAGCCTCTCCAATATTGTGGAAGCCCCTTGAGTTAAGCTGAAAATCTACTGTTTCATTTCAAACATAATGTGGTGTTTATTTAAAAAATTGTGACACTCTACAGATACTAACAGACCTATGTGTATATGTAGGTAAATGTTTGTGAGTGTACAGTAATTATCGACGTCTTTCAATAGCTATATATACACACTAGTGCAGTGGGCGAAGATCTGGGTGACTTTGACAAAATGATCATGGCTGGATGATTGGGTCAGTGTGTCTCTGAAACCATGTTGCGTGTAAAATGCTGCGTTCTTGGCACCCAGTGGTTAGCACCAACTAAACGTGGTCCAAGGAAGTAGAAACAGTGAACTTGGAACGGACGCACAGGCAACTTGGGCTCACTGGCATGCATGGGGAGTGAAGGCTAGTCCATGTGATTTGATCCAACAAGAGAGCACAAATTACTGTAAATGTTGTCTAAGAAAGAAAGGTGTCAGAACCATTCAGAGTGCACATGCTTGACCCCAGTCCACCACTGAAAAGGTATGTGAGCATCAAATCTGGACCACATGATAGTAAATGATTTTTTTTCTTTTACATCACATGGACAGCTGGGTGCATGTTCATTACTTTTGTGGTATAGAAATGGAAACATGATAGACTATTTCAAGTAGGCAAACTACCAGAACGCACTACCAGAGCACAGTAAGCACACTGTTCTGTTCCTGACAAGAAATCTTGGGTCCAAGAATTCCGAAGAAATGTGGGTGATACTTTGACATATACTGGCCGTCTAAACCAGGGGTGTCAAACTCATTCCACAAAAGGGCCATGTGGCTGCAGGTTTTTTTTTCCAACAAATCAGTATAGCACACCTGACCAGATCAACTGATCTGAGACTTCAGCCAGTTGACTGGTCAATCTGTGTGATCCGTACAGAGACTGACCAACTGACTGCCTGAAGACTCAGATCAGTCTAAACATTGATGCAGACCATACACATCTCTTTTTTCTTCTCCATCTAATAACATGAAGCAGTATTTATTTTCTTTCTCATATCTACTGTAAAATTGAATCTGTCTTACTGCAATATAAAAAAAATGAAGGAGAAAGGCTCCCAGGTGGTGCATCGACAAGGTACATGACGACTATAACCCAAAGATCGCAAGTTTGAATCCGGGTTAATGCCACAGCCCTCCATAGCCGGGAGTCCATGGGAGCTAATTTGCCAAGATCTCACGGGAGGGAGAGATAGCATACGCTCACTTCCCTGTCACTCATGGCGATTGCCAGGAAATTATGGGCATAGCTCATTCACACAAGGGGCGGATAGCACTTTTCCTCCAAGTGTGTTAGACCGAAAAGAGACATGTGGTTAGCATTGCATTTCATGGGCATGTATATGCTTTCAGCTCTCCATGGTTGGCGGTGGTTATGTGATAGGGAAGGCAATACCTGATGGGTGGGAATTAGATATGACTAAATTAGGGAGAAAAATGGGGGGGGATCAAAAAAAAATTATGGAGCTCCCGATAAATATCAGTGTAGATGGACTGAGGCTGATATTGTAAGAGTAGAGTGTCTCTTTTAAGGGCAGGCATGATGTCTCTGTGATTAAAAAGGCATAGAGCTACACAAATTATGAGAACGCTTGGAGCACAATCAGGGTATAAAAGGGAGGCAGAAAAATAAAACTTGAAGGAAACATATTTCCAAGTTCATCAAGATTCCCTACAATGGCACATCAAGGTCTGTTACGCTCTGTTAAATCTGTTAAGCTATACTACGCTCTTCTCACGCTCTATCACAATAGCCGTCAAATTTACATTGCAATACAAATATACATTGCAATAATTGTGGCAAAATTCTAGAATTCTAGAGTGAAAACAGTTTCCACTATCAGTGTGATCATCACAAATCCACCAAGTTCCATCAAGATCATCACAGAGCCATCAAATTCCCTCAAGATCATCACGATGCAATACCATGACTACCCACACTCATCACAATTCTCTCAAGTCATGAAAATTGTGGGCATAGTGCCCCAGTGTAAACCCGAGAATACTGCATTTCTCTAGCTGATTTCCATGTTCACTTGTATCACCTGTCTGGTTAGTTTAATTATCGATACGACGAGTTCATGTTTCATGTTCTGTTTTATTTTGATGGGCAAAAGTTCTGCCTACTTGAGTTTGACTGTGTTATTTTTGGTCTGTGTGAGTCTGAGCAGTAGTATTTTGGGGGTTTGCATCTCATTTTTAATAAATGTCTTTTTTTTTTTCATGACACGCCACCCATATTAGGGGTCCTATGGTGGCACAACACAATCACTCAAGGGAAATATGCCTCTGGATCACCTCTCAGGAGTTCTGCTATGATTTCTCACCCTGGACCCTCACAAAATCCCTTAAGGGCTAGCTGCACAGGACAGACACTTGATTCTTGCATGGCGTGCTTAATGTATCTTTGGGGCAATAAAAAGACATACAGACAAACAAAAAAAAACGAGGCTGTATAGAACAATTCCTGATATTTCGACAATCATAAGAAAAAGAATTAGACATACTGGACACTGTTGAGGAAGTAAGCATTAACTTGTGTGCATTCTTTTGAATGAGAAAATGTACACATTGTTGATGTGGGTAACCAAACAATTGATCAGCTCACTCATGTTTCCTAATGCTAACAGTGTCTTTCAGTGGGACTATACACCCTGCAATATGGCAAAAACTATTCAAGAATGGTTTAAGGAAAATCGGCCTACAAACCATGGAGGCCTCAGCTTGCACCTTAAAGCAATTAAAGAATGTACTTTAAACAACTTAGTGCCAGATCCCACAGCAAACCCTCAAAGGTTCTTGTGAAGTCCATGCCTTGATGGGTCAGCACCATTTTGGTGATGCAATTACAACAAAGCAATAGGAGATAGTTTTAATGTTATGGCTGTTCAATGTATATACATACGGTTTTCTCTCAGTCTGATGGCACGAACAGCACTGCGGTGGCCCTCATGATCTCTCACAATGCCTTTGGTCTGTTGCTGGTGTTGAAGCTTCAGCTAGCTGTAAGCCGGACTAGGTCTTGGTGTCGTTACTCCATGCTGTTGGGGGTCTTCCTCGCTGTCTTTTTGCCTCAATTGATCCCTGGATGATTTCTTTGTCAAAACCACCTCGAAGCACAACATGTCCAAAAGTATTCTTTCTAATCGCAATCTGCTGCCTCAGTATCATCGTGCACCCGATGGTCTCCAGTACACAACAATTAGTTCTTCTTGCGGTCCATGGTATCCTGAGCAGTCATCGATATGCCCACATTTCAAAGGCATCTGCCTTCTGTTGATCAGACTTGGTCATGGCCCAGGATTCACTGCCATATGATGCAATAGCAAAAGCTGTGGCCCTCAATAGCCGGATTTTCAATTGTATACCGATTCCTCTACTCTTCCAGATTGATGTCATGTTCTGGATGCTTGTACGAGCCACTGCCAGCCATCTCCGGATATCTGCACTGCATTTGCCATCAGCTGTAATGAGTGAACTCTGGAAGATGAACTTCTTTACCTCATCAATTTTCTCTCCTTCAAGAATGAAATCTGAAAAATCAGTAATACTTTGATCCAATACCATAACTTTGGTTTTCTTCACATTTAGTAGAAGACCCTTCAGTGTACTGGCTTGCTTCACAGCTGATATCATTTACAGCAGTTCTTCTTTGTCACAATCAAAGTGGTGTCACCTGCATATTGGAGACTATTCCTTAGTACATCTCCGATTTTCACTCCCCATACTTTACCATCCAGTGCATTTCTCATGATATCTTCTGCGTACAGATTATATAGGCTGCGCGATGCAATGCACCCCTGTCTCACACCGCTGCCTATTTTCAACCAGTATGAAAGGCCACAGCTTGTTCTAAGAGCTGACTGCTGATCTTCATAAAGTTTACTTAGCAGACAGATAATGTGTTCCGGAAATCCCATTGCAGACATGATCTCCCGTAATTGGCCATAGCTGACACAGTCGAAAGCCTTTGAGTAGTCAATAAAGCACAAATACAGTAGTAAATTGTATCTATGGCATTTTTCTATTATTTGCCTGATGTTGATTACATGTTCCCTGGTTCCTTTCCCTTGCACAAAACCTGCTTGATCTTCAGAGATTTCTCCAGCATATTCATGCTTTGTTCCGTTTATGATGATCTTCAGGAGAATTATGCTGGCATGCACTATTAAACTGAATGTTCTGTAATTGTTGAATTCCTTGATATTCCCTTTTTTATATACGGTCACAAATACAGCACAACACCACTTGTTTGGCCATGCCTGGTCTTCCCAAATTTTAGTGCATAGTTTCCATAGAAGGTCAATGCCTTTGTCGCCAGTGGCTTTACATAATTCTGCTGGTAATTCATCAATTCCAGGTGACTTCCCATTTGTTAGCTGTTTTAGTGCTTGTTCTACCTTCTCTCTGAGAGGTGATGGTTCCAAGTTTCTGCAAGGTCCTACATTAGTGTCAGGATCATTTCCATTTCTTTTGTATACTACTTCGCAGTATTGGGCCCATCTTCTCTTGATGTCTTCTTCCTCTGTGAGTGTGGTGCCATCACTGTCATTGATAACATCTGTCCTTGTTGTCCATTTGCCAGTTATCTCCTTCACAAGGTAAAACACCTTTTTTGCATTCCCATTGCAATGTTGAGCCTCCTGACACTTGCCTTCCAGATATTTCCTTTTATCCTCTTGTGCTTTTCTTGTGCATTTTCTGTCCAGATGTATCCACTCTTCAAGGTTCTTTTTACTTTTGGCCTGTCTCTGCTTGCCTGCGATCTCCATGGTTTCAGCTGAGATCCATAGTTCTTTGTATTTTTTTATCCCTTGGTATATGGTTTTCAGCAGTTTGTTGCATGGTATCCTTCATCTCTTCCCAAAGCTCATTAGGCATGCTCTCCTCTTCAGACCATTGAAGGAGGGGGGCAAACTTGTTTCTCACCTCAACTGTGAACTTGTCAGGGACATGTGATAAGTTATACCATACAGGGGCTGCACATTTTTGTCGCTCCTCAATTTCAGTTTTAACTTGCAGATAACCAACTGGTGGTCACTACCGCAGTCTGCTCCAGATCATGTGTTGACATTCAGTAAACTTGATCTCCATCGTCTTTTTATCATGATGTAATCAATCTGATTCTGTACTCTGTCTCCAGGGCTAATCCTTGTGTACAATCAGCGGGGGTGATTCTGGAATATGGTGCTCCCAATGATCAGGTCATTTTCTATACAGAATTCTGCCATCCACTCTCCCCTCTCATTTTGTTGACCTAAGCCAAATCATCCGATGTTTTTATTTGAATGCATGCTTGCTCCAATTTTAGCATTCCAATCTTCCATCAAGATAGTGATGTCTTTTGGAGGTATATTATCCATGGTGTGTTGTAATTCAACATAGAATGACGCTATCTCTTCTTCATCTGCATCTGTGGTTGGGGCATACATCTGGACATATGTGATATTGATTGGGTGTCCACAAAACCTTAGTGTCATGATTCTATCACTAATGGGATTATATCCTAATACTATCTTGGCTGTCTGTTTTTCTAGGATGAACCCAACACCACTGCTTCTTCAGTCGCTGTCTTTGCCAGAGAAGTAAACTGAGTTACCAGAATCTGTTGTGAATCTTCTTTGGTTGAGAAGCCAGTGTTCAGCGATACCTAGAACTTTTACACAGCATCTGTCCAACTCTCTGTTAAAAACTTGTAATTTCCCTGCCGTGAGGCCTCTAACATTCCATGTACCACAGATGTTGGTGTGCCTTAGAGGTGTGCTGCTCCTATCCAACTCAGGAACATCAAGTGCCCAATTTCCCGAATTGGGGTTTGGCAATGTACCGTCATTTCTGCCAGAGTATTCCTGGGCATCATCCCTCATTCTTCCAGTAGCAGTTCTAGTGTCCTCATGCCTGGGAGGCTCTTCATGCCTGGGATGCTCACCTTCCGGCACTATATCTACAACTAGTTGACTAGAGCTCACGTTGACTAACTTGGCAAGATAGTGCTATAGGTTGCCAGGTCTTCTCGCACCAGGGCTTGATGGTGTACCCTGATACCCCTTCTTCATAGTCCATCCACCATTCCTGCTGTTGACCATGAAGGTGCGGCTCTTCCGCTCTATTTTATCAGTTCACCGTTGGCTGACTGTTATTTAACCCATAGATGGGGCATGTGGTGGAATGCTTGTTAGAAAGCTAACAAGATCCATCTACCCGGGTTTGGAGTCAGAGTTGTCCTTCTCTCAGTCTTTACCTCAAGGGCTTTATCCACAAGGCAGTGGATGGTTGACTAATGAGTACCAGGGCATGTCCACACGCCGGTGGGCCTGCATACCACACCTTTGGGGCTCAACATGCTCCGAGATCCCTCACATATTTAGCCTGGGGCCATAGGATGCCCAGTTACCAGGGTGTGCCGTGAGGAGGAAATGTGAGAGTCTTGACTTAGCAGAAGCTTTGTAACATCAGGAAGGACTTACGCACTCAGCCTTCTTTTCACTCAATGAGCTAGATGGCGGCTGTAGATGAAGCTGGAAGCAAGAAGTCTAAGCAACTACACTACAGCTACTCTACAGCACTAGGCACTATACAGTACTAAGTCCTGTGCAATGCACCCCACCCCTACTGCTAATTGATGTATAATATTTAGTATAAAATGTCAATTCTTGACAATGTGAAGGATTTACACAAGCAGCCAAAATACATGCAACACAGTATATGCAATGTGTTTATGTAATAGTGGAGTGTTTTAACCAAACTTCCAATTAATCCTATTTTGAGATAAGCCTGGACAAGACAATCTTCACTGCAGACTCCAGTACTGACAAGGATTATACAATTTATGACGCTTCAAAGGTCAGCGGAGTCTTTGTTCTTCAGTTTGCGGTCATTTACGGCGGTTATTGATATTTACGCTGGAAAGCTGATAGTGAAATTTCACTGTTTCCAGTCATGGTCCTTGTCAGAGGCCTAGGTAAAGTCATCAGAAATGCACTCCTGTATTGTGTCATGTAAATGCTTGTCTATTGGAATGCACTGCTGTGTATCACCACATCGCCTGCACTGTTCCATTTTTACTGGTAGTGAAAGGTAATTTAAAACATGCTGTTTTTCATTGATGCTTCATCTGGTTAATTACTGTGCACAGGGAACGTGTCTGTGTACACAAGTTAATCTCACACACACACACACACACACACACACACACACACACACACACACATATATATATATATATATATATATATATATATACACACACACACTATAGATAGATAGAGGAAGTTAGAAATTATAATTTTGTTTTATTGATTAAAAATTCATCATACACAGACCCACAGCAATTTCAGCTAAACACTTCAATACAACTATATAAGTAGGCTTTTTGCTTGTTTGTTTGTTTTTTAAGGTTAACTAATTAGAATTTTGAGTGAATATTTAACACAAACTTTCCCATTATTTTTGTCTGTCAGTAAATTGCTTTTTCAGATCATTAATACTGAGGCAGTGATTTCTTCAAATGCAGAAAAGCTTCAAATGTTGAATATTCTTCTTTAAACTTGGCTAGTAAAGTACACATGAACAAATCCCTTCAGAAATCTATGTCTACTGAATGAACTGATTGACAACTGGGATTTTTATACTTAGGTTATTTAAGATCAGGGCTTGTTACGGCCACTTTACTTAAATGACACTGAGTCTAGTAATCGGTCTAGAGCTGAGGTCATGCTGGAAGGCTTGGAGGCAGATACAAAGACGAAGGGAGCCTTTAAAGACAGGAATAAGCTGGGAATGTTCTTGGTGCCACTTGTCATTACAATCACAGTGCTGCTGTTTCCTAAAGCCATTCCACATTGCTTATTCAAGTACATTAGAAGTGAAGGTAGATTACTTCATCAGGCAGAGATGGAGTCGAAGGGATCAGTGACTCACAGACAGCGGACGTCCATGAGTCACACACTTGCAGCACTTTGTAGTGTAATATTAATAATTGTCTTACAAAGAGGATAAAATACTATCTTACATAAAGGTCAGTTCAACAGGCTAACAGTCATGAAGAGGCTGTCCAAAATTACTCAGTAACTCCCTGCTTGAGCTTTCATTGCACAAAAGCCAAAGCTAATACAGGCAAGTAAACATAAGGATATCGGGTCCCTTCACAATGTTTCAGCTGTGTTAACATTTAAGAAAAATTATGTCTTTATAAAGGTCAAGAAACTATAGTGACGTACTAAAGGCATTGTGTACTATTGTATTTCTATCTCTGTATACTGTTTATTGTTAGGGGAAAAAGCAAACACCTCACTGGTGTTTTTTGGTTTACCAGCAAGTGTACAGCAAGCTCTGTGTCCATGATAGTTTCCTTCAGATTCTCTGATTTTCCAAAGCCAAATCAATAGGCTATGCCCTACATGTAAATATATATATATATATATATATATATATATATATATATATATACATATATATATACATATATATATACATATATATATATATATATATATATATATATATATATATATACATATATATATATATATACATACATATATATATATATATATATATATATATATATATATACATACATATATATATATATATATATATATATATATATATATATATATATATACACACACACATATATACATATATATGTATATATATATATATATATATATATATATATATATATATATATATATATATGTGTGTGTGTGTGTGCAGCCGTGAGGGGGGCACAAAAAAGTGTCCACCTTCACGCCGGTCCCAAGCCCGGATAAATGCAGAGGGTTGCGACAGGAAGGGCATCCGGCGTAAAACTTTTGCCAGAATACAAAATACAAACCTTAAGACAAATTTCAGACCGGATCGGTCGAGGCCTGGGTTAGCGACGACCGACATCAGTGCTGTTAACCAACAGGGTGCTGGTGGAAATTGGACTACTGTTGGTCGAAGAAGGTGAGGTCGAAGAAGGAGAGGCGGGAGGGAAACTGAACCCCACCAGTTTCATATGCTTATTCACCAAACCCTCCTTTATTGAAAAATAAAATATGATTTTTTTTTTTCAAATTCAGGACATAGGTATCTGTTTTTACTGGGACACCAAAATGAACTGTGCAGTAACATCACCGTATTTAAAGAACAAAACCAATACAATGCATGAACTCCCCATCACAACTACTAACATTTTTATGTGAGGTGCGCATCTGAGTGCGTGCACGTGCATCTGTGTGTGTGTGTATTTGTTTTAGTTACATCTTCTGCATTATTTTTGAATGTTTAATCATTAATATAAGCATTTATAGTATTGAATATGTATTTATTTATATTATATACACATATACATGTACGTATACGTCAGTCAGCGGGGGTTGATCCTACTTCGCAAATCATGCAGATAGGAAGCTGACTAGCATCACGTTCCATTATATATGTAAATCCATGTTGTACATATTCGTCTGACCACTTTCTTTTTTTGCTCAACATAGTATGAATTAAAACATTAAGAAATAAATCACACAACATACCATCACAACAGTCACAAGTCGACTGCTGAGCACACCAAATTTCCTGCAGCACAGATTGGCCAAGCAATGTAGCGTGATCACCTGCAGCTAATGATGGCCAAGCGGGGCGTGTTGTCATGAATACGAGTCGGGTGTGAGTCTTGACCTCCGCCGAACCCCTGAGACTGACTCACCGAACCCCTAGGGTTTGATCGAACCCAGGTTAAGAACCACTGCTGTAGGCAGAGAGAGAAGAGGAAAGGCATGAGTCTCGGACTGAAAGTAGGGACGTTGAATGTTGGAACTATGACAGGAAAAGGTAGAGAGCTGGCTGACATGATGCAGAGGAGGAAGGTGGACATACTGTGTGTTCAGGAGACCAGGTGGAAAGGTAGCAGAGCTAGAAGCTTAGGAGCAGGGTTTGTAGCTGTTTTATCATGATGTGGATGGGAAGAGAAATTGAGTAGGAGTCATCTTGAAGGAGGGGTTTGTCAGGAATGTTCTAGAAGTGTAGAGAGTGTCAGACAGAGTGATGAGTCTCAAGTTAGAAATTGAAGGTGTGATGTTCAATGTTGTTAGTGCTTATGCCTCACAGGCAGGATGTGAGCTAGAAGAGAAGGAGAGATTCTGGAGTGAGTTAGATGAAGTGACGCAGAGTACCCCCAGAGGTGAAAGATTGGTCATTGCTTCAGAACAGACAGGAGCATAAGGTGACTTATAAAAGCCGAGGTAGGAGCACACAGGTAGACTACATCTTGTGTAGGCGATGTAATTTGAAGGAAGTCAGTGGCTGCAAGTAGTAGCGAGTGAGAGTGTTGCCAAACAGCATAGGATGGTGGTGTGCAGGATAATGCTGATGGTAAGAAAGGTGAAAAAGGCAAAGGCAGAGCAGAAAACAGAGTGGTGGAAGCTGAAAAAGGAAGTGTCGTGTTGTCTTCAAGGAGGAGTTGAAACAGGTTTTGGGTGGTCAGGAAGTGCTTCCAAATGACTGGACAAATACAGCAAATGTGATCAGGGACACAGGTAGGAGAGTACTTGGTGTGTCCTCTGGAAGGACAGTAGATAAGGAGATTTGGTGGTGGGATGAGAAAACGTGAACTAAGAAGAAATGGGACATAGAGAGGACTGAAGAGAGTAAACAGGAGTACAGGGAGACATAGCGTAAGGCAAAGGTAGTGGTGTCAAAGGCCAAATAGAGGGCGTATGATGACTTGTATGCTAGGTTGGACAGTAAAGAGGGAGAAAATGATTTATACATGTTGGCACAGCAGAGAAATAGAGATGGGAAGGACATGCAGCAAGTTAGAGTGATAAAGGACAGAAAAGGAAATGTATTGAGTGATGACAGAAGTGTGCTGGGAAGATGGAAAGAGTACTTTGAAGAGCTAATGAATGAGGAAAATGAGAGAGAAAAAAGAGTAGAATAGGTGACTGTTGAGGACCAGGAAGTAGCAAAGATTAGTAAGGGTGAAGTGAGGAGGGCATTGAAGAGGATGAAGAATGGAAAGGCAGTTGGTCCTGATGACAGCGGTGGAAGTATGGAAGTGCCTAGGAGAGGTAGCAGTAGATTTTATCACAAGAACATTCAACAAGGTCTTAGAGAGTGAGAGGATGCCAGAGGAATGGAGGAGAAGTGTGATGGTGCCCATTTTTAAGAACAAGAGAGATGTGCAGAGTTGTGGCAACTACAGAGGGATAAAGTTGATGAGCCATACAATGAAGTTATGGGAAAGAATAGGGGAAGCTAGACTAAGGGCAGAGGTCAGCATTTGTGAACAGCAGTTTGGTTTCATGCCAAGAAAGAGTGCTACAGATGCAGTGTTTGCATTGAGGATGCTAATAGAGGAATACAGAGAAGGTGAGAAGGAGCTGCATTGTGCCTTTGTGGCTCTGGAGAAAGCATATGATAGGGTGCCGAGAGAGGAACCGTGGTAATGCATGACGAAGTCTGGAGTGGCAGAGAAGTATGTTAGAGTGGTGCAGGACATGCATGAGAGATGTAAGACAGTGGTGAGGTGTGCTATCCGTGTGACAGATGAGTTCAAGGTGGAGGTGGGACTGCATCAAGGGTCCGCGCTGACCCCCTTCTTGTTTGCTATGGTGATAGACGAGGTTAGACAAGATTCGTCATGGACTATGATGTTTGCAGGTGACATTGTGATCTGTAGTGAGAGCAGAGAACAAGTGCAGGAAAATCTAGAGAGGTGGCGGTATGCCCTGGAAAGGAGAGGAATGAAGGTTAGCCTCAGTAAAACAGAATACATGTGTGAACGACAAGGACCCAAGAGGAACGGTGAGGTAACAGGGAGCAGAGATAAAGAAGGTGGAGGATTTTAAGTACTTAGGCTCAATAATCCAGAGCAATGGAGAGTGTGGAAAAGAGGTGAAGAAGCGTGTGCAGGCTGGTTGGAATGGTTGGAGAAAAGTGTCCGGTGTGATGTGTGATAGGAAGGTATCGGCAAGAATGAAAGGAAAAGTGTACAAGACGGTGTTGAGGTCAGCGATGTTGTATGGTTTAGAAACAGTGGCCCTGGGGGAAAAGACAGGAGGCAGAGCTGGAGGTTGCAGAGATGAAAATGTTGAGGTTCTCTTTGTAAGGAGGATGGATAGGATCAGGAATGAGTTCATCAGAGGAACAGCACATGTTAGAGGCTTTGGAGACAAAGTCAGAGAGGCTAGATTGAGATGGTTTGGACATGTACAGAGGAGGGATAGTGAGTAGATTGGTAGTAGGATGCTGAGGTTGGAACTACCAGGCAGAAGGCCGAGAGGAAGACCAAGAGAAGATTTATGGATGTGGTGAAGGAGGACATGAAGGTAGTTGGAGTCAGAGTAGAAGATACAGAGGATAGGGTGAGATGGAGGCGGATGGTTTGCTGTGGCGACCCCTGAAGGGAAAAACCGAAAGAAAAAGAATAAGAAGATATGTTTGTGTGTGTGTGTCTATGTGTGTGTGTGTGTGTGTGTGTGTGTGTGTGTGTGAAAAAGCCATCCAGTTGGCATTTTAAAAGATAGAGCAAAATTTCCAATAATACAAATTGGTCCCCTCAGACACATATATTGCTACAACCATGGACATTTATATGGGGGTCATCTGTACCCTATAACTTGACCTGTGTGATTACAGGCCTGATTAGGAATGTTAAGAGTTTACATCAGTATACTCAATTGATTGCTGACAGTGAAATTTGATTTATTACATATAAATGATTAATTTGTAATGAAATGTGGGCATGACCTCAACTTAATTTCAAAATTAAAATCACTGTTTCAATTATGAGTGCCATTGTGGATTACACGTCTTTCTCAGAGCAAAATGTTCCTGAGTTTGTGTGCCAGGCCCGAGGAGGATCTTTCCGTATGGAGTTTGCAAGTTCTCCTTGTCCTTGGGTGGATTTCATCCAAGTATTCTGGTTTCCTCCCCCAGTTCAAAAGCACATACTTTTGGTTAATTGGCTGTTACAAGATGTGAGTGTGAATGGTTGTGTGTAGGTCCATTGTCGTTGCAGTGGATTGGTGAGCTGTCCAGGGTATGCCTTGCCTTCGCCTGGAGTCAGCTTCAGCATCACCAGAGCGTTTTTTTTTTTTTTCTGAACATGCCAATAAATCGAATCCATAGTATTCTTCTGCCCTTGGCTGTGGCTTCTGTTAAATCATTATTGTTTTTTTTCCCACTGTAACAATAGTAGAATTAAATAGTTCAGCAAATGGATAAATGAATAGATGCTTCATTTACTTGATTAGAATTTGAATGCAGTTTTTAAAGACCTGTGAGTGAATGGTTATTTGTACTTTGTATTTTCTGCGAACATCAGACATAGTTTACCTGCTGGAAGTGTAAAGCCAATTCATTTGTTGGAGTTATAGCACACTTCATTTTACTCCTGAGTATCTGTGTATATTTATGGTATATAGTATGCACTTTAATGCTGAATTTCTTAGCATTATGTTCTGTTGCACTGCATCATATCATGTTAACTTGGTTTGTTTTTAATAAAATCATGTTTATATTTGATACACTGCAATAAGTGTGAATCACATTAGTTGTTGCTTTATATGTTTCTTGTATTTGTTTGAGCATTGATAAGGCATCAAAATGTGTATGACATTTCCTGAGGGATGGAGATTCATAATCTATGTGCATGGTGCTTTGTGACGGACCGGTGTATTAGATAATGTGTGTTCCTACTTTATGCACAATGATACTTTGATAGACTTAAGATTCTTCACCACCCTGACCAGGATAAAACAGTTACTGGAGATGAAGGAATGGATGAATAAGAGTGGGACACACTAGCGTGCCCTCTAAAGAATCTAAATAATCTGTAAAGAATAGAAAGTCAAGTGAATCTTTTTTGTTTAAACTATTACCATCAGCTCTTCCATGTTCAAAAAAGTTCAAATGGCCCAAATGCTTTGGGCAGGTGTTTAGATTTCTCCAAGTCTTTACAGGTGTGTGCTGTCAAATCTTGCTCGAACTTAAAATAATCTTTATGGCATCTGCAGACACCATTATCCAGAGGAACCTGCATCTATATTTTTCTCTACAATTGATGGTTAAGGGCCTTACTCACGGCCTCAACAGTGACACCATGGTGGTACCTGGGCTTGATCCCCTGGCCTTCAAATAATCCAGAACCTTAACCACTGAGTCATCACTGCCCTGACCAAGTCCAACTCTGAGATAAAGGCGGACCATGCTCTATTTAGTATTTAGTATACATGCAGTATTTACTATTGAATTAGTTTTTGATAATTTTACTCAAGATAACAGACAGACATTAGTTGATTAGATTAACCCACTGTCACAGTTACCCAGTAGCTGTCTATGGTGAAAAATGCAAATTATTTTTAATATAACATATAAATGCATAAAATGTACTCATGTAAAATTAATTTGAGCCTAAAAACCATTCCGTAAAGGCCTGAAGGATTAAAAGGAGACTAAAGAACATGTGGAAATGCATGAATGGAAATTCATACAGAAGATTCCAGGGAGGTCCCCTGTGTTTTGCTTGTGACGGGTATGGTGTGCTAAAGGTTGTCACACAAACCTGAAGAGAAGTACACCCACTATAAACTTTCCGGGAGATTTTTAAACATTGCCTGTGCCAACCTGGAGATCTAGAGCTGAAGCAGGGAGCTGCAGCAAAAATGTCATGCACACGCGTACTCGCTCACATGCTGCCTGCCAGCCTCACTGAGATTATATGGTTTCTTTGTATTTATATTACCTTATATATTTAGATTACATGACTTCTCCTTATTTTCCAAGTCAAACACACACTGTATTATTCATGGCGATGGAGGGGGACCTGTAGTGTAACAGAATGATTGGTGGACAGTCAGAAGCAGCCTGAGATGAGGTTGTGCCACTTGAGGTTAAAACAGGATAAAGCACAAGAGGATCAGCATGTTGGAGTGTGACATCTACATACTTTATGGAACAAATCAAAATAAATCAAGACACACTATGCAGTTCACTGAAAATGGCATCCAGCAATCAAAAAAGAGAGTTCTAAAATGTGTGCCGAAAGAGGTAATATCCTCATAGTTTGAAATCTGCAAAGATGAATGGGAAAACATTTAATACACAGTGGGTGTGCTGTACAAAGTTGCAGAGGCCATGGCCAGAAGACCTAACTCTCGTAGATCTCACCACACAGCGAGAAAAACAGAACACGCCTCCCAGTGTTATTTTAAAAAGGGAGGGGGGGTATCAGGCAGGCTCAAACGAAGAACAAATATACCTAGCATGATGTGCTCGCTCACTGGCATGGCTTTTACAACCTGAGCTAAGTGCTCATATTCAGGCATGAGATTGGCCATGGGTGGGGGGGGGGGTGTTAAGAAGGATTTTGAAATATGGAATACTAGATGGTGGTATTACACGCATTTATAAATAAGCTATGGAACATTTACAATGTCATTGAATAATTCACTTTTTTTAGAATAAATCCCATCAAAATATCTTAAGAATTGTAAGTACCCACTGATGTAATGATATTTTACATGTGTATTCTTGTACTCCCACAATTTTCAAACGAAGTTAATAATTATTTCTACAATAATTAAAGTAATAATAAAAGGAGCCTAGAAACATCTAACATATATTATAATTATATAAGAGAGTCTAGATTGAGATGGCTTAGACATGTACAGAGGAGGGATAGTGAACATATTGGTAGTAGGATGCTGAGGTTGGAACTACCAGGCAGAAGGCCTCGAGGAAGACCAAAGAGGAGATTTATGTATGTGATGAAGGAGGACATGAAGGTAGTTGGAGTAAGAGAAGATGCAGAGGATAGGGTGAGATGGAGGCAGATGATTCGCTGTGGCAACCCCTGAAGGGAACAGCAGAAAGGAAAAGAAGAAGAACATAATTATCTCTCCAAAAGATGAGTAATTTCATAACTTCTAGAGAGGGTTTGAAAGGTTCAAGTAGTTGAAAAACCAATAGCATTGCTGTATCACATATATGTAGAAAAAGCAGATATGCATATTATGTTACATGTTTCTACAGTGTTTTTAAAGCCATACAATAGATTATATGATATGTACAAAAATTCAATCATCTTACCTTCTAAACTTTCAAGATGAAGGGACCACTCTAAAAATGTGTGTCTTTGAGAAAAACAGTTTATTTACACTAAGTTCTATGTTCAATATTTACACTATGTACAAATCTCGTTCTTGTTGTTTTACTTCTTAAGTTTAATCTTCTTTGCGAGCGACAGGAGCTTGTCTGTACTTTCCTTCTTTTTAGCTCTCTGCTGTGCTTTCTCTGCCCGTTCCTTCTGATGGTCTAACCTGGCTTTTTTTTTGCTTGCTAAAATCGTTTTTATAAAATACAATCACTTATTATACAGATGTAAGTCACTTTTGTATTTGAATGAATAAGTTAAGAAAAAAAAACGAAAAGATTCTACAGTATATCCGACTTTGTTTACAATATGGTGGCGCCCATGAAGCGATAAGAATGAAGCAAACACACTTTTGAAATCACGCATGCGTTGTTCTCGCTAGTAAAATGATAATTGCAATAGCACAGTAGTGTGCGACAAGTGCCTACTTTCAGTGGAGCACGTCACAAATCACAAAGAAGACAAGACTTCACCGCGAGAACTTCCTGTTTAATGCTAAGCCTCTAATGAAATGTTCGTTGGAACATTGTATCACACAACTTCATCATGCTCGGAGGGGCGGGAGTTCAAGCCTTTACACCTCAACTCCCTGGCCCCCCACACCACACACAAACACACAAAAATATTTTAACAGATTTGGAATAATATTAAAAATGGCCTCTGGAGGTCAGAAAAAGTGGATTTCTGCCAAAAAGCGGAAAAATCTCATACCTGCACATTAATTGACACTCCGCACTTGAATTATTCACACTCCTTATTGAGAAACTGCAAGTAACTTCCTCAAGATTGACATGGAAACCGGAAATGCTAATGAGCAAATGTACACGTGTACACCCTTGGCTATGTATTTCAATTACTGTACAGTATATGTAGTTAATTTCACTTTGAAAGTCAACAAAACCATTTTTATAAACCAAAGCGTCAAGCAAGTAGAAATACTGGCATTAACATTACTCTCTTTCTGGCTTCTTGGCTAAGTTAAATAATATGCAGCGTACAAATTAACTCAGAATTATTTTAAATATGCATATACATACATCTTTTAAAACTATTGGAGTGAACTAATTCATTCATTTTCTGTGACCACTTAATCCTAATTAGGGTCGTGGGGAGGCTGGCGCCCATCCCAGCTGACTCTGGGTGCGGGCAGAGTACACCCTGGACAGCTCACCAGGCCATCACAGGGCTGAAACACGTTGACGGCTTTGCAGCTACTCTTGTCGAAAGTCAGCAATGGTTCTTTTACAGCCTCACATCACAGACAATGAGAGACATGGCTGGCCTTTGATAACCCAGTTAGTTGCACTGGGCGGAACAGTGACAACCTGTGGTGAGTGGGGCTTGATCCCCTGACCTTAGGATCAGTGATCTAGCACCTTTACCACTAGGCCTGAACTAATTTCATACTAAAAATTAGTGCATTAAAGACCTTAAGACCTTAACCATCTAGTTTTGAAAGTAAAATCTCTATCACATTTCGTTTATAACTACTGAAATTAGACTCAATTCTTGTAAGCAAATCAAGCATTATATTCCAGAAAAAAAAATAAAAAGTTGTGTCCAGAGATTTATAAGGAAGTGCGCATGCACATAAACTTTATTTTTATGTGTCTGAACTAAAACACACAAGTAGAAGCTTATTTTCTGCTTATGCTGTATATAGGATATGTACCCAAAAATCCAAAACCTTCTAAAACTACTGAGGTCCAAACCTTATTGTCCTTACAGCTATTTATACAAGCAGCTGATAGTTAGATTGATCGAAATGGAAGTCTTCATTGTTTAATGAGCCATTTTTTGACATACCATAGCATCTGATGATGAATAGTCTTGATATTAGATAGTAGGCCTAAAATATCTCTAAAAGCTTAGTAATGAAACTATTTGAGTTGTGTAATGCATTAAATTACAAGAGCCCATTGATGATGTAATAAGATAGATTTATGGTAAATCATTTTGCACATACGTCAGGTATATTCAAGACTTCTATTATTATTATTATTGTTATTGTAATTTCTTAAAGTTATCTGATTTTTTTTAATACTGAACAGAGTAAACAAAAGTAATAATCCTTTTATTCAAACAAACAAATAAAAAAACAATAAGCATAAAGCATACATAATGTCATCTTGATTTTAATTTATTTTAATTTCTATACCAAATTCATTATAGAATAAATACTAAACCTAACTCATCCTCATTGCGCCTTTGACTCAATATATTGATATGAGGAGTCTGCTTACAAAGCCTGCGAAGTGAAGTTTTGTGGGGGGGGAAAAATTAGGTTTTTTGTTCTCTTTTTTCAGGCACATGCTTACATGTCCTACTGATAGCGCCACTTTCAAAACCTGTTAACTTGTTAGAAATTGTAGCAGATGAAGCAAAACTCTCTTCTATGACTAGAAAAAAAATCTGATTTTTCTTAAAAACTGATCAACTTCACTTAGTAGGTTTTGCATGTGGACTCCTCGTATGTCAACCATGGAGATCAACTCTCCATAGAATGTAACCGTTTTTTTAATCCCCTGACATGAATCTACTGTCTGAGCTAGCACAAACTTAGCCTCAGCTTCACATCAAATTCCATTATGATCATAGAATTTTCTAATAACCATTCAAGAGACTGAGCCACCTGAGTCTACAGACTTCCAAAAGATACCCTGCATCATGATTACGCGTATCCTCAAATAATCAGCTGGCAAATATGAACATTATATTGATGTATTTTTATATTTGAAACACTGCATCATAAACTGAGTAGCGATGTACTGACTATATAATTACGTATATTCAGATTTGATTTCTTTTAAAAGCTTTTTGTTTTGGACTCATTGGTTTATTCTCCTGTGCTTTGGCATCACTTTCAGGCTACATCTGGTGAGCTGTAAGAAACTCAGTGATTCTCTTTTCAACTAATATCCTAATCTTACTTGGCATCTCTTCTCAGACAAGTTTCATGTTTTTACTCTTGGGAATTTAAGCTATTTTTCCATTGAACATAAGCACAAGGAGATTTGAAATTTCTTTCTTTCTTTCCACCCAAATGTTGATTAAGTGTCTGAGTTCAGTGACTCTTTCGAAAGGATGTGGGTGCTGATTATTAAATAGTGTTAAATATTTTCATCCTGCACAAGTAGTTCAGCTGTGTTTTAAATGTGTTTTGGCTAAAGAATACTATTATGTCCATATGACGTCAAATACAGACAAAAATGGTTGGCGATTTATATTTCGTTGAATCAGTTTACATGGAAAATAACATGTTTTATAATGAAGGAAAGAAAATTTTGAAGATATAAAATGTAAATACCACTACCAATATCAGTGGAGTTACTGATATTTTGGCAAATGGTAACTTGTTCTGCTGACCAATTTCACTTCATAAGAATCTTGAAGGTTTGGTTTAGATTATTATGCTGGTTTGGTTGGGGTTTAGAATGTCATGAAATGATTTTTGCCTTATGTTTTTTTAGTCTAGACCCAAATTTGACAGTGTGATTTAACAAAAATCTATAAGTCCCCAATCATCCTTTTCATCCTTTCATTCATTTTCTGGAACCACTTAATCCTAATTAGGGTCGTGGGGAGGCTGGCGCCCATCCCAGCTGACTCCGGGCGAGAGCAAAGTACACCTTGGACAGCTGGCCAGGCCATCGCAGGGCAGAAACATGCTGGTGGCTCAGCAGCCTACTCTTGTCAAAAGTCAGCAATGGTTTACATGCCTCTCACCATTAACAACGAGAGACACGGCTGGCCTTTGATAACCCAGTTAGCTGCACTGGGGGAGTCCCAAATCAAACAATATTTAATTTTTTTTAAAAAACAAAGTCATAAATGTAACACGTTGTTTGGACATTTAACCAACCAACTATTTGACATCAGTTTACATAGCTAATCTTCCACAAAACACAGCTTTAATCTGTCTGAACACATCGTACATGGCTGCGAGAAGCTTCACAGTCCAAAACGTATTAGTCATAACTAAGCTCAACAGGACAAAAAATTGATATAACCACAATAATAGTTCTGCATTAATTTACAAGTGCAAATCTGTTTAATGTGTGCAGTTCAGCAAGATAGAAGTATGACAGATTGCACAATTTAAAATTTGATGAAATATTTGTAAGGCCAGTGCGATTGTCAATACTATAAACATATCATCTGCAGGTAAAATTAAAATAAGATGAATCTCTCATTCTATCATTGGGGAATGAGTTGTTTATGTTCACGTATCATTACTAGTATATGCAATAGTAAATTTTACTTTGGGGCAACCCTCTTTCCTGAACACATTCACCCAATGAAATACACTGCCCTGACAAAAAAGTTGCATACGGACTGCCTTCAGTCTTGATTACAGTATATACCGTGTTTCCCCGAAAATAAGACAGGGCTTATATTAATTTTCATACCGAAATATGATACTAGGGCTTATTTTTAGGTGATGATGTATTTTACATTTTTCTCTATTACATGTCTTATAATATATCTTAATATATCTTATAATATATCTTAATATATCAAACCAATGGAAGCTTACAAGTATTTTGTTGCCGGATTTGTAAGCTGTATGCAACACTGGGAGCCAGGAACCGGGAAGAGAGACTATCACCTCATAACGGCTAAGGTGCCTGTTCTATCCCCAAATAGACCTACACAAACAAGCGCTTATGCAATAATAAATTAAAATGATCAGTGCTTATAATGGTTGTATAAATTCACATGTTTTATATATATATATATATATATATATATAATGTATATTTACCTGATACAAAGTGTTCGCTGCATATTGTACTGTATTCTGTAGAATTACAGTCTTTCCTATTTACCGCTGCGATCCACTTGGCTTTTCTCTCCGGGTCAGATGGAAAACGATAAAACGACAGTGCAGGCTTACTCCTCTATCTATTTGCACAGCCAACAGCACAACACAATATAACCATACTCACTGGTTATTTTGTATCACTCCGAGGAAGTCCGTAACCGACAAACAACATCCAGTTGGGTAATGTTGAACCACTATTAGTTATTTTAAAATGTTTAGCAATGTTGAATGAGTGAGCACCGTCCAGATCATGCGGTCCAATATGGTGTGTAAACATAAGTCATGTGACCCTGTGACGTCACGTGCAAAACCTCAATTGCTGTCGCTCTCAACTAGGGCTTATTTTAAGGGAAGAGCTTATATTGAAATCATCTTGTAAAATCACGCTAGGTCTTATTTTGTGGTTAGGTCTTATTTTCAGGGAAACACGGTAATTGCCATGGCATTTTTAAAACATTCAAACATTTAATCCTATTAGGGTTGCAGGAAGTCTGGAGTCTATCTTGACCAACAGTTGGCAAGAGTGTGGTACACCCTGAACAGCTCTCAGTAACATTACGTGGTGAAAAAATGTAGTCAGCTTATGATCTGAATACACCGAATGAGCAACGTATCCCATTAATGGACCACTTCTTCCCTAACAGCACAGATATTCAGTGGCTTGCAAAAGTATTCATTCCTATTAAACTTTTCCAAATTTTCTCACAATACAACCACAAATGTTAATGTATGTTTGTGATTGACCAACACAAGGTTTCACATGTGTAAAGTGGAAGGAACTCTACAAAGCTGGCCTTAATGGCAAAGTGGGAGGAACAAAGCCAATGTTGAAGGAAAGTCACAGGAAGTTCATTCATTCATTCATCTTCTGAAATGTTTAAACTTAATTAGGGTCATGGGGAGTCTGGCGCCCATCTTAGGTGGCTCTGGGTGAGGGAAGATAACACCCTGGACAGCTCAACAGACCATTGCAGGGCAGAAACATGCTCATGACTATGCAGCCTACTCCGAGACGAAAATCGGCAATGGTTCTTTAACATGTCTCTAACCACAGAGGGTGAAAGACATGCCAGCCATTTATAACCCAGTTAGCTGCACTTGGCAGTAAGTGTAAGGGGTGATCTGGTCAGATGGGACAGGTCCACAAGGCTGTTAGTTCTACAATCTGTCTATTTATTAATTCTGTACATAAAAAATATATCTTCAAACTACCTGTTAGCTGTGCAATGATATACTGGTGCATGATGTTGGTTTGCATTAAAAATTCAGTGCTGAAATATCTAGGCAATAAAGTTTTTGAGAGCCACAGAGAATGAATAGATGAATAAGATCTATGAATTTAGCCATTGAATTAAGGTAATGTCCAGTTTAACCATGCAGGGAACAATAGTGTAAAAGAAAAATAAATAAATAAATGTTTGTGTGTGTGTGTGTGTGTGTGTGTGTGTGTGTGTGTGTGTGTGTGTGTGTGTGTGTGTATATATACACACACACACACACACACACACACACACACACACACACACACACACACAAATGCAGCCGTGAGGGGGGACACAAACAGGTGTCCACCCTCACCCTGGTCCCAAGCTCGGATAAATGCAGAGGGTTGTGTCAGGAAGGGCATCCAGCGTAAAACCAATGCCAAATAAAATATGCGAGTCAAAACAAAGAATTTCATACCGGATCGGTCGAGGCCCAGGTTAACAGCAACCGCCATCAGTGCTGTCAACGAACAGGGTGCTGGTGGAAATTGGACTACTGTTGGTCGAAGATGTCGGAGAAGGAGAGGTGGGAAGCGTGTCTGTAGGCAGAGAGAGAAGAGGAAAGGCATGAGTTTAGGACTGAAAGTAGGGACGTTGAATGTTGGAACTATGACAGGAAAAGAGAGAGAGCTGGCTGACATGATGCAGAGGAGGAAGGTGGACATACTGTGTGTTCAGGAGACCAGGTGGAAAGGTAGCAAGGCTAGAAGCTTAGGAGCAGGGTTTAAGCTGTTTTTTCATGGTGTGGATGGGAAGAGAAATGGAGTAAAAGTCATCTTGAAGGAAGAGTTTGTCAGGAATGTTCTAGAAGTGAAAAGAGTGTCAGACAGAGTGATGAGTCTCAAGTTAGAAATTGAAGGCGTGATGTTCAATGTTGTTAGGAAGGATGTGAGCTAGAAGAGAAGGAGATATTTTGGGGTGAGTTAAATGAAGTGGTGCAGAGTATCCCCAGAGGTGAAAGAGTGGTCAGTGGTGCAGACTTCAATGGACATGTCGGTGCAGGAAACAGAGGGGACGAAGAAGAGATGGGCAGGTTTAGTATACAGGACAGGAACACAGAAGGACAGATGTTGATAGATTTTGCAAAAAGGATGGACATGGCTGTGGTGAATACTTTCTTCCAGAAGAGACAGGAGCATAAGGTGACTTATAAAAGTGGAGGTAGGAGCACATGGGTAGACTACATCTTGTGTAGGCGATGTAATTTGAAGGAAGTCAGTGACTGCAAAGTAGTAGTGGGTGAGAGTGTTGCAAAACAGCATAGGATGGTGGTGTGCAGGATGACGCTGATGGTGAGGAAGGTGAAGAAGGCAAAGGCAGAGCAGAAAACAGAGCGGTGGAAGCTGAAAAAGGAAGAGTGTTGTGTTGTCTTCATGGAAGATTTGAAACAGGCTTTGGGTGATCAGGAAGTGCTTCCAGATGACTGGACAACCACAGCCAATGTGATCAGGGAGACAGGTAGGAGAATACTTGGTGTGTCCTCTGGAAGTAAAGCAGATAAGGAGACTTGGTGGTGGAATGAGGAAGTGCAGGAGTGTGTACGGGACATTGAGAGGACTGAAGAGAGTAAACAGGAGTATAGGGAGACACAGCATAAGGTGAAGGTAACGGTGTCAAAGGCCAAACAGAGGGCGTATGATGACCTGCATGTTAGGTTGGACAGTAAGGAGGGAGAAAATGATTGATACAGGTTGGAACAGCAGAGAAATAGACATGGGAAGGACATGCAGCAAGTTAGAGTGATGAAGGACAGGAAGGGAAATGTATTGACTGATGACAGAAATGTGCTGGGAAGATGGAAAGAGTACTTTGAAGAGTTGATGAATGCGGAAAAAGAGAGAGAGAAAAAAAGAGTAGAAGAAGGGACCGTCGAGGACCAGGAAGTAGCAAGATTAGTAAGGGTGAAGTGAGGAGGGCATTGAAGAGGATGAAGAATGGAAAAGCAGTTGGTCCTGATGACATACCGGTGGAGGTATGGAAGAGTCTAGGAGAGGTAGCAGTAGATTTTCTCACAAGAACATTCAACAAGGTATTAGAGAGTGAGAGGATGCCAAAGAAATAGAGGAGAAGTGTGCTGGTGGCCATTTTTAAGAACAAGGGAGACGTGCAGAGTTGTGGCAACTACAGAAGGATAAAGTTGATGAGCCATACAATGAAGTTATGGCAAAAGAATAGTGGAAGCTAGACTAAAGGCAGAGGTCAGCATTTGTGAACAACAGTTTGGTTTCATGCCAAGAAAGAGCACCACAGATGCAGTGTTTGCTTTGAGAATGCTAATAGAGAAGTATAGAGAAGGTCAGAAGGAGCTGCATTGTGCCTTTGTGGATCTGGAGAAAGCATATGACAGGGTGCCGAGAGAGGAACCGTGGTATTGCATGACGAAGTCTGGAGTGGCAGAGAAGTATGTTAGAGTGGTGCAGGACATGTATGACAGATGTAAGACAGTGGTGAGGTGTGCTGTCAGTGTTACAGAAGAGTTCAAGGTGGAGGTGGGACTGCATCAAGGGTCAGCTCTCAGCCCCTTCTTGTTTGCTATGGTGATGGACAGGCTGACAGACGAGGTTAGACAAGATTCCCCATGGACTATGATGTTTGCAGATGACATTGTGATCTGTAGTGAGAGCAGAGAACAAGTGGAGGAAAATCTAAAGAGGTGGAGGTATGCCCTGGAAAGGAGAGGAATGAAGGTTAGCCTCAGTAAGACAGAATACATGTGCGTGAACGACAAGGACCCAAGCGGAACAGTGAGGTTACAGGGAGCAAAGATAAGGAAGGTGGAGGATTTTAAGTACTTAGGCTCAACAATCCAGAGCAATGGAAAGTGTGGAAAAGAGGTGAAGAAGTGTGTGCAGGCAGGTTGGAATGGTTGGAGAAAAGTGTCCGGAGTGAGGTGTGATAGGAAGGTAAGAATGAAAGGAAAAGTGTACAGGACAGTGTTGAGGCCAGCAGTGTTGTATGGTTTAGAGACAGTGGACCTGGGGAAAAGACAGGAGTCAGAGTTGGAGGTAGCAGAGATGAAAATGTTGAGGTTCTCTTTGGGAGTAACGAGGATGGATAGGATCAGAAATGAGTACATCAGAGGGACAGCACATGTTAGATGTTTTGGAGACAAAGTCAGAGAGGCTAGATTGAGATGGTTTGGACATGTACAGAGGAGGGATAGTGAGTATATTGGTAGTAGGATGCTGAGGTTGGAACTACTAGGTAGAAGGCCTACAGGAAGACCAAAGTGACGATTCATGGATGTGGTGAAAGAGGACATGAAGGCAGTTGGTGTAAGAGAAGAAGATGCAGAGGATAGGGTGAGATGGAGGCAGATGATTTGCTGTGGCGACCCCTGAAGGGAACAGCCGAAAGAAAAAGATACAGTACATCCAAATCTGCAAAGTAGGATCACCCCCACACCCCCTGACTGACATATACGTACATGTATATGTGTATATAATATCAATAGAAACATATTCAATGCTATAAATGCTTATAATAATAATTAAACATTAAAAAAATAACATGAGATGTAAATAAAGTATAAATACACACACACATACAAATGGTATTGCATGAGAAGACAACACACATACATTCGCATGCGTGCACGCACACAGATTCGCGTGGACACAGAGATGCAACAATGTAACTAGTGGGAGGTTTGGGTTGTTTTTTTTGTTTTGTGTTTGTTTAAGGTTTTTTTTTTTTTTTACATAATTGGCCTTTGTTTTTGTGGCATTTTCCTTAAGTTTTTCCCCCTATCCTTCCTTAATCTCCTTATTTTTTAATTCGATGAATATATATATATATATATATATATATATATATATATATATATATATATATATATATATACACTAGTCCTTCTCAAAAAATTTGCATATTGTAAAAAAAAAATTCATTATTTTCTGTAATGTACTGATAAACATTAGACTTTCATATATTTTAGATTCATTACACACAACTCAAGCACTTCAAGCCTTTTATTGTTTTAATATTGATAATTTTGGCAAAAAAGGAAAGAAAACACAAAATTCCCTATCTCAAAAAATTAGCATACTTCATCCAACCAATGAAAAAAGTGCTTTTT
Source organism: Plotosus lineatus (assembly GCA_024760905.1). Taxonomy (NCBI): domain Eukaryota; kingdom Metazoa; phylum Chordata; class Actinopteri; order Siluriformes; family Plotosidae; genus Plotosus; species Plotosus lineatus. Next base: position 39,481,756 of record CM045730.1, on the reverse strand, counting down.
GTACAAAAAAGTCAACCTTCAAATAATTATGTTCAGTTATGCACTCAATACTTGGTCTGGAATCCTTTTGCAGAAATGACTGCTTCAATGCGGCGTGGCATGGAGGCAATCAGCCTGTGGCACTGCTGAGGTGTTGCGGAGGCCCAGCATGCTTCGATAGCGGCCTTCAGCTCATCCACAGTGTTGGGTCTGGTGTCTCTCAACTTTCTCTTCACAATATCCCACAGATTCTCTATGGGGTTCAGGTCAGGAGAGTTGGCAGGCAAATTGAGCACAGTAATACCATGGTCAGTAAACCATTTAACAGTGGTTTTTGGCACTGTGAGCAGGTGCCAGGTCGTGCTGAAAAATGAAATCTTCATCTCCATAAAGCTTTTCAGCAGATGGAAGCATGAAGTGCTCCAAAATTTCCTGATAGCTAGCTGCATTGACCCTGCCCTTGATAAAACACAGTGGACCAACACCGGCAGCTGACATGGCACCCCAGACCATCACTGACTGTGGGTACTTGATACTGGACTTCAGGCATTTTGGCATTTCCTTCTCCCCAGTCTTCCTCCAGACTCTGGCACCTTGATTTCCGAATGACTTGCAAAATTTGTCTTCATCCGAAAAAAGTACTTTGGACCACTGAGCAACAGTCCAGTGCTGGTTCTACGTAGCCCAGGTCAGGCGCTTCTGCCGCTGTTTCTGGTTCAAAAGTGGCTTGACCTGTGGAATGCAGCACCTGTAGCCCATTTTCTGCACATGCATGTGCATGGTGGCTCTGGATGTTTCTTCTCCAGACTCAGTCCACTGCTTCCACAGGTCTCCCAAGGTCTGGAATTGGCCCTTCTTTCACTTTTTCCTTCCCACAGATGTCCCACTGAGGTGCCTTGATACAGCATTCTGGGAACAGCCTATTCGCTCAGAGATTTCTTTCTGTGTCTTACCCTCTTGCTTGAGGGTGTCAATGATGGCCTTCTGGACAGCAGTCAGGTCGGCAGTCTTACCCATGGTTGCGGTTTTGAGTAATGAACCAGGCTGGGAGTTTTTAAAAGCCTCACGAATCTTTTGCAGGTGTTTCGAGTAAATTTGTTGATTCAGATGATTAGGTTAATAGCTCGTTTAGAGTACCTTTTCATGATATGCAATTTTTTTGAGATAGGAATGTTGGGTTTTCATGAGCTGTATGTCAAAATCATCAGTATTAAAACAATAAAAGACCTGAAATATTTCAGTTGGTGTGCGATCAATTTAAAAAAATATGAAAGTTTAATTTTTATCAGTACATTACAGAAAATAATGAACTTTATCACAATATGCTAATTTTTTGAGAAGGACTAGTATATATATATATATATATATATATATATATATATATATATATATATATAGAGAGAGAGAGAGAGAGAGAGAGAGAGAGAGAGAGAGAGAGAGAGAGCGAGCCATGTGTGTCTTTTTCCCCCCATCATGCTATTTACTAGGCATGAAACAAAAATTTCTGACCTTTCAGTCTGGATTCTGTAGTCTTTAAGTTGTTGTCTGTCACTTGACAGTTGACTGCTGTTGTTCTCTCAGCTTAGTCCCAGCTTAGCAAGCACTTGTGTTATATTTTCCATTAGAAAAACCTGGGGTCACCGGTATGTCTGCCCGTGCTAGCCAAAACCAGATGGGGTTTTCCTATAAACAAGTGTACAAGGAATATTTATACAGTCTATGGCACCTGACGCCATAACACTCATGACATTCTGTTTAGTAGCCAATGTTGCCATAAGTCACTTTAGAGAATTAAGTAAATATTTTCAATATAGCCATGCTATTGTTTATTATAGAATGGCAAAAGCTTTAAATCTTGCCAAATCCTTTTTTTAATGTCATTTAATAACAGTCCTCTGATGTGTGCTGTTTTTTAGTGCCAGCACCTTTTTGTCATCCGGGGGTCTATTTACTCTGAAGTAGATGCTAAAACACAGTCACTTCTGACGCATGAAGTTTGGAACTTATCACACAAACCATCACAGCCATGTTTTCATGTTTCACCTCTGCTCCTCATAAAATTTCTGATTAGTGCATTTGCACCTCATTTTTTAAAGTCGTCACCCAGCAAAATTTGTGTTTACATTCCATCTGATTATCACCTTTCATCAAACTCAGTTCAACCTGTTCCTTTGTTTCCTGCGATATCATTTTTTGATACTAAGTATGCTATTTTTGTGTCAACTGTGCTTATATTACCTTTAGCTGAAATGTACTTTATGTTTAAGACATGGCGCAATAATTTTTTTTCCGTCTTTATTAACTATAATGGGTTAAAACTGTGCTGGTGTTTTGCAGTTGAGGACAGTTATTCTGTATAATAATTGGTGAAAAGATCCCGGTGTTAATTCCTTGTTAAAGTCATCCTGGAAGTCCTGGAATAACCCCAACATAAATAAGGAAAGTAATGAAAACCTCCCATAAATCTGGCAATGTCTCAACTCAATTGGTGGTCAGCAAGAAAAAAGCCTGCAAAGTGAGAGAAAGGAAAGATGATTAAAACTGACAGAAGGAAAGAAAACACAGCACATGAGGCTGCCCCAAAATAATTTATCAATGAAAGCAGCCTCCTGCTGACAACAGCCGGTTGGAGCGTCTTTGTTGTAAACCTAATTACTTTTTACTATTTACTGGAGTAGACCACCCTGAAAAACTGAAACCTGATTAAATCAGTTGCCCTTTTTATAATACTGACTCGTACAAGCCACAGAATTTAAGATTTGCGCTTTCTCAAACGATGGAATGCAGAATTTAAAGTGATGACATTATGGATACTGTAATAAGCTCAACTGACACTCATGAATTCCAGCAAGTCATTCCATCCTGACTCTCAAATTATGAGCATGAGTTCAGATCACATATTTAAAGATGTTATCTCAGACTTTGAAGATGCTTCTCTTGCAGTGTTAATCTGAATGGCATCGACTCTCTGCCTCAGATCCCGCGCCATAGTCTATGCTTTGGCATACATCTAATCAACAAATCTGGAGTCCTGACTTGTCACTAGAATATAAATTGCCATTCCGTCTGAGAAAGGGTTTTTTTAAAAGTCCTGCCCATCAGTTAAGCCCTCATTAAAGACTTGTTCCAGAGACAAAAAGACGAGGATAGTCATTTGATCTGAATCTGTTTGTCTCTATAGATGTGGTGGCTCTCTACGGTGAGAAATCAGTTTAATGCATTTTTACTGCATGATTTATCAAATGTCCATAATTTGTGGTTGACAAATGTGATGACACAACCCCAGTTAGACTTAAGTGGCTTAGAAAATGAATGAATGAATTATCAAATTAAATGTTTTATTTATATATATATATATATATATATATATATATATATATATATATATATATATATACAAAAATAAAAGGACAGGACAAAGACTTTCTATTGAAACTCCATTTATCACTACAGATCTGTTTCAAGGGGTGGTGAAACCATCCTCTCTCTTCAGGTGATTATAGAAGAATATATTAATATAGAATATAGAATATATTCTTCTATAATCACCTGAAGAGAGAGGATGGTTTCACCACCCCTCGAAACAGATCTGTAGTGATAAATGGAGTTTCAATAGAAAGTCTTTGTCCTGTCCTTTTATTTTTGTTTATTTGCTCTACCAAAAAGTATTGAGCACTCTCCTACGGAAGGATCTACTCAGAAAATCCTCTCTCTCTCTCTCTCTATATATATATATATATATATATATATATATATATATATATGTGTGTGTGTGTGTGTGTGTATGTGTATGAGAGAGATTTCCTTTAGGCTTTTCCCTTTTCAGGGGTCGCCACAATGAATGATTCGCACGTTTGATTTGGCATAGGTTTTTACGTCGGATGCCCTTCCTGACACAACCCTTTTTTAGAAAGGGACAGAAGCATGCTGACGGCATTGCAGCCTACTCTTTTTACGAAAGTCAGCAATGGTTCTTTTACATGCCTCTCACCATAGATAGTGAGAGACATGGCCTGCCTTTGATAACCCAGTTAGCTGCACTGGGGGATATATATATATATATATATGTGTGTGTGTGTGTGTGTGTGTGTGTGTGTGTGTGTGTATATATATATATATATATATATGTATATATATATATAGTGGTATGGAAAAGTATCTGAACCTTTTGGAATTTCTCACATTTCTGCATAAAATCACCATCTTTGTCAAAATCACACAGATGAAAAAACAGTGTCTGCTTTAACTAAAACCACCCAAACATTTATTGGTTTTCATATTTTAATGAGGATAGCATGCAAACAATAACAGAAGGGGTAGGAATAAGTAACTGAACCATCACATTTAATATTTTGTGCCCCCCCCCTTTGGCAACAATAACTTCAACCAGACGCTTCCTGTAGCTGCAGATCAGTCTGGCTCATCGATCAGGACTAATCTTGGCCCATTCTTCTTTACAAAACTGCTGTAGTTCAGTCAAATTCCTGGGATGTCTAGCATGAATCGCTGTCTTGAGGTCATACCACAGCATCTCAATGGGGTTCAAGTCTGGACTTTGACTTGGCCACTCCAGAATGTGTATTTTGTTCTTCTGAAACCATTCTGAAGTTGATTTACTTCTGTGTTTTGGATCATTGTCTTGTTGCAGCATCCATCCTCTTTTTAGCTTCAACTGTCTGACAGACGGCCTCAGGTTTTCCTGCAAAACATCCTGATAAACTTTTGAATTAATTTTTGCATTAATGATTGCAAGTTGTCCAGGCCCCAAGGCAGCAAAACAGCCCCAAACCATGATGCACCCTCCATCATGCTTCACGGTGGGGATGAGGTGTTGATGTTGGTGAGCTGTTCCATTTTTCCTCCACACATGACGTTGTGTGTTCCTCCCAAACAATTCAACTTTGGTTTCATCAGTCCACAAAATATTTTGCCAAAACTTCTGTGGAGTGTCCAAGTGCCTTTTTGTGAACATTAAATGAGCAACAATGTTTTTTTAGACAGCAGTGGCTTCCTCCTTGGAGTCCTCCCATGAACACCATTCTTGGCCATTGTTTTACATATAGTTGATGTGTGCACAGAGATATTGGATTGTGGCAGTGATTTCTGTAAGTCTTTAGCAGACACTCTAGGGTTTTTTTTACCTTTCTGAGTATTCTGCGCTGAACTCTTGGCGTCATCTTTAGTGGACAGCCACTCCTTGGGAAAGAAGCAACAGTGCCAAACTCTCTCCATTTGTAGACAACTTCTCTGACTATAGACTGATGAACATCCAGACCTTTAGAGATGGTTTTGTATCCTTTTCCAGCTTTATACAAATCAACAATTCTTGATCACAGGTCTTCAGACAGCTCTTTTGAGCGAGCCATAGTGCACATCAGACAATGCTTCTCATCAAGACAATTCTTACCAGGTGTGTGTTTTTGAGTGGGCAGGGCAGCTTTAAGCCACTCATCAGTGATTGGGCACACACCTGACTTAAATTGTTTGGTAAAAATTGGTTTCAATTGCACTTTAAGTCCCCTTAGGCAGAGGGTTCAGTTACTTATTCCTCCCCCTTCTGTCATTGTTTGCATGCTATCCTCATTAAAATATGAAAACCTATAAATGTTTGGGTGGTCTTGGTTAAAGCAGACACTGTTTTTTCATCTGTGTGATTTTGACAAAGATCAGATCACATTTGATGGTGATTTTATGCAGAAATGTGAGAAATTCCAAAAGGTTCAGATACTTTTTCATACCACTTTGTGTGTGTGTGTGTGTGTGTGTGTGTGTATATATATATATATATATATTTCTATACATATAGGTGTGTGTGTGTGTGTGTGTATGTTTGTGTATGTATGTAAAGCGTAGTAAACAGTATTAGGTAAAACACGATTAATATTTGTTGTGATTGAACATCTTACAGAACCAGTTGGAGTTCTTGTGGAGATTTTAACTGTCACAATTGCAGCTTAATTTGCATGCAAATCCCAGCAGCTTTATTCTGCTTTTGTCTGAAAACTAGTATTCTACATAATAGCTTCCTTTGATTATTGACATACAATCTTCTTTCTGTAACATTTAATAATGTTCTGGAAATGATATAGTGTTTGGTAATATAAAATGTTTTTATACTAACTTTCTTATGTACTGGCCATAAAATAAATAAATTTAAATATGATTTTATGATAAATTAAAAGTATCATTTTATTTTATTTAAATTATATATTCTGGACAGTCTATTATTATTTTCATTATTAATCAGAATCTTCATTTACTACATTAACAATGGTTATTTAGCTTCCCAAATGTGCCATAAAGTCATAGCAAGGCTTAGATAACATTGATGTTTTTGTAAGCTATGACATTTTGGGGTGAATTCATGTTTTTCAGTCATGTAAGTGGCTTCCAAAACATAGCTTATTAAAGAAAACAGAGAAGTATATTTGTAGTGCCCAGTACAGTTTGCTCCTGCTGATGATGTACTATATGCAGCGGTCTTACTTTGTGGAAGACAAAGCAAAGGCATAATTTTTCACTGGGAGACATTATATGCGCTCTTGAAATCTACTGAATCTCAAGTAAGTGTGTGCGGCCATAGCAAAATCTTCATCATCATCTGCTTTTTTTTCTTCTGCCTAATCTGGGGTCAAGTCATGGGTTCAGCAGCCTAAGCAAGGAGGTCCAGACATCCCTCTCACCAGCCACTTCCTCCAGCTCTTCCAGGGACACATCGAGGCATTCCCAGACCAGCCGAGAGGCATAATCTATCCAGTGTGTTCTAGGTCGGCACTGGGGTCTCTGCCCGATTGAACATGCCCGAAACGTCACATCAGAGAGGCATTCGGGAGGCATCCCGACAACATCCTCAGTTGAGGTGAGCTGCTCCACACTTCCACTGTAAACAGTATTTGTGGAGAACTGCTTCTCCCTCATAAGGCATCGGATGGTGGTCCAGACCCTTTTCAAGGACAACCAATAGTTATTTTCCGGGCTCTCACCGAACTCTACCCATGCCCAAGATTTTGCGTTGGCCACAGGTCGGGCTGCAGCACGTTTGGCTAGCTGGTACCTGTCCCACAGGCCAATAAAACCCAATAGATCTCCTTTTCAGCTCAGACCTTCCAGCTGCAGCTATGGGTTGCCGCCACAATAATGGAGGCATGAACCATGGCCTATTCAGATTCCACATCTCTGCCTTCTTCAGAATGTGGTTGTAGCTCTGCCAGAGGTGGGAGTTAAAGGCTCCTCTGACAGGAGACTGGCAAACGTTCCTCGGAGACCCCAACTACACAATTTGGCCTGCCAGGTCTGGAGGGCAGCCTCCCCCGTCATCAGAGCCAACTCACCACCAGGAGCTGATCGGTTGACAGCCCAGCTCCTCCTCCCAAGTGTCCAGAACATGAGACCATGAGTCCAGTGACACAACTACAAAGTCGATCTTTGATCTGTGTACTGGTGCCAAGTAAACTTATGGATACCTTTATGTTCGAGCATGGTGTTTGTGCGAGATAAACTATGACAAGCACAGAAATCCAACAATGAAGCACCATTCAGGTCCAGATTGGAGAGGCCATACCTACTGATCACACCCATCCAGGTCCCACTATCATTGCACACATGGGCGTTGAAGTCTCCCAGGACAACGAGGGAATCCACAGGATTCGCCAACGCACTCCCTTAACACTCCAAAAAGGGCAGGTACTCTGAACTGTCAGTTGGTGCATAAGCACAAACAACAGTCAGGATCCGTCCCCCCCACCCGAAAGTGAAGGTAAGCTACCCTTTTGTCTATCCAGGAGAACCCCAACGTGTGGGAACCAAGACAGGGGGCAACAAGGTGGCGCACACCTGCTTGCCTCTTTTCCCCCTGAGCAACTCCAGAATGAATACGATCCAGCCCCTCTCGAGATGGGTGGTTCCAGTGTCCAACCTATGCATTGAGGTGAGACGGACTATATCTAGTTGGTATCACTTAACCTCATGCACCAGCTCAGGCTCCTTCCCTGCCAGAGATATGACATTCCATGTCTCAAGAGTCAGAGTAGCCGAGGATCAGTCCGACAGAACCCATGTCTTTGGCTGCCACCCAACTCACAATGCAACCGACCCCTATAGCCCCTCACACAGGTGCTGGGTCCATGGTAGGGTGGACCCATGTCTCTTTTTCGTGTTGCGCCTGGTCAGGCTCCATGGGCAGAAAGCCGGACCACCAGGCACTTATCATCAAGCCTGGCTCCAGGTGGGGACCGTAGTGACCCACGTTTGGGCAAGGGAAACTGTGACCTTATATGCTTCGCCATATAGAGGTCTTTTGAACCGTGCTTCATCTGGACCGTCATCTAAGACCTGTTTGCCTTGGGTGACCCTACCAGGGGCATAATGTCTCCAACAACATAGCTCCTAAGATTATTAGGAAATCCCTCAATAAGATGACGATTGAAAGAGGGGCTTGTGTATGGTTTACAAACATATTGCTTACTTAGCACCAGCTAAATTTATTTTATCATTATAACAGATCAAATTCGTTTCCGATATGGGTTGGAGTCTGCCAAGGCTGTCCTTTATCACTGATTCTGTTCATAATTTTTATAGACAGAATTTCTAGGTACAGCCACAGTGTTGATGGGTTCTGGTTTGGTGGCCATAGGATCTATTCTTTGCTTTTATGTAGATGACGTTGTTCTTTTGGCTTTATCAATCCAGGCCCTCCAGCTCTCATTGGAGCGATTCGCAGCCGAGTGCGAAGCAGCTGGGATGAGAATCAGTGCCTCCAAGTCCGGGGTCATGGTTCTCAGTCAGAAAAGGGTGGTCCAAGTGGAGAAGTTCAAGTATATCGAGGTCTTGTTCATGAGTGAGAGAAGGATGGAGTGGGAGATCGACAATAGGATCGATACAGCCTCTACTGTAAAGCAGAGCTCGTAATGGTCCATCGTGATGATACACAAAGAGCTCTTGCATAGCTTAGATTCAATATACTGTCATATCTCACCTTACAAAATTAATCCGTTCCAGAAGTGGATTCATAACCTGATTGTTTTCCTAAGTTGAGGAGCATTTTACATGTAAAAGGCCTGATTCGTTCCAAGGCCCCAATAATACTATAAAACCCTATAAAAATTATAAAAGTATACCTTTTAAGGCCTCCTTCTGCTTCAATATCATACCAATGGTAGACGGGTTTCGGCCATATTCCTTTGCGATATCACTCAACCAAAATGACAACTCAAGAGCAATGGGGGAGCAACTCTATTGCGCCAATTTCAAAATAAAAGCCGAGTGCGCATTGTTTGAATTTTTGAGATATCGCGTTCCGTAACGTGAATTTTTTTCGTATCCAGAGACGGAAATTTTAGGTAAATGCGTTTCGTAACTTGTATTTTTCGTTTCTTGGGTCTTCCGTAAGGTGAGGTAACACTGTACAGACACTCCCCAACTTACGTTTTTAATTGGTTCCGGAACGCCAAACGTAAGTTGAAAGTGAACGTAAGTTGTTACAGTGACGTATGACGTATGACTTGTGACGTATGATGCTCATACTGTACTATACATCCATAAATGCCATTACCAAATCTCATAAAACACCCCTAAATCAACTATTATAAACATAACCTTGTAAAATAATATCAAATATATCAAATAATATCAACATTAATTTCAATTCAAAGTCACTTATTTATACCGAGTTACTTTACATGAAGCTTAAAACAGCCAATCAACGCTTACAATATGTGAAGCGCTCAATACCGAAAGTAGTGTACTTGCAAAAGTAGTGTACTTGCTGTGGGTTATACAGACTTCCGGTCTTTCAAGTGCACAAGGGTGCTGTTGAACTTGTTAAGAACACAGCCTGCGCTGATGTAAATCCCAGCAAAGCAGAGCGTTCTTTCTTTTGAGTAAGTAAGTAAGTAAACTTAATTCAAGAGATGCATACAAAGAATAAGTACAAATCCTAATGAATATTAATATAAAAATAAGTATACACTCTTAGGATTCTGCTAAAAGATAATAAATATCTGTAATTGTCCCGTAATTTGTGGATTCGGGTTTTCATTCATATTACTGTACAACTCTTTTTGCTTAACTGAGTATGCATGGTAGATTGTGCCGATCTGAGCAGATAGTTAATTCATCTCTGTGTATGAGACTTGCACCCATGCTAGTAGGCTTACACTTCTGACCAACCATATCTGCTTCGGGTTACAAAAGTCCGCAAAACAGTGTAAACACAAAGATCACAAAGACGACGTCTTAACACAAGGGTACCACGCTATATAACTGATATATATACTAGTCTTTCTAAAAAAATTAGCATATTGTGATAAAGGTCATTATTTTCTGTAATGTACTGATAAACATTAGACTTTCATATATTTTAGATTCATTGCACACAACTGAAGTAGTTCAAGCCTTTTATTGTTTTAATATTGATAATTTTGGCAAAAAAGGAAAGAAAAACCAAAAATCCCCATCTCAAAAAATTAGCATATTTCATCCGACTAATAAAAAAAGGTGTTTTTAATACAAAAAAAGACAACCTTCAAATAATTATATTCAGTTATGTACTCAATACTTGGTTGGGATCCTTTTGCATAAATTACTGCTTCAAAGCGGTGTGGCATGGAGGCAATCAGCCTGTGGCTGATGTGAGGTGTTACGGAGGCCCAGGATGCTTCGATAGCGGCCTTCAGCTCATCCACAGTGTTGGGTCTGGTGTCTCTCAACTTTCTCTTCACAATATCCCACAGATTGTCTTTGGGGTTCAGGTCAGGAGAATTAGCAGGCAAATTGAGCACAGTAATACCATAGTCATTAAACCATTTACCAGTGGTTTTGGCACTGTGAGCAGTTGCCAGGTCGTGCTGAAAAATGAAAATCTTCATCTCCATAAAGCTTTTCAGCAGATGGAAGCATGAAGTGCTCCAAAATCTCCTGATAGCTAGCTGCATTGACCCAGCCCTTGATAGAATACAGTGCACCAACACCAGGGGCTGACATGACACCCCAGACCATCACTGACTGTGGGTACTTGACACTGGACTTCAGGCATTTTGGCATTTTCTTCTCTCCAGTCTTCCTCCAGACTCTGGCACCTTGACTTCCGAATGACATGCAAATTTGCTTTCATCCGAAAAAAGTACTTTGGACCACTGAGCATCAGTCCAGTGTTGCTTCTCTGTAGCCCAGGACAGGCGCTTCTGCCCCTGTTTCTGGTTCAAAAGTGGCTTGACCTGGGGAATGCAGCACCTGTAGCCCAGTCCACTGCTTCTACAGGTCCCCCAAGGTCTGGAATCGGCCCTTCTCCACAATTTTCCTCAGGGTCCGGTTACCTCTTCTGGTTGTGCAGCGTTTTCTGCCACACTTTTTCCTTCCCACAGACGTCCCACTGAGGTGCCTTGATACAGCAATCTGGGAACAGCCTATTCGCTCAGAGATTTCTTTCTGTGTCTTACCCTCTTGCTAGAGGGTGTCACTGATGGCCTTCTGGACAGCAGTCAGGTCGGCAGTCTTACCCATGATTGCGGTTTTGAGTAATGAACCAGGCTGGGAGTTTTTAAAAGCCTCAGGAATCTTTTGCAGGTGTTTAGAGTTAATTGGTTGATTCAGATGATTAGGTTAATAGCTCGTTTAGAGTACCTTTTCATGATATGCTAATTTTTTGAGATAGGAATTTTGGGTTTTCATGAGCTGTATGCCAAAATCATCAGTATTATATGTTTCAGTTGGTGTGCAATGAATCTAAAATATATGAAAGTTTAATTTTTATCAGTACATTAGAGAAAATAATGAACTTTATCACAATATGCTAATTTTTTGAGAAGGACGAGTATATATATATATATATATATACACACACATACATACACACACACACACACACACACACACACACACACACACACACACACACACACTAGTATATATACACTCAGTCTGTAGTTTCTAAACAATGAATGCAGCGTCATTCATTGCGTCATTACGTCAGCGTACTACGTAGGTATGTCTAAACTCAAAATTTGACTTTTTTTTTTTTTTTTAAACCCCGTAAAATCAAAAAAAAAAAAAACAAACCCATAAAATAGATGTACGTAAGTCGGGGGGGGCGTCTATACTCCATAATGTAGTTTAAAATGAAACTCACGGTGGAACTTAAAGAGCCATAAAAAGTAAAGCCCAGATAAGATTTTTGCCTAGATATACATATACATAGCAGCCAAGTTGGTGGAGATACATCACAGTAGTACTCGGACTGACTTGGATAATTTCAATAGTCTGCAGGACAGAGTGAAGATGCCCAGTTAAACCTGAGTGGGCTCCTTGTCTTTGCTAGTGAATTATACAATCACTATTTTCTGTGGAAAAGGAAATGCCAAGGTTTTTTGTAATCTGGCTAATTCCACCCTCAATTTGACCATCAATATGCCCTCTTTGTTGAAAATCAGACAACTCTTAATCTTCTAGTTTGCTCAGCATAGCTAGTTGCTATGAATACATTTTATAATGTAATCTAAAATTCAAAAAATAAATCTAATTTGATTAAGTTTAATCAAATACATTTCACAGACAAACTCTGTAATAAGGAGTGTCTTTCCTGTTGATGTTTCAATGTGAAGAACAAGAACAGGGTTTAGATATAATCTGACATCAAATTCAATTCTTGTTCAAATGTAAATATATTTGGCTAGGTTTCCTTTTATGCTGCCATCAGGCAAATGTAACTTGACATACTGCTACCACTGAAACTGTACTCAACATGGCTGGTGTATCCTGACAAGTGTGTTTTGGCAGGGGGACAAACTGTGGGTGATCTGAAGGGAAGTACAACGAAGAAAATGAATGCAATGAAGAGTGTGGAGCAGAGGCTCGGACAGAACAATACCAGAACTGAGCCAGACTCCAGGAGCAAGGGAATCCCCAGTACCAATACTGAGAGTGGCACCAAGAACATTGTCAACTGTAACACCATTGTGCAACAAAGCTCCAGGAATATGCGCAACCCCAACAACAGGACAAATCAGAGTTCTAAGATCACGGGCAAGTCAAACAGCAATGTTCAAAGGGGTTCCAGATACATGAGCAACTGTAACACTAATGCTGGGAGAGGCTCAAGGAACACAGTGAACCAGAACTGTAGTACTGAACGAGGGTCCAAGAATACAGTGAATCATGACTCCAGTGCTGAGAAAGACTCAAGAAACATGGGAAACACTACCAGACAGGTCCCCTCAAAAGTATCAACCCAAGCACAAAACAGCACTGGTGAGTAGAGGGGCTAGTACTTGCATCTCATGGATAGTAAAAAACCTCTAATACAACCTGCATTTAACAGAAAGAAAGAAATATACTGCAATTACACAAAGTCAGTATATTTGATACAACAAAGCAATCTGAATTTACTAAAAGCAGCCTGAACATGTTACTCTGTGTGGCTCTAAAAAAAAATCAACCATAAGTTTCACAAAACACAGTCTGGCCTGTTCATCTCTCAAACTGTGCTATTATTGAGATAGTATACTAAAAGTACACAATTATTGGTAGCAAATATCACTTCTCCTTGTTGCTGGGGTAGAATTACCTGGAGTAAATCTTATGTATCTTTAATAAAATTGGGAATTTGCATGTGGTGTACATAGAATTAGATTTAAAACTTTAAAGGTACATCAGTGGTCCTTAACAATTACATACCTAATTGGTTCAAAGGTTTAAAAATATAAAATGGGTCCTCGCTACTTCGTGCTTCAGTTTCTGTGGCTTCAGTGCATCGTGGGTTTCTTTAAAAATATTCATCAAAAAAAAATAATAATAAGGTAATTAAGGAGAAATAGGGGGAAAGTTAAGGAAAATGCTGCAAAACAAGGTCAATTATGCAAAAAAATCAAAAAACAAAAACAAAAAACAACCCAACACCCCAGAAAAACCACTTAAATTTTTATGTGAGGTGCACACCTGAGTGTGTGCGCGAGCATGTGTGTATGTGTGTATTTATATTTTATTTACATCTTATGTATTATTTTTGAACGTTTAATTGTTATTATATGCATTTATAGCATTGAATATGTATTATATACACATATACATGTACGTATACGTCAGTCAGGGGGGTTGATACCAATTCACGGAAATCGTGGGGGTTTCTCGGTCCCCATTAACCGCAGAAAGTGAGGGATCCCTGTATATCTGTTGAATGAAAAAGTTGTACTCTTAATGGTAACATCCCAGCAACAAACAAAAGTTCCGTTTTGTGTTTTTATTTCTGAGAGACTCAGCAAGCTACATAAGTATCTAATCAACACTTAAAATTGGTTTGCTTGAATAAAGCTTACAAGTACACCATATACAGTAATTTCAGACTTTTCCAACCACGCAGTAGCACACTGAACTGATTCTACAATCAGTGTAGAGGATTGCTAAGATTCTTGATGTGGATATGTGTCTAACTACTTGCATGGAACAAACACACTCCTGCTGTTTTTCATTGTTTCTTACCGGTTCGTTGTGTGCAAGCATGTCTATAGGGATGGGATTTTAAAAAAAAAAAGAGTTTTGGATGTTAGGTTGGTGGAAGTCTGGCGAGAGTTAGCAAAATCTACAAACATCACTTAGAGTTGCTTTAATAGTTTACTTCAGGATACCGGTAGCTTATTAAAGCTGTATTTACACATGTGCAAGAGTGAATACAGGAAATACTTGGTTTCCTTCATGAACACAACTATAGTAGTGTTCCCAGGAGACATTAATGAAATTCAGTGAACTGTTTTCTACAGTAACTCTAAACAACTCTTCTTCTTGCATCATTTTAAGCACTTACTTTTCAAGCACATGTTCCAGGTAAATGAGTATGCAATATGTTGTCTGCTAAGTTACACATATGTCAAATAAAACGAAAATGTTTGAACATTTTATTCGAACCATCTGATGGGAAACCCATGTTAAAATTTCAGTCTGTGCCACAACTTGATTTCAGAGTTAAATCACTCCTGCCTAACTGCCAGTCAAATCACAGGGTTTTTGGGGGTATGAAAGTATTTGTGGCATCCATCGATACAAACTGTATTTTTAGCATGATGGATGTCTTGACTCTCAACCTAACGGTGAGAGAAAGAGAGTGTTTCCCACTTTACTTTAGGAACCGCCTCAGTTTTCCATGATGTCATGTGTAGTGCTTGGGTGAAAGGAACTTGAGAGAAGAATGAATGCAGACTTCAATGTTCTTTTCATTCAGGTTTTTTTTTCCAGTATTATTTTTATCTGTAAATGAGCCTCATAGCTCAAAATTTGTATGTAGTTTTGTGCTGTTGCCAAGACTCTAAAGCTTCAATGTAAATTGAAGATAAAGCCCTAGCAGTCACAGCCTCACTTGTTAATGTTATGTAAACTCTCTGGCAAGTGAAGGTACTTCTTTTCTCATATTGTGCACTAAAGTGGCTTGACCCTCTGCATGTTGACCTAAAAACACAAAATTCTCAAAGCATTGGCTCAAAAAGACTGTCTAAGACAACATTAGTTTGGTAGAATGGGAGTTATTTGATGTCGGCCATATCATGTTTACCAAAACAAGAACAAATTTGAAGCCTTTCTTTTCTTGCATCTCTTTAGTCTGCCTTGTTTGTGGCCATGCATTACCCTGATTATATCAGTCCATTGGCTCTTGGTGTTGGCCAGTGACTCATGACCATCCTTAAAAGCATGTGATGTGAACATGTGAAAAAAAAATGGTTGTTGTTAGTTACTTTATTAAAGTAAATGAACAGTTCTCTTCCCACTGGCTGCTAATAAAACAAAACAAACAAAAAAATACCCCTTTTCCTGTTGAAAAATAAAGCCTTTCATCCTGAAAACATTCCTATGTCATAAAACTTTAAGTATAATAAATGGCTTAGTCTTTTCTCAAGCATCCGCTATCCGATAATTGCTATTATAGAAATGATTTCAACAATATTTCAACAAATGAATTAATTCAGATTAATTCTGTGATTTGCCTTATAAATAGAACTACAGTAAGCATTTGTATATATAAAATATTAGTGGTTACTGTCACAGCGTTAATCTTAATTAATTCATTTGTTGTAATATTGTTGAAATGATTTCTATAGTAGCAATTATCGGATAGCGGATGCTTAAGAAAAGACTAAGCCATTTATTATACTTAAAGTTTTCATTCATTAATTTTCTGTAACCACTAAATCCTAATTAGAGTCTCGGGGAGGTTGGTGCCCGTCCCAGCTGACTCCAAGTGAGGGCAGAGTACACCATGGACAGCTCGCCAGGCCATCACAGAGCAGAAACACACTGATGGCTATGCAACCTACTCTTGTTAAAAGTCAGCAGTGGTTCTTTTACATGCCTCATACCATAGACGGTGAGAGACATGACAAGCCTTTGATTACCCAGTTAGTTGCACAGGGGGGGACAGTGACAACCTGTTGAGTAACTGGGGCTTGAACCCCCAACCTTAGGATCAGTGATCCAGCACCTTTCATGTCAGGTTTATTTCATAGTAAGGACTATACATTATTGCTTACCAAATTAAAACCCTTTGACTGCTCACAATTGATGTATTAAGAGTGCTAGGGTATAAACAATGTGAACAGGGTTAGCCTGTGGCCATCCATAATACCTAACTTACCAAATCTGCACAAATTACTGATTGTTGTGATGTAGAAGCAGTAAAACTAAATGGGGTGTGGAATGTGTTGGTGGCCTGACGTGTTTAAATAGTCCACATGATGGCATCATTCACACAACAGAGCTTTGGATGCTTCATTCATTCATGCCTGAGTAAGAATTATATTTAGGAATACCAAAGAAAACCGCCTTATTTTTACTGTAACATAGGCACCTGCTACTAAGATTTTTTTAAACTTATTTTTAATTGCATATTTATATCTTAAGGCCTTTGATCTGACTTAAATTCTGAATATATTCTGAATGAGTTCATCCAAAGCAAACATGTGTTTCAGCTCAGAAAGAAGTGCCTCTGTCTTCAGAGGTGTTACAGATTTTTTTTATCCAGCAGGGCTTATTTTTTTCAGCTTCATCATTAGAGGGATAACTTGTTGTCAAGCCACTGTAAACCAAAAAAGGGAAAAGATTCTTGGCTTCACAGAACTATTTCAGAGTGCCTGCTTAATTCTGTTCATTTTCCCATTTATTAATCAGGATACATGTTTTAATGAGTGGAATTACACAGCTCTAGACAAGAACAAAAACTTTAGTACATGGATTCCATCTGATTTAGAAATTTTACTTACCATCAACTACACCAAATTGTTGCCATAAATTCGGAATCACTCAGTTGTATGTCAAATCTTTATAAGCTATAACATTGCAATTTCCCAGGTAAAAGCAATGTCTATAAAGATAGTGTTTGGCAATTTTGCTATGAAAGACCTTTATTAAACTGGACAGATCCCTGACCTTTACTCACACCTGTACACCTTTAAAGTGAACTTAAACTCCAACTTCATGTTTCATATCATAACTTTTCTTATATAATGCTCTGGGAGCTGAATCAGCACAAATCCCACTAGCCACTTTAAAAAATCTTGTGTAAAGTCATCCAGCAGAGTGGAAGTTATTCTAACAGTAGAAGAACAAAGTAGAGACCAGTTCTATAGTCCATGGTTTCATTCACTATTTTCAAGGATAGATATGAGTATAATGGGCCACTAGCCTGTGATATTGGCAATATGGTCAGTTTCACTTGACGTTTTTCGTAAGAGGCAATTGTGCTTTGCAACTAGTTGGAAAATGACTGAATCCATTTCCACAATGAACATGCTGTCAATACAGCGCTGGATAGATCCAAACGATCTTGAATATTTATGTTTCAACAGTGATAAAGCTTCCATATGGAAATAATATATTTACTGCAAAGATGTAAACTCTGACAACACAATTTTGGCTCTTCTCTTCAGACCAACACCTGCAATAACTGTTTACAGGCTGGCAATAGCAAGTTCTGCTCTGAGCTTCTTTCATGTGAAGTCCATACTGGTTTTGTTGGTGAGTGTGGATGAGAGATTACACCAAGTGTTTGAAATTGTTCAGTGAGGCAGGTGAAAGAAGGATTACTTGATCTCCTGGGTTATGCTAAAGCACCACTACATAAAGAGACAGAACGAACCAACTGTGGTACAAACTGTTGAAATTGAGGGATAAAGTCATTGGATAAATTAACTGTCAGACAGGACCTTTTACATTTGCATCTAAGCCAGCAAATGAGGCTGTTTAACTACAGGTGAAAATCTTGGTGTATTTCCTTTGATCTCATTTATGATAACATTTCTAAATGTTTGTAGTTGATACCTGATATATGCACAGGCTCTTACATTGAATTCAGTTTATGGTCCAAAGCTGCCTTGTTTACTCCAAAAAGTCTCGTATCATTTATCAGCTATGAAGGTAGCAGTAGTTTGCCAAAGAATACTACTGATACAATCAGTAGAACAAAATCAAAACAAAATCTCAGGTCCAGGGTTTTCTCATTAAGGAACAGGTGGAATGTTCAGTAATGTATTATGGTTGCTGTTGTTCTGCCATTCCAGATCATCCATGAAATTACTTACATGTACATCCAACATTTGATTTAAGCTTGAAGGGAACTGGTAATGAGGATTAGTTGATGGATTGTGGATTCAGGCTATTGGTACCTAACCTTCATGTCTGTAAATATAAATAGGTATTTATGGCCCAGAATACTGAGAAATTCAATTGGATGAAGGGGGGAAAAAACAAACTCTGAATTTTAAAACTCAATGAAAAATGTCAAAGGCCACATTTCTGCTGCCTCCTGGGTACATCATAATTGGTCTCATATTGGGCTATATTATAGTACAATGTTACTTAAAATTACAAAGTTATGAGTTCAAAAGCATAAACAAGACATCATTACTTTTGTTACAGAACATATGGCATATGTTCATCTTACTGAATATTGATATCTGATTTTGTGGTAACCTCAGAAAAATTAAATTCAATGGCCAAGGGGCTGTTCACTTATTCGGAGGTTACAGTTGAAATAAGTTCACATCTAATAGGACAAAAGAAGTTGAATTAACACTATTATGTTTTCCAGTTATAAATCTTATCTAAGTTGATTTGAACTCTTAATACACTAAAGCTTTTAAAGAAATTAGTTTTAAAATGTCTCAAAATGGACTTCACCATTAAGTTGGGGTATACCTATGAAAGATTTCCACTGCCGTTGAATACATTAAAATTAAGCCGTGAACTATTCTTTATAATTGCACCTTTGACAATAATGTTGCCTATAATTGAAACCAGAGATTTATATCAGGCAGTTTTTAAGAGGTATTTATCTGATGTCAACTTGTAGAGGAATACTAAAAATTACTTGCTGGCTTACCACCAATCAGAAATAAGAAAATAATTTGAACGGTTGACATTGAATAAGTTGAAACATTTTTAAATAAATAATAAAACAATGATAGAATTCAGCTTTTGTGTAATATGGAAAATTATTTTGGTCTCAAAGAGTGTTGCCTTGAAAAGAGATAATATATACTAGTATACACACACACACACACACACACACACACACACACACACACCACGTAAATTAAAACAAAACAAAATTTACACTGCAAGGAAGAGTAAGATGTAAATTTTCCAGTGTACACTGCATAGACAATGCAATAATAGGTTCATCTAGTGCTAAAACTATAGACTGAAGTAACAGTTCAGGCAGAAAACAGCAGGTCTGAAAGAAATGTGTCAGTAATTCTTCTTATGCTGTTAAATCTAGTGTGGCTTTAACATTGTGTTTGGCTGCAAGTTTATTTTAAAGCAGCTCTTTAAATACCCTTTTCTTATCTTTATATATCCACTAGTGAGTGAGAAGAAACATTTAGCATTCTGTTATAGTGAACACTAACGTTCTTGGTACTGCAGCATTAAATGTGGCTGCCCAACTGAACCTGTCAGCTCATTACACACAAATGATTAATCGCATTGGCAAAAATGACACAATACTGCATTGATCTGATAAGGGAACGTATTCCCTCTGCATTTAACCTGAGTACACACTTGTGCAGCGGGCTTCCACACACACACTGGAGTGCCTGAAGAGCAGTTGGGAGTTAGGTGCCTTGCTCAAGGATACTTCAGCCATGCATGTACAGCAAGGGAGAGTGCTGCTAACTCCCCCACCGCCAAACTCGGGAATCGAACCAGCAACCTTTTGGTCCCAAAGCAGCTTATCTAACCATTGGGCTACAGCTACCCCATGTAATAATGTATCTATCTATGTAGCATATGTGTCTATTAGCTTTGACAGGTAGTGTACAAATAGAAAGCAGAGTCAATAAAATGGCACTGCACATTCGGATAAGCATCAAGGTTACTTCACATGAACTACTTTGAACTACTCCTGTATTACTGTAACTCATCATTTGAGGAACAATATATATACAGTACTTTGTATTGGTGACTTCCATACTAAATTGTAAAGACATAGCTTTAAGTCATGAATCTTTGAATCTTAATTCATTCATCACACACATAAGCAAATGATAAGGAGTGTTGGCTATAAAATATCCTGCAGACTCTCAGAAGTCAAAATATGAGCTCATTACATGCACTGATCTATTTATAGCATCTATTTAATAGCTGCATATTAAACAAAGCATACAGAGCGTCAATTAAGAAAGCACTCCGCTACAGTGACCTGAAAACAGCCCGTTTCATCTTAAACACAGATCTTCTGAGTCATGTTGTGGAGCAGAGCTAGGATGCATGTGTTCAAGAAATAAAGCACTCAAAGCTGAAGATTTCAGAACACAAAAGATTAATGAACACTTTCTTTTTCCAGGTGTTGTACTGTGGATACAAGCGATTTGGTCCTTGGATTTTACCATGTGAGAAAGCTTTCTCTTGGAATTGAAAACAGTAACACAATATACAGGGTTGATCCAGCACAGTTGAAGGAAAAAACATTGTTAAACAGTTGTACCTCAAACAGAAAATTTGAAATACACAACCCTTACCCACAATTCCATCATTCAGATACTGTATGAACAATATGAGTGTTATGTATGTATGTATGTACATATGTATTGTACACTAGCACATAAGGGAACGTGTATGGTGACTCAAAGGTTAGCACTGTTGCCAGAAGATTCAAGGATCAAATCTCAGCCAAAGGTCTTTCTTGTTGTGAGTTTGTGTGTTTTCGGCATACTTGTGTGAGTTTCCTCCAAGTACTCTGGTTTCCTCACCCTGACAATAAACATGCAAAAGGTCAATTGGTTGTTCTAAGTTACCCACAGGTGTGAATGATATACAGTACACTCGGTATCTGCCATTTTGCACAGCTAACAAGCAAATTTTATGAAACTAACAATGTTTATTAAAGTGAAGCCAGGAACACACTCCAGCATGTTACATTTACAACTGCATTTACATTCGGATATACACAAATGAAAATAGCGAGAAATATCGTTTGCCCAAAACAGACTACAAGCAGCAGTTTTTACTAAAAATCTCTTTGTTACTAACTTGAAAAGTGTGCATGCTATTGTCAATCAAAAAGCATGTTCCTCCAATCATCCTGCAGCAGCCCAGCGTCCTTTGACCTTTCTACTCCTCATAAGTTTCCAGAGAAGCTCAGCATCAATAGTCAGGATGTTTTTACGCATAATTCCACTAAAAGCTTGACTTTGCTATGTTACAAACAGAACTTTTTCAGCATACTATGGAACTTCAAAGATGCTTCAGTGGATTTTAACGGATTTTGCTGCGATGGGAATCAAGGGGGAGAGTCATTTAAATTAATTTATTACTAATTCTGAATGACCTAACCATCAAATTGAACACACTGTAGCATTCTCTTTGTAACACTAAAATAAATACAATACACTGGTGACATTTTAGACGACACAGAGCTTCCCTTATCGTCTATAGAGTAGCCATCACTAACCCATATATAAAGAGATGCTCAGACATTTATGTCAAAATATATATCTCTATAATAATAATATATATATATATTTATTTTAGAAATATATATATATGTGTGTGTGTGTGTGTGTGTGTGTGTGTTACACACACACACACACACACACACACATCTATATGATATCTGTTTTATGATCATCATAGACATAATTTTTGTTTATAAAGTGGGTATTGCTAGAGGTTGGCTGATTTACAGGTGTAATTATCAGAATGTCTGTCTTCCTTTCGGCTTTTTCCCTTTTACTCGGGAGTCGCCACAGCGAATCATCTGATTCGCACGCTTTGATTTGGCAGAGGTTTTTACGTCGGATGCCCTTCCTGTCACAACCCTTTTTAGCAAGGGACAGAAACACGCTGATGACTTTGCAGCTACTCTTTATGAAAGTCAGCAATGGTTTTTTTACATGCCTCTCACCATAGACAGTGAGAGACATGGCCCGCCTTTGATAACCCAGTTAGCTGCACTGGGGGGGACAGTGACAACCTTGTGGAGAGTGGGACTCGAACCCCCAACCTTTGGATCAGCGATACAGCGCCCTATACCACTAGACCATCACTGCCCCAAGGTGTAATTATCAGAATAACCCATAGCAATTATGTTCTCCTTCTTTATCTTCTTTATTGTATTTTACAAAATACTTTTAAGACTGTTGTTGCTGTTGTTGTTCGTCCTTCGAGTTCTAGGATGACCATGACTTCATATCAGATCTGTAATCGTTGGTTCTGGGTCCGGAGGCGGCTCATGAGGCCAATCTGAGACCAAAATGCTCGCCCACACACAGGACATGCTGCGATGGAAGATGAAGCAGCTCAAGATTTGTGCACCACACGTTTCTGCTGCGCCTCTGCAGTTCGTCGCTTCTCTGCTGCACGGGCACCTGTGAAGACTTTGCTTCACCAAGCTGAGCACTTGGCAACAAGTTGCTCACAAATGCTGATGTTTATGTTCATGTCCTTGAGGGACATTTTAAGGCCGTCTTTGAAGTGTTTCTTCTGTCCCCTGAATGCTTGCCTTCACAAAGCTCTCCATACAGTAGTTGTTTTGGCAGCCAACTGTCTGTCATTCTGACAACATGGCCTGCCCATCTGACCTGTGCTTTCTGAAGGAGGGTGTGGATGCTGGGAATGCCGGTTTGTTCCAGAACTTCTGTGTCAGGGATTTTGTCCTGCCACTTGATGCAGGGGTATCTGTGAAGAAAGCTCAAGTGAAAACAATTGAGCTGTTTGGCGTGTCTGCTGTAGACAGTTCAGGTTTAACAGGTGTAGATGACGGCGGTGAGTTCCACTGCATGGTAGACCTTCAGTTTGGTGGTAAAGCTGAGTTCTCTCCATTCCCACACATCCTCAATCTTCCAAAGGCATAACTGGGCTTGGCATTTCTGTTTTTGATTACTGCATCGATGTTGACCACTCTTGAGAGTGTGCTACCCAGATAGGTAAAGCTGTCAACAGCCTGGAGTCCCTGTCCCTTCACTGTGATGTGTGGTTCTTGACAGAGCTGTCCTGCCGCAGGCTGGTACATTACTTCAATCTTTTTGGTGTTTATGGTGCGGCCAAAGTTGTCACAGGCTCTTGAAAAGCAGTCCATTTCATGCTGCATCTTCTGCTCTGTGCCGGTGTTGAGGGAGCAGTCGTCAGTGAACAAGAAGTCTCTAATGACCGTCTCCGTCACCTTGATGACAGCCTGCAGGCGCCTGAGGCTGAACAGTCCACTGTATCTGACGTGCATCCCATCCTAGGCTGAAAAGACCGTGCTGAAAAGCATCAGGGCAAGAACACAGCCTTGTTTCACCCTGTTTGTCACTGGAAAAGCCTCTGACTTGTCTCCATCGTTCAATAGTTTCACTATCATTCCGTCATGAGACTGCTGGACGATCATGATGAACTTGCTTGGGCAGCCAGACTTCTCCATTATCTTCCACAAGCCATCCCTGCGGACTGTGTCGAAAGCCTTTGTCACATCAAAAAATGTCACAAAGAGGTCGCTGTGCTACTCTTGCCATTTTTCCTGGATTTGGTGTGCAGCAAATATTATATCAACTGTTCCACGTTCGACACGAAAGTCACACTGACTTTCTGGCAGGAAACCCTGCTTGGGATGCTGGAGGAGATGGTTGAGCAGGACACGGGCCAGGATCTTCCCAGCTATGGACAGGAGAGAGATCCATTGATGATTGTTGCAGGACTGGCAGTTGCCTTTCCTTTTGTAGATGTGGACCATGGTGGCATCTTTCAGGTGTTGTGTGACCTTCCCGTCACTCCACATGGACTGGAAGAGCTCTGGCAGTTTCTGCATCAAGGCTGGTCCTCCTGCTTTGTATATCTCAACAGGGATTGTGTCTGATCCTGGTGCTCTGCCACAAGACAGTTGCTTGACAGCCTTTCTGACTTCTTATTCTGTGGGGAGATTATCGAGGTCCCTGTTGGTCTCCATTTGTGTCAGGTGGGCGATGGCCTTGTTGTTGATCGTGGCAAGGTAGCTCATGATCTGGTTGAAGTGTTCATCTCATCTTTCCAGAATCTGCCTCTTCTCAGTCAGCAGCTGTGTCCCATTTGCAGTGAGGAGGGGGGAGGAGCCAGTGGACTGAGGTCCGTGCACAGTCTCCAAGGCGTCATAGAAATGCTTGGTGTCCTGACTGTCCGCATAGCCCTGTATTTCTTCGGCCTTCTTGTTGTACCATGAGTCCTGCATATGACAGAGCTTCTTCTGTACCTTTCTTTTTGCGCCAGCGAAGGCGTCTTTCTTCACTCGTGATAAGGGGTCATTCTGGTGTGCTCTGAACAGCTGGTGTTTCTCTGACAGCAGTGCCTGTATCTCCTCGTCATTATCATTGAACTAATCCTGGTGCTTGCGAGTTGCTGGTCCGAGGTGTTCAAAGGCTGTGGAGTACACCACATCTCTAAATGCTGCCCACTGTTCCTCAGTGCCGTCCTGATCATCCTGGGGTGTCTGGCAGCCTGTCATCGAGGTCCCTGGCAAATTCTTGTGCAATGTTGCTGTTCTTCAGCTTGGAGACATTCAGCCTCTTTGCAGTCTTCTGGCCTTGAGGTCTTCTCATGGGCAGGATGTGAAGTTTGCACTTCGACATTATGAGTTGATGATCAAAACAGCAGTTGGCACCACACATGGCCCTTGTCACTCTCACATCCTGTACATCCCTCTTCCTGGTGATGATATAATCAATAAGATGCCAATGCCTGGAGCGTGGATGCATGCAAGATGTCTTGCTACAGTTGGAGAGGCGGAACAGTGTGTTGGTGAGGACAAGGTCATGGGTGGCACACAATTTGAGGAGCAAGAGGCCGTTGCTTTTGCACCTGCCAGTGCCGCATCTTCCAATGATTCCTTCCCAGGTTTGGTGATCTGTCCCCACTCTGATATTAAGTGTCTCAGACTGTGGTACTGCTGCAATGACGGCCTCTAGTTCTTTTCTTCATAGAACTTGTCCTTGATGTCCTCCAAGTTGTCATCATTGGAGCATATGCATTGATCGGTGTCACACTTTTCTTGTTTCCAAGTGGAGCTGAAGTTACATCAGACTATTGTTGATACCCTCTGGGAGTTTCATTAGTTTCAGGGCGAGGTGGGATCTGATGGTGAATCCAATGCCTGCCTCTTGCTGTTCAGTGCTACTGTGGCTGTTCCAGAAAAAAGTATACCTCCCACCATGCTCTGTGAGCTGACCCTTGTCCGCAAGGCATTTTTCGCTGAGGGCTGCCATGTTGACGTTGTAGTGAGCGAGTTCTTTGGCAACTAGTGCAATTCCCCTTTCTGGTTTGTTCGCCTTGGTGTTATCCAGCAGAGTTCGCATGTTCCATGTGCCAAGGTTGAATAACTTCACTCGTTTTGTTTTTATTGTTCGAAACACTTTTAGGAATTCCCACCAGCTGCGGTTTACTGGCCAGGGTGAAGTGAAGCAGGCTATGTTTAGGGCACCTTTTCTAGCCACTTCCTCCATGGAGGTGAGCAGAGTGAATCCTAAAGAGGGCTGCTCAGTCACCCAGGGGGCTGCCGAACTCTACTGCTCCTTCGGTCCAGTAGAGAATTACCCTATGACCTGGCCGCCTGTGTGTAGGTCCATGACTACAGCTTCCAGTGAATCCACACCTGCTGCTCCACTACTCGCCCACCGCCACAGGACTTGAGGATGTAGTCTATGGGTGAAGTTATGCCTTTGCACTTGACTTGGACTTAAGTGAGGGAGAGTTGCGCAGATCGTCAGCCTCACTCTCTCTCGTCCTGGTCTATCTGGGTCCAGTGACATGACATAGTTGAGATGGCTGGAGATAGGTCAGCATGCAGTGGATGGCCCGCAGTTTCCTGTGTGTCTCATTGTGCCCTAGTTGCACTCCACGACGCTTTTCTGGGTCCGCTTTCTTGTCCATTGCACTAATTTGACAGTTTCTCCTGCACAATCAGCCAGGTCCAGTGTTTGCATGCGAAGGTAGAGAAGTCCTACTCTTACTAACTGTCTTGTGGCATGCACACATGACAATGGAAGCTCAAGGAGGCTGGGGTGCCTGACCTCATCACAGGTCCAAAAGACCTGCCCACTGCCCTTTAGGCTTGATAGTTCTGCTTCACTAAAGCCAAGAAGATTAATGAATTAACACTATACAAGGAGAGCGCTGGTTTGGGGTTCAAGTCCCAATCTTCACAAGGTTACCCCCCTCCCCCATGCAGCTAATTACGTTATCAAAGGCCGGCCATGTCTCTCACTGTCTATGATGTGAGGCATGTAAAAGAACCATTTCTGACTTTCAACAAGAGTAGGCTGCAAAGCCGTCAGCATGTTTTTGTCCTGCGATGGCCTGGAGAGCTGTCCAAGGTGTACTCTGCCCTCGCCCAGAGTTGGCTGGGATGGGCGCCAGCCTCCCCACAACCCTAATTAGGATTAAGTGGTTACAGTAAATGAACTGAACAATATACAAGGACTCATTTTAATAAATGATCTGTGTTCATATCCGCTACAAACGCCATCAGGGATACTTTCACTATATACTTGCTGGGTCCCACCCCATTCACACCTTAAGGAAGCCCGAAACTACGGCTGATTAAGCACTACAGAACCAGCTAAGAATCCCATACTTGAAAATATTACTGGCAACAACCAAATCCAACTAAACCAAGTAGACAGTTATATAAATATTAAGATCCTACCTTACCATAAGAGAAGAAATCCAGAATACAATTTAAGCACACTACCTTAAGACTGTACCTCAAGTATAATGACTGATTTTGCAAACTAACATTTAAAAATGCTACTAAGTCCCATTGCTACTAAGTCCCATTAAGTACACCCATTCATGGTAACATTTTTTTCTGAAATGTTTTATCCTAATTATAGTTGCAGGGAGGCTGGCGCCCATTACAGCTGACTCTGGACGAGGGCACAGTACACCCTGGTCAGCTCACCAGGCTGACAGCTATACAGCTACTCTTGAAAAACATCAGCAATGGTTCTTATACATGCCTTTCACTACAGATATTGACATGGATGGCCTTTGATATCTCACTTAGCTGCACTGGAGAACAGCAGTAACAACCTGTTGGTAGTGGTGCTTGAACCCCTGTCCTCGGAATCAGTAATCCAGCACACATCCACCAGGCCACCATTGCCCCTCATAATAATATAATAACATGTACATATCATTTTGAAAATTTTTGTTGTCCTGCCATGCTGCATCGGTATATGAATTCAGCACTTCAAAAAATGGACACATTTCTCCATCCATCTTAATTTCTCTAGTTCAGTGATTCCTAACCTGGGTTCGATCGAACCCTAGGGGTTCGGTGAGTCAGTCTCAGGGGTTCGGCGGAGGTCAGGACACACACCTGACTCATATTCATGACAATACGCCCCGCCCCGCTTGGCCATCACTGGCTGCAGGTGATCACGCTACATTTCTTGGCCAATCTGTGCTGCAGGAAATTTGGTGCACTCAGTAGTCGAATTGTGACTGTTGTGATAGTACGTCGTGTGATTTCTTTCTTAATGTTTTAATTCATACTATGTTGAGTAAAAAAAAGAAAGTGGTCGGACGAATATGTACAACATGGATTCACATATATAACGGAACGTGATATTAGTCGGCGTCCTATCTGCATGATTTGCAAAGTAGGATCAACCCTGTGCTGACTGATGTATACGTACATGTATATGTGTATATAATATCAATAAATACATATTCAATACTATAAATGCTTATAATAACAATTAAACATTCAAAAATAATGCATAAGATGTAAATAAAACATAAATACACACACATACAGACGCGTGCGCATGCACGCACTCAAATGCGCACCTCACATAAAAATATTAGTAGTTGTGATGGGGGAGTTCATGCATTGTATTGGTTTTGTTCTTTGAACACAGTGATGTTAATGCACATTTTGGTGTCACAGTAAAAACATATACCTGTGTCTTGAATTTGAAAAAAAAGTAATTTTATTTTTCACTAAAGAAGGGTTCGGTGAATAAGCATATGAAACTGGTGGGGTTCAGTACCGCCAACAAGGTTAAGAACCACTACTCTAGTTCCTCAAAGCATTGAAAACACTGAGTGACCCTGACTCAGTCAAACAACACTAGACCAGAAAATGAACACAAAAATATATGCCGAAATATTTACGAAATATGGGCTTAACAACGTAATGGTGAATAAGTCACAGAAGATTAATTTTGTCTTTTTGGAGTTGTTTACCCAAAAACCTTTGGGAACTACTATCATAAAGTCGCAGCTTCATATTCTGATAATTTGAAAACACCATATTTATTAACTACTGAATTATTTAGGGGCTACACAGAATGAAAGTGGTGTAGTTACTGACAGATGGAGGAAGTCTGGATCTGTAATCTGGAATGTGGAAGTATTAAGGGTCAAGGGGGTCAGAATGCCAGAATGTAACGTTTTCAAGCAAGAGTAATTACAGTGCCATTTCAGTCTGAATTAGAACTTTTTAAAATCAAAAAAATGTCTTAAGTAAAAAAAAAAATAATAAATAAATATATATATATATATATATATATATATATATATATATATATATATATATATATATAAACGTGCTAAAAGTGATGATGATAAACCAGTGAGAACAACTGTTTTCACTTTTCTCACCTCAGCCAAAGGATAGCATTTCAAGTGATATCGCTCACTAAACTTTTGCATCGTGACCTTTTCTAACCTTTTGCATGTTCTGAGAAAGAAAGGAAGGCAAAATAATTTGAAGCTATTCTCACTAGCAGCTCAGGTATGTGTCATTGTGTAGAGGAGGTAAGTTAGAACCACATGTTAATTTCAGTAGAAAACACCTGGCGATGATTAGAGGCTCGCTGTTGACAACAGGAATGCACCGAACACAGCCGGCAGTGTGAGCCAGGTAAGAAAACATACTCATTTAAAGAAAACAAAAAGGAACATTAATGCATAACAGGTCCACATCAAGAGACATCCCAGATAATACCATATGCTTTTGGTGCAACACTTGCAGAGTTTATTACTTAAAATCCTAATTCATCATACTGCCAGCTCACATTCTCAAAACAATAGGGGACTTTATTATTCAATAAAAGAACAATATAACCTTTTTACAATTTCCTCCCAAAAGAATGATGAAATGTCATCTTTATTTTACCTGCCTGGCTCTTTTTTCATGTGTTAAAGTCATGTTTTTGATTAATTACCTCCAGTTGAAACAGCCAAAGAAGTTTTTCACCACTTTGAGCCAAAATGTCTAGATTTAATTAAAGAAAAATGGCTTGATGCTTCATTTGAAACTCTTACATGAGCTCTGAAACCCTACCACAGAACACTCCTGATAAACAGAACACTTAAATCAGTGCTATAAATACCCACACAGTGTAATGCATTTGGTATGACATGACATAGTTTGAACCAGCTAATGGACGGTATGTCTAGTGAACCGGCTTGATGATGTAAGTATTTGTGTGTTCTTATGATGCAAACGTGATGTGTGCCTTCTCAATGAAATTAACTGTGATAGGAAGTACTTAAAGTGCCATTTTCGTAATTTAAGCAAAGTTAAATAGGCCATTTTAGGATTTCTTAACTGAGGTCAGGTGAGACATCTAGTAACGTTGCAAAAATTATGCTTTAGTAATCTGTCACTTTTGTGCATTTTTCGCAGATGTTCACGAGATAATGATAAAAGAAAACTGAACAATTCCACTCTGCGCATCAGACTTCAATCAGAATACTATTCTCTGATATACGCATTGCCTTAGGAAACAGCAGGAAAATAAAAAGCACTGTCCTAGTAACAAATTAAATTTATATTATACTTATGTTATTGTATCATATTGTATTATAGTATTTTTTAAATACTGTATTCGACGTAATAAGTGCCCTGCTCCCCTGTGGGGTTTTTTTTGTTTGTTTGTTTGTTTGTTTTTTATCTTACATCTAATAACTGCCCATGTGTACAGCGAGCGAGATCGTAGATCAAACTTACCAATTTTATTCGATCAGTCTCTGTAACAGTAAAATGAGGCGTTCACTGCCTGTAAAAGTGAGTTTACCTGGTATTTCAAGACCCCGTGCCACTCGGGAATGTCTATAATGTTCATCAGTAACAACACATTTGATTGTTCTACCGTGCTTTAAAAAACAGGAATATATTTTGCTGTTTTCTTTTGGTAAATGTCCAACAACCAATGAGCCATTAGAAACTGTTACAGCAAAACTATGGGATGCACTGAATGAATGGAGCGATAAGCCAAATATGGACCTATCAGAAAGTGATGACGAGGATTTTTCACTCGATTCTCCTGCTCACTAACTTCATAAGTTTAAAGACATTCCTGGACAAGTGCTTTTGTTTATGTTCGTATTGATTGGTTCAACATGCCATGTGCTAAAGTTGACAGTGTTGATTGGCTCGATTTTATTTCCGGGAAAATGTTTAAAGGAAATGTTTCAAGGGAGGGAAAAGTAAGGGGTCTTTTTTCTTATTTATGCTGTTTCTGTTTATTTTGGTTTGGTTCAACGTGGCATGTGGTAAAGTTGAATTTTGTGTTGATTGGCTCGATTTTACGTCCGGGAAAATGTTTCAGGGAACAGCCGAAAGGAAAAGAAGGAAAGAAAGGAAAAGAAGGAGGGAAAAGTAAAGGGTCTTTTTTTTTTTTTTTTAAATGCTGTTTTCTGTTTATTTTCAGCTTTCATGTAAGTAGTTTGGTTGGTACCACGAACTGAGTAAAACAAATACCAGTACAACTCTTTTATTGTTCTGTTATCATTCAAGTTTTCCACCTCGATGGTAATAAGCACTTACCGTTCCACGCCGCTGGTAACATTTTAATAAGTGCCCACCCACTCCAAATTTTCAAGCGCCCTGGGTGCTTGTCACGTCGAATACGGTAATTTAAGTACAGCATGTACAAAAATGTAATATACAGTATCAGTCAAAAGTTTGTACACAATTACTTGTGTGTTCAGATATTTGACTGGTATTTATGTTCATAAGAACAAGAGTAGTCACTATACCAGAACTCGCATACTAAAATCACTGACCACCAAAAAACAAAAATCATGTCATTTGCCATTATTTGAAAGCCAAATGTCTAAATTTTTCTGTCTGTAGTAATAAGCATGGCTTTTTATGTATTTGAACAGTGATTGAGATTAAAATGCACTGCTTTAACAAATAAAATTGTGACCTCATAGAAGGTGGTCTTTCTTAGTAAATTCAAATTAAATGAAAATAATACCCCACTCGCTAGCACTGTAACACTTAATTTGAATATTCTCACTTATTTATTTCTTGATTTAAAAATGTTGGTAAATGCAATCAACACTGTATGCCCAATACAAGGAGTCAAAGTTTGGGTGAGTCTTCCCCAACTGTAACTTTAGGTTAATCTTCATGGTTGACTGGAGTGTAACCGGTAGTCTTTTGCTGTTTTAGCCTACCTAAGGTGTGACGTGTATGAACCAAAACTGTCCATATCCATTAGCCATAATGGGTACAATCATACCATGTGGCAGCATGTAATAATATTTAATGAGTTAACTTATAGTGGCTTCTAAAACTATGGGGTCTTAATTATTTCATAGTGAGTGTAAATTATATTAAAGCAAAGGAAGCTCGTTCAACTGTTATATTAATATTGAAAAATCATTGCCCGCATGTCATGGTGCTAATCATGATGCACATAAATGCCATGATGATGCGGGCCTGGTAAATTCAACTCCACTGTTGAATTTATCAAATAGCGATCTCTATTAACTCAAATAGAACATTATGTCATGAGATGAGCAAGAAGCTACACACTCTGTACTCTATGTGGTATTCATTAAATTGTAATGCTGGGGAATCAATCAAATGGTGCTCAAAATTTCTTCTGAAAGCTGTCGTTCCCAAAGGCCAAGTAAAACACTGAAGGATGGTGGTCATATTTTTTAAAGGTTTCAGCTGACATACCAGCAGCTCTGGAAATCAACTCAAGTACAAACAGAGTAGTACCGCTTAATATTGAAATTTCACCACAGTGACCACCATTACAAGTATATCTCAGAGTGTGAGTCACATTCAGAGCGTTTCATACTTGCATTTAAAAACAACACAGATGAAAATTATATAAAAGAACAAAATTGACTGACTTGAATACCTTGCACACAGGTGTGCATCACCATTTTTTTTCAGTACTTTGTAATTCATAGTTCTTTGGCTACCTGATTAACACAAGAGCACATGAAGCCAAGCACAGAGTTTCACTGCCTGCCAAAAGACACCTCCTTCCAGAGCATTCCACACAGGATGCCTTGAATGTGAGTTATGTTCTTGTGTGGAACTTACAATAAGTATGACTGCATTGTGGTAACTGAGCTGAATGCCGAGCCAATTCTTTTATTGCTCGCAAACCACCAACCAAACCAGTCTTCTTCCACCACTGGCCACAATTTTGATTTTTTTATAACAATGCCAAGATTATATTTGATACTAAGTATTTTTGGTTTCTTAGTTTGGCAGGATTGGTATACACACACACACACACACACACACACACACACACACACACACACACATAAAACTTGCTACTGAAGAACAGAACATCATTGTAGTATCAAATGATCCTGAAGATGCTTGCTTGAGTTCAACTTATTGTTATTATTATTATTATTATTGTTGTTATTGATGATGATGATGATGATAACAACAACAACAACAACAACAATAATAATAATAATAATAGTTTACTAGCTCACAATAAGACATAAATTAACCAAGTCCTGCTACAATCATTTATTTAGTTGGTAAATTACTTATGACAAACTACACAGCAACCTCAGGTAGACCAGCTGTATAAAGAACAAGTCCACTTCACACTTCAACAAGAAATGTAAAAAAAAAATCCTGGATCTGGAATTTGATCTGGATCGGCTCCCAAATGCAAAATAGTCTTCCTTATCCAAAGCTGCATCTCTGGTAAACATTTCATGAAAATCCATGCATAACTTATTTTGTGTAAGCATGCTAACAAGCAGTGCTGTAGTGGTAAAAAAATAAGTGGGTATACTATGAGTATGCTTCGGCAGCCTAACGAGAATCCGCACTGCCCAATCATGGAATGGTTCTTATTATACTGGGCTCTCTACACTGAATGATCATAGAGAAGAGTACAGAAACACAATTTTGACATGATTTCAAGCCGAGACAAATGACAAAGCAATATTTTTTAAAAAAAAGTTTGTACATGCTACATGCTTACTAAAATGAGTGAGTATATGGCGTATACTCGCGTGTACGCCTGACTACAGCCCTGCTAACAAGCACACAAAGCTAACCAAAGCATAAACTCATTGACAGAGGTAATCAAAGCTATGGCATAACTCTTGATGATCATTACATAAAGTAATGAAAAATGTATCCTGAAATTCTCATGAAGTCTATGGAAGATTTTCTCAGATTCTATAAATTAGTATTTAATACTTTACTGCTTTACTCACTTACTAGACATCACTTTAGTTATTTCACACATTAAATGATTTGACACCAAACTAGCTTCATTCAGGTTTGCACTTCTGCCTTATTGCAAAAACTTGTTTTAAAGTTCTTGGCCTAGTGAGGTCATTTACTTATGGAGTTTGATTGTTCTCTTTGAGCTTGTGTGGGTTTCCTCTGGGTGCTCAAGCACATTCTGGATTTTCAAGAGATGTGAATATGATTGTGAGAAGGTTTCTGTTGTCTCAGCGATGGTTTGGAAAGTCGTTCAGGATGTACCCTGCCTTCACCCCAAGCTAGCTGGGTTAGGCTCCATCTACATGCACAAATTTTCAAAAAAATTATGACATGCTAGCAGTAATGTATGCCCACAATAATGTATAATATAATACAATTAGCATAATCTAGTATTTAGATTGATTTTAGACATCAACAGACATTCATTTCTTATAGGTTTCATACAGGTTATGAAATGAGGAGTACCAAAAAGAAAAGACAAGACAAGATGAGATAACAGTAAAAACTTTTCTGTAATGGCAAGAAAAAATGAAGCTTGTTGTGATCTGAATGCAAGTGCTGCTGACTTAATGAAAATAAAAACTGATAGATCATTACTATACATTGACACGTGTATTACATGTGATTGGTACTATACCATATCGGTTTGAGCTCACAGCAAATTTCTGCATTGCTGAATCAGTATTTCATTGTCTTAGAATAGTGGTAGATGTAGAGATCAGTGTATTTAATTACATTTCCTTAGGAGTTTCTAAATATGATCCTTGTAGCAAGATGTAGCACTGCTGTGACAGTTAGTCAGGTCTTGATCATTTATCTGTTGGTCTATTAATGACCCCTTAAGAAATGGATTTAAAATCAGTACTGAGACTGTGACTGAGACTTGTGTACGTAATTTGAAAATGACTGGGGCTTGGTATAGTCTAGTCCAGGGATGTGCAATCGTATCCATATTCTGACTGTCAGCAGTAAAAATAATAGGCATTTAAAGCTGAATTGAATTTCAACGACTTCATTTAAAGAAAAAGGTGGACACTACCTGGCTTCAAAATTAAAACACAGTACAATCTAGCCTTTTTTGAAACAGGTGAAAGGTGGGGCTACTGCTTCCCAGTTCTTTGAGAATAAGATTGGACATCCCTAGTCTATCCATTAGAACATTTTTTCAGAGAGCTAAAATCCAGGACAGCAAAATTTAGAGACAAATAAGATATGAATTATCTATAAATCACTAATCACTCAAATGTGCTACATTCAAACATAAGAAAAGTTTATTCTCCAATAGTATGTTTTTCTTCTCTCTCTCTCTCTCTCTCTCTCTCGCTCACACACACGCCACACATATATATATATATATATATATATATATATATATATATATATATATATAGAGAGAGAGAGAGAGAGAGAGAGAGAGAATTTTCTGAGTAGATCCTTCCGTAAGAGAGTGCTCAATACTTTTTCGTAGAGCAAATAAAAATAAAAGGACAGGACAAAGACTTTCTATTGAAACTTCATTTATCACTACAGATCTGTTTCGAGGGGTGGTGAAACCATCCTCTCTCTACAGGTGCTTACAGAAGAATATATATATATATATATATATATATATATATCTCCAATAAGTGTCCCCCCCCCCAATGTTTTTGATCTTACGTCTAATAACCACCCATGTGTACTGAGAGCAAAATTGGAGATCAATCTTACCAATTTTATTCGTTCAGTCTCTATAACCATAAAATGAGGCGTTCACTGCCTGTATAAAGTGAGTTTACATGGTATTTCAAGACCCCCTGCCACTGGGGAATGTCTACAATGTTAACAACACATTTGATTGTTCTGCCGTGCTTTAAAAAAAACAGTCAAATATTTTGCTGTTTTCTCTTGGTAAATGTCCAACAACCAATGAACCATTAGAAACTGTTACAGCAAAACTATCGGATGCTCTGAATGAATGGAGCGATGAGCCAGATATGGACCTATCAGAAAATGATGAGGATTTTTCACCCAATTCTCCTGCTCACTAACTTCATAAATTTAAAGATGTTCCTGGACATGTGCTTTTGTTTATGTTCATGCTGATTGGTTCAACTTGACATGTGCTAAAGTTGACATTCATGTTGATTGGCTCATTTTACTTGGAAAAATGTTTAAAGGAAATGTTTAAAGGAAAAGAACCGGAATGGAAAAGTAGGGTAAGGAAAGTCTTTTTTCTTTTTTTAATTTATGCTGTTTTCTGTTCATTTTCAGCTTTCATGTAAGTAGTTTGGTTGAAACCACAATATGAATAACGCAAATACCAGTAAAACTCTTTATTGTTCTGTTATTATTCATGTGTTCCACTTCGATGGTAATAAGCACTTACAGTTCGACTCTGCTACAAACATTTTAATAAGTGCCCACCCACTCCAATTTTTGAAGTGCCCTGAGTGCTTATCACGTGGAAATAGTGTACAGACAGACAGACAGACAGACAGTGGAGCCTTGGTACTCGACCATAATTCATTCCAGACGGCTGGATGAATTCCAATTTGGTTGAATTCCGAATCCACTTTTCCCATTACAAATAATGTAAATGATCCTGGGTGAAGGTCCAGACAAAGTGCGATTCAGAAGACCGTTATGACTAAGAGGCAGATGAGGATGCAGTTTCCCTTGGTCGCAGCTCGATGATTGACTTTGTAGTCATGTCATCAGACTTGCAGTCGTATGTTCTGGATACTCGGGTGAAGAGAGGAGCTGAGCTGTCTACCGATCACCACCTGGTGGTGAGTTGGCTTCGGTGGTGGGGGACGCTGCCTTCTCGACCTGGCAGGCCCAGGCGTGTATTAGGGTCTGCTGGGAGGGTTTGGCAGAGTCCCCTGTCCGAGAGACCTTTAACTCCCACCTCCGGCAGACTTACAACCACGTGCCGGAGGAGGTGGGTGACAAGGAATCCGAATGGGCCATGTTTCGTGCCTCCATTGCTGATGCGGTAGCCCATAGCTGTAGCCGGAAGGTTGTCAGTGCTTGTCGTGGCGGTAACCCCCGAACCCGGTGGTGGACACCTGTGGTGAAGGGGGCTGTCCAGCTGAAGAAAGAGGCCTATTGGGTTTTATTAGCCTGTGGGACTCCCGAGGCAGCGGACAGGCCAAACGTGCTGCAGCCGAGGCTGTCGCAGATACAAAATCTCAGGCATGGGAGGAGTTCGGTGAGAGTGATTATCAGTTGGCCTCAAAAAGGTTCTGGACCACCATCCGACGCCTCAGGAGGGGGAAGCAGTTCTCCACAAACACTGTTTACAGTGGAGGTGGGGAACTGCTACCTGGAATGGGAATGTCATCAAGAGGTGGAGGGAATACTTTGAGGACCTCCTCAATCCCACCAACATGCCCTCCGTGGAGGAGGAAGACCCTGGGGGTTTGGGTGGGGGTCTGCCCATCACTGGAGCGGAGGTCACTGAGGTCAAAAAGCTCCTCAGTGGTCAAGCTCTGAGGGTAGATGAGATCTGCCCAGAATATCTCAGGGCTCTGGATGCTGTACAACTGTCTTGGTTGACATGTCTCTGCAACATTGCGTGGTCATCGGGGTCTGGACCTCTGGATTGGCAAACCGAGGTGGTGGTCCCGAATTTTAAGAAGGGGACCGAAGGGTGTGTTCCAATTATCGGGGAATCACACTCCTCAGCCTACCCGGGAAAGTGTATGCTGGGATACTAGAGAGGAGGATCCGACCAATAGTTGAACCTCGGATTCAGGAGGAACAATGTGGTTTTCGTCCTGGCTGTAGCACTCTTGACCAACTCTATACGCTCCACAGGATCTTGGAAGGGGCATGGGAGTTTGCCCAATCTGTCCACATGTGTTTTGTGGATTTGGAGAAGACGTTTGACCATGTCTATTGAACAATCTTGTGGGGCGTGCTCTAGGAATACGGCGTTCCGGACCCATTGCTATTGCTGTATCACCAGAGCCAGAGTTTGGTCCGTATTGGTAACAACAGGTCGAATTCGTTTCCGGTGGGAGTTAGAGTCCACCAAGACTGTCCTTTGTCACCGATCTGTTCATATTTTTTATGGACAGAATTTCTAGGCAAAGCCGAGGCGTTCAGGGGTTCTGGTTTGGTGGCCATCGGATCTCATCTGTGCTTTTTGTTGACGATGTTGTCCTTTTGGCTTCATCAAATCTGGACCTCCGGCTCTCATTGGAGCAAGTCGAGTGTGAAGCAGCCAGGATGAAGATCAGTACCTCCAAGTCCAAGGCCATGGTTCTCAGTCGGACAAGGGTGGAATGCACCCTTCGGTTCAGGAATGAGGTCCTGCCCCAAGTGGAGGAGTTTAAGTATCTTGGGGTCTTGTTCACGAGTGAGGGAAGGATGGAGTGGGAGATCGACAGACGGATCGATGCAGCCTCTGCTGTTAAACGGAGCCTGTACCAGTCCGTCGTGGTGAAGAAGGAGCTGAGCCACAAGGTGAAGCTCTCAATTTACCAGTCGATCTACGTGCCAACCCTCACCTATGGTTATGAGCTTTGGGTAATGACCGAAAGAATGAGAGCATTGAGAGGGGCCAGTTGTGGTGGTTCGGGCATCTGGTCAGAATGCCTCCGGGACGTTTCCCTGGTGTGGTGTTTCGGGCATGTCCAACCGGGAAGAGACCCTGATATCGACCGAAAACTGGAGGGACTATGTCTCTCGGCTTGTCTGGGACCGCCTCAGTGTCCCCCCCGGGAGAGTTGGAGGAAGTGGCTGGGGAGAGGGACGTCTGGACCTCTTTGCTTAGGTTGCTGCCCCCGCGAAACGGCCCTGAACTTAGCAGAAGAAGATTAGATGATATGAGAGGTCTTAATTCATTCCGTCTTCTTTTGAATAGAAATAAACAGTACCATAACTCATACCATAGGTCCGCAAATTAAGTGAAAAAATTATTGAATACAGTACACTATGCTGTGGTCTGTGTTGTGAGAGACTCTTGTTTTGGTGTCTAGAAGGGCTAGAAGATTCTGTGACGCCAGGAACATTCAGACAGAACCAAAAATGCATTCACAGAGTGAAGGATGCACTTTATTGTTCACAGGGAAGGTACTAGAGCACTGGGAGATCGTAGTCACTGTTAGACATGCGGAGAAACAGGGAAATCAAACTAAAACAGGAACTGATCTAGCACAAAGCTGAGAGCCAGAGAGGTCACAGGGAAGAGGGAAAATCTTCTAGCACCGGGAAGAGCGCTCTGCTCATCATTATAGCCTATGATTAAGTGGAATCAGGTGTGTTTATTTTGCGCTCCACAAACGTGTGACAGCCACGCTCCCCTCCAACATGCAGAGAGAGACAAAGAGCCACCAAAGAGAGAGTCTCTCACAACACAGATCTGTTCTTCTTCTTTTCCTTTCGGCTGTTCCCTTCAGGGGTCGCTACAGCAAATGATCTGCCTCCATCTCAACCTATCCTCTGCATCTTCTACTCTTACTCCACTACCTTCATGTCCTCCTTCACCACAACCATAAATCTTCTCTTTGGTCTTCCTCTAGGCTTTCTGCCTGGTAGTTCCAACCTCAGCATCCTACTACCAATATACTCACTATCCCTCCTCTGTACATGTCCAAACCATCTCAATCTACCCTCTCTGACTTTGTCTATAAAACCTCTTACATGTGCTGCGCCCTCTGATGAACTCAGTACTGATCCTATCCATCCTCGTTACTCCCAAAGAGAACCTCAACATTTTCATCTCTGCTACCTCCAGCTCTGCCTCCTGTCTTTTCCCCAGGGCCACTGTTTCTAAACCATACAACACCGCTGGCCTTATCACCGTCTTTTTTCCTTTCATTCTTGCCAATACCTTCCTATCACACATCACACCGGACACTTTTCTCCAATCATTCCAGCCTGCCTTCACACACTTCTTCACCTCTTTTCCACACTCTCAATTGCTCTGGATTGTTGAGCCTAAGTACTTAAAATCCTCTACCTTCTTTATCTCTGCTCCCTGTAACCTCACTGTTCCGCTTGGGTCCTTGTCGTTCACGCACATGTATTCTGTCTTACTGAGGCTAACCTTCATTCCTCTCCTTTCCAGGGCATACCTCCACCTCTTTAGATTTTCCTGCACTTGTTCTCTGCTCTCACTACAGATCACAATGTCATCTGCAAACATCATAGTCCATGGGGAATCTTGTCTCACCTCGTCTGTCAGCCTGTCCATCACCATAGCAAACAAGAAGGGGCTCAGAGCTGACCCTTGATGTAGTCCCATGTCCACCTTGAACTCTTCTGTCATACCGACAGCACACCTCACCACTGTCTTACATCTCATACATGTCCTGCACCACTCTAACATACTTCTCTGCCACTCCAGACTTCCTCATACAATACCACAGTTCCTCTCTCGACACCCTGTCATATACTTTCTCCAGCTCCACAAAGGCACAATGCAGCTCCTTCTGACTTTCTCTGTATTTCTCTATTAACATAAAGCAAACACTGCATCTGTGGTGCTCTTTCTTGGCATTAAACCAAACTGTTGTTCACGAATGCTGCTTCCACTATTCTTTCCCATAACTTCATCGTATGGCTCATCAACTTTATCCCTCTGTAGTTGCCACAACTCTGCATGTCTCCCTTGTTCTTAAAAATGGGCACCAGCACACTTCTCCATTCCTCTGGCATCCTCTCACTCTCTAAGACATTGTTGAATGTTCTTGTCAGAAAATATACTGCTACCTCTCCGAGACACTTCCATACCTCTACAGGTATGTCATCAGAACCAACTGCCTTTCCATTCTTCATCCTCTTCAATGTCCTCCTCACTTCACACTTACTAATCTTTGCTACTTCCTGGTCCTCAATGGTCACCTCTTCTATTCTTTTTTCTCTCTCATTCTCCTCATTCATCAGCTCCTCAAAGTACTCTTTCCATCTTCCCAGCACACTTCTGTCATCAGTCAATACATTTCCCTTTCTGTCCGTAATCATTCTAACTTGCTGCATGTTTTTCCTATCTCTAGTTCTCTGCTGTGCAAACCTGACTAAATAATTTTCTCCCTCCTTACTGTCCAACCTATCATACAAGTTAAAGCATAAGAACAATAAAGATAAGAATTTTAACCTTTGTGGTGGTGAGCAGTTGGCATACGTAAATGTTGGAGAGGGACAGAAGAGGAGGATTCCCTTCCATAAAAGCTTCAGGTAAATCAGTAAAAGGTGTTTTTTTCTCGTGCAACTTGCTTTGCATGGATGACTCTTCTTCAGGATGTTCCTTTCTTTTCTTGAAGAACATTTCTAACTTGGCTTGTTTCTGTGTTCTTTCCAAATCCTTACGGAAGTGGCTCATGACCTCAACGTTAAAAGGTGTTCACAGTGCTGATAGTGCTTGAGCCTTACTAGTGCCAACTCTCCTGGGGGGGACACCGAGGCGACCCCAGACAATCCGAGAGACATAGTCCCTCCAGCGTGTTCTAGGTCGACCCCGGGGTCTCTTCCCAGTTGGACATGCCCGAAACACCACACCAGGGAGGCGTCCGGGAGGCATTCTGACCAGATGCCTGAGCCACCTCGACTGGCCCCTCTCAATGCGGAGGAGCAGCGGATCGACTCCGAGCTCTCCACGGATGGCAGAGCTTCTTAACTTATCACGAAGCAAGAACCCTGCCACCCAGCGAAGGAAGCTCATTTCATCCGCTTGTATCCGCGATGTTGTTGTTTCGGTCACTACCAAAAGCTTTTGACCATAGGTGAGGGTTGAAACGTAGATCGACTGGTAAATTAAGAACTTCGCCTTGCGACTTAGCTCCTTCTTCACCACGATTGACCGGTACAGGCTCCACTTAACAGCAGAGGCTGCATCAATCCGTCTGTCGATCTCCCGCTCCATCTTCCCTCATTCGTGAACAAGACCCCAAGATACTTAAACTCCTCCACTTGGGGCAGGACCTCATTCCTGAACCGAAGGGTGCATTCCACCCTTGTCTGACTGAGAACCATGGCCTCAGACTTGGAGGTACTGATCTTCATCCTGGCTGCGAATCACTGCAATGAGAGCTGGAAGTCCCGACTTGATGAAGCCAAAAGGACAACATAATCCGCAAAAAGCAGAGACGAGATCCGATGGCCACCAAACCAGAACCTCTCAACGCCTCGACTGTGCCTAGAAATTCTGTCCATAAAAATTACGAACAGAATCGGTGACAAAGGCCAGCCTTGGCAGACTCCAACTCCCATTGGAAACGACTTCAACCTGTTGTTACCAATACGGACCAAACTTTGGCTCCGGTGATATAGCGACCGAATGGTCCGTAGCAACGGGTCCGGAAAACCGTAGTCCCGGAGCACGCCCCACAAGATTGTTCGAGGGACACGGTCGAAAGCCTTCTCCAAATCCACAAAACACATGCGGACAGATTGGGCAAACTCCCATACCCCCTCCAAATTCCTGTGGAGCGTATAGAGTTGGTCAAGAGTGCTACGGTCAGGACGAAAACCACATTGTTCCTCCTGAATCCGAGGTTCTACTATCGGTTGGATCCTCCTCTCTAGTACCCCTGCATAGACTTTCCCAGGTAGGCTGAGGAGTGTGATTCCCTGATAATTGCAACACACCCTCCGGTCCCCCTTTTTAAAAATTGGGACCACCACCCCAGTTTGCCAATCCAGAAATCCAGAGGTACAGCTCCGAATGACCACGCAATGTTGCAGAGATGTGTCAACCAAGACAGTTGTACAGCATCCAGAGCCCTGAGATATTCTAAGCGGATCTCATCCAGCACCGGAGCTCGACCACCGAGGAGTTTTTTGACAACCTCGGTGACCTCCACTCCAGTGATGAGCAGACCCCCACCCAAACACCTAGGGTCTTCCTCCTCCACGGAGGGCGTGTTGATGGGATTGAGGA
Source organism: Plotosus lineatus (assembly GCA_024760905.1). NCBI lineage: Eukaryota > Metazoa > Chordata > Actinopteri > Siluriformes > Plotosidae > Plotosus > Plotosus lineatus. The sequence continues at coordinate 39,438,965 of CM045730.1, read as the reverse complement.
GATCCTCAAAGTATCCCCTCCACCTCTTGATGACATCCCCAGTCGAGGTGAGCAGCTCCCCACCTCCACTGTAAACAGTGTTTGTGGAGAACTGCTTCCCCCTCCTGAGGCGTCGGATGGCGGTCCAGAACCTTTTTAAGGCCAACCGTTAATCACTCTTCAAGCCTTCACCAAACTTATCCCAAGACCGAGATTTTGCATCTGCGACAGCCTCGGCTGCAGCACGTTTGGCCTGCCGGTACCTGTTTGATACCTCAGGAGTCCCACAGGCTAATAAAACCCGTTAGGCCTCCTTCTTCAGCTGGACAGCCCCCTTCACCGCAGGTGTCCACCACTGGGTTTGGGGGTTACCGCCACGACAAGCACCGACAATCTTCCGGCCACAGCTATGGGCTACCGCCTCAGCAATGGAGGCACAAAACATGGCCCATTCAGATTCCATGTCCCCCGCCTCCTGTGGGACATGGTTGTAGCTCTGCTGAAGGTGGGAGTTAAAGGCTTCTCGGACAGGGGACTCCACCAAACGTTCCCAGCAGACCCTGATTACACGCTTGGGCCTCCCCCACCACCGAAGTTAACTCCCCACCAGGTGGTGATCGGTAGACAGCTCAGCTCCTCTCTTCACCCGAGTGACCAGAACATATGACCGCAAGTCCGATGACACAACTACAAAGTCAACCATCAAACTGCGACCTAGGGTGTCCTGGCGCCAAGTGCACTTACGGGCACACTTATGTCCGAATATGGTGTTCGTGATAGACAAACTGTGATGAGCACAGAAGTCCAACAATGAAACACCATTCGGGTTCAGACTGGAGAGGCCGTACCTACCGATCACACCCTTCGAGGTCACACTATCGTTGCCCACATGGGCATTGAAGTCTCCTAAGACAACGAGTGAGTCTCCCGAGGGAGCGTTCTCCAAACCCCCCCCCCCCCCAAAAGAGTCCAAGAAGGGTGGGTACTCTGAAATGTCATTTGGTGCATAAGCACAAATAACAGTCAGGACCCGTCCCCCCACCTGAAAACGGAGGGGAGCTACCCTTTCGTCAATCGGGGAGAACCCCAACATTTGGGCCCTGAGACGGCTGGCAACAAGAATTCCCACACAGGCTCGTCTCTCCCCATGAGCAACTCCAGAATAGAATAGGGTCCAGCCTCTCTCGAGATGGGTGGTTCCAGAGCCCAAGCTATGCATTGAGATGAGCCTGACTATATCTAGTCGGTATCTCTCCACCTCACGCACCAGATCAGGCTCCTTCCCCGCCAGAGAGGTCACATTTCATGTCCCAATGGTCAGAGTAAGTAGCCGAGGATCGGTCCGACAGAACCCATGCTTTTGGCTGCCACCCAACTCACATTGCACCCGACCCCATAACTCCTCCTACGGGTTGTGGGTCCATGGGAGGGTGGACCCATGTCTCCTTTTCGGGCTAGGCCCGGCCAGGCTCTATGGGCAGAAGCCTGACCACCAAACACTCACCATCGAGCCCCTCCCCCAGACCTTGCTCTAGGAACCCCGGTGACCCGTGTCCGGGCAAGGGAGACTGCTTCCTTGTATGTCTCTCAGTCATAAGGGTCTTCTGAATCACACGTTGTTTAGACCTTCACCCAGGACCTGTTTGCCTTGGGTGACCCTACCAGGGGCATTATGCCCTCAACAACATAGCTCCTAGGATCATTAGGTCACGCAAACGCCTGCACTATGATAAGGTGGCGATTCAGGGAGGGGATATATATATATATATATATAGAGCGAGAGAGAGAGAGAGAGAGCGAGAGAGAGAGAGAGAGAGACTGATTCCAGTTATTACCCCTTCTTGAATCGCCACCTTATCATGGTGGAGGGGTTTGCATGACCTCCATGAGCCGGGCCTGGGGAGGAGCTTGAAGGTGAATGCCTGGTGGTCGGGCTTTTGCCCATGGAGCCCGAAAAGGAAAGATGTGTCCGCGCTACCATGGACCCACCACCTGTCGGAGGGGCTATCGGGCTCAGATGCAATGTGAGTTGGGTGGCAGCTGAAGGTATGGGTTCTGTCGAACCAATCCTCAGTTACTGACTCTAACTCTTAGAACATGGAATGTCACCTCTCTGTCAGGGAAGAAGCCTGAGCTAGTGCTTGAGGTGGAGAGATACCAACCAGATATAGTAGGGCTCACCTCAACGCATAGCTTGGGCTCTGGGACCACCCATCTCAAGAGAGGCTAGACCTTATTCCATTTTGGAGTTGCTCATGAGGAGAGGTGGCGAGCTGGTGTGGGCATCCTTGTTGCCAGCCGTCTCGGCGCCAAACATTGGGGTTCTCCCAGGTCAAAGAAAGGGTAGCTTCGCTCCACCTGTGGGTGGGGGGACAGGTCCTGACTGTTATTTGTGCTTATGCACCAAATGACAGTTCAGAGTACCCACCCTTCTTGGATTGTTGGAGAATGCTCCCTTGTGAGACTCACTTGTTGTCTTGGGAGAATTCAATGCCCATGTGGGCAATGATAGTGTGACCTGGAAGGGTGTGATTGGTAGGTAGGGCCTCTCCAGTCTGAACCCAAATGGTATTTTGTTGTTGGTCTTCTGTACTCATCACAGTTTGTCTATCACAAACATCATGTTCGAACATTAGGGTGTCCATAAGTGCACTCAGCACAAGGACACCCTCGGTCGCAGTTCGATGATCGACTTTGTAGTCATGTCCACTGACTTGCGGCCGCATGTTCTGGACACTCGGCTAAAGAGGGGAGCTGAGCTCTCAACCATTCACCACCTCATGGTAAGCTGGCTTTGATGGCGGGGGAGGCCACCTTCCAAACCTGGCAGGCTCAAGCATGTAATTAGGGTCTGCTAGGAACATTTGGCAGAGTCTCCTGTCTGAGAGGTCTTTAACTCCCACTTCCGGCCGAGTTACAACCACGTCCTGAAGGAGGCGGTTGACACGGAATCCGAATGGGCCATATTTTGTGCCTCCATTGCTGAGCCCATAGCTGTAGCCGGAAGGTCATCTGTGCTTGTTGTGGCAGCAACCCTCGAACCCGGTGGTGGACAGTTGTGGTGACGGGAGCCATCCAGCTGAAAAAGGAGTTCTATCAGGTTTTATTAGCCTGTGGGACTCCTGAGGCAGCGGACAGGTACCGATAGGCCAAACATGCTGCAGCCGAAGCTGTCGCAGATGTAAAATCTCGGGTGTGGGAGGAGTTCAGTGAGGGCCTGGAGAGTGATTATTAGCTGGCCTCAAAAAGGTTCTGTGGGGCTGGTGGTGTAGTGGTTAGGGTGCTGCGCTCATTGATCGGGAGGTTGTGAGTTCAAATCCCACTAAGACCCTCACTGTGCTAAGACCCCTGGGCAAGGTCTCAACCACAAGTATGCCTCTGTTCACCCAGCAGTATAAATGGGTACCAGTAAAATAAACTGGGAAGGTAACCTGCGATGGACTAGCGTCCCATCCAGGGGGAGTTGAACTCCTGGTTGCTTCGCGCTACGGAAACCGGGGATAAGCACCGGCCTGATGAGCCGCGAGGCTAAGCCACTAGGTTCGAGTGTAAAAACCCAACAGACTTACCTTACCTCAAAAAGGTTCTGGACCACCATCCAACACTTAAGGAAGAGGAAGCAGTTCTCCACAAACACTGTTTACAGTGGACATGGGGAGCTGCTCAACTCAACTGGGGATGCCGTTGGGAGCTAGAAAGAATACTTTGAGGACCTCCTCAATCCCACCAACACATCCTCTGTGGAGGAGGAAAACCCTGGGGGTTTGAGCAGGGGTCTTCCCATCACTGGAGCGGAGGTCATCGGGCTCCGATGGTGCATGAGATCCGCCCTGTATATCTTAGGGCTCTGGATGCTGTAGGACTGTCTTGGTTGACACGTCTTTGCAACATCGAACCTGTTGCTACTGGTCATTCAGTGACTGTATCACTGGAGCCAGAGCTTGGTCCTCATTGTCAACAATAAGTAGAATTCGTTTCTGGTGAAGGTTGGAGTTCGCCAAGGCTGTCCTTTATCACCGATAGTGTTCATAATTTTTATGGACAGAATTTCTAAACAGAGCCAAGGCGTTGAGAGGTTCTGGTTTAGTGTCCATCTGATCTCATCTTTGCTTTTTTGCCGATTACGTTGTCCTTTTGGCTTCCTCAAGCCAGGACTTCCAAACTCTCATTCGAGCGATTCGCAGCCGAGTGCAAAACGGCCAGGATGAAAATCAGCACCTCCAAGTCGGGCCATGATTTTCAGTCAGACCAGGGTGGAATGCACCCTCCAGTTCGGGAATGAAGTCCTGCCCCAATTGGAGGAGTTTAAGTATCTTGGGGTCTTGTTCACGAGTGAGAGAATGATGAATCAGGAGATCGCCAGAAGAATCGCTGAAGCCTCTGCTGTTAAGCGGAGCTTGTACCGGTCCATCATGGTGGAGAGGGAGCTGAGCCGCAAGGCAAAGCTCTCAATTTACCAGTCAATCTACGTTCCAACCCGCACCTATGGTCACAAGCTTTTGGTAGTGACCGAAAAAACAAGATCGCGGATACAAGCGGCTGAAATGAGCTTTCTTCACCAAGTGGCGGGGCTCTCTCTTAGAGATAAGGTGAAAAGCTTTACCATCAAGGGAGAGCTCGGAGTAAATCTGCTGCTTCTCCACATTCATTGAGAGGGGCCAGATGAGGTGGCTCGGGCATCTGGTCAGAATGCCTCCCAAACGCCTCCCTGGATACACTGGAGAGACTATGTCTCTCGGCTTGTCTGGAAATGCCTCGGTGTCCCCCCGGAAAAGCTGGAGGAAGTGGCTGGGGAGAAAGACGTCTGGACCTCATGCTTAGGTTTCTGCCCCTACGACCCGACCCCGGAAGAAGCGGAAGATGATGATGATGATGGTTCCAATTATTTGGCACCTTCGGTACAAAGCAGGTGCTGGAAAATCAATTTTGGACCTTCCCACAAATGCATGGAAATTCTATTAAAATTAAAGCTAGAGTAAAAGAATAAAGAAATTGTGTACGATATCACTTACCAAAAAATAGCAGAAGACAAAAAAATACAAGACGATGCTAGCTGTTCCTATTCTCGCGAATACTATGCCTAGCCTGAAAATTACAGCTGTCACCTAACAGAAAAATTACCCTGTTCCTCTATACCAAGGTTGTTTCACAGCTTTGCTGCATTCTTTATAATCAAAGTTCTGAATATAGGCTTCTCTTCGGCATGCCAGCTCTTGAACCAAATGTACAAAGCCTGCTTTAACTCGCCAAACTTTGCCCCTTTCAAGCAACTTCCTCTTCCGGTGTTGTTGTTGTTTCAGATGGCTGCCACTAGAGCACAGCAGCACACTTTTCCCAGACAAAATGTGCCGTTATACCAAGTAGGGTCCTTTTTATTCTGCATTTTAAAAAGTGCCGGTAAACAATGCCTACTAATGTATCAGATGCTGGATAATTGGAATTAGTGTGTGTGTGTGTGTGTGTGTGTGTGTGTGTGTGTGTGTGTGTGTGTGTGTGTGTGTGTGTGTGTGTGCATGTGCGCGTGTTTCATTTCATCTTCTTCTGATTAATCCAGGGTCGGGTCACGTGGGAAGCAGCCTAAGCATTGAGGATCCAGACGAACCCTCTCACTAACCATTTCCTCCAGCTCTTCTGGGAGGACACCGAGGTGTTCCCAGACCAGCAAAAAGACACAATCCCTCCAGCGTGTTCTAGGTTGACCCTGGGGTCTCTTCCTGGTTGGACATGTCCAAAACACCACACTAAGGAGGTGTTCAGGAGGCATTCTGACCAGAGGCCTGAGTCACCTCAATTGGCTCCTTTCAATGTGGAGGAGCAGCAGTTCTACTCCGAGCTCTTCCTGGATAACTGAACTCACATTATCCCAAAGGGATAGCACCATCTCCCGGTGAAGAAAATTTATTTCAGCCGCTTGTATCCGCAATCTTTTTCATTCAGTCACTTCCAGCTCATGACCATAGGTGAGGGTTGGAAAGTAGATCAACAGGTAAATTGAGAACTTTGCCTGGCAGCTCAGCTTCCTCTTCACCACGACGGACTGGTACAGGGTCTGCTTTTCAACAGAGGCTGCAGCGATCCACCTGTCGATCTCCCACTCCATTCTTCCCTCACTCATGAACAAGACCCCAAGATGCTTGAACTCCTCCACTTGTGGCAAGACCTCATTCCCGACCTGGTGCGTGCATTCCACCCTTTTTCAACTGAGAACCATGACCTCGGAATTGGAGATGCTGATTCTTATCCCAGCCAGTTTGCACTTGATTGCAAATCGCTCCAATGAGAGCTGGAGGTCCCGGCTTGATGAAGCCAAAAGGACAATGTCATCTGCAAAAAGCAGAGACGAGATCCAGTGGCCACCAAACCAGAACTCCTCAACGCCTCAGCTGTGCCTAGAAATTCTTTCCATAAAAATTATGAATAGAATTGGTGTCAAAGGACAGCCATGGTGAACTTCAACCCTCACCGGAAACTAATTCAACCTATTGTTCACAATGAGGACCAAGCTCTGGCTCCGGTGATACAGCAACTGAATGGTCAGTAGCAACAGGTCCGGAACACCACACCCAATTACTCAGCCGTATAAAAAAAATAAAATTTAAGGCACTCTGGATAAGAGCGTCTACCAAATGCTGTAAATGTAATGTAAATGAAAAGTGGAAGGGGAAAATGAGTGATGTCACAAGTTTTTGGTTATCACCCTTACCAATGCGGCATGCCTTCACGAGTCATCCTAATAAATAACACTAGAAATAATCCTGCTATGTCACGCTCTTAGAACACAAGACGATTTAGTGTGCAAATTTTGGCTCTTTCTCAAATCTCTCATGGTTTGGATTGTTTTTCTGTATATTTCACTGGATTAAGGTTAAGAGACAGTGAAAATTTTATAGCTGTATCAAATGAGGCAATATCTAAATACCTAGTCTTCCATTAGGTCATGGATCGAACTCTAAATAGCCATCATTACTAAGGTAATGGTACAAAAACAACAATTCTCTCCAATTGTACTTTGATATGGTTTGTAACTCTTTAGTCAGGTTTCCTGTCCTTTATCATGAGAGGGAAATGAAAAAACAATAAATCGGGAAATGAGTGATTTTACCTTTACCTTTAACAACGACCGCCATCAGTTAACAACGACCGCCATCAGTGCTGTTAACTAACAGGGTGCTGGTGAAAATTGGACGACTGTTGGTCGAAGAAGGAGAGGCGGGAGGCGTGTCCGTAGGCGGAGAGAGAGAAGAGGAAAGGCGTGAGTCTAGGACTGAGAGTAAGGACTTTGAATGTTGGAACTATGACAGGAAAAGGTAGAGAGCTGGCTGACATGATGCAGAGGAGGAAGGTGGACATACTGTGTGTTCAGGAGACCAGGTAGAAAGGTAGCATGGCTACAAGCTTAGGAGCGAGGTTTAAGCTGTTTTATCATGGTGTGAATGGGAAGAGAAATGGAGTAGGAATCATCTTGAAAGAGGGGTTTGTCAGAAATGTTCTAGAAGTGAAAAGAGTGTCAGACAGAGTGATGAGTCTCAAGTTAGAAATTGAAGGCGTGATGTTCAATGTTGTTAGTGCTTATGCCCCACAGGCAGGATGTAAACTAGAAGAGAAGGAGAGATTCTGGAGTGAGTTAGATGAAGTGATGCAGAGTACCCCCAGAGGTGAAAGAGTGGTCATTGGTGCAGACTTCAATGGACATGTTGGTGCAACAGAGAGGACGAGGAAGTGATGGGCAGGTTTGGAATCCAGGACAGGAACACAGAAGGACAGATGTTGATTGATTTTGTAAAAAGGATGGAAATGGCTGTGGTGAATACTTTCTTCCAGAAGAAAGAGGAGCATAGGGTGACTTATGAAAGCGGAGGTAGGAGCACACAGGTAGACTAAATCTTGTGTAGGTGATGCAATTTGAAGGAAGTCAGTGACTGCAAAGTAGTAGTGGGTGAGAGTGTTGCCAAACAGCATAGGATGGTGTTGTGCAGGATGCCGCTGATGGTGAGGAAGGTGAAGAAGGCAAAGGCAGAACAGGAGATAAAGTGGTGGAAGCTGTCGTGTTGTCTTCAAGGAGGAGTTGAAACAGGCTTTGGGTAGTCAGGAAGTGCTTCCAGATGGACAGCCACAGCCAATGTGATCAGGGAGACAGGTAGGAGAGTACTTGGTGTGTCCTCTGGAAGGAAAGTAGATCAGACTTGGTGGTGGAATGAGGAAGTGCAGGAGTGTGTACAAAAGAAGAGTTTAGCAAAGAAGAAGTGGGACATTGAGAGGACTGAAGAAAGTAAACAGGAGTACAGGGAGACACAGCATAAGGCGAGGTAGCGGTGTCAAAGGCCAAACAGAGGGCGTATGATGACTTGTATGATAGGTTGGACAGTAAGGAGGGAGAAAATGATTTATACAGGTTGGCACAGCAGAGATATAAACATGGGAAGTTAGAGTGATAAAGGACAGAGTGGGAAATGTATTGACTGATAACAGAAGTGTGCTGGGAAGATGGAAATACTACTTTGAAGAGCTGATGAATGAGGAAAATGAGAGAGTAAAAAGAGTAGAAGAGGTGACCTTTGAGGACGGAAGTAGCAAAGATTAGTAAGGGTGAAGTGAGGAGGGCAGTGAAGAGGATGAAGAGTGGAAAGGCAGTTGGCCCTGATGACATACTGGTAGAGGTATGGAAGTGTCTAGGGGAGGTAGCAGTAGATTTTCTGACAAGAATATTCAACAAGGTCTTAGAAAGTGAGCAGATACCGGAGAAATGGAGGAGAAGTGTGCTTGTGGCCATTTTTAAGAACAAGGGAGATGTGCAGAGTTGTGGCAACTACAGAGGGATAAAGTTGATGAGCCAGACGATGAAGTTATGGGAAAGAATAGTGGAAGCTAGACTGAGGGCAGAGGTCAGCATTTGTGAACAACAGTTTGGTTTCATGCCAAGAAAGAGCACCACAGATGCAGTGTTTGCCTTGAGGATGTTAATACAGAAGTACAGAGAAGGTCAGAGAGAACTGCATTGTGCCTTTGTGGATCTGGAAAAAGCATATGACAGGGTGCCGAGAGAAGAACTGTGGTATTGTATGAGGAAGTCTGGAGTGGCAGAGAAGTATGTTAGAGTGGTGCAGGACATGTCTGAGAGATGTAAGACAGTGGTGAGGTGTGCTGTCGGTGTGACAGAAGAGTTCAAGGTGGAGGTGGGACTGCATCAAGGGTCAGCTCTCAGCCTCTTCTTGTTTGCTATGGTGATGGACAGGCTGACAGATGATGTTAGACAAGAATCTCCATGGACTATGATGTTTGCAGATGACATTGTGATCTGTAGTGAATGCAGCCGTGGGGGGGGCACAAACCAGTGTCTCTCCCTCACGCCGGTCCCAAGCCCGGATAAATGCAGAGGGTTGCGTCAGGAAGGGCATCTGGCATAAAACAAATGCCAAATAAACTATGCGAATCACAAGAAAGAACCACATACCGGATCGGTCGAGGCCCGGGTTAACAACGACCGCCATCAGTGCCGTCAACCAACAGGGTGCTGATGGAAATTGGACTACTGTTGGTCGAAGACATCGAAGAAGGAGAGGCGGGGGGCGTGTCCATTGCCAGAGAGAGAAGAGGAAAGGCATGAGTCTAGGACTGAAAGTAGGGACTTTGAATGTTGGAACTATGACAGGAAAAGGTAGAGAGCTGGCTGACATGATGCAGAGGAGGAAGGTGGACATACTGTGTGTTCAGGAGACCAGGTGAAAAGGTCGCAAGGCTAGAAGCATAGGAGCAGGGTTTAAGCTGTTTTATCACGGTGTGGATGGGAAGAGAAATGGAGTCGGAGTCATCTTGAAGGAGGAGTTTGCCAGGAATGCTCTAGAAGTGAAAAGAGTGTCAGACAGAGTGATGAGTCTCAAGTTAGAAATTAAAGGTGTGATGGTCAATGTTGTTAGTGCTTATGCCCCACAGACAGGATGTGAGCGAGAAGAGAAGGAGAGATTCTGGAGGGAGTTAGATGAAGTGATGCAGAGTACCCCCAGAGGTGAAAGAGTGGTGATTGGGGCAGACTTCAATGGACATGTTGGTGCAGGAAACAGAGGGGACGAGGAAGTGATGGGTAGGTTTGGTATCAAGGACAGGAACGCAGAAAGACAGATGTTGGTAGATTTTGCAAAAAGGATGGAAATGGCTGTGGTGAATACTTTCTTCCAGAAGAGAGAGGAGCATAGGGTGACTTATAAAAGTGGAGGTAGGAGCACACAGGTAGACTACATCTTGTGCAGGCGATGTAATTTAAAGGAAGTCAGTGACTGCAAAGTAGTAGCGGGTGAGAGTGTTGCCAAACAGCATAGGATGGTGGTGTGCAGGATGATGCTGATGGTGAGGAAGGTGAAGAAGGCAAAGGCAGAGCAGAAAACAAAGTGGTGGAATTGAAAAAGGAAGAGTGTCAGGTTGTCTTCAAGGAGGAGTTGAAACAGGCTTTGGGTAGTCAGGAAGTGCTTCCAGATGACTGGACAACTACAGCTAATGTGATCAGGGAGACAGGTAGGAGAATACTTGGTGTGTCATCTGGAAGGAAAGTAGATAAGGCGACTTGGTGGTGGAATGAGGAAGTGCAGGAGTGTGTACAAAGGAAGAGATTCGCTAAGAAGAAGTGGGACATTGAGAAAACCGAAGAGAGTAAACAGGAGTACAGGGAGACACAGCGTAAGGCAAAGGTAGCAGTGTCAAAGGCCAAACAGAGCGCGTTTGATGACTTGTATGCTCGGTTGGAAAGTAAGGAGGGAGAAAATGATTTATATAGGTTGGCACAGCAGAGAAATAGAGATGGGAAGGACGTGCAGCAAGTTAGATTGATAAAGGACAGAGAGCGAAATGTATTGACTGATGACAGAAGTGTGCTGGGAAGATGGAAAGAGTACTTTTAAGAGCTGATGAATGAGGAAAATGAGAGAGAAAAAAGAGTAGAAGAGGTGACTGTTGAGGACCAGGAAGTAGCAAAGATTAGTAAGGGTGAAGTGAGGAGGGCATTGAAGAGGATGAAGAATGGAAAGGCAGTTGGTCCTGATGACATACCGGTGGAGGTATGGAAGTGTCTAGGAGAGGTAGCAGTAGATTTTCTGACAAGAACATTTAACAAGGTCTTAGAGAGTGAGAGGATGCCAGAGGAATGGAGGAGAAGTGTGCTGGTGCCCATTTTTAAGAACAAGGGAGACGTGCAGAGTTGTGGCAACTACAGAGGGATAAAGTTGATGAGCCATACGATGAAGTTATGGGAAAGAATAGTGGAAGCTGGACTAAGGGCAGAAGTCAGCATTTGTGAACAACAGTTTGGTTTCATGCCAAGAAAGAGCACCACAGATGCAGTGTTTGCCTTGAGGATGTTAATGGAGAAGTACAGAGAAGGTCAGAGGGAGCTGCATTGTGCCTTTGTGGATCTGGAAAAAGCATATGACAGGGTGCCGAGAGAAGAACTGTGGTATTGCATGAGGAAGTCTGGAGTGGCAGAGAAGTATGTTAGAGTGGTGCAGGACATGTATGAGAAATGTAAGACAGTGGTGAGGTGTGCTGTCGGTGTGACACAAGAGTTCAAGGTGGAGGTGGGATTGCATCAAGGGTCAGCTCTCAGACTCTTCTTGTTTGCTATGGTGATGGACAGGCTGACAGACGAGGTTAGACAAGATTCCCCATGGACTATGATGTTTGCAGATGACATTGTGATCTGTAGTGAGAGCAGAGAACAAGTGCAGGAAAATCTAGAGAGGTGGAGGTATGCCCTGGAAAGGAGGGAAATGAAGATTAGCCTCAGTAAGACAGAATACATGTGCATGAATGACAAGGACCAAAGAGGAACGGTGAGATTACAGGGAGCAGAGATAAGGAAGGTGGAGGATTTTAAGTACTTAGGCTCAACAATCCAGAGCAATGGAGAGTGTGGAAAAGAGGTCAAGAAGCGTGTGCAGGCAGGTTGGAATGGTTGGAGAAAAGTGTCCGGTGTGATGTGTGATAGGAGGGTATCGGCAAGAATGAAAGGAAAAGTGTACAAGACGGTGTTGAGGCCAACGATGTTGTATGGGTTAGAAACAGTGGCCCTGGGGAAAAGACAGGAGGCAGAGTTGGAGGTAGCAGAGATGAAAATGTTGAGGTTCTCTTTGGGAGTAACGAGGATAGATAGGATTAGGAATGAGCACATCAGAGGGACAGCACATGTAAGACGTTTTGGAGACAAAGTCAGAGAGGCTAGATTGAGATGGTTTGGACATGTACAGAGGAGGGATAGTGAGTATATTGGTAATAGGATGCTGAGGCTGGAACTACCAGGCAAAAGGCCTAGAGGAAGACCAAAGAGACGATTCATGGATGTGGTGAAGGAGGACATGAAGGTCGTTGGTGTAAGAGAAGAAGATGCAAAGGATAGGGTGAGATGGAGGCAGATGATTCGCTGTGGCGACCCCTGAAGGGAAAAGCTGAAAGGAAAAGAAGAAGATTGTGATCTGTAGTGAGAGAAGAGAAGAAGTACAGGAAAATCGAGAGAGGTGGAGGTATGCCCTGGAAAGGAGAGGAATGAAGGTTAGCCTCAGTAAAACAGAATACGTGTGTGTGAACGACAAGGACCCAAGAGGAATGGTGAGGTTACAGGGGGTAGAGATAAAGAAGGTGGAGGATTTTAAGTACTTTGGCTCAACAATCCACAGCAATGGAGAGTGTGGAAAAGAAGTGAAGAAGTGTGTCAAGGCAGGTTGGAATGGATGGAGAAAAGTGTCCGGTGTGATGTGTGATAGGAGAGTATCGGCAAGAATGAAGGGAAACCTGTACAAGACGGTGTTGAGGCCAGCAATGTTGTATGGTTTAGAAACAGTGGCCCTGAGGAAAAAACAGGAGGCAGAGCTGGAGGTAGCAGAGATGAAAATGTTGAGGTTCTCTTTGGGAGTAACGAGGATGGATAGGCTCAGGACTGAGTACATCAGAGGGACAGCACATGTAAGAGTTTTGGAGACAAAGTCAGAGAGGCTAGATTGTGATGGTTTGGACATGTACAGAGGAGGGATAGTGAGTCCCCCAGTGCAGCTATATGGGTTATCAAAGGCAGGCCATGTCTCTCACTGTCTATGGTGAGAGGCATGTAAAAGAACCATTGCTGACCGTTGTAAAAAGTAGCTGCAAAGTCGTCAGCGTGTTTCTGTCCCTTGCTAAAAGGGTTGTGACAGGAAGGGCATCCGACGTAAAAACCTCTGCCAAATCAAACGTGCGAATCACATGATTCGCTGTGGCAACTCCCGAGTAAAAGGGAAAAAAGCCGAAAGGAAGAAAGAAATATATATATATATATATATATATATATATATATTTATATATATATATATATATATATATACACACACACACACAGCACGTTTTATGGCCTATGATTTGTGGATACCTGACCATTACACTAATCAAATACAGTATGTGAGAATCAAATATGTGATTGTTCCACAGACTTTCTTTCTCTTCAGTGGAAAACTAATATGTTCCATCATGGTAATACTTCTGTATACAATTTGAGGTTTATGAAGGCATGGTTTGTCAAGACTTTAAGAGCTTGACTGCACATAGCCCTGACCTCAATCCCATTGTACAATGTTGGCATGAGCTGGATCACCAACTGAACCTCAGGGTTTCCTGCCCGAAATCAATGACCAATCTAACTATGCTCTTGTGGTTAAATGGGCAAATTCCCATAGCCACACTTCAAAATCTAGTGGAAAGCATCCCTAGGAGAATGTTTATTATAAAAGCAAAGGAAAGACTAAATCAGTAATCTAATGTTCAACATATACAGTAAATTCTGGTATGGTGTTCAGGTGTCCACAAACCTTTAGCCATATAGTGTATCATAATTTAATTATGCCTTGAATGTTAGTGAATGAATTTATACATTGCAAATACTCCTCACTTTTGTTACTCTCACATGATGTATGTTCACTTAAGTTATTTTTTTATTACTTTTTTATAACTTAACTCTTACATGAGTCACTTTTTAGATGTACTGTACATGATTTTTTTAAGTCAAAATACGTAAAGTGGCACTTGTTGGATTTGCCTCATACAAACTTTCTCATGTGTGTTAAAAATCAAGTGTTCGGTCAGTAGAAAGAAAGCACATCTTTAATAAACAAATCACCAATCACTACAGAAATACTGAAAATGCAGTGTAGCAGAGAAACCCTGTAAAGTGACAAAGGCACAGTCACACTCTACTAGTCAGTTCCATTCAACAACCTTTCTATTTCAATGACTTATAGGTTTAAGTTGAACACAGAATAGCAATATCTTCCATTTCTATTGAACATCTCAACGACACACTCTTTGAGGTGGAGTGGGAAAGACTACTAAAGATAAATTTGTGTTATCCAGCAAAGACCCTGATAAGATGCACTTTATCTTCAGTAAGCAAACATGAGGCTTATTATGATGCGTGGTCTCACACCAAATGGCTTACACCAACAGAAACTCTAAATTAGTCTTTCCCCATCTGGAGAGAAAATGTGCTCTTTGACAGCACATTTCAACCAAGCAGCATGAAAGTACTCTAATTGGTTTAGTGCTCAATATGTCAAGGCAAATATTAGTACATGTCATGATATTCTTGATACATGGGTAGCATGCTCGGGGTTATATCCTTTTCTCCCTTTTAGGTTAAGACAGGAGACTGAGATATTAAAGGCCAAGGTTTCGATGCGTAGGTCCAGGTTAACACAACTGGTTATTTCTTACTGGGAGAAAATACCAGTGTAGAATTATATACGATAGCAATTATGGGAAGTACATGAGAAATCTGTATTTTACTTAGGAAATATGGGAGATGGTGTAATAGTTGGCGTATCAGTGAAACATTTCAGCTTGTTCATCTTAGTAGTATCCACCATCTAGCATTTCTGTAAAAGAACATCAGATTAAACACACACACACACACACACACACACACACACACACACACACACACACACACACACACACACACACACACACACTAATATTTCTTATGTATCTCTAATTCCTAGTTCAATTGTAAGCTAACATCTTACACAAAGCAAGTACTGTATATGTACCCTTGAGCTGATATATAAACTTCACCTATATGTAGGTAGTTTATTTCGGAGCAGCTGGAAAAATGAATGTGAGCACTGTTTCACTGTTCAGCGTCTTTTTGACATTTTCACAATACATGAACTTACAAATCTCATGCAGTCTACACTGTAAAACTGGGCCAAAATACTTTACTTTAGGATTGCAAGCCTACAATGACAATGACTTATACACCAAACATGCTCTTCAACATATACAGTAGTCCTTAGACTAAACAGTGATGAGAGTTACATGTAGTTCAGAGACATTTGATCAAAACATATGCAAACATTCCATTCCACACATAAATCAAAACTAGGAAAGCAGATTCTCGTATACCTGATAGAAACCAACCAATTTTACTCCTGAGTTTCCCAGAAAAAAAATGCTTATCCTCAAGTCCTTCAACTGTTATTCTTATAGGTGCTGTTATCTAAGTATTAGTCATGACTTCAGATGAAATCAAAAAAATCAAGCTTGGAGAAAGTTAAACTGAATGCAAAGTGCGGTCAAATTTCAAGCAGGCACGGAGCTCATTCTCAGTTTAGCTAATAACAGGGAGTTAGCGTTAATCTGAAGTGATGCGAGAGCTCCACGTGCCCTCACACTGCAATCATTCATGCATATTTCTCTTTTCTCACAATGGCCAGAGTGCAGTGAAATAATTTTTAAAAACTTGACCCAAATGAACAAAGCACAATCCAGATTAAATATGGATGACCAGAGCTTGAGTCCAGCATAATTGTTTTGAGTTTTGAATTCCAGGTGCATTGCCTCTTGCCAGCAAGACTAATCCTTTATTCGTTGACACCAAAGAAAATAATTTTCATATCTTCTCATATTCAGTAGGCTCTGGTCCTAGCTCTTTTTGCTTCACTTACAATTTAACCATGCTCCATTGCTGTATCTAATATACCATTGTAGGTTTAACATGAATTCTCTTGATAGTCTTATTCTGTTCATTTCACCCAAAAACCAAGACTTTCTGATGGCAATACAAAAACAGTGGTTTGTTCACACCTGTATATAATGTTCTATCACTATTATATTGTGACACATGGTGAAACTGGCTGTACTATAAAAAAAATCAAAGCCCTCAGAGGAACTTTAACAATCATAAACCAAAAGAATGTGGAGGGATCTAAACAAAAGACTAAAAACAAAAGGACTCTTGCACATTCCCGAAAGTGGAAAAATCTACAGATCTGTTAACTTTAACTCAGGAGACCAACTCTCTGGGTACTCCATTTGGGAGTGTTTACCTGTGGCCGTAGTCATCACTTTAAAGCAAAGGCAGTAACAACAGTAAACAGAGAATGGTCATTAAAGCAATGTAGTAACGGAGACCAGTAGGTTTTAGAAAGATAAAAGCCAGCTGTTTCTGCTGCTTCAGGTTTTCAGCCTGCTCATGGCCTTTGTTTCATCTGCACTAATCTGTCTTTCACTCATCTCTGTTTCGGTCATATTATAACTCTGTCTTAACACTAACTCACTATACTGTGTATATTTTGTGTCTGTTTTTCTGTATGTCTCCTCTCTCTTATTGTCACCGTCTCTCACTTTTCACTCCTGCTGGCTCCATTCAAGACCTGGCAGGCTTCAACTCCTCCCCTGACCGTCTGCGTGTGCAAGACACTGTCTGTCTGATGTGCTCTGAGATATAGCCAAAAGCATGACAAGCTCCACTCCTCCGCTCCCCATTTTGTTTTTTCAGCTCTGCATACAGGCTTACATCTAAATCAGTAGCGACAGAGCGATAGTTACATTACTTTGACCGTGCAGTGTAGATTACTGTACAACAAAAACATCATTGATCACAGAACATGAAACAGGTGGGCGACTCATTGTCCTGAACATGTTCACTATATGTGAATTTTTGTAACAGAACTTTATATATATATATATATATATATATATATATATATATATATATATATATATATATATATATATATATATATATATATATATATCCTTCAGGTGATGCATGTTTAAATCCTTTTACACTAATTCATACAGAAACCGTATTTTATATAATTATACAGCAGGGACATTTTAAACAAATAAATTTGTTCAATTTTTGAAGCATGTTTGTATTTATTTATTTTGCAGTGAAGACTGATGAATGATATTTGTGATTCTTTAACACGGTGAATTATACAAAGTTTGAAGTATTGATTATGATACAACTGAATAGCAAATGTTAACAATACACTTAAAGTGAAAGTTTTTAATAAAACCTCCTTTTGGGTGCCAATAAACACATCTTGGAGGATGGTAATATTACTGATGAACTCAATATGGAGTTAACTGCAGGTTTCCAAGAAGCACTTAAAGCTCCAGAGGTCATAAAACTGTATTATACCACAGCCATAACATAGCCTCTAGTTCAATTCTATGTTATAGAACATGTGTGTCTGCTCAGGCAGATACTATGTGATTGTAAACATTCATTTATCATCAAGAAAGAGCTGTGATTCATGCCCTGAGGTGTCACACTGAGCAGCTCTTGAGGAGCCTGCTCAAATGAAATATGTCTCCTCGGAAGACACAAGACCCAATTAAAGGGAGGGATTAGGACAGGACTCAGTGACCCTCTGAGGAATTTCACAAGGATGCTCAGACTCGGTCGCTGCCACAACCTCCCTTTAAGCACTTTCACCTGCTAATTAAGCCTTCCAAACTGCAGTCAAGGGGAACTGTGTGCGGCCAGGCACTCTTTTCCCCCAAAAACAGCACGCTTACAGCTCAAGATGTACTAATGTAAATATTTGAGCGCACTTGTATATTGGACTGTTGAGCTTTACGCGTGGCAAAGGGAGTGGACAGATTGTTTGGGTGCCATTAGCGAGTTTAAGATCTTGGATTCATTTAAACTCTAAAGTGCTTTAAAACAATGAGCTCGTGCTGAGTCTGAAAAAAGCTTGGAAAAGGAGATGAGAGGAACGCAGAATGACATCATTATAGTATTTTTTCTCCTTCATTTCCATCCATTATGAGGACACTGCAAAGTTTAAACAGTTCAGAAATGGACAGATGCATTTGTTTGCCTAAGTTTAGATAATTTTCAGCACGAGGCCCTGATTGTATCTAATTTATTATTCTGATTTTTTTAAAGGCTGTACCATGACATATTCTCCCCTCAGTTTGTTGTGCATTGAGGAAAGCTGCTGGTCTACATGGACAGTTACAGTCTTGCTATACTACCAAAGGAGACCAAAATAACTGCTTTGACATTTGTTGTGGATTGTGGGAGCTGGAGGAAAGGCTGTCAGAACCCTGAGTGGAGATTTGTTCTCTTAAGATAAGACAAAAAAAAAAATACACATACACTGACTCACTGTAAGCACTGCACTCCAGGATACTGTATATATTTTCGTCTTTGTGATGAGCTCCTGAAGAGTAAGCGAGAAGGATGAAATGCAAAACACTTTTGATGTAACACTGATTCCAGAATGTGGGATACCATTTCCCTTTTACATTACAGAATGAATGTGTTGAAAAAAGCTTGTTGGGGTCATAGAACATCTTAATTCTAAGGATTGACACCTGCCATTCCTCATGGGTGTACATGTTTTCATGTGTGTATGGTGGATTCGCATGTTGCTGAACAGTAGGGGCAGCCATGTCCCGTGCTGAGGGAGAACTCCCTATTGGGCTGGAGGAGGGCTCAGCACACTCTCCTCTGGTTTAAGACCCTCCCAGCAGCACAGTCCTATCAGTTTCTCTCTCATGGACTGGAGCCCCCACTGCTATATGGAACCATAGCCACTTGTAAGAGTTGAGCAGGCTGCCTGACACTCTGTGGTCACCTCGTGTGCAGCATTTACATGTGTACAAGTTTGACACTTCTGTGCTCACTCATTCGGGGCCACCCTGTTGATGACACTCTCCCCAGCTGGACTGAAGTTAGTAAACTGCTCTGTTAATGTGCTGACACTGGAATCTTAGTGTGACCAGAATGACCCTGCTGGGCTCTGAACACTCCATATTGATTCGCAGCAAATTTAGATCAGGTAAGAACTTTCATATCTGCTCTTTATCACATACTTTGTTTGTCTCGAGGAAACAGCCCAAGATAAATTGTTTATTCTATTTTGTTATGTAAAACCACATTAAATATTTACATTGATAAAGTTTGAGAACTGAATCCTAAAAGAAGTTGAAAGTATGAAAGTAAAATTGGGCTTGAACTTGTGTGCTTTTATTATGGTTGGATTTGTTCTTGTTGTTGCTGCTGCTATAGTTATATTTTGTAGTACACAGCTCATGTGCAGTTAGAGGTGACTGTTTGCTTACAGTGGCTTGAACTGAGGTGTGATTGAGGTCAAAGGTTATCAAACAACAAAGATGGCAGTTTGACCTGTCCTTCTCAGACTCAAGGGCTAGCAGAAAATAAATCCTGCTTCAAAATCTTGCTAAAAACTCATAAATTTCGCTTGTTCGGCTGTTTTCTCTCATTTATGATTATCTTCCCTTGCCCTGCCATCCTTCTCAAGAACTGAGAAGCCTCTTCGTCTCTTCTGTGATCATGTGTATATACAAATCAACGACACTTCTCCCAGATGAATACAGTACTGGAATCTTGTCTGAAGATTAATCTGCTGTGAACAATACTGCCACCTGTCGCAAATAAATGTTACTGACACAGGCGGAGAGTTGTCTGTGATAAATATTAAAACATACCACAGAGACAACTTGTTGACAACCAACCAAAAGGTCAACTGCACTTTGCTTTTAAAGAATTTATTTGATTTGTCCTTGTCTTACTCACATTGTTTTTGATAGCTAACTCCAGATTACAGGCAAAATTGAGTGTTTCCCCTCTTGTTGTTTAGAGCAATGACACAAAGGAAATGACCCCTGAGTTCAGATGAAGGGTAGATGTTATGTCTAAGGTCCACAAAATGGCATTATTCAAAAAATGCTTATTCTGACCATTACATATTAGTGCTATAATGCTTCACAGATGCTGGACTGTTTAGACAGTGATATAGGTTTGGTTTCTACAGTGCACATTGGCTACCACTATTTTCTCCTGCGTGAGTGTGTGTGCGTGTGAGAATGCCGGGTAGATAGCGATCTGCCAGTATGTCCCTTGTGGACGTGTTCAAATCTTTGAGGAACTTCATTAGCGACTGTAAGGGATGGGCGAAATTATGTCATTACATAACTGTGCACATGCTATACTAAAACATTTAAAGGTGTTTAGTGCAAAACTGGTACAGTGCACAGTTGAGAATTATCAAAGTATCATGATCAATGCAGCCATAAAGGTGACTTTTTTGTAAGTTTTCAGGATGTTTAGTTGTCCATATCAGTTGATAATATACATGTGCTCTTTTATCACACTGACGTCAATGATTTTGCTTTGATTTTCCTTTCAAAAGCTTCAGAATTGAAAGATGGCATTATTAAATACTGTTTATTCATGTGTTCATCCACATACTAATGAACTTGTCCTTTGATTTGGGAGCCTACTTCTCAGTTGGACCATAGATAGTCCCTAGTATGGTTCAGTTTTTAGTTTCATGCCAGGCTAGGCTTAGTAAATAAGTGCTGCCAATGCTAATTATCTCACTCACTTGGATTAAGCACTGGAGTTTAAGAAAGGGGGGGAACCTACATTAAAATCCAAAAGACTTCAGTTAGATATATTGTGTTCAACTACATCTGCTCATTGTGTGTTTGGCCATGTGTGTGGTATTCTCAAATTGCTGACAGCTTAATAAGTCTGTGGGCCTTCTGGTGAGTCAAAGCCGGTTTATCGTGTCCTCCCACAACAACCATTTCCTTCTAACTTACATAAATAACATCATTATTACAAGCTACTGCTTTGCCTTCAGTGTCTTCTCCGTGGTTAGGTCTTGATTTGACCTTGACTGTTCTATAGAGAAATGCTCTTTGTTGGTAGAGAGTGAGCCAGTGCAATGCTGGTAGTATGCTAAACAATGGCATTCCTGATGAGATGCAAAAGCCTAACAGCTGGGTCTTGCCCATAGCCAAGTGTGCAGTTGCTTGTGCCATGAACTATACGACTGGAATAAGTCAAGCGCTACAGAAGCACACTGATCATATGGATACAAATATCTCCTAGCCATCTGCATCATGTCAAGATTACTGCCTTATTGCTATTCACAGAAAGCGTATTTCACTTCAAAGGCCCCAGGTTTTGTTTGTTCTTACTGTGATGAAGTCTACTGGAAAAATGGATTTTCTTATATTTCCACAATATGTTTGGAATTATTGAAAGTAACATAATAATGAAAGTTTTAGGCACGATTCAACAACAGGCACAAATGCAAACCTGAGTAGGAATAAGACAATAATTTATTTATTTAATTTTTTATTCGGCTATTTATTTATTTAGCTTTTTAAATTTCAGATATATGCCCTCAAGACTGGTGCAGCTATTTTAGGCCATTAAGTCAGCTCATATGGTTCTTATTGCTTAGGTTATTCAATCCAGAGTGGCTGTGAAGCTAAGCTGTGATGGTTCTTATAGGGGATAATTATTGAGGGCAATCAAGGGGTTTGGCATTCTTCATGAAGCCCCCACCCCCAACCACACCATACCACAAACATGGCCAAACAAGGGTGATGCTGCCAGGAAGCAATCTCAGACAGATGCTTGAAGCTTTTTTTCTGTTTCTGCCCTTTTTCATAATTCACCTGTTGCTCTCACTGTAACAGTAAAAATGAATAAATAGAAAGACATTTCAAGAAACGGTGTGAAGAAATATGCTGGATGTTGTAGCATACATGTCTGTGCATGACAAAATTTCCACAAACAACTTCATTTTTAAAAGGGAGCCTGTATAAAACAATCTTGTTGAAAAAAAATGTGCCCAGAAGTGCTTCCAGGTAAAGTCCATGATGGGATTGAAATGACTGCCAGTGCAGTTCTGGGTGAGAGAGGTTCTTTTATGGTGCCAAAAATCAGCCAGGCTCCCCTGCACTATCCACCTATTTGCCCATTAATAGTCTCTTCTTCTGTGCTTGGCAGTGGTTCTCTGCTTGATCTTGCCCAAAATGTGTTCAGAAGAGAAGCAGATGTGCAGAACGGAAACTGTTTGTGTGTGAAAGCACAAGTGTAGGTGATTTCTGCATGTCCTCCACAATCACCATTGAAATTTTGCTTCCATTTGACCCACGGGCACAAATTCCATTTTACGCCAATCGACTAATATTTGCTAGTCAAAAATCTCATAGTGATGTCTCATGTATGACCCACACTGACATTCAGCAATCCTGAAATGAATCATGCCACCCAAAACAAAGAAAGCAACAGACCCACAAATATTTCTTAAAACAGGATGTAGGTCTATGATAAACACAGCTCCTGGCTTTTAAACAACTCTCCCTACAGTGTGTGGTCCTCGTGGGCGTGAGGGCCACTGAAGAGGAGGGTCATAAATGCAAGAGCTCCTCGTTTAGCCCATTGCTGGTTTGTGTACGTGTGCAATTCTGGTCTTCAAGCAGGATAGAGGAAAGACACTCCACTATCTCTGCATGCCTGCAGGGGATGATGTGTTCCCTAGTCAGACACAGATTTACAGTTCATTTTTTATTTTTTGCTTCATGGATAGTGAATCTCTCTCTCTCTCTCTCTCTCTCTCTCTCTCTCTCTCTCTCTATCTATCTATCTATCTATCCTCTCCTCTTTTCCTCCCTTCTACTACTTGCAGTCCTACAGTTGAGGCTGCAGCAGAGGAGGACACGAGAGCAGTTAGCAGACCAGGGCATCATGCCTCGTGAGTAACACCTCTTTTTTTGACACTCATCACTAGCCAACCCTTTTCCTGTCTCCTCCATTCTAACAACTGGCATTTCTGAGATGCGCCAGTGTGAAGCAAACTGGTTGATTTATAATAAGAGGTGAGGACACAGTTGAATAAAGGTGGAGGTTATGGAATACATGTGGAGAATCACACAGTTCAGATGTTCGAGTGTACCTTGCCAGAAATGTCATATGTTTTCAGAGGAAGTTCAGCAATGTTTGGCATAGGTCATGAACAGAAGAATGAAAAAGGAATGGCTTGTCCAAGTGATAAACACCACAGTCCTTTAAATCTTTGTGCCCTTTGTGCACAGTCTGTGGTACAAGCTAACTACACTGGAATGCTCTTTATTCAAGAGGCGCTCTGGGGCCACAGGCAGGCCAAATACACCTCCAATATTGTGTTTGCTTCTGTTTTGCCACGAATGCTTGAAAGACTCATCAAAGCATCAGTGGGCCTGTTGACATTTATTCTGGATTTACATGTCATACATTTCGATGATGAGAGGAGAATATTAACTAGGAGTTCCATACAGGGTATCTTGTGTATTGAAGCTAGTCATATGAGGATACAGACAGTTGAAGATATGAAGTAAAACACTCACTGTAATACAGAAAAATACATCCTGTACCAGATGGATGGCATGTCTGTGAACAATAGCACCTTTCTATAGTTGTACACAGTGTCAAGCTCTTAGAACATAATAACATATACACATGCACTGTACCATGGGTTCAGAGTATCAAGTTTGAGACAGCATTTTTGCTTTTGGACTGGATATTTTGATATATGTTGCTAAATGGTATCGCAGGCAGAAAGTCTCCCATGGTGAGATAACTGGTGTAAGTGCACACAGGAAAGGAATCCAGAGGGCTGCCCAGTACTATCAATCTCTGGGAGACTGCCAAAGATAAATGTCCCCAAAATCACGATTGGCCAGCCTGCAGCCCTTTAAAAAGTATTTTCAACGGCTGTTTATCAACTGATTACACGGAAAAAGAGAATGAAGCTGGACATTGAGCCTTGCCACAGCAGCCATCAACAAGCTTTTACTAAGTAAAATGTAATTACATACAAATTGTGTATATTATTAGAATGTAAATAAGAGCTGGAGCTACTGTACAATGTTCTGTAGCTTCATTAAAGACAAATGCATCATTTTACATGACTACACATTGTCAGTATTCTTCCAGGTTGGATTCCCATTGCAGATTCACCATCATTCGGTTATCCACACCTTGTACCAACCCACCAAAGTGCATCTTGTTTTAAAGGGAGCGTTTGAGGATGAAATGACTAAATCTGTTACATTTTTCATGGATGAAACGTTTCAGCCATTCTTCTGTAGTCTGGAAATATGATGGTCAATGTATTTGTGTGTGTGTGTGTGTGTGTGTGTGTGTGTGTGTGTGTGTGTGTGTGTGTGTGTGTGTGTGTGTGCCCCATATATACATCTCCCCAGGAACATCTGGTGTTTATTAGGCACTTGAAAGCAGCAGTCAGGCCTCTCAAGGCTGTTTGGCGTGTGGCCGGGATGAACTTGCGGCATTTTTATAAGTCTTATTTCACCCTATCTCAACTAACTGTCCAGGAATATGCCTTTACGTTTCACCGGCTAATTTAAAGGCCTCATTTTTATTCTTTTTTTTTTTTCCTGTTAGATTGACAGAGGAGAAAATATATACCTGTCTTCAGTTTCGGGCAGAAGTAGCAGGAAGTCAACTGGAATTTTTCTCTTAGCAATATTACAAAATACATACTCTTTCACACTGGGTTATATTGAAAGTCAGTGTAAATTCAGTGACAATTCAAACCAAACACAAATTGCATGTTCTGGTAATAGGTTTAATGGTGCAAGTTTTGATGAAACTGCAACACTGTTGGTTTAAAATTGTATTTGTTTTTACTAGTGGTAGTAGGAGCTAATATCAATATGAAGGACATCTCTGGTTCAAAACTGAAGATGAGGATTGGCTTTTAGGACATACTATATTCAGTGTCTGAACATTTGTTGCTGTACCAGATTTCACATTTTTAGATTTTTTTTTTTTTTTTTTCGCTTACTGTTAAAAACACACATACCTTGAAATAAAAAATGAATTCCTTGTTAAAGTCTCTCGTATAGATTTATTTTATTAATATTACCCACAGTTTTAAGAGTATTTTCAGAAGTATTATGCTTTCTATTGCTGAATGGTCCACTAGGCAAACACATTCTGAGTTGACTTTGGTGCC
The DNA here is from genome assembly GCA_024760905.1 of Plotosus lineatus. Taxonomy (NCBI): domain Eukaryota; kingdom Metazoa; phylum Chordata; class Actinopteri; order Siluriformes; family Plotosidae; genus Plotosus; species Plotosus lineatus. The sequence goes on along the minus strand of CM045730.1, from coordinate 39,413,901 downwards.
TGGACCCAAAAATATTCTCCCTATATTCCCTGGCCGTACTTCATTGATTTTAATCAATAAAAGCCTATCGTACTGCAGAAGGTTTAAATGTGCTTCAAATAATTGCCATTTGAAAAGATCTATACACGGATTCCTTATTTCCAAGCCAAAGACGGCAAGGAGTCTGGATGATGTCTTTGACCAAAGCTTAGCAGAAATCTAGTATTTCTAATCTAATCAGCATCATTAGTGCTACTTAATCAGGCAGGGCTCCAGGAATAGGTTTGAACACTTTTATCACATTGCAGTTATCACCTCCAGAGAGCACATCAATTAGATAAAGCAGGTGGGAAGCAATATATTTACATTGGAAGTATATTTGTGATGCATCATTTTCATTTGTATATGACAGGAAATTATTCTGATGTCGTACATATTGACCTGGGGATCTGAGTAAAGGTGAAACAATGTGTTTAAACAACATGCAGAATTAACTTGTACAAAAAAAATCAACAACTCAAATATGGGTTCAAAGTACTTTAACAGAAGTGGTCAGACTCCAACTGATGACAGTGATGACCCAGAAGTGAGCAAATGAGGCAGGCAATGATAATTTATGTAGTTTTTACTGACAGTGGAAACACAGACAACTTTTCAGAAATAAGTGGTTAATTTCTTCTCATTTATTTTGCTCTTTATCATTTATATTTCCAGCCCTGAAGAGTCCAGCTGCATTCCATGAGCAGAGGAAAAGTCTCGAACGCTCCAAGGTCAGAGCAAAAATGCCACTTTATCTTTCTCAGGCAAAAGTAAACACGACTCCTTGGCACGTGCCACATTTGCCAGGAGCAACACGTGTGTTATTTGGAAAATACATATGGATAATGTGAAAATTGTTTAGCATCCTGTACAAATAAAAATAGATTAGGTTAAAAGATCATTTCTGCTGTCCTTTAGGCACTAATTTTTAATGTTTTGCAGACTGGAGATTTCCTAAAGAATAAAATCCGAAGTAGACCAGAGAAGTCAGAGTTGGTCAACATGCAAATTCTGCAAGGTAGGATTTTTGATGTCCATTGCATTGCCAAATTTTATTATTATTATTATTATTATTATTCCCGTATTCGATGTGATAAGCACCCAGGGCGCTTTAAAAATTGGAGTGGGTGGGCACTTATTAAAATGTTTACCAGCGGAGTAGAACGGTAATTGCTTATTTACCATCGAGATGGAAAATATGAATAATAACAGAACAATAAAAAAGTTTTACTGGTATTTGTGTTGTTCATTTTGTGGTATCAACCAAACTACTTCTATGAAGGATGAAAATAAACAGAAAACAGCATAATTTAAAAAAAAGACCCCTTACTTTTCCCTCTTGGTTCTGTTCCTTTAAACATTTTCCTGGAAGTAAAATCGAGCCAATCAACACGAATGTCAACTTTAGCACATGGCACGTTGAACCAATCAACACGAACATAAACAAAAGCACATGGCCAGGAACGTCTTTTAATTTATGAAGTTAGTGAGCAGAAGAATGGGGTGAAAAATACTCCTCATCACTTTCTGATAGGTCCATATCTGGCTCATCGCTCCATTCATTCAGAGCATCCGATGGTTTTGCTGTAGTAGTTTCTAATGGTTCATTGGTTGTTGGACATTTACCAAGAGAACACAGCAAAATATTTTCCTGTTTTTCAAGCACGGTGGAGCAATCACATGTGTTATTACTGATGAACATTATAGACATTGCCCAGTGGCAGGGGGTCTTGAAATACCGTGTGAACTTACTTGAGACCGATCGAATAAAATTGGTAAGTTTGATTTACGAATTTCCTCCCAGTACACATGGGTGGTTATTAGACCTAAGATTAAAAACACTGGGGGGGGGGGGGGCTTATTATGTTGAATACGGTATTATTATTATTATTATTATTATTATTATTACTATTAATATTATTCTTATTATTAATAATAAGAAGAAGAATAAATAGCAAATAAAATTTTGATATCAGCAATAGTTCATTCAATCAAGTTAAGACATTGCATAATTCGACATCAGCTGTGTTTTCAGCTGCTTTATCCACACTGAGTGAAGTGCATCATGGTTTAGGCCTGATTTGGACAGCCAGACAATAACTGTTTATGCTGAAAACCCGACCACTACCACATGTTGTATGCATGCAAGTAGAAGTTTTTGGATCTGGATTAATTATTTTTATGACTGCATTGTTACTATGCAGACTCTGCCAGCGATAGCCCTGCTCAAGACTCACAGAGCAAACTCAAGCGTGCTCGACTCGCTGATGACCTTAATGAGAAAATTTCCCTGAGGCCAGGTCCACTAGAACTGGTCGAGAAGAATATCATACCTGTTGATTCTACAGTTAAGGAGGCTGCTTTAAAAGGTATCAGAAAATGTTAGGTTGACATTAGGGACATGACAAACTAATTCCTTGTATAAATCACTGTCTTCATCAAATCACTTGGAAATGTGGAGGAGATATTTTCAAGTCATTTTCATACTTTAATGATGATTCACTGACCCCTAAAAAAACTACTCACACTAATATAAATGATATTTAGCAAGATTCCTAACAATCCTTCCAAACCTTTCCTCACCAAACACAGCTTGATTTAGGAGGCAATCATCTCTAGCGCATGAGTGCTAACTCAATGTGGTGTTTACTATGCTGCATAACCACAATTTTCCTCTTCGGATTCTGCTAAAGACAGTGTTTTCGACCTACTCAAAAGTAAACACTCTGTTTGTTCCTTGGACTTGTCTGTAAATGTATTGCATAAGCCAACTATAAGGCAGAGGACTTCAGTTTACATTACCTCTGCAGGAGGACGAGCATGTTTTATTGAGACAAACAGCAGCTGTATTTGGACCCACCCTTTTCTCTAGAGATCAAATGAGCGTGGCCTCTCACTGCTCTGTTTTGACTTGTCATGATTTATGTAGCTCCACCAAGCCACCTACAAAGGTGAATTAAGGGGGACTGTGCCGCTCTACAGCTGTCCGCAGTGCTGAGACCCCCATCCTGTAACACGACCATGACCTAGTCTATCAGATTCGATTATTAGACCTGCAGACTTTTAAATAACCAAAGGAGTGCTGAGATTGTACAATGTTTCCCATAATTGTAACTGCAGACTCTGTAATCTGAAAACTCTTTGGTATCTGTGTACATTTTCTCAGATGCATTTCATTTATTCTTTGACAAACGTTCAGTATTTTTATTAGATGGGAAATTATGGGATGAAACTAGTTGCAAAAAGAGTACAGTTAGATGTCACGTTACAGTTTTCAGTCCAGTCAAAACACCAACAGGTGAACTGAAAAATACACTTATGCCTTCTTCGGCTTTCACTGGACAGCAGTTAGGATTTGGGGCGGGTGCATAGCATTTGTGCCCAGAACACTGCAGGCAGAGTGTCTGTCTTGATTGAAACCAGGGCCCACACTCTTGGCAGGTCACATGTTGAGATACTGAACAAGTCACACGAGTGTCAGTACACAAACATATACACATACCATTTCCCATCTCAACGTCCATACCATGCCATACTCTGGCACTACAAACTGTCCCTCTCGTAGCACCTAGGATGACCTCTGCTGATAGGACAGAGCTGCTTGGTACTATCAAGGTCCCCCTTTAAAATGAAGTGGTCCTGTCAGCCTGCTGTCTCTACCTCATTGCATTACCGAGCCAAGTGCTTTGACTAGGCACAAGTGGAAAAACAAATAGCAACAATGGCCAGGATCAAGTCGACTGCACAAATGTGGATTTTTTTACTCCAAGTATATGTCAGTTGCAGCCCCTGCTTACACAGGTACTAGAGTGGCATGTACAGTGGAAAAAGACAATTTCCTGAATATATACTCAGACAAGACATGCTTCAGATTCACCCTCTTAATAAGGATGTTAGTCTGTCTGTTTTTTCTCATTCATAACCTTAATTTAAGGATTAATCAAATGGTTTCAGTGCTTTAATGTGATTGTTTCTTTGAGTTCATCTTTTTTTTTTATCTCAGTTACTATGAGCTGCAGTGTTTTACTGTAGTTATGTCCAAATGTTATGTTTTTAGTGAATCACAGGAAATTTCCCAAGCAGGAAGACTCATATGCATTTGAGGAAGACAGCAGCAGTGAGAGCCTGTCTCCTGAACAGCATCTTAGTGATGAATCCCAGAACTCAGCCAGGCCTATGACAGAGAGTAAGGCCAGCAGTGGCATTCCATCCCCTTCACTGACCACAAGTCCTACACAGGTGATAAACTATACAAACATTGTGTAATATACACCACTTAATCTAGACTGATTAAATTGTTATATCGTAGAAGTCTACAAATCTGTAAGACTTCACAAAATACAACAAGCCCTTTTTTTTTTTTACAGAATTTTACAAAAATAGCTTTAAAATTCAAGCTTCTGTTTGCTTTTAATGCAATTAAATTGCAATTCAACTTACTTTAAAATCAAATTATGTAATTCAATTGCAGTGTCTTTTATAATTTTCTATGAGTCTATAAAAGGTATTGTGGGGCCGGTGGTGTAGTGGTTAGAGTGCTGTGCTCATGATCGGGAGGTTGTGAGTTCAAATCCCACTAAGACCCCCACTGTGCTAAGACCCCTGGGCAAGGTCTCAACTACAAGTGTGCCTCTGTTCACCCAGCAGTATAAATGGGTACCAGTAAAAAAATATACTGAGAAGGTAACCTGCGATGGACTAGCATCCCATCCAGGAGGAGTTGAACTCCTGGTCGCTTCACGCTACGGAAACCGGGGATAAGCACCGGCCTGATGAGCCATTAGGCTTGGGTGTAAAAACCCAACAGACTTACCTACCTACCTTTACCTATAAAAGGTATTAGGCTTACAGTGCTGACATGACCCTGCAAGCTATTTAGTATGCTTTAAGTTATATTTGAACGAGATACTGTTACGTATGGAATTTAGAAGATGGAAATTGCCCCGTGAAACCAGCAAAGCATGACAAACCACGACATGAACAATATACAATCTAATCGTATCAACAAAGTAAGGTTAAATAATAACTTACATCTTAGAGCTAAACAAAATACAAATCAAACAAGGGTCTCAAAACAAAGATAGTCACCAAGCATCTGCAGCATGGCAAATTTAGAGGTGTCGCACATGCTGGCGGGGAAAGGCTTGGAATCCCACGTTAGAAAGAAACAAATGATTTTTTAATCCTCACATTGGCTGTGGGTGAACATGGACAATGGACATTGGCAATGAAGTCCCAAATAACGAAACTTGGGTGAAGCGCATTCCATGATTCGCCTTGGCTGACTCGCTTTAGCTGACTTGATCCGCCGTGATGAGTTTCATTAGATGATCTGTGCAAAGAGACTCCTTAGGTGATCTGTGTCAGCTGGTCGGCAACAAGTCCTAATATAACCTCCCCAAAGTTCGAGAAGATTCCATTCTAGAATTTTCTAAACCTCTTGACCCGCTACAGGGCGCATGCACAACTAGGTCCATCTCGTAGTTTCTCTAATGGAAAGTTCTAGACCCAACAACAGCTGAGTCATACCATGCGCTACCATTTACCGCACTTTAACTGAATATAATTACAGTCAACATGTATACATTTATTATATTTATATTTACATTTATACATTTATTTACATGCCCATAACAATACTGCAGGTGTTTTTGCTAACTTGCCAAACTATACTGTTAAGGGGTCACAAACAAGAGAATCAACTATTCAAAATCAAGAAGAAGGTCCACCTGCAATAAACAGCCAGACAGTTCCACCCATTCCGGTCCCGGCAATAGTAAAGGTAATGCAAACATTTTCACTAAATATCATAATGTAACATTCATAAATATTTAACATTTATGGAAATGTTCAGGGCACTCGTGGGTATAATGTTTAGAGAAGCAGCTTTGGGGCCTGATGGTTGCTGGTTCAATTTTCAAACCAGCAGGAAAAATGGTTTGGGGTGGGGGGGACGGTGCACCTTCCCTTATTCCATCTACATGGCTGAAGTGCCCTTTAGCAAGGCACCTAGGCTGCAACTGCTCTCCAGGTACCCCAATGTGTATGGCAGCCCACTGGCGCTTGTGTCTGTGTGCTCACTCTTTATGTGTGTGTGCTCACTTTGGATTTGGTAATTGCAGAGGCAACTTCCCTTTCAAGATTAATATGTATATCAAAATGTAAGCCTTTAATTGGCAAGTGTAACAAGTAGCTAAGGCATTACAGTCCACATCCAAAAGAATCCAAGGCACTATCAGATTTTTAAAAACTGTTTTCCTAGTGTTTTATTCCATTTTACAAGGGCTTTACTATGTAAAATATGTACCATTATGTAACCAAATTTCATTTACTGTACCTTGTTTGATTTGTTTTTTTTTTTATCTACCATTAAATTGCCAATGATAAATTCAGAGTATGAACACCATACTATGCAGTGGACTAGCAAACAGTTCCAGGTGAATGCCAGCTTTCCCCAGAGTTAGCTGGGGTTTGGTTCCAGCATTCCTGCCACCCAAAACAGAATAAGCAGTACAGAAAATGAATTCATGAATGAAAACACCTCACTGTGTTTTTATTTGCCTTTGGTGACAATGAAACAGTCCAAAACATCAGACAAGAATCGTCATAAGAAGCCCAAAGATGTGAAGCCGAAGGTGAAAAAACTTAAATACCACCAGTACATTCCACCAGACCAGAAAGCAGAAAAGTCTCCTCCTCCAATGGACTCAGCCTACGCCCGGCTATTGCAGCAGCAACAGCTCTTCCTGCAACTACAGATTCTTAGCCAGCAGAAACACCAACAGCAGAATCACTCACACCAATCTCAATGTCCACAAAGCCAGAGCTTTAGCTACCAGCCTGCACATCAGCATCTGTCAACAAAGTGAGTCTTTTCTATGTCAATTTAGATAAATGCAATCCTTACAGATGAAGCTTGTGTCAGATCTGACTATATGAATATCCTTTAGGCAAAACAGTGAACAGCAAACACCATGCAGTTCCAGCACTGTTACCAGTACAGAAAGCAGCAGCTCTTCTTCTCCTATGAAGACAACATACTGCAGTACATCAAGCATGACTGCAGTCAGGCCCGGGCCTTTGCCTGCCAACCTTGATGATCTTAAGGTAACAAGTTACAAGTGACAGTATTTTTCAATGTACATACAGTATTTTCTTATCTAAAAGTTACACATGCGTGGTCTTCACAGATAGTCAGAGACGTAAAAAAAACTTGGATCATCACTTGTTCTGAATACAGTTTTCCTATTTTTCCTGGTAACAGGTGTCCGAGCTACGACAACAGCTGAGAATACGAGGTCTTCCAGTGTCAGGTACTAAGACTGCCCTCATAGAAAGACTGAGGCCCTATAAAGACTCCAGCTCTGCTTCTCCTTCCAGCTCTGGAGATATCACAGCTGTGACCTTCCCAGTGACCCCGAATGGCTCACTCTCTTCCTACCAATCCCCAACTTCTTCTGGTACTATATCCCATGTTGGGATGTACTACCCATTTTGTAGTACTACATCCACCCCACCCATCTCTCCTGCCTCTTCTGAGCTGTCTGTCAACGGCTCTCTTCCTGACAGTTTTAGCGACGTCACAATGTCCTCCCCGCAGTTTGGCTTGCAGCCATCTCCGGTTCACTTGAATGCAGAGGACAACCAGAACATGGGGAACTGCATGCATGTTGAACCTGGCCTGGACAATGAAAAGGACAAGATGTTGGTAGAGAAGCAAAAGGTGATTGAAGAATTGACATGGAAATTACACCAGGAGCAACGGCAGGTGGAGGAGCTGCGGATGCAATTGCATAAACGAAAGCACAGTCATGGTCAGCAGGAGTCAGTGCACTTGCAGCCCCAGAACCAAATGCAACACTTCTTTGGTGTATCTATCAAACAGGAACATGTGACCTCCAGTTGCCCATTGGCCTCCAAGCAACCAAAGAATGGACCCTCAAACAGTTGTATGGAAGCAATGGGACACTGTGGCCTCGGTGGTGGATTCCGAAGCCTGGATGTGCCTTGCTCTAGAAGTCCGTCTGGTCTCCCAGCCTATCTAAGCCCTCAGTGCTCTCCCCAAGAATCACCAGGGAACAAGAACTCAAACAGCCCGCAGCCCAATAGCCTACCCTCTTCTCCTAGTCATCCATATTTGCTAACGCCTCCCCTGGGTAGGGATTGTCCTCACAATGGAGCCAGACCACATCCCATGCAGGTACAATGCCTCAAACCATGAACTATAGTTGATTTCTAGTATAGGGCTTCAGTCCATGGAACTCAGAATATAACTGGTGGAACTTCTGTTTCTGAAAAAAACAATTCTAACAAAACTATGCTCCTTATTTCAGGCTCAGCAAAAGAATGTCACACAGTCCGTAAACTGCAACTATTCATCAGACCAGAGAAGTATGCAGCCAGTGTACCCAGGCAGTGAGAATAACCTAAACCACGGAGGATCTGCTAAGGCCAGAAGTCCCAACATGCAACAAAAGGTTTGTAAAGAGATGAGATTAGTCGACATCATCACACCATTAGCATATTAATGCACAAAATGCAAAAACTTAGAAAAGCCTTCACACACAAAAAGCTTTTATTTTACTTTTAATTGTGATCACAGGCCCAATTCTTTCACATTAAATCTGCACATGTACTGTACATGTGTGTGTGTGTGTGTGTGTGTATGTATATGTATATATATATATATATATATATATATATATATATATATATATATATATTTATATGGTCCTTCTCAAAAAATTAGCATATTGTGATAAAGTTCATTATTTTCTGTAATGTACTGATAAAAATTTAAGTTTCATATATTTTAGATTCATCGCACACCAACTGAAATATTTCAGGTCTTCTATTGTTTTAATACTGATGAGTTTGGCATACAGCTCATGAAAACCCAAAATTCCTATCTAAAAAAAATTAGCATATCATGAAAAGGTACTCTAAACAAGCTATTAACCTAATCATCTGAATCAACCAATTAACTCTAAACATCTGCAAAAGATTCCTGAGGCTTTTAAAAACTCCCAGCCTGGTTCATTACTCAAAACCGCAATCATGGGTAAGACTGTCGACCTGACTGCTGTCCAGAAGGCCATCATTGACACCCTCAAGCAAGCGGGTAAGACACAGAAAGAAATCTCTGAGCGTATAGGCTGTTCCCAGAGTGCTGTATCAAGGCACCTTAGTGGGACGTCTGTGGGAAGGAAAAAGGGTGGCAGAAAACGCTGCACAACCAGAAGAGGTGACCGGACCCTAAGGAAGATTGTGGAGAAGGGCCAATTCCAGACCTTGGGGGACCTGTGGAAGCAGTGGACTGAGTCTGGAATAGAAACATCCAGAGCCACCGTGCACAGGCATGTGCAGGAAATGGGCTACAGGTGTCGCATTCCCCAGGCCAGGCCACTTTTGAACCAGAAACAGCGGCAGAAGAAAGTACTTTTTTCGGATGAAAGCAAATTTTACTTGTCATTCGGAAATCAAGGTGCCAGAGTCTGGAGCAAGACTGGGGAGAAGGAAACGCCAAAATGCCTGAAGTCCAGTGTCAAGTACCCACAGTCAGTGATGGTCTGGGGTGCCATGTCAGCTGCTGGTATTGGTCCACTGTGTTTTATCAAGGGCAGGGTCAATGCTGCTAGCTATCAGGAGATTTTGAGCACTTCATGCTTCTATCTGCTGAAAAGCTTTATGGAGATGATTTCATTTTTCAGCACGACCTGGCACCTGCTCACAGTGTCAAAACCACTGGTAAATGGTTTACTGACCATGGTATTACTGTGTTCAATTGGCCTGCCAACTCTCCTGACCTGAACCCCATAGAGAATCTGTGGGATATTGTGAAGAGAAAGTTGAGAGACACCAGACCCAACACTGTGGATGAGCTTAAGGCCGCTATCGAAGCATCCTGGGCCTCCATAACACCTCAGCAGTGCCACAGGCTGATTGCCTCCATGCCACGCCACATTGAAGCAGTCATTTATGCAAAAGAATTGCCGACCACGTATTGGGTGCATAACTGAACAATTATTTGAAGGTTGACTTTTTTTGTATTGAAAACACTTTTTTTATTGGTCGGATGAAATATGCTAATTTTTGAGATGGGGATTTTTGTTTTTTCTTTACTTTTTGCCAAAATTATCAATATTAAAACAATAAAAGGCTTGAACTACTTCAGTCGTGTGTAATAAATCCAAAATATATGAAAGTCTAATGTTTATCAGTACATTACAGAAAATAATTAACTTTATCACAATATGCTAATTTTTTGAGAAGGACCATATATATATATATATATATATATATATATATATATATATATATATATATGTACACAGTGGTACCTTCACTTACGGGTGTCTTTTATAATGAATTTTCCACAATATGAGCTTCAATCCCATCAAAAATCTTCCCCATTCAAGGAGCTTCTTCTTCTTTTCCTTTCGGCTTTTCCCTTCAGGGTTCGCCACAGCGAATCATCTGCCTCCATCTTACCCGATCCTTTGCATCTTCTTCTCTTATGCCAGCTACCTTCATGTCCTGCTTCACCACATCCATGAATCGTCTCTTTGGTCTTCTGCCTGGTAGTTCCAACCTCAGCATCCTACTACCAATATACTCACTATCCCTCCTCTGTACATGTCCAAACCATCTCAATCTAGCCTCTCTGACTTTGTCTCCAAAACGTCTTACATGTGCTGTCCCTCTGATGTGCTCATTCCTGATCATATCCATCCTCATTACTCCCAAAGAGAACCTCAACATTTTCATCTCTGCTCCCTTCAGCTCTGCCTCCTGTCTTTTCCCCAGGGCTCCTGTTTCTAAACCATACAACATCGATGGCCTCAACACCGTCTTGTACACTTTTCCTTTCATTCGTGCTGATACCTTCCTATCACACATCACTACGGACACTTTTCTCCAACCATTCCAACCTGCCTGCACACGCTTCTTCACCTCTTTTCCACACTCTCCACTTCTCTGGATTGTTGATCCTAAGTACTTAAAATCCTCCATCTTCCTTATCTCTGCTCCCTGTAACATCACCATTCCGCTTGGGTCCTTCTTGTTCACACACATGTATTCCGTTTTACTGAGGCTAACCTTCATTCCTCTCCTTTCCAGGGCATACCTCCACCTCTCTCGATTTTCCTGCACTTGTTCTCTGCTCTCACTACAGATCACAATGTCATCTGCAAACATCATAGTACATGGAGATTCTTGTCTAACATCATCCGTCAGCCTGTCCATCACCATAGCAAACAAGAAGGGGCTCAGAGCTGACCCTAGATGCAGTCCCACCTCCACCTTGAACTCTTCTGTCACACCGACAGCACACCTCACCACTGTCTTACATCTCTTATACATGTCCTACACCACTCTAACATACTTCTCGGCCACTCCAGACTTCCTCATACAATACCACAGTTCTTCTCTCGGCACCCTGTCATATGCTTTCTCCAGATCCACAAAGGCACAATGCAGCTCCGTCTGACCTTCTCTGTACTTCTCTATTAACATCCTATTAACTCTATTAACATGCCCCATTCAAGGAGCAAAATTTTGATTTACGAGCTCTGCTGGGGAAATGGCTTTTCCAGGCCGATTAGTCTTGTATTCTTCCGCATGTATTCCTCCACGCTCCGAGAACACCTTGTGCAGTGCTTTTCAATTATTTTCTGTGATGCCCCCTATAAGTAGAAAAACAAACATTTCATGCCCCCCTCCAGTACCCTGCGCGTGACTATAAATACTGTTTACTGCACTTCATATCGTTTGCTTGGTGCTTTTTCCCTACGCCATAGGGAACACAGTGAGAGTGCCACTGCCACCTAGTGTAATTGCGCATCCTCTCCAGTAGGTGGCAGTGGTGCTCTCACTGTGTTCCCTCCACTACAGTTCCCTATACCAGTGGTCTCCAACCTTTTTTGTACCAGGGAGCAATTTTATGTATGAAAATGTTTCCGCGGACCGGTTAGGGTCTACTCCGTAGTCTTATTTTGGTGGCTGTTACTGCAGAAAACCCTGCCTCACATAGATATGTGGTTGGGAATAGAAGAAAGGCTTTCAGTGCTTCTGTGACAATGTCAAAAAAAGTAATTTTTTAAAAATAAGATCCGGAAGATCAAATAAAAACTATAATTTGTACCATGAAAGATTTTGTTTGTGGACCGTGACCAAATGAGCCATGGACCGGTACTGGTCCGTGGACTGGGGGTTGGGGACCCCTGCCCTACACCATAATGAACACAGTGAGCGTGCCACTGCCACCAACTGTAAAGGTAAAGTCCGTTGGGCATTTTATACCCGAGCCATAGTGGCTCATCGGACCAATGCTCATCCCTGGTTTCCATAGCTTGAAGCAACTAGGAGTACAACTCCTCCTGGATGGGACGTTAGTCCATCGCAGGTTACCTTCCCGGTACATTTTTACTGGTACCCATTTATACTGCTGGGTGAACAGAGGCACACTTTTGATCAAGACCATGCCCTGGGGTCTTAGCACAGTGGGAGTCTAACTGGGATTTGAACACACAACCTCCCGATCATGAGAGCAGCACCCTAAGCACTACGCCACCAGTCCCACACCACCTACTGTAGAGGATGCGCAAATACACTTAATTCTAGTACAGTATGGCAAAAAAGCCTGTTCCCAGTGTCATACACGCCGACCCTGGCATCACACCGCGCCCTCCAAGAGGGACGAGCCCCACTATTTGAGAAACACCAACCTTATGGGAGCTCACCACAAGCCTTTCTACACTGGCATTCGTAGTATGCACACGCCCAAAATTCTCCTCCTCCTCCTCTTCTCTGTTATACGCCACCTCATGCCGGCCCACATGACATCTTTGCCTTAATCAATGATCAGAAGAATTAGTTGACTTATTGTTTATTCTTTTATTATTAGCTATTATTAGTTATTCTTAATGTTAATGTACATGTATTATTATTATTATTATTATGAATAATAATAAATATTTATTGTTTTTACATGTTTATCTTTAATATATTAGGTTAAATATACACGTTTGTGTCAGGTTATGAGTTTGGGAGGGGGTTGGAAAGGATTAATTGGTTTTCTATTATTTCCTATGTGAATTTTTGTTTGATCTAATGAACATTTTCACTTCTGAGCTTGCCCTTGGAACAGATTCATTTCATAAGTCAAGGTACCACTGTGTGTGTGTGTGTGTGTGTATATATGTCTGTCTTCCTTTCGGCTTTTTCCCTTTTTTACTCGGGAGCCGCCACAGTGAATCATCTGATTCGCATGTTTTATTTGGCAGAGGTTTTTACATCGGATGCCCTTCCTGTCACAACCCTTTTTAGCAAGAGACAGAAACACGCTGACGACTTTGCAGCCCACTCTTTACGAAAGTCAGCAATGGTTCTTTTACATGCCTCTCACCATATACAGTGAGAGACATGGCCCGCCTTTGATAACCCAGTTAGCTGCACTGGGGGGGGGGGCAGTGAGAACCCTGTGGAGAGTCGGACTTGAACCCCCAACCTTTGGATTAGTGATCCAGCGCCCTATACCACTAGACCACCACTGCCCCCTGTGTGTGTGTGTGTGTGTGTGTGTGTATGTGTGTGTGTGTGTGTGTATATATATATATATATATATATATATATATATATATATACACACATACTAGTCCTTCTCAAAAAATTAGCATATTGTGATAAAGTTCATTATTTTCTGTAATGTACTGATAAAAATTAAACTTTTATATATTTTAAATTCATTGCACACCACCTGAAATATTTCAGGTCTTTTATTGTTATAATACTGATGATTTTGGCATACACCTCATAAAAACCCAAAATTCCTATCTAAAAAAAATTAGCATATCATGAAAAGGTACTCTAAACGAGCTATTAACCTAATCATCTGAATCAACCAATTAACTCTAAACACCTGCAAAAGAGTCCTGAGGCTTTTAAAAACTCCCAGCCTGGTTCATTCCTCAAAACCGCAATCATGGGTAAGACTGCCGACCTGACTGCTGTCCAGAAGGCCATCATTGACACCCTCAAGCAAGCGGGTAAGACACAGAAAGAAATCTCTGAGCGAATAGGCTGTTCCCAGAGTGCTGTATCAAGGCACCTCAGTGGGACGTCTGTGGGAAGGAAAAAGTGTGGCAGAAAACGCTGCACAACCAGAAGAGGTGACCGGACCCTGAGGAAGATTGTGGAGAAGGGCCAATTCCAGACCTTGGGGGACCTGTGGAAGCAGTGGACTGGGCTACAGGTGCCGCGTTCCCCAGGTCAAGCCACTTTTGAAGCAGAAACAGCAGCAGAAGCGCCTGACCTGGGCTACAGAGAAGCAGCACGGGACTGTTGCTCAGTGGTCCAAAGTACTTTTTTCGGATGAAAGCAAATTTTGCATGTCATTCGAAAATCAAGGTGCCAGAGTCTGGAGGAAGACTGGGGAGAAGGAAATGCCAAAATGCCTGAAGTCCAGTGTCAAGTACCCACAGTCAGTGATGGTCTGGGGTGCCATGTCAGCTGCTGGTGTTGGTCCACTGTGTTTTATCAAGGGCAGGGTCAATGCAGCTATCTTTCAGAAGACTTTGGAGCACTTCATGCTTCGATCTGCTGAAAAGCTTTATGGAGATGAATATTTTCATTTTTCAGCACGATCTGGCACCTGCTCACAGTGTCAAAACCACTGGTAAATGGTTTACTGACCATGGTATTACTGTGTTCAATTGGCCTGCCAACTCTCCTGACCTGAACCCCATAGAGAATCTGTGGGATATTGTGAAGAGAAAGTTGAGAGACACCAGACCCAACACTGTGGATGAGCTTAAGGCCACTATCGAAGCATCCTGGGCCTCCGTAACAGCTCAGCAGTGCCACAGGCTGATTGCCTCCATGCCACGCCACATTGAAGCAGTCATTTCTGCAAAAGAATTCCAGACCAAGTATTGAGTGCATAACTAAACATAATTATTTGAAGGTTGACTTTTTTGTATTAAAAACACATTTTTTTATTGGTCGGATGAAATATACTAATTTTTGAGATGGGGATTTTTGGTTTTTCTTTACTTTTTTTGCCAAAATGATCAATATTAAAACAATAAAAGGCTTGAACTACTTCAGTTGTGTGTAATGAATCCAAAATATATGAAAGTCTAATGTTTATCAGTACATTACAGAAAATAATGAACTTTAGCACAATATGATAATTTTTTGAGAAGGACGAGTATGTGTATATATATATATATATATATATATATATATATATATACAAAAACAAAAATAAAAGGACAGGACAAAGACTTTCTATTGAAACTCCATTTATCACTACAGATCTGTTTCGAGGGGTGGTGAAACCATCCTCTCTCTTCAGGTGATTACAGAAGAATATATATATATATATATATATATTTTTTTTTTTTTTTTGAATATATATCAGCCATAACATTAACTAACAACTGACTAATCTGCAGCTAGGCAGCGCATTAATAGTTTCAGCAATCTGAGCTACAGGAGCACTTCTGTGGGCTAAGACCAGACATACAAGCCATCACTTTCCACAGACTTTAGTGAGTACGTATTGGGTATCTATGACACTCTTGCAAAGTAACTGGTTGACCTTGCTTGGACCAGGTTTGATATAGGTGCTTATCACTACCAGAAACTCCCCCGAAGACCACCTATTCTGGTGATGAATAGACCCAGCTGTTGAGTGATCACAATATGGATTCCTGTGAAAGTCAATTAAATTCCTTTACTTGCTTATTTCTCCTGCTTTTAACACATCATCTCTGAGAACTGACTGTTCACTTTCTACCTAATACATCCCACTCCTTCGTGAGCGTCACTGTAATGAGATAATGAGTGTTATTCACTTCACAATACCGAAAGGTAGTGATCGGAAAACGACTGTCTAATAATAAATATATATATATATATATATACACACACATACACACACACACACATATATATATATATATATATATATATATATATATATATATATATATATATATATATATATATATATAAAACTTCACTGAACTGAAAAAAAAAACATTTGGCAGCACGATAGCATAGCCGTGAGTACGTCTGCCTCACAGCAAAAAGTTCCAAGATTTGTGTCCCACGCTTTGGCATTTCTGTGTGGAGTTTGCAAGTTCTCCCTCTGCTTCTGTGGGTTTTCTCTGGGTACTCCACTTTCCTCCCACAGTCCAAAGACATGCACATTAGGCAAATTGGCTGTTATAAATTTCCCCACGTGTGAGTGTAAATTAAATTTCTATTTGAATTTTTCTCTCCTCCCTCCCCCCACCCGATTTGGCAAGCTGTTCATGATGTACTCTGCCTTCACTTTGTGTCCTCTCCATGCCCCTAATAGGATTAAGTTATTTGGGACATTAATGAGTGAGTGAATAAAAATTACTATTCATAAGTTTCTCATTGTGCACGAATCATGTGCTTGTACTATTAGTAAAATCATATAAATTGATAGGAAAAATCAAAGCTACTTTGTTCATTAATGTTGACAGACAATTTCAGGACAGATATTGGGGACAGAAATGAACAGTTTTGCCCCATCTGATGGCCAAAAAGAATCAGATTTCTTTTACCCCATCTGATGGCCAAACATATATAATGCCTGCTACACACAAGTGTGACCTGTGTAAACTTTATCTGGTCCCTCTTCCACATGGTGTAACATTTCACCCTATCTCCTCATATAGATGGCAATATTACACTCTCCCAGGCACATTGGCCAAAAGTGTGCCACCTCGGCCACTATCTCCTGTAGCTCAGACTCTACTGCATCTGCCATTAAACAGCCCCCATGCTATGAGGATGCAGTGAAGCAGGTAAAGGAGTCCCAAGAAGAGCTGCCCCTCATGCCTTTCACAATCACTCCAGCTTCTGGCATTTCTCATACACACAAAAGTCACAAACACTTTTCCCTTCTATGCAACTCTCCCCTCACAATGCACACTTTTCTGCTTACACAGTGCATGATCAGCCCCTTAATACTAGCAGTAGCACTGAGTAGAAACTGTTCAGAAAATAACAAGTGAAATTACACCCAAAAAGTATGCATCCATATTATATCGATCACTATTATCAGTGTGTGTATGTATGTATGTATGTATGTATGTATATATATATATATATATATATATATATATATATATATATATACATACATACATACAGTGGGTTTCATAATTGAAATTACTTTTATCCAATTTTTGAATTTGAAATACCAGATTAGTGGTATAAAAGAGAAATAAAATTCATATTTGATTTTTGGGTGAAATTCTTGTTGAAAGCCCTTAAACACAATTGTCATCACTGCAGGATGAGCTGCTATATAAAAAACTTGTTTAGCTTGCTGCAGTCATTATACAATATTGTCATCATGTCATCAAGTAAACAAGATGCATTATATTTGATAGTTTCAGTAGCATAGCATCTGTTGTTTCCAACGGTGTCGATGATATTTTGTGAGTTTATGATAACCATAACCTAAATGAAAAGTTCCAAATCCCAAAAACAAGACCAATGTGCTTGATGAATGAGTTACATGAGTGCACTCTTGTTCCATCAGATGACTAGAAGTCAGCAAATGGATGAACTCCTTGATGTCCTTATTGAAAGTGGAGGTGAGTATACAAATGAACTATAGGTAGCATACCCCTTCTAGTTCCGTGCCCCATTTAATTATCAAACATGTTCTTATAAATTCTGTAATGTCCTCCCCTCCCTGCTCAAGAAATGCCAGCTAACATCAAAGAAGAACGGTCCCCTGTAACAAAAGTTGTGCCTCACCTTACAGTTTCACCCAGCGACACTGCCACCAGTGGCACGTCCATGCCAAAGTTTCACCGCCACTACAGTCACCTTTCACCCTCTGATGTGCCATATGAACATGCTGCAGGGCACACAGAGTGCCAACTGGAGGTGCTTCTGAGCCCCGTGAACAGACATAGTGATGTCACTCCTGACAAGTTAGGCACTCACGTGGGCCAGCTGGAGGAAATAGGAAACTCATTTTCAGGTCATCACCACAATGACAAGTTGCTGAGTAACAGGGACATGATGGACATAGCTCTATCGCCTATGGTCGCCAAAGTCTCACCTGTGCCCACGGATGGCCAAGGGCTTGGAATGACGTTAACTGAATCCCCGTGGGAAAGCATGGAATGGTTGGACTTAACTCCTCCCAGCTCAGCCACGGCATTCAGCACCAGCATGGCTCCATCAGCACCGAGTATCTTTAACACTGAGTTCCTAGATGTGAGTGACATTGGACTGAACTCAGCCATGGACCTGCATCTTGAACACTGGTGAAGACAGCCAGGGAGCTTCATTAGTAAAAAATATACAGCTAGGTATATACTGAGCAGTAACACAAAGCACTTCACATCCAAATATTTTACTGATGTGGTTTTCCACGAGACGCACAGCCAACAGAATAAAATAAAGCTAAGCCCAAAGATAGGCTGACCTTTTGAAATATTAGTCAGTATGTTCTTACTATATTTTAACTTTTCTTTCCTTTTTTTCTAAAAAAAATAAAAATAAAAATAAAAAATCTAGTTCTGGTCCAACACTTGAAAATCCTTTGGACTTTATATTATGGGAAATAATGCAGGAAATTACTGGAAATAATTAAAACCTAATCAATTCAAACTAAACAACTAAAATACATTCAACAGTCCATTCTGCATTCACAATCCATCTGTAAATATTACAGTACCGCTTGAAATGCCTTTCCAGCACTTGGTGTGTATTGAAACACTCCTGAAGTGCTCATAAAACCAAATCACCAAAACATATTCTAATGTGCTACTGTAAATATTCATTAATGCTCACACTGCACCTTGAGTAGTGTAGTCTTTTTTTTCACATTTGACTTGATATATATTTTTGGACAGCATGTAACTGCCTCTGTTCTATTATTTAGATTTTTTTTGTTTCTGTCCCCATTTATATTTTAAAAATCATTATAATTTATTTAGACAGCAGAGATATAGGGTAGTCAGATATATCAGAATATATCTTTATCTATAATGTGAGAGAATGTCTTAGTTGCAAAACAATGGATTAAATACAAAACAAACATGCTAATTTAACAGTCAATGCAATTCAGTCCAGACTCAGTGACATCACACTTGATTTTTTTTTTTTTTAATTTACTTAATGAAAGACTACATATGAAACTTTATAGACATTTAGTATAAATCTTTAACAGGTTTTTCCTATGCAAAAAATGTTACGTTTACATTTTTTTACTGCTTTCCCCTATATAAATGATTCCATTTTTATGCCTGTCTGTAATATGACTAATAATATTGACACGTGACCCATTTGCTATCTTGGAAGATGTCACATCTCAGATGTATTTATTTGGACATTTAAATATTTGCATAGATATATTTATACAAATTATATTTATAAGACATTCCTTTGTTTAGGAACAGGATACAGGAGATGCACGTCCTCATGAATGCAAACAATGGTTGGCCTAGGAAAATCTGACTCCCAAGTTTTATTTGCATACAGGATTAACTATAACATCCTCGTTTTGTGTCTTAAAATGACCCAAACACAAATATATATTTTCTAAAGAAAATCTAAAGAGACTGAACTAGAGAAAATGTCACACCGTCACATATTCAGTAAAGTCATACAATTGTCAGTATTTAGTATTAAAATATTATGCAGTTTGAGATCAAGTGATGGATCAGCTTCAGTTTTATGGGAAAAACACACACACACACACACACACACACACACACACGAAATGTCCCAATGCATTAGGATGTAACTGTCAATAAGATTTTGGAATGGCACAAAAATTTGAAGGGAAATTTTAAGAATGTTATACATACAGTATATTTTACAAATGATTATTACTATTATTATTATCATCATTAAAGATTATACAGCTGACAAATCAACTGCAAATCATGGTTAATGATGCAGCATCAGTTTCATGCAAATACTGTACTGTACACTGATCAGTGTTTCTCAATTATTTTCTATGGCGCCCCCTCTAGGAAGAAAAAAAAAACATTCAACCCCCCAGTCCCAGTGAGCGACTGTAAATGGTATTATTTGAATATAAAATTGTTATTAGTACACCTCTGCATAACATTGTATCTTTATTGCCATAAAAAAACAAAAAAAGAAAGAAATATAGCTCAACTTACAATGAAGAAAAACTCCTTAAGGTTGTTTTTTAATCTGTAATTGAAACGATTTAAAGTGCCTCAATGTGCCTGAAATTTAAAAAAATACACCCTTAATTTAAACTCATTCAACTTATTTATGTCTTAATATGGCGGTCTCTCTCCACCTTTCTCTTCGTTCCTGTTAGAACATTTTCCGTGTTGTTTCTTGAGGGGTTGTTCACTGAACTTCATATTGTTTGCTCGTGCAAAAAACCACTACACCATAGCGCGACAATGTGAGCGCCACTGCCAACTAATGGAGTGGAGGTGCAGTTACACTTAATTCTCGTCCACAGTTCCATAAAAGCATGTTTCCCAGGGTCATACGTGCTCCCCCTGGCATCACACCGCGCCCCCTGGCATCACACCGTGCCCCCTGGCATCACACCGCTATTTGAGAAGCACTGCACGAGATAGAAATGAAAATCAACGTGTTTTTAATTTAATTTTTCTTTCTTCACTATCTCACATATGGCTGGACACAATTTTGATAAATTTACACATCTATCCATTCTTTCATTAATTTTCTGTAGTGCTTAATCCTAATTAGGGTTGCGGTTAGGGTCCAACTCTGGGCGAGGACAGTGAACAGTTTGCTAGGGCATTGCAGTACAGAAACACACTGACTGCAACCCAATGGCCTGTTCTTTACAAACAGCAGCAATGGTTCAATTGCAGCAAATTGGTTGGACATGTGAGCACCCCCAACTCCCTGGCATCTGCATAGCTTCAGTCTAAAAGTAATGTTATACTCTTTTTTCTGTTTATTTTATTTTCATAGACAAATCAATTGCGATAATTATAATTAGAAAGAAAAGGCTTGAAAATATTGGGATACTTTTAGATTGCACCGCCCAGCACTATATTCATGGCTAAGTCAGAGGTGTAGCAGGTAATGTAAATGTTCTGATTGCACTAAAAGCACAGTTTCTCTTGGTAACAATATTTGTGTATTTTTTGTAATGTAACTGAAATCTGAAATACAATTCCATGATGAGCATTAACAAACCATTTTAAAAAAGAACAGTGCAAAAGGAAGAGGCCTTTCCGCCCAGAAGTTGTGCAGATTGAAATGTAATATACTGTGTACTGTTTTACTGTGAAAATTTGCACCCACAGTAGTGGTGGCAGATGTGAGACCTTGGACATTATCATCCATATTAATTCAGTATTTTGTCAGTGGACAAAAAGGAAAGAATAAAATAAAATAAAATACTAATTATTATTATTATTATTATTATTATTATTATTGCTATTACTATTATTATTATTATTTTAAGATAAGATACAGCTTTATTGATCTCACAATGGAGAAATTCACTGTTACAGGCTCTCGAAGTACCACCAGTAGGGGGTGCAAAATGGCTCAGAAAGGTGCATCATTGAGTCACAATACAGTATTAGAACAGAACAATAAAATATAAAAATAACAAAAAAAAAACATATATATATATATATATAATAATAATAATAATAATAATAATAATAATAATAATAATGCATTGTCAAATTTTTGTGCTGTTTAATGGGAGGAAAATCAAATTCACTAAAGATTTAAACTTTAATTTAAACTTGGGGAACACATCAGATCCGTGTAGGCTACAAAACATTAAATCAACTTTGTCATATTTGGTTGGTGAGGATTTTAAGACAACGATGACTAGCACACACTGCCACTTTCCTTTCCAGTGAACAATGTTATGTTGTTAACATTACACACTATCCTATGACGTCTGCTCTTCTCATAACCCACTGAAATATTTAAAGCACAGTGATAAGACTGTAATTATGCATTCACACTGTGACCTTATGTTAGTGCATTTAACCAACCTTTAGGGTTTCACAAATCAAGTAGAAATTCTATTTACCTATTTTTTTTTTTTAATTATTGGAGACAAAAATGCAGCAAAAACTGGGTTATCTTTGTTTTTGTGGTCGGTAAAAGCTTTACTTTTGAACAAATCCACCAAAAATCACAGGTTTACAGGAACTGAGCCTTGGAATACAAAAACGTAATAAATCAGCTTTGGATTAATAAAGTTATCTACAGCTCGTGCGGTTCGCAGGACTGTATCATAAAAATTCTTAATTCTTTTTAATCTCCTTTATAGCAGTGGACAATTATCCCTGCCAAACACTCACTCAGCTGTTTATATATTTTTTTCTTTAACATAATGTTCTGTACTGCTGGATTAAATGTTTAATAACACACTATGCATCAATTCCAGTCTTACCACTTGATGAGTGAGAAAGAATTCCATAAAAATCTATCCAGTACACACAATCCCTCTGTCTTGCTGAAGAAAACAAATTTGTATTGTTGTTATCTTCATTTATTTTTCCTCCTTGGGGGAAAAAAAAAAAAAAAATATATATATATATATATATATATATATATATATATATATATGTGTGTGTGTGTGTGTGACAAAAAGCTTTTGTACTGCCTGGCCACTGAACAGCTTTACAATGTAAACCGTCTCAGTATGTCTCCACCACTGTACTATTAAGACTTCAATAAACACCAACAAATTAACCAATTTTCAAAAGACTGAGCTTCCTGGGTAAAACATTTTGGAATCATGTTGCTGTTTGCATGATGAAACAGCTGTACAGATTCAACCTTTTCAAATAGGTTTTCTTTGTATGGCTAAACATGTCATAAAGCAGCTTCACAGATATAAATTATATAGTATGTTCTGAATATAAGGTTTAAATCCAGAAATGTATCCCTAAGTAAGAGTTGATGATGTACACTAACCAGCCCGGACATTGAGAACATTATGAGTGCTGAAAGGTGATGTGAATAATATCTCTTTACAGTGGCAGGTGTCATTTCTCAAAGCTAATATGCTTCGGTCTTGTGGGGTGTTCCTTGTTTGCAAGGGTAAGTACCTGTGAGCAAGTGGAGGGATGAGCAATTGTACAGGCCAAACGACTAAGCTTAATAAATATTTACCTTTTGATAGATACTTATTAAACTTAGCCATTTGGCCATCACAATGTGATGAAGTTGCTAATGCTGGCTACATAAGAAAGGTATCAGAACACAGTGCACTACAGCTTGCCATATATGAGGCTGTATTATGGTGCAAGTGCAATGGATGGGGATTTTAATTATTATTATTATTCTTATTTAATTTGCTCAGTCTCACCACTAAAGGGGCAGTGGTGGTCTAGTGGTATAGGGCGCTGGATCGCTGATCCAAAGGTTGGGGGTTCGAGTCCCCCCCAGTGCGGCTAACTGGGTTATCAAAGGCGGGCCATGTCTCTCACTGTCTATGGTGAGAGGCATGTAAAAGAACCATTGCTGACTTTCGTAAAGAGTAGCTGTAAAGTCGTCAGCGTGTTTCTGTCCCTTGCTAAAAGGGTTGTGACAGGAAGGGCATCCGACGTAAAAACCTCTGCCAAATCAAACGTGCAAATCAGATGATTCGCTGTGGCGACTCCCGAGTAAAAGGGAAAAAGCCGAAAGGAAGACAGACAAACAGTCTCACCACTAAAATTCTTTCATTTAATAAGATAAATACCTGGTTGAAGAATTAGCAAGATATGCTTAGTAACCTACACTGTGAGAGGCAAAAACTGAGTTAATTTGCTGACTCAATCCAAATTAGTCATTAAGTGTACTAACAATCATACTGTCTATTTTCTCTTTTAAATGGTGTAATTCTTTAAGAATTTTGGATTTATAAGATATTTAATGGACATTTTATGTTTAGAAGAGTATTTCCTGAAGAATGACACATTTGATTGTTACAATCTTCCTTGGTTTTCCTAATCATTTGCAAGTGAACCTGAGCGTAAAAAAATGTGATTATACATTATATTTTTACTATTTTATTGAAGAGGTTTTTTGCAGTTAAGTGAAGAATGTTGCTTATTATGCTATGAGAGAAACAAGTGCAAGGATTGAGTTTCCCTTGCTCCAACACAGGTGATTTTGGCTCCCGCAATGGAACCAGGCCTGGCGGGTCCTAATTGACACTTGTGATTGCGCACCAAATGACATTTTATAGTACCCACCCTTTTTGAAAGTCCCTAGGGGGTGTTCTACAGGATCCTGGGAGACTGCAATGTCCACAACAACAGTGCGACCTGTTATGGTGTGATTGATAGGTACAGCCTCTCTGATCTGAACATGTTTCATTGGTGGACTTTTGAGCTCATCGCGGTTTGTCCATCATAAACACCATGTTCGAATATAAGGGTGTCCGCAAGATAGTCACAGTGTTATGATTGACTTTGTTGCATTGAATTTGCTGCCAAATGTTCTGGTGACTTGGTTGAAAAGCGGAGCTGAGCTGTCAACTGATCACCACCTGGTGGTGAGCTGGCGCTGATGGCAGGGAAGACTGTCATTCAGACCTGGAAGATCCAAGTTAGGGACTCTCTGAACATCTGGCGGAGTCTCCTCTTAGAAGGGCGGTCAGCTCCCACTTCTGGCAGAGTTACAACCACATCCAAGTGGAGGTCGGGGACAAAAATTCCGAACTGACTATTTTCCCAGACTCCTTTATTGAAGTGGCAGCCCAGAGCTGTGGCAGAAAGGTTATCAATGCCTGTTGTGGGGGCGACACCCGAACCAAGTGGAGGACACCTGTGCGGGAAGGGGGGGGGGGGGGGGGCAATAAGCTGAAAGAAGGAGGCCTATTGGGGGTCCTTTTGGCATGCAGGACTCCCAAGGGAGCAGATCGGTGCCGAAGGGAAAAATGTGCTGTAGCCTGGGCTGTCACCAATGCAAAATCTTGAGTGTGGCAAGAATTTGATGAGGGCCTGGAAAAAGACTATGGGTTGGCCTCACAAAGGTTCTGGGCCACCGTCGGATGCCGCAGGAGGGGAAAGCAGCGTTCCCTAAACACAGTTTACAGTGGAAGTGAGGAGTTGCTCACCTCGACTGGGGATGTTGAACGGTAGAATGAATACTTTGAGGACATGCTCAAGCCCACCAACAAGTGAACCCCACCCTGGATACCCCAAAGCTATGAATGTTGTAGGACTTCCTGAGTAAAAGATTTTTGAATCATGTTGCTGTTTCCATGATGAAACAGGTTTACCAATTTAACCTTTTCAAATGGTATGGCTAACATGTATGGCTATCTTTGTATGGCTAAAATGTCATAAAGCAGCTTCACAGATTAAAAATATACAGTATGTTCTAAATATAAATTTTAAATCCAGAAATGTATCCCTAAGAGTTGATAATGTACACTAACCAGCTCGGTAATTAAAAATATTGTGTCCGCTGAAAGGTGATGTTATTTATATCAGTTTACAATGCCAGTTGTCATTTCTGAAAGTTGATGTGCTTCGGTCTTGTGGGGTGCTCCTATTTTGCAAGGGTACGTACCTGTGAGCAAGTGTAGGGATGAGCAATTGTGCAGGGTCTTATTGTGATAGTCAAATGACTAAGTTTAATAAGTATTTACCTTTGGTAAAAAATGTGATTATACATTGTACTTTTATTATTTTAGTCCTTCTTGTTCCACATGTCTCTGCAACATCACATGGTCATCAGGGGCCATACCCCTGAACTGGCAAACCGGGGTGGTAGTTCCTCTTTTCATAAAGAATGACCAGAAGATGTATAACAACTAACGTGTAATCACACTGTTCAGCCTGCCCCAGAAGTCTATTCAGGAATACAGTACTGGAGAGGAGGATCCAACTGATGGTCGAACTTCGGATTTAGGAGAAACAATGTGGTTTTTCCTTGCAGCTGAACTCTCAACCAGACCTACACATTTTACAGGATCCTGGAGGAGACATGGGGGATTGCCCAACCTATCAGCATGCACTTGTGTGTCCATAGAATCTCACCTTTGCTTTTTGTGAACGACATAGTTGTTTGGCTTCATCAAGCCATGACTCGCAGCTCTCATTGGAGCGATTTGCAGCTGAGTGCAAAGTGACCAAGATGAGAATCAGCATCTCCAAGTGCAAGTCCATCTTTTTTCAGCTGAAAAAGGGTGGAATTCTCCCACTGGGTCTGGAATGAGCCCCTGCCCCAAGTGGAGGAGTGTAAGAATCTCAGGGACTTGTTCACAAGTAAAGGGAGGATTAATTATATATAATATAGATAAATATATTGATTCAATAGTTGCTGCTCTAAAAGTAGTGAATTATGCAGACTACTGCATTGCACTTTTGGAAGTCTACAATTTAGGGTTGTGCAAACAGGAAGAAAATAAACAGTACATTTTTCAGGTGGTAGAGGAAAATCTCCAGGATCTACCAAATGCAAACAAGACCACATTGGTACAAAACTAGCCAAGTTCCAAGAACAGATTATTTAGAGTGATTGTTTACTGCATTCAACAGTCACAAAAATACCAAATATATGGCAAACACAACCAAGGTCAGAGAGGCTAGATTGAGATGGTTTGGACATGTACAGAGGAGGAATATTGAGTATATTGGTAGTAGGATGCTGAGGTTGGAACTACCAGGCAGAAGGCCTAGAGGAAGACCAAAGAGACGATTCATGGATGTGGTGAAGCAGGACATGAAGGTAGCTGGTATAAGAGAAGATGCAAAGGATAGGGTGAGATGGAGGCAGATGATTCGCTGTGGCGAGCCCTGAAGGGAAAAGCCGAAAGGAAAAGAAGATGGCAAACACAACATATTGCCATGAGCTTTGATCAACCATTCAAATTGATTTTCCCAATGATATTTTACAAATTTTAGTTTTATGTTCAAAGAAACATAACTCGAGATTCTAGAACACTAATAAAATATTTCATTGGTACCCTCTGTTGCATAGCTGCATACCAGCCAGGTGGTATTCATGCTATGACTGACATTCAGTTGATTATAATAAAAAAGTTAGTTAATGTTCAAAGCAATTTTTTTTTGTAAATATTCCATCAATACACCTTGTAAACACTGTGACTGGGGCATAACCACCACCAGATCATTTTAAAAGCAACCAGTTGAACCGAGTGTTTGAACACTAATTTGTGTCCTTAGTTTCCAATGTAAAATTGTTTCCCAGGCCTTTTGGAGCTGTTACAGTATTTTGCATTCCAAGTACTACGTATTTTAAATGTGAGACAGAGCTCGACTACAATGAGGACAGTCTTATACCCATTATGTTTTTGCTATAAATGCATGATGTAGCACATACAGAATTCAGCTTGGCATCCATCAAATTGCTGGAATAAACTGAGAACCCCTGAAAGACCCGTATCTTTCGGTATTAAAGGTGGCCTCAGAGATGTGAAAGTTACCCAAGTCATGGTCACCAATATACCCCTATACAAAACTGGACTCTCAACTTTTGCTTAAAAAAAAAAAAAAGTCATAATACAGAACAGATTGACATAACACATGTACCAATGAAGAGTGTTTATCAACAGGCTTCCAAAGCATACCTGGCCCTCTAGAACAATGTCGTTTATGAAATCATGGTTTCTCTTAATGCATCACACTGGGGAGCACGGTGACTCAGTAAAGTAGTGGCAAGTAGCAA
The DNA here is from genome assembly GCA_024760905.1 of Plotosus lineatus. Taxonomy (NCBI): domain Eukaryota; kingdom Metazoa; phylum Chordata; class Actinopteri; order Siluriformes; family Plotosidae; genus Plotosus; species Plotosus lineatus. Next base: position 39,386,196 of record CM045730.1, on the reverse strand, counting down.
TGAGGTTGTGGTGAAGGAGTTTGTGTTGCGTTTGCATGTTCTTTCAGTGCTTGCATGGATAGTCGCCGGTTTCTTCAGAGTCCGAAGACATCCACATTAAGCTAATGAATCAGCTGAATTCTAGAAGGTAATGGCTATTCATAACATACCACGGGGATACTTAAAATAAATAGATAACCCAAGTTCGAGCCCACACCCTGTAGCACCAACATGCCCCCCCGCCCACACAAACAGCCAGTACACAAGCAGAGGCTAATTCATAGGATTTATTCTAGCATTCCAGACCTTACAGGGAGGGATGGAGAGGGGGGGGGGGTGAGAGAAGAAAACTTGATAAGGTCACAATCATATCCTAGCCTTATCACAACTGACCTGCAGGCAGATACTTAGCTCTCATCATTACTACAAGAACACTAAGATTTCATCAATATCCTTTAAATATGTGAAGACAAATAGCTCAGACCGTCAGAGGTTAATATCTCCAAAAGCAGACATAAGGCAATATCCCTGCATATCCTCTAATTACACTTTTAATCAGACTGCTGTCCACAATGTATACACATCTTTTCACAGTGTGAACAATGTTTGAAGACATTTCCCACTTTATACCAATACAATATAACACTACATAAATTCCATAATTTCCCTTCTAATATTAAATATACTACTATGGTGCCATTTTGTACAGTTGAAAGATTGATTTTCAAATTGGTTGCTTTATTAATGTATGCTCACAAAAAGTAAAAGATGTACAGGTAAGCATTCTTAGGTCAGTGATGTATTATAAATGTGTCAGATCTGCATTTCTCACCCAAAAAAAAAAAAAAAAAAAAAAAAAAAAAAAGTTCCACCAAGTCCTTCAATGTCATCTTGTGTAATAGTTAAATTAAACAGACTGCTTTGGCAAAATGTTTCACACATCTTTTAAACTAAAATTTAAGGGGGGAAAAAAAAAAAAAAAAAAGTTACACCATGACAGTTGAACATCTTTCATAAAGGACATTAACCAAAAAGATGTCAGTGCCAATTGTAGGAAAAATGGCAAAGTACTAAGGATTTGGGGCCGTTTTACATTTACAGTAATACAGGAGTGCCTGCAAGTGTGTACACCATACCAGTAAGAGTTTCATAACTATTACTCATTCAATACAATTTGGTGAGTTAAAGTTGCATATTTATACAAAACTACTTCAAGGATCTTTAAATTTTGCATTTTAATCTTTCAGCCTACCTATAGATTTGATAAATGGTAATAGACGGCATGGAACGGTCATCTCTGCCTTTTCCACAAAGTTAAAATGTCAGAGAGAAACCATTCAATGAAATGTTGGAATTTCACTTCAATCCATTTGTGGAACACCACATCTGGAAAATGATCCAATTATTTTAAGCAAACTCTTGGATCAACAGTTTACTCTATTGGGGGGGGACCCACCATCACACCTACAGATATTGCTCTGAATGACACATTCTATCATAGAAATGATCTACGGTATACAGCATGGTAGGTGTTTTCTTTTGGATTCCAAGAGCAACAGGACTCATGACCGCTTTCTTCAGCAATTTTGTGTTCTTATTTGTATCACTTTCGAGCAGATATTTACATTACTGTAAACAGTGTGTCTTGAATGAAGACGCTCAAGCCCTGTTCTAATTTTCTAGAATGCGCTCAGCTAAACTTGACACGTGGCATTAAAATAAATATCACATGTTAAATAAAATTGTTCTTATTCTAGCTTGTTTCATATACCAATACATGTTTTCTATGTTTGAAGATGAAAAGCTGATCCTTATTGCACACAATGTTTTGGGAGTGTCGATCCTTAGAAGCAGTGTGGAACCATGAAACTGATGGTGCAGTGTGCCAAATGGCTGCCGTGTTACATTGCATTCAGGTAACATACACACGATCAGTCGACGTACACGGGTGAGCTGGGAGAGGTGGGGATCTTATCCAGAATTTTACACACGTATCCGGCAACGTCCACTGCTCGCTCCTCATACATCAGAATGAACGGTTGCTTCTACAGGATTGGGGAAAGAAAACAAGAATAAACTTGACTCTCCTCACTGACTTAGAGTGAACACAACGCTAGTAAGAACAGACACAGGTAGACAATGCATATACAGTGGTACCTCACCTTACGAAATTAATCCATTCCAGAAGTGGTTTCCTAACCTGGATTTTTCGTAAATTGAGCCACGTTTTACATGTAAAACGCGTGATTCGTTCCAAGGCCCCCCAATACTACCTGTACACCCTTTAAAAATGATAAAAGTATTCCTTTTAAGGCCTCCTTCAATATCATACCAATTTGGCCATATTCCTTTGCAATATCACTCAACCACATGCCACGAGCCCACTTCTTTTCACTTGAACACATGTTGACCATGTCTTCTTAGCCGAGTTATAATCTTAAATGTTTATGCAAGGTTAAAAGCCTGAGCCAAAAAATAAAGTTGCAATGCACAAACTCAAAACAGTAACTGTCCTTTACACAAAAAGCATCATGGTATTATGGAGATGCAGCGCCATAATAGCCAATGGGAGGGAGCTGCGTCATCCCGCCTAGCCAATGGGAGGCCAGCGGGGTGGGGTGTTGGGAAATAGCCAATGGGAGAGCAACTCTCACATTGTTTGAATTTTTGAGATGGCGCTTTCATAACGTGAATTTGTTTTGTATCCAGAGAAATTTTACATAAATGCATTTCATAACCTGGATTTTTCATTTGTTGGGCCTTTCGTAAGGTGAGGTACTACTGTACTTGATAAATAGCACTGGTCAACAACAAATTTGTTTAAGCTGACTTAGGATCATTTTGATGTGCTGAATCCAAAAATGACGATTTTACATAAAATCAGGTCAACTTTCTGAACCAACCTACATATTTGTTTGACATTTGTTTATATGCATGAGTATTTGTCATATGAAACAAAATTTTCATATTTCTTGAAAGAAACAAATTCTGAAGATTTTGCATGTGCCAACTGATGACATTACAGGTAATTGAAACGGCTTCAGCTAGACCTAGAAAAAAATAAGCCTGATGTATTCTGCTACATCTATAGTGAAATACACCATTGTACCCAACAGGCATCAGGTCACAAGTTTCATTGGGGGGGGGGGGGGGGGGGGGGGGGGCACTTACCATTTTTATTTTGGCATTAAACTTGGTGACCAGAATAAAGCTTGGGTGCCACATGGTGTGCAAGTCATGCACCGAGTATCTGCATCAGTGGACCAAAGGCGAGACGACTTGTCTAAAGTTTGGAATTCCCATGGTTGGAGGGAGCAGACAAAACCATGTCACTGACTGCTACTTCTGTGCTATTGATGTGACTGGGCTTAACAGAAACCGCCTCAAATATCCTGATCTTGAATCAGCACGTTGTCTTGTAGCTCACTGTGATGGAATTCCAGTACCTATCTTTGGAGTACTTCCTAAGTGATGAAGATTCCTCCAATGATCCAAAAGATTAAATGGTCCTTATTGATGCTCCACCCCCCCCAAAAAAAAGAGTAGCTAAATAATCTAATTCGTGACCTCAGCTCATCAAAGTGACCAGCTAAGCTATTGGAATCCAGATTGAAGGAAAAGAACCTCCCGACAGTGCCTATATTACCTTTTACCGCAACAGAAAGAGTTACTCCGTTTTTCTCTGAAAAGGACTGTACAGTACAGATATTGCCCAACTTCTGCACGAGCTTGGAGTGCCAAAGTGTGAACCCAAAGATTGGAGACTGTTCCTTGACAACAGCAAGTGATCACTGACGTATTCTGCTTCAAAATGGCAACCAGTTTGCCCCCGCACCCCCCCTGCTCACTCAGCTACACTGAAGGAGAACCATGAAGCAGGGAAGTATGTGCTCGAGAAAATTTGTGATCAGAATGAGTGGCTTATTGTATTGACCTGAAGATGGTGAATTTTTGTTGGGACAACAGTCTAGCTTCACCAAGTACCCATGCTGTCTGTGCAGGTGGGATAGTAGGGACACAGCTCAGCATTACATAAAGAACTGGCCTGTGAGGGAGGAATTAGTGCATTGCAGAACAAGGAACGTCAATAATCCACTGGTAAACAGAGACAAGATGCTCTTCCCACCACTGCACATCAAGCTCAGCGTGATTAAAAGCAGTCCAAAAGCACTAGAAAAGGACGGTGGCTGCGTCGCTCAGTTGCCATGTTTTTCCAGGATCAAGCATAAAGTTGAAAGCTGACATCTTTGACGGTCCTCAAATTCACCAGCTCAGAAACCAGAGTTTATTTTAAAAAAAAAAAAAAACCTCCATGAAGTGGAACTGGAAGCACGGAACGCTTTTGTTCTAGTCATGGATTTTCTTGCCAACAACAAGGCCAGGAACTATGCAGAACTTGTCACCAATATGCTGATTGTTTTCAGAAACCTTATATACAACATGAGCAACAAAATGCATTACTTATTGTCATATTGATCAGTTTCCTGACAATCTGGGATCAATGAGTGATGAGCAGGGGAAGAGATTCCATCAGAAGATAAGAGATGGAGACCAGGTCTCTGAATTGCAGTCATGATGGCTGATCCCTGCTACTAAGCAGTCGAGGGGTTTGAAGAAACGGAAGTTCATGCCCTGAATTATTCACAGTGATGATGTTCAATGTATTTACATTAAATCAATGTCTATTATTCAATTTACAGATATTGACATTTGTAACATTAAGCAATTGTTAGAAAATTATTTCTCCCAAAACCTTTCATGAATAAGAATATTAAAAATCAACTGAACGTCATGAAAATGTAATTTGATTTTGAAAAGTCTGGTCTTGTGTCCAAATTGAGCACAAAAACCTGACCTGGGTGAGAATGGATGGCATTTTTGGATTCAGTGGTGCAAAAAAATGGTCCTAGTCATTGGCAAAGACAGACAACCACATTTTTGAAACCCAGTGTATATTTGAAATATTTAACAGAATTCAAATTCAGTACCACCCCCCACCAGGACAAAAAAAATATTTACCAGAAGCTCCCTGTACTTTGGCCTTTTCGACTCGTCCTTTGTAAGGCTAAGAAAACAAAATGCTATTTAGAAATCTGTATGTTTCAATAGGGCATTTTCATACCTGGAAAATCAACATGGAAAGAAAGGAAACTCACCAGAGATTGACAAAGTTGATGAATTTGGGAGAAAACTGTCTTTCCTCCGAGTTGGTTAGTTGAGGAGGGTCTCCCTTCACTACCTGGGTCAGCTGATCAAACACACTATTCCACTTTGGGTATGGAAAACGTCCCGTGGCAAGCTCATACTGCAGGTGTAGAAATCAAGCCAAGCACAGTTAAAACCAAATTACACGAGTCAATATTAATATGAAAAACAGGTAGGGGAGAATCCTCACTCACCAGTGTGATGCCCAAACTCCAAACATCTGAGCGCACGTCATAGCCTTGCCGAGAAGCACTAGGGTCTATTCTTTCAGGCTGTACAAGGTAAAATAAAGACAGGGAGAGATATTTTGAGCACCATTATAGGAGCAAGAGCCAAGTAAGTGCAACATGGAAAGAACACAAAAAAAAAAGGCACAGTTTAAAAATATATTAAAAGCAAATTATACTGATACTAGTTGAAACCACCAAATTCCTGAATCTAATTGGTCAGATTGATGTTCTGCAAGAGCAGTTCTGGCCATATGTTTGGCTACAAAATCAAGTGAATTCTATATATGTAAATGTGGTCACTTTTCTTTTGACTCCCCCCCCCCCCGTTCATCATCCGATTCGCACATTTAATTTGGCGTGGGTTTGTACGTCGGATGCCCTTCCTGTCACAACCCTTTTAAGCAAGGGACAAACACGCTGACGGCTTTGCAGCTACTCTTTACGAAAGTCAGCAATGGTTCTTTTATATGCCTCTCACCATAGACAGTGAGAGACATGGCCCGCCTTTGATAACCCAGTTAGCTGCTGGGGGTGGGGATGGGGGTGGGTGAAAACCTTGTGGGGACTCAAACCCCCAACCTTAGGATCAGCGATCCTGCACCCTATCCACTAGACCACAACTGCCCCTGTAAATGTGGTCACTAAAATATCAAAAGATTAAAATTAAAGAAAACTCATGGCATTCTCAGTCATTAATAAATTGGTGCGATATCAGTGGCACAAAATGCCCATGGAAGCTCAGTGGTGTTTAATTTCCTTGAACAGCATGCCCACCGTGTTTACTCTTTACATAAGAGAAAATCCAGCAAGTTTCCATAATATTTCACATTTATCAAAAGGTAATCAATATTGACATTGATGTGCATTCACTTATAATCAGAGCATTTTTATGATGGGGTAAACAGACAGCTTTATTCAAATGAACAATGAGTGACAATTTGGTGACTCACAGCCATGTAAGGTCTGCATCCAGCATCTCTTGTCTTGGCTATAGAGTCAACCAGCTGTCCACTAATCCCAAAGTCACAGAGTTTTATGTTTCCGTTTCTATCCAGGAGAATGTTGGAGGGTTTGATGTCTACAAATTGGATATTTAAAAGCAGGTTTGAGGAAAACGGTCACTCCAAAAAAACACACACTACTATAAGCTACTCCTGTTCAAAATACAACACACTCAGTCAGCAACATACTTTATAGATGTCATTTGCAAAATTCCGAATTGCAATTCATTTGAAGAATTGATGCCACCCCACAGAATGTTGACTGAATAGGAATTACAGGAAAGAGGATCAAATTAATTGTAATTCAGAGAAATTCCTTCAAGCCAACTAACAGGATGAATGTTAAAACAAAAAGGTTGGCTTAAACACTAAAAATACAGAAATTAAACATGCTCTCCATTTTGAATGATTTGTAGTATTAGTTTTGTTTGAAAATGAGCAAATGACATCTACATGCTCATTGCTAAAGACTTGTACTTTGTCGCATTAATTTCACAGCAGGTCAGTATACTTATAGAACAGCGCCACCTAGTGGCAGGACTGTGGACATGTTAGTTTTCTTGTAACTGCAGAGTGCATTTTTTTATCCACCTTGCCTATAATTTTGGCATCATGTGGGAATTTGCTTGTTATGAAGATACTACTACTTACTGCACAAACTAGTGAAACTGGTTTATGTTATTTAAGTGTATTTAAACACCTGTGTTGTGGCTTACTGAAGGACACTTACCTCTGTGGATTATTTTCAAGTTTTCTTTCAAGTGATTCAGTGCTTTCACAGTCTAATACATTGAGGGGGAAAAAAATTAATACAAAGATTCTAACAAGACTTAACATGACATAAGAGACGACATGCTCACCGCTAATGTAATTTTGCCTAATATTTCCTCTGGAATGACATCATCTAGCGAGCAATATACATATTTGTAGAATTTGTCAAACGAGGTAGACATGAGTTCCATACATATCCAGCAGTCACCCTGTAAAATTAAGAGGAAGGCATTTTAGAGGACGCAGCAAGGAAGACAGACAGAACTTTACTCCATGTGTAATACATTTAAAATAGCACACTGGATGAAGTATATTTTTTATTAGGGCTGATACTCAAGAAAGCATGTTTGCATGACTGTCTTGAGATGCAAGTGGAGTGTTTACGGTCAGCATGCTACGCAGACACATCCGTGTGCTTTTTGTAGATAAATTACCTGCATGTTTTGTCTCTTTACAATGTAATTATAATACACATACATTCAGCTGCAGCCCAGAAACATTCTGAAGGAAGTTTAAAAGAATGCTTTCATAATTGCGCCAATCAATAAATTTGGTAGACATTTCTCATGGAAACAAGTATAAACACGTCACTTAAGAATAATTTACCACAAAGAGATCAAGAACCCAGCCCAGGAAACGCAAGAGAATGAAAAATGCCTTAAAATGATAGTTTAAAACTTTAGATATTGGGGAACTGCGGAGCGGGAACTGGTTGAGCTCGGCGCTGAAACCAGGAGCCAGAGAGATTGCGCTGCTCGTCTTCATAGCACGGTAGATTGGCGAGTAGATCAGGTGTGCGCATTGCGATCCGGCTGCATGTGTCAGCCACGCCCCTCTGCCAGAGCCTAATCAAATATTAAGTAGACCTCAAGATAATGTAAATCATACGCGAGGTGCTTCACTGAAGGTAGGCCATTGTCACACATCACAATCAAGATAAAGGCCAGAAAAGTTTTAAAAAAAAGTCAATTTTTTTGAAATTTGGATTTTTGCATAAACCAGTAAAACAAGTATTCAATCATCACTTGCTCATGTGAAATTTACAAAAGGAAAAAAAAAAAAAAAAAAAAAAACCTATGAAATGCCACCCCCCCCATTTTCTGGTAAGTACCCCCATAAAACTAGATAAGAATAGCAAAACTTACTGGTTTTCGTTGCAATTATTCACCGAGTTCGGTATAAGACACTATAATCCATACACCAGAAGAACGGTCATGAAGTAGTCTTTCCATTTTGGATACGGTTTTGATATTAAAATGAGCTTCCATGCCATTTCAGCGAATAAAATAAAGGTTATGAAGACGATATGCTCAAACAATGCAGGCTTAGTGCCAAGGAAGATCTGAAACGAGCACACTGGTTGGTCAGCTCGGGCTTACACATGTGCATTGCCCGTGACACGTTAACTTCCGGTGTATTGCATGCTAAATTTATCACCGACTTTGTCAATAACAATCAAGTTAATTTATAGATTGTGACTACACAATTTCTGGAAAAGGAGAGCGAAATGTCATCTGTAATGTCTAGCAGCATTAGTATAGCTCAGATCCTAAATTTGAGGCAAGAATTGGGCTTTGGAGATGCCGGAATGCTTGGCGTTCTTGAAAATTCCGCCAGTGAGTATTTTTCTCTGCATGCAAAATTTGATTATGGAATTTTATTTTGTGTGTGTAATCTTGTCGGGACATGCTGGTTCATGGGTTGTTTAGTTTTGTACAAAAATTGGTCAAGACCTGATAAATACTTAAAGGTTTCATTGCTTTTACAGATGAACAAACTAATGATGCCAGCTGTGTTGAAGATTTTTATGTTGTTGAAGAGGCATCTGTTAAAAGTGCACACGAGTCAGTTTGTGTTTGTGATGTGATCCTTTATGCTGAGCAGGACATAGATGTATATAATAATGATGAGGGCAGAGTTGATCAAGTTCAGCGTGGTGTTGACACTTGTATAAAGAGATCAGAAAGTTGTGTTGTATAGTTTTCTTAAGAAAGCTATATTTCAGTGTGATCGTTTGAACCAGAGTTTTCAATCAGTATCATTCAAACCTTTATATAATGGTCGAAAAGATACATACTGATCTTACTGGAATAAACAAATGAAGTCGTTTTTGTTCATTTTTTGGGGGTTACCACAATGACTGATGTATTTAAAAAGGGCCATCATTTTAATGTGACAGATGATTTCTCTTCTCTTCCTAAACCTTTTCGTAGACATATTTTCTAAAAGTTTATATGGCTGAGGTGCATAAAAATGTTTGGTTGCTAAGGACTAATGATCTTGGAAGGGCAATCTTTGTGCTCATTTTTCTCCAAAACTTTTTGTAAAATTTTTAGTTGAATGCCAACACAAGAAATGGCATAGCTTGGTCAGTTTTCAAGGTATTGACAAACTTTTTGCTGCATTTTGCAGCTTTGGGCCTACTCTGTGTAATAAGCTCATTTGGATGCAAGAGCCTACTTTTGGTGGAGTGGCTCACATACTATGCATGATACATGTTTCTATAGATTTTATTCAATTTCAATTTCAAAAAGCAAATCAGAATTGAGTATTGGTTCTAGATAGCTGGTTAGCGTGTCACACGAGAGCCTGTAGAGTTTACTCAGAATGGTGCAATGACTAGCCACCAATGAGCAATATGAAGATGTGAACATATAGTGAAATCCTGGAATAAGAGGATGGGTATATGTTTGATATGACTGACAGGCTACTTGGATAACCACTCTATGATTGTGGTGAACAATAAAACCATTTCAGAATGCAAAACATGGCCAACTTGAGGCTGACTGACCACAAAAACCACCCCCCACCCAGGGCTCCCCAACAAAACTGATCAGTCAAACACTGAAAAATGTAGCCTACAGTGATTAATCTTTATTGCTGCTAAGCCACACAGATGGCAGGGTAAGAATTTGGCACCAACACCGTGAAACCAGGGAGCCAACATTCCTGTCAGTCTTGGCTGGTGTAGTGATGTACGAAATGTTTCCTTTACACAAGAATGGCACAATCCAACTAGAATTAAAAATGTTTAAGTAGTAGCACTCTCAGCCCACAGTAATTTTAAGGCGACAGCATGATAAAAATCAGGACTGATGACAACAAAAATAAAAATCTTGAAAACCTGTTTCAAAAAAATTCCAAATTGTAAATACCAAGTCATTCTGATCCACACTCCATACCAGCAGGTGGCAGTAATGCACAAAAAGTACCATTTTCTAACCGCCATTAAAAAAACCCCCACAAAGTCAGCATAAATAGATACAAGTGCACAAATTATTAAACATGGCTTTCACTATATTTTAACTTGCTTATAACCAATTTCTAATTAATCTGGAACCATTAAACCAGAATTAATTACCACTGAAAAACGTCAAATTTGGTTGTGTTTATACTATATAAACACAAGTCCTTTCAGGAGCGTGGTTTACTTATGTTTTGTTACCTTGGTACGCTCAGCACTAATTCTACCCAAAGCACAGAGTTCATCTGACCTGCCAATCTCATGATAATGTAAATATAAACCTGAGAAATCACAGTTTAGTTTGCCATTCATCATGTTTCTGCATACCAAAAACAGTGTTAGATACCAGCTCATACATGCTCCTGGAGCTCTATTTCATCTTGTTTTATTTTTTACATTTTTAAAACTACAAAAGTCTCATTTTAGTGTGCTTTTCTGTACCGAGATTCGCATGTATTATACAGTGAGTCTATGACTTACGACCGCATTTGGTTCTGGCAGAAAGGTCATAAGTCGAATTTCCATCCAAAAACAGATGAATAAATCTCACGCATTAAAATCTATACATCCATTTTCAATTCCACATCGCTGCGACACACAGCGGAGAGCCAATCCTTTCTGTACGCCACTGTGTGGGCGGGTCCGATAGCTTTAAACTCCAATTTTATTGGATTATAACAGCCACAGACTGTGCGCGTTTGAGTAAAGAGATAAATTTCCCTCGTTTTGATTGGTTCATTTCCACGAAGCCAAGCACAGCTGACAAGCAAACACAAAAGGACAGACATGGAAAAACTTCAACCCGCAGACCAGCTGATTGCCAAAACTTTGGACGAGCTGCTTGTCAAACGCTGCAGCGCGAGTCCAATAAAATCAGAGTTTCAAGGTATCAGACCCACCCACATAAAGGATTGGCTCTCAGCTTCGCACCACAGTGACGTGACATTGAAAGGCGATAAATAGATTTGCTCTGAGCAGTTAGAAAGTGAAGCTGCATCATCTCCTGCTTGGCCTTTTAACATGCTGGCGCTGCCGGCAGCGCAAACAACCGTCGTACACAACACTCGCACTGCACTGCCATGAATCATGCTTCACCACTCTTGTGGTTGTAAAGTCGATCAGTCGTAACTTGCATAGGTTGTAAGTCAATGACTCACTGTATACTAAATCAATGCTCTTCTGGCTCACCCAGCTGAACAATCCCCTGGATATTCCACTTTAGGGACAGCAACGGTCACCTCACTTTCACATGTAAACTTTGGAGCACATTTTAGGTAACGAAATTTTAAAATAAACCATAAAATCTGAGTTTTATGGTTCAGTGTAGTGTACACTTAAATTATATGCTTCACGCTCTATAAATATAGCTGAATATATGTGATACTCATTCATAAATAATTGATCTCTAACAGTCATTGCTCACAGTTACATCTTACAGGTGAAAGTATACAGCCTATGGTTAATAAAGGAGTAGCTTACCTCTCGGAACAAGGCCCCATAAAATTGGACGATATAGGGACAGTCGCTACTCCTCATAACTACGTCTAAATCCATAAGCAACTGCTTCTGTTCTTTTTCATCAACGGTGGAACGAATCCTCTGGAGGAAAAAATAAACCCCAAACAATCCTCAGACAACACAGACCTAAACCCCTCAATTACAATAGTATTACAAAAGTATTACAATAAACTTTCTGCAAATTGTCCATATGATTTTAATTATAAAAACAAGGTGAACTTTGTCCTACCTTAACTGCCATAATCTGAGCACTGGGCTTATGAACCATTTTGTTGACCGAGCCGTAGGCACCTCGGCCAATCTCTCCCAGATCTTTCAGGTCTTCGGCAGTGAAGTCCCAGTGTTGCTCGGGAGAAATCTTCAACTTCCCACATGACTCGATACTGTGATTACGCAGTCTCTCTCTGAATTAGCACAATCATAACAGAAGACAAAATATTCATCATCTCTGAAAAGATCAGGCCTTCGGGCTGAAAATGATTGCTGCCTCACTTACATATGTGGGTTATGGAAAGAAGGGTTGGCTGATGCAATGGGAAGTCTTGCGTTCGGTTTAATTGGAGGATTAGCAAAGTTTAGCTTCAGTGCTCTGCGCTTATCTGCAAAATGAGATCCAGTTATATTTTGAATATTACACACATTCTGTAACCAAGCTATAAAAAGATTTGATCTCTGGCAAATTTAAGACAGCGAGTAAATGCATGCGTGCACACACAGTCCATCATAATAGCTATGAAAGCTATTGCAGACAATAGCTGCTATTCCAATATCATGCCAGAGCCATCTGAATGCTACCAAAACACTTGTAGCGTTGGACTCAACGTTGTAAGCTGAATACCCATTTGCGGTTCCATTTTGATGCCTTTAGCCAAGCCATTTCCCTTTGCATATGGTGCCTTGACAAACACCACCCAAACAACTACAGGATAAGAGGAAATGCTAACCGCAATATTATGATCTAAAACTTGAAAAGGGAGACAATTGAGCACTTCATGCAAATAAGGCATACATAAATTATTTTCCTACATTGTGAAAACCAACATGGCGGTTAAAGCTTGGTCAGGTTAACAGTATAGCTTTTGAAAAGTGACCAATCATTCTCAGCTTTCTGGCCTCAGAATAGCCCTGAGTGGGCACACTGAAGGCCTGGATGCACCAACAAACTACAATGGCCCTGTATCATACTAACTCACCAGGTTCTCTCCCAATTGCAAGATCACTGCTATTCAGGAGTATGCACAGCTACATGTAAATCAGAAACACTACTGGAATATTCATTAGAAATGTGAACATTTCAGCAGGAGTATTGAATTTTCCTGAATATTTTGAGAGTGCAATTGTAGCGAATCAGTCAAACCTCTGCATCAGGTACATGTGATAAAAAGCCATAGCACACATGGCAAACACGTTTTCTGCACCACCAAAACCACATACGACAAGCTTTAAGTAACCTGGGACCTTTATAATATGAAATGCAAGGACTTCATGTGATCTTTAGACTTTATTCTGAGCTAACTCACAAATCCAGATTTTGCCTCACACTACCATTTATATGCAAGTGTTTGTATGGGTGTGTATACATACACGCACTAGTCCTTCTCAAAAAATTAGCATGTCGTGATAAAGTTCATTATTTTCTGTAATGTACTGATAAACGTTAGACTTTCATACATTTTTAGATTCTTTACACCAACTGAAGTAGTTCAAGCCTTTTATTATTGATAATTTTGGCAAAAAAGTAAAGAAAAATCCCCATCTCAAAAAATTAGCATAATTCACTGACCAATTAAAAAAAAAAAATACAAAAAAAGTCAACCTTCAAATAATTATGTTTAGTTATGCACTCAATACTTAGTGGGGAATCCTTTTGCAGAAATGACTGCTTCAATGCGGCGTGGCATGGAGGCAATCAGCCTGTGGCACTGCTGAGGTGTTATGGAGGCCCAGGATGCTTCGATAGCGGCCTTAAGCTCATCCACAGTGTTGGGTCTGGTGTCTCTCAACTTTCTCTTCACAATATCCCACAGATTCTCTATGGGCTTCAGGTCAGGAGAGTTGGCAGGCCAATTGAGCACAGTAATACCATGGTGAGTAAACCATTTAGCAGTGGTTGTGGCACTGTGAGCAGGTGCCAGGTCGTGCTGAAAAATGAAATCTCCATAAAGCTTTTCAGCAGATGGAAGCATGAAGTGCTCCAAAATCTCCTGATAGCTGGCTGAATTTACTCTGCTCTTGATAAAACACAGTGGACCAACACCAGCAGCTGACATAGCACCCCAGACCATCACTGACTGTGGGTACTTGACACTGGACTGCAGGCATTTTGGCATTTCCTTCTCCCCAGTCTTCCTTCAGACTCTGGCACCTTGATTTCCGAATGACATGTAAAATTTGCTTTCATCCGAAAAAAGTACTTTGGACCACTGAGCAGCAGTCCAGTGCTGCTTCTCTGTAGCCCAGGTCAGGCGCCTCTGCCGCTGTTTCTGGTTCAAAAGTGCACGGTGGCTCTGGATGTTTCTACTCCAGACTCCGTTCACTGCTTCCACAGCTCCCCCAAGGTCTGGAATCGGCCCTTCTCCACAAACTTCCTCAGGGTCCGGTCACCTCTTCTGGTTGTGCAGCGTTTCCTGCCACACTTTCCTTCCCACTGAGGTGCCTTGATACAGCACTCTGGGAACAGCCTATTCGCTCAGAGATTTCTTTCTGTGTCTTACCCTCTTGCTTGAGGGTGTCAATGATGGCCTTCTGGACAGCAGTCAGGTCGGCAGTCTTACCCATGATTGCGGTTTTGAGTAATGAACCAGGCTGGGAGTTTTTAAAAGCCTCAGGAATCCTTTGCAGGTGTTTAGAGTTAATTGGTTGATTCAGATGATTAGGTTAATAGCTCGTTTAGACTACCTGAACATGATATTCTAATTTTTTAAGATAGGAATTTTGGGTTTAGGAGCTGTACGCATGCCAAAATCAGTATTAAAACAAAAATACCTGAAATATTTCAGTTGGTGTGCAAGGAATCTAAAACGTGAAAGTTTAGTTTTTATCAGTACATTATCGAAAATAATGAACTTTACCACAATATGCAAATTTTTTAGAAGGACCTGTATGTATGTGTATATTATATATATACACACACACAGCCTTCAATAGGGCCATATATAACCAAAAATATCCAGACAGAGAAATAAAAGAGATCTTACTTTGAGCAGAACCAGACAGATTTATCTGAAACCCTGTAGCAGGGAAGACAAAAGAAATAAAAGTAAGAAAAAAAGATTTATAACTGCAGAGAAATTGGCTTCATTTTCCTCTCAAACTGTGTCAGATTAACCTTTCAAAAATTGTCAAAATTCCTCATTGAATTTTATCAGAATTTTTGAAAAATAGTTGGACGACCATTTAAGAAACAGTTAGAACATTGTGTTCAGTATACACTATAGTTAGATGTCCTTGAGAACATTTTAAATCCCTGATCTGACTGTGGATGCTTGTGAAGGTATCCACTCAATAATCAGGCAAGATTTCTGGAGTCTAAAATAAGACAAGCTTTAAATCAGATGCTGCAAATGCCTCCAATACAGTCCCATGTTAATCAATGTGCCTATTCAGATGGGAAAATGGTGTGTGTAAAACGTATGCATTTACTCCTGTTCTATTTCTTCCACATGCTAGACACAGCTCCACATTAAATGGTTTAAAAATTAAAAACGCTATGTAGCATTGATGCAACTGGAAGCGGAAAATGGAAAATCCAAAGTGCTACAGCCAAACAAAATAAAAAAAAAAAAAAAAAATTAAACCAGAATACCTGTTTCATTCTGACACCTCCAGCAAGTGTTGGAATCTGTTTAAAAAAAATAAATTATAAAAAGTATAACATTTTAAAATTTCAGATTAAATCAGTCAATAGTATCACTTAAATCTTACATTGGGATCTGATGTTAGCATCCACGGTAATAAAAAAAAATAAAAAAGTGCAGGGGGGGGGTGTTCCACCGCTCGTGATGGTATTAATAGTAGAAACCACCATTTATTAACAAAAAAGCAAAAATAAAAGGCTCCATGGACTCCAAACACTACTTGATCATAGAGAAAAGAAATCAAATGGCATATAGGCCATGTTGCTACTCACTACTGAATACATCACAGTCTCCATCTGTGAAACACATGTAGGTTCTGTGAACTCTGTTGGTTTGATACAGGTGTAATTAGCCCATGTCTACTTCAGATGTAGATACAAATGCATGTTGTAAAGTAAATTAGCTACTTACATACAACACCGCAATGGTGCTATCTGATTGGTTCACCATCTGGGAATAAATTTAGGCGCCAAATGTGATGTGGATGTCACTGAATATTCCCAGACAATCAAGAGACTAATTCAGACACATTAAACTAAGCCTGGGGCAAATAACGGTTTTGTACACACCCTTAGAATTGAATTACAGCCAGCACTCTAACTAATAATGTTTTATAGATGTGATTTTTTTTCCTCCCCACCATAAAAATTTGCATATGGTCAGTTGACAAAAGCACAAAAAACCTCAAGCCAAAAATACTTCAGATTTTCCCTCTTCTTTTTAAATGATCACCATCTCAGATCAGGTAATCACAGGGCCAAAATCTCCCATCATAACTTGATCAAGAGACTTGCAGCACTACAAGACTTCCACCGATTCATCATAGTATCTTTATGTAGTGGGGGTTCAAGAAATCAGTGACTACATAAAGGCTGGCCAAGTCTCTCACAGTCCATGGTGAGAGGTTCATGTAAAAGAACCATTGCTGACTAAAAAGAGTAGCTGCAAGGCTGTCAGCTTTTCTGTCCCTTGCTAAAGGGTTGTGTCAGGAAGGGCAACCTATGCCAAATCAAATGAGCTCTGGCAACCCCTGAAAAAGGTGAAAGAAGAAGACTACAATGAACACATCATAAAAATGATGACGTCGTTGTGACGTCCTAAAAGCCATACTGTACAGCTGTTCTCTGGTTAATATATACACTACAGATCAAGGCCTGTTCTCCATTGCCCATGTTTGAGCCAAGTGATTGAAATTTGTCATCCACAGCAAAAAAAAAAAAAAAAAAACACATTCAGGCTGAACTTGTTCAGTCTGGTCAAACTGGCACACAGTCCTTGCCAAGGAGCAAGTTAGTTTCGAACATCCTGAGCAACATATGTTTGAGATTCTCCAATTGGCGATTGAATGTTCTTGCAAAAAAAAATCCATTTTAAATTTTGTGTTTAAACACGTATGGGAAAACTTGTCAATTATTTGAGAAAAATATAACCTAGTCAGTTACACATGCCTCTCGCATATATAGTCACATAAATGTACATATAAACAAAAATAATAGTCATGTACTTTGTCCCTTTCGCTTCAATTCATTACATACCGATCACTAATGCCAAGAAATAAATCAATGTCAGTCAGCGTCGAGTTGGTGTTCCTCCTTTGTTAACTGAACTGCTAAAATTCTGAAACAGTCACCGAGTTTTACATAAAAATGAAACCTGTTTGAATTCCCTGGCTGCATTTTCGGAATTTATTGCAAATTGAATACATTACAGAAACAGCGTTCTGAATGTGACCGGGCCACGGCGCCGTGTTTACGCAGTTAGCAGCCAGCTAGCCTCAGCAGCAATGAGCAAAACTCAAATTAGACTCAACTAACTTGCTTTCACAACCATAACGACAGATTATGTGCTTTGTTTCTACACATATCAGCTACAAACACGCACCACTGCTGCGTTTCAGTGCCTAAAAAAACCGTCACCGTTGAGCACTGCGGTCGAAGGCCTAAACATTTAGTCATACGGCTAACCAAGAAGCTAACGTTAACGCTAGCGCTGTGCGTGCGCGCGCGCGCTGTAAACGTAGTGACAGTAGCTAAACAGTGATTATGCAAGCAATAGACAACCGGTTATGTTTCCTAACGAGGCACATTTAAAAAAAAATCCTTACCCTGTACACTGCTCATGGTGGTCAGATGCTGAGGCTGCATTTGATGGTGCTGCAGCGGGGCTCCTGCTGCACTCATGGCATTGCATGAAGTTGGTGAGTTAGTGCTAGGACTGGGAGTCGCCATTGCTCACACAGAAAGTGTGTGTGTTTCAACAGAACCGAAAAAAAGAGAAAGAAGCAGAGCAATACGTGGGAGCAAGATTCCAGACTGGTGTACTGGGACAGATCCTGGATAAATCAGTACATCGTCCGCATACAGAAAGGCAATAAAAAGTTAAACCAGCGCCATCTGAACTCGTTAGGTGTTAATGAGAGGATGAGTGGAGTAGAGTGGACAGAGAGAACAACACGGACGATACTTCCGGCAATGGTGAAATATCACTTCAAAATAAAAGTCTGGACCGTCCTTCTTTACGGTTATGTGGCAGGCGTGTATTCGCGCTCACTGATTTTTAATTAATCACTTAATTATATTTTTAATTGGCTCATTACATATCTTATTTACATTATTGATTCTGAATGGTTGATTTCATTGTCAAAGCGGAAATAGCGACATCCTCCGAAACTGAGGCAAAAAAAGTCTTAGTATCGGAAACATAAACTATTCACTAATTTACTCATTTACCACATAATCTTATTAGTCTCATTGGGAGGCTGGGGAATCTCAGTCGACACGGGGTAAAGGCAAAGTATACAGTATTCTGAGTCTGTCTTCCTTTTGGCTTTTTCCCTTTTACTCGGGAGTCGCCACAGCAAATCATCTGATTCGCACATTTGATTTGGCAGAGATTTTTTTTTTTTTTTTTTTTTTTTTACGTCGGATGCTCTTCCTGTCACAACCCTTTTAGCAAGGGACAGAAACACGCTGACGACTTTGCAGTCTACTCTTTACGAAAGTCAACAATGGTTCTTTTACATGCCTCTCACCATAGACAGCGAGAGACATGGCCCGCCTTTGATAACCCAGTTAGCTGCACTGGGGGGACAGTGACAACCTTGTGGAGAGTGGGACTCGAACCCTGAACCCTATACCACTAGACCACCACTGCCCCATATATACAGTATTCTGAGAACCACAACAAATCTTTTCCTTTCAGCCTTTTCCCTTTTTTCAGGGGTCACCACAGCGAGTCATTTGATTTGGCATAGGTTTTACGTTAGATGCCCTTCCTGACACAACCCTTTAGCAAGGGGCAAAAACAAGCTGACGGCTATTGCAGCTACTTTTTACGCAAGTCAGCAATGGTTCTTTTACATGAAGCCCTCACCATAGACAGTGAGAGACATGGCCCACCTTTGATAACCCAGTTAGCTGCACTGGGAGGACAGTGACCACCTTGTGGAGAGTGGGACTCAACCTCCCAACCTTAGGATCCGCGATCCAGCACCCTTTACCACCAGGCCACCACTGCCCGAGAACCACAACAGATGTATGGTTTTTATCTTCCAAATGTTAATACGTAATGCGCTTTCAAATATTTTTTTTTATATATACAGGGTATAACACTTTTATAACTAGTTGTTACCAAATTTTCATTTTATATATTATCTATACAGTACTTGTTCTTATCTAGTCTTATTTTATTTTTATATACTTTATATTCTATTTTGGTTTTCTATACTTGAATACCTCGTTTTATATCAGTAATGCAAATAATTTATCAGTTTACTTTATTTATTAGTAATATATTGGTGTAAGCTTTGTACAAATAATTTTTGCTTTTTATGCCATCTAAGAAACCCAAAATTATCAACTATTATATGGTTTAAATTATTATTGACTGATATATTGCACGATATGTATTTGCGAATATTGAAATCAAATAAAATCAATCCATCAACAGTGAATCTTGTTGAGCTGATGAAAATCATTGTAATAAGATTAATTTTCCCAGAGTTTCGCCTGACATTTTGGGCAAAAGATACACTTTATAGACAAAAACATTAAAGCCAGTTTAAACAAAAAATGACAGCAGTGTACAATAAACGGTTCTGGGATTCTTTACTTTGGCAGGAACTCTCGACACATTCTGAATAATCTGTAACTTCCTTACATACACTGAGACATTACTGTATACTGGTTTAGCTCAAAGCCATGATTGAAGATAATACACTTGTCATTGTCATGTACAACTAATCATTGAATGTATGACATGGACAACTACTCAGATTGAGGGGAATTTTTCTTGCAAAAATGAATAATTCTCCACATCAAACAAAAGGCAAATTTTATAAATGTTTTACGATTCATTAAAAATATTTTCAATTTATCTAATGTCAGTGATGGTAAGTCGGCATATAGAAGACTAACAAAAATGATTTGATGGATTTTCATCAGTCAGAAACAAGAAATACGTAGTTTGATTGAAACATATTTTTGTTACCTGACCTGCTGCCAGTTAACCTGTTAGTTACGAAGTGTCCCACCAGCTGTTTGTTTTTAGTACCACAGTGCCCATCCTATGTGGGTTTCCTCTGGGTACTCCAGTTTTTTCAACAGTCCAAAAACATGCACAGTCGGCTAACTGGCTGTTACAACTCACCCCTCGGTGTGAATGTGAATGGTTTTGTGTGTATCTTTCCCTGCGATGGCCTCGTAAGCTGTCCAGAGTTTACCCCACTCTCACCGGTGCCAACCTACCCCCGACCCTGATTAGGATTAAGTGGCTTAGAAAATGAATGAATGAATGAATGATGAGTCCCCAAGGCTGAACTATTCAGCAACATCCTCCTCATCTTTGTTGAATAATTGTTAATTATAATACAACCTTGCTTCATAGAGGCTCTTCAACAACAAAAAAATAATTTAACTGTAAACTGATAAACGTTATGGTATATTTTTTTAATTAGTGAAAAGCAAAAATGGACAAAAACTTGTTTGGTCTCAAAATCTTATACCATGATATCACATCCAAATTATTTCTTCAGTAAAGAAAAGTAATGTAACTTTCTTAAACATGCTGAGCTGATGGCTTTGGGCAATGAAGTGAAGATTTATTTAATTATATCATTAATAGCAATTATGGCTTTATAAAATAATGAAAGTAATTCTCAGAAAATACACAAATACAACTTGTGAAGATATTTTTATTTTAAAATATATTTTAATTTAATAGATCACAATATTTTCTAAATATGCAATTTTGTTTGCATTAAAAGATGAAATCAGTAATGCAAGTAGTTTATGCATAAATACATTTCTGCTTTATTAAATATGTATCCCTTCCCTCATCGGTACATAAGCACTCTGTCCTTTATTCTCCCATTACCTCGGAGAATCATCTTATCCTCGTATACAAACACAGTGCCAAAAGCATCACAGTCAGGCCGTGTCTCAATAACCCCCTCCAATGTGAGGTGATGAATACCAGCAGTGTCTATGCAATAACCTCCATCATGGTCATGTCCAGCCAAGAAACACACCACGCTCTTGTGAGAGTGTAGAAGATGAAGGATCTCATCAAAGTTCCATGCGAGACAGACAGCACTACTGGAGAAGGGATGAATAGGAAGGTGACCTGCAGCACAGAAAATAAAGACCTCTGTTTAAGATGGTGACAACCGGTTAAGTCTGGTAGGTTAAATAAAAGATTGCATACTTATCTCCCAAATTAAGTTTGGGCACTTTGTTATCATCATAAACCTTTTAGGAACAGTGTAAAATCTGTTATTTTGACACACCTACATAATTTGCTGTATTGCGAAGCCAAAACATCTGCAGCTGCACCTCTGACTTTGGCGATTTAATATTCAAAAACAAGGCTACATGCACATACTTTTATTCTAGTTAAGAGTGATCATACAGTATTGCCAAACATTTTCTTTACTACATTTTTAAATACAGTACAGTACTACCAAATTTGTGATGCTAAGCTGCTCAGGTTTGTCACCTCTGCCACAAACTTGAGGTTTACTGCTGATGTTTTTTTTTTTTTTTTTTGCCTATCAACTGATTCCTGACCACACCAGTACAAGGATTGACACCAAACTTGGTGGGGATGCCACTCTATATGTATCCCAGAGAGATCATTTCATTTTGGATTGTTTAGGCCAAAGATCACGATCAGAGCCGAGTGGTAAATTATTGGAAACAGAGCACGTAAAACCTCAAAACAAATAGACAAGCTGTTACTATGGGATACTAATAGGAAAACATATGTGGAGTTTAAAATGAGACAAATGCCCTCATACAAGAATGTTTTTTCCACCATTTGGTGATGCCGTATTACTATCATAATCATATCGTAATCAAGCACATTTGGAAATTAAAACCAGTAACCAGAGGGGGCAGTGGTAGTCTAGTGGTATAGGGTGCTGGATCGCTGATCCAAAGGTTGGGGGTTCGAGTCCCACTCTCCACAAGGTTGTCACTGTGCCCCCCCAGTGCAGCTAACTGGGTTATCAAAGGCGGGCCATGTCTCTCACTGTCTATGGTGAGAGGCATGTAAAAGAACCATTGCTGACTTTCATAAAGAGTAGCTGCAAAGTCGTCAGCGTGTTTCTGTCCCTTGCTAAAAGGGTTGTGACAGGAAGGGCATCCGACATAAAAACCTATGCCAAAATCAAACGTGCGAATCAGATGAGTCGCTGTGGCAACTCCCGAGTGAAAAAGCCGAAAGGAAGACAGACATATAGAACTTGTTTGTTAAAATATCCATTCTGTTCACTTAGAAGTGCCTTGCACGCTATGAGTGCCTCTCTGGCTTAAACCTTTTGTTTCCATGCTCAGAAATGTAGTTTCTGCCCACAAAAGTATGAATAGCGAATCATACTGTAGTTTTCATGTTACTGAAGTTTGTTCAGATAAAGTGTATAAGAACCATCAAAAAGATGCAGTAGTTTTGGGTGGACCTTAAATTCTTCTCCACCAAAACAATGACGTGGCCAAAGATACTGTATTGGCATGTTTCTTTCGTACAGTATACACAGTACATACAATAAGAATGAAACAACTAATATCTTTAAAGATTATAAGATCAATCAATCCATTTGAAATAACCATAGCGCTGCTGGTGATGGTACCATATTTGCTTGATTTTCATACATTTTGTAGCCTGTAGTGATAGAAGTAAAATGCAGTTGGTTTCAGGTCAAAAGTTCCATCTGTCTTGATTTCAGAGGGGTTTAAAAAGGGGGGTTTATGCAAAACGTATTATTGAGCAAAATTTTGCCCCTGGTGGCCATGCAATAACGGACTAAAATCAGAAATCTACCTAACCATTCCTATAAAAAGCCAAATTCATGCTGAATTTTAACAAACATACCTCATGATCTAAAAAAATGAAATTTTCCAGTTATACATTTTGCATAAACATTTAGACAGAATAAACAAGTTCTGAAACTATCAGGCAGTTATCTTTAGTTTTTTCATTGCTAAAGGTGGCTACAATTGGCACACAGAGGGTTAACGTAGACATGGCCCCCTTTTTCAAACCCCTCTGAAATCCATTTATTCATTATTCATTTTCTGAAGCGCTTAATTCTAATTAGGGTCACGGGGAGGTTGGTGCCCATCTCAGCTGAGCTATACAGCGACTCATGACAAAAGTCAGAAATGGTTCTTTTTCATGCCGTACACCATAGACAGTGAGAAACATGGCTGGCCTTTGATAACCCAGTTAACTGCACTGGGGGGACAGCAGTGACAACCGTTGACAATGGGGCTTGAAGCCCCAATCTTGGGATTGGTAATCCAGCACCTTACCACCGGGTCTCCACTGCCCTCATCCCCCTGAATTCAAGACGGATAAAGATTTTGAATTGAAACTAGTTTTCTCTCACCACAGGCTACAAAATATATCAAAATAAAGCAAATATGGCACCATCGCCAGGGGAGCGATGGTGATTGTTTTCATATAGACAAACCTTTTAAAAAAATCTTGTTGCACATATTAAAATTGAGATGTACATACCCTGATAAATCAGGCGACATATGAAAAGAAACAGATACAAAAAAAAACTACTGAAACCGGTGAATGTCCTCACTTCACTATGAAAACTCAGAGTAATCCATTCAATAGAAATCTTTAGGGAAAATATTTTATTTTTATTTTTTATTTTATTAATATTTTATTATTATTAAGTTTCCTTAGAATTGATAATCACTTGGAAGGCAGTACTTACTCACAACTGTTACCTTTTCACCTTTCTCATCAGAACTGGTCAACACTCTATCCAGCCAGTCGAGCTGACCTTGGCTGAATCCGCCATTGTACTTGACAAACCGCACGTCCATCGGCACTGTATCTGGAAAAAAAAGTGTTGATGTCGCAAAGCCTTTTCAGACACCATAAGACATCAAGCTTAGCTGATGTTCATAAAAGTGGTAATGTGGAGAGACACCAGCACAGAAAAAGGGACTTGCTCGCACTTTAAAATACTTGAAATACACTTTTTATAGATGTTGTTCTTGCCACTTTTGGACAATTCTGCCCTCCCAAGCCAGACCGCAGTATCTGCAAAATCATGAAACTGAGGACTTGGGGGTCGCATGCCTTTTTGCAGATACTGCACATTGTCATAGGCATTTTCTCAGTATCTAGAGGTCTTTCATAGTTAATATTTATATCACTAGGTGGAGCTGATTGCACTTAGTCAGAAAAACATAAAAGGCCAATTTGGCTAAAATTGCAGATACTGCGGTCTGGCTTGGGAGGGCAGAATTGATCACTTAACTTCTAAAGTAACAAGACTGATGTGATTACAACCTCCAGAATGCATTTCAAGCTCTTTAATATTCTGTAAACTAAATGAGGTTATCTTTTTAAAAAAGAAACTAATGCTTAAACTGATGCAACTGCATTCATTTGTTATTCTGCGTGCCTGTTAAATGTACATTAAATTCAATAGTTCAACTTGTCTTCCTTTAACTGCATGACCTGACAGACTTGCACAACCTAGCCTTTCTCTTTCCACTCCTGTTCAAAATTACATCAGCTGGGAAATTATAACTGGGTGGTTGGTACATAAAATCAGGAACTAGTCAGCAAGTACTTCTGATATGACTCTGTTCTGCAATTAATCTGTAAAACCACAACAGAGAAGTATCCCAGGAGTTCTATTCTACAGAAGAGTGATAGCCTATATCTGTGTGTTTTTATGAAATCGCATGCATGCACATCCATATAAAGGATTGGGTGGAGGACCAAGAATGATGAAGAGTATCAAAAGCACTCTGGAGCATACATCAGGCAACAAACTCCTTAAGGGCACAGCAGAAAACACCACTTTCAGGGAAATGAAACTAAAATTGTTCATTGTTGGTGGGGTGGCACTATCAAGCACTTGAGAGTCAAAGACACACATTTCATGAGCCAATTTTTCCGAAGCATTACACCACCAACAACATACCCTTATACTTTTTGCAGGAGTAGATTACGTTGCAAAAACTATCAGAAATCACAATTTTTTTTAATCGCCAAATCCCTTTTGTGGGGAAAAATTGTATGGCCTTCTTTAATGGAGGGGTCTCGAAGGCCAAAATTTATATAAAAAAAAAAAAAAAAAAAAAAAAAGCTTTTAACTTTGTCTACGTGCAGCTTTATTCAGCCTCGTGATATCAAGGTATATGAATGTATCAGGTAGGGTCTTTGAAAACACGTACATAGTTTTAAGGCTGAATGAGGACACCACCTATAGGTGTTGCCTCAAGTCAGGACTTTTTCACTTTTTGGGCTGTATTCGGGAACGTCCAAGGGCTTGTGCCCAGATTAAGCCTGGCTCATTTATGCATGTTTGGATATGTGGCGACTTGTCCTTTATAAATATGCATGAATTGCCATGGCTTAATGTGGACTCTTTTTGAAAGACTGGCTCAAGAGCCAGAGTTCCAGGTGAAGAATTTCATGATATTATAATCAAAGAAAGTAGAGATAGAGGAATATAATAAAATTAGTTTTATTTAATTCCATACAGGGTGCACGGAGTTATGGTCTGATGAAAATGAACCAAAACTGCAGTTTCGCCACAAAAGTGCCATTCGTACATATTTAGAAACAAAAGGTTCCCACATATCCAAATATTCATGAATGCTCCTGGCTTAAATCAGGGCCCTGAATGCAGCCCAAAAAGTAAGTACAGCAGTCATGTGAGGCGCAGCCTATAGGTGGTGCCCTCATTCAGTCTCAAAAATACTAACACTTTTTGAGCCATGATCTGATATACTAGTATGTGAGCCACTCCACCAAAAGGACCTTGCGTCCAAAAATGAAAAATAAGCTTTTTACACAGTCGGGTAGAGGAGGCCCAAAGCTGTAAAATGCAGCAAAATGTTTGTCAATACCTTGAAAACTGACCGAGCTATGCCATTTCTTGTGTCAGCATTCAACTAAAAATTTCACAAGACATTTTAGAGGAAAAAGAGCACAAAGATTGCCCTTCTTCCAAGATCATTAGTCCTTAGCAACCAAACATTTTTATGCACCTCAGCCATATAAACTTTTAGAAAACATGTCTAAGTTTTATGAAGAGATAAGAGAAATCCTCCTCATTTTAATCTGACACGCCCTTTTTTTAACCCATTAGTCACCGTTTTAACATCATCATCCCCCCCAAAATGAACAAAAAAAACCCAACTTGTTTTTTTTTTAATTTCTGTTTATTCCAATAAGATCAGTATGTATCTTTTCGACCATTATATTAAAAGGTTCAAATGCCTTCAAATGATACTGATTGGAAAAAAAAAAAAAAAAAAAAAAAAAAAAAAAAAAAAAACCACTGTCAGGTTCAAACAATCAAACTGAAATTAAGAAAACTATATAACAAAACTCTCTGGTCTCTTTATACAGGTTAGCTTCATCAACTCTTCCCTCATCATTATTATCTTAATCTCTTTCCTGCTCAGCAGAAAGGATCACATCATCAAACAACTGACTCATCACTTTTATTAACAGATGCCGCTTCTTCATCAACATCAAAAAATCAAAATCTTCATCAACACAGTTGATCATCATCATCATCATCATCAGTTTGTTCGTCTGTAAAAGGAGTGAAACATTTAAGTATTTTTCAGGTCTTGACCAATTTTCGTACAAAACTAAACAACCCACGATCCAGCATGTCCAGTCCAGACAAGATTACACACACAAAATAAATAAAAAAATTCCATAATCAAAATTTGCATGCAGACAAAAATACTCACCGGCAAAATAATCTTCAAGAAGTCCGAGCATTCCGGCGTCTTCAAAGCCGAATTCTCGCCGAATTTAACATCTATACTAATGCTGCTAGATATCACAGATGACAGTTCACTCTCCTTTTCCAGAAATTGTGTATTCACAATGTTATAAATAAACTTAATGACTGTTATTGAAGAGAAATTCGGAGATAAATTCAGCATGCAGTAAACCAGAAAGTAAACCGGAAGGGCACGCATGGGCAAGCCCGAGCTGACCAATCAGTGTGCTCATTTCAGATCTTCCTTAGCAACTAGCCTGCATAGTTTGCGAGCATATCGTCTTCATAACCTTTACAGTCGGCCCTTGACATTCGTGGGGGTTTGGTTCCGGGCCCTCCCGCGAATTCTGTACCCAGAAGTAAAACCCCATGTATGAGGTCACATGCGTGAATCAGCAGCTGTAAGTAAAATACTATGTATCTATTACATGCCATAAAATATGCTTCTTAAAAACATTCTATAGACAGTCTTACTCATTAATACAGTATTAATGTAGTAAAATGTAGTAAATGATTAAGAAAATCTTTGCGATTTTTACTGTTATATTTATTGATCCCAAAATATAAACATTGTACCGCATACGCATTAAAACACCTTTCAATGCATTCTCTTTAAAAACATACAGCACTGTAGTTTTCAAAAATGCCCACTAGAGGAACGTACTGTATTGCATTAGGCATGACACGATTGAATTCAGGTATTAACTGCATTAAGTCCGAGCAGCTCAGCCGCCACCCCCCCCCAGCCCGAGCCGAAGTACAAAACAGAGTTTTAGAGTGATAGAGTAAGAGGCATTACAAACCAAAGAAGCGGTGATGTTGATGTGAGTTAATCCTCTGGCGCAGAGCTGAGCGTGCTTTTGTTTATTGGGAGTAAATGAGAATAGTGAATTCAGGTGTGTGCTCCCCGAGCAGCTCAGCCACGCCCCTCAGGAAGTAAACAGTTAGTGAGAGGCACAGCGCCAAAATCAAAGTCCCTCAAAACACAGACCATAACAAAAAGGCCATAAAAGAACAATAAATGTAATAAATTGGATAAATAAAACACAATGAGAAACATGCTACACCACATTAAATAAATCTAACACACAAATATTTTAAACATTACCTTCGGTCATGTACTGGAATAATAATTAAAAAAAGACTTTAATAGTGGAGTGTTTTACAACAGTTCAAACATTACAGTATTTGTGTTCAGCAATGACGTGTCTTCAGAGGAAACTGACGTTACTTCCGGAGAAAGTCTATTTCTTCAGTAGAGACATCCAACATCATTACCTTTTTCTGGTGCTTAATTAGGCGTTTGAGTGATATCATAGAACTTAACTGGTAATTAAAACACACTAAAAAAGGCCAACTTGTGCGAATGAGGAAAAAGGGGCGCTACATCACCTCAACCAACCAGCAGGAAGGAGGACATCCATTGGCTGAATTTGAAACATGCTGCTCGGCAGTCCGTGAATACTCAAACCCAAAACCGCGAATAGTCAAGGGCCTACTGTATCTTATTTGCTGAAATGGCATTTTAATGTCAAAACAGTATCTAAAATGGAAAGACTACGTCACGGCCATTCTTCTGGTGTATGGATTATTGTGTTTTATTCCGAACTCTGTGAATA
Source organism: Plotosus lineatus (assembly GCA_024760905.1). Lineage (NCBI taxonomy): Eukaryota > Metazoa > Chordata > Actinopteri > Siluriformes > Plotosidae > Plotosus > Plotosus lineatus. The sequence goes on along the minus strand of CM045730.1, from coordinate 39,357,494 downwards.
ATTGCATCGAAAAACAGCAAGTTTGCTACTGTTTTTATCTAGTTTTATGAAGGTACTCGCCAGAAAATGGGGGGGGGGGACATTTTTAGTGAGTTTTAGTCGATTTCATGTGAGGAAGTGATAGTTGAATACTTGTTTTAATAGTTTATGCAAAAAATCCGAATTTCGATAAAAATGGACCCTACTTTCGGTGGAACACCTCACATTCCTGTACCATGAAATCACAATGGCCAAATGAGAATGCAACATACTAGAAGATAAAAAAATAATAATAATAAAAAAATTTCGTTTTGTTAAGTTTTTTGGATATTTGGTCATAGAGTTAAGAGGACTGTAATGTTTTCCCCAAAGAGTTTCAGAGATTCAAAAAAAGAAACATGATTGTCTGTCAGCTTAATTCTTGGAAAAACTAGCTCTTCTGGTATAAAAGTAAACACTGTAGGTATGAATGGTAAATAAAAGAATGACCCAATAACAATAAATACACAGATTAACCCCTTCTTTCTGAGTGTATGGCTGGTTCAACAAATGGCACAACAGCATTCCTCTCTCTCTATTTGCAACACTGGAACTGTGGGATTTTGTAAGAGGTAGAGTGAGTGATATAATACAAGCAACAGTTTAAAAATGTGTTGGATGGATTTATGCAAAAATTAATAGCGGTCTTATCTCAATTTTCTAAAGCACTTAATCCTAATTAAGGCGATGTGGAGGCTGGTGCCGATCTCAACCGACTCTGGGTTAAGGTGAGGTATACCCTGAACGGCACAACTAACTAGAGGCAATTTGGAACCGCAAAACAATCTACTATGCATGTTTTTGGACTGTATGAGGAAACTAGAGTGCTCGGAAGAAACCCATGCAAGCACAGAGAGAACATGCAAACTACACACAGAAACAAACCGAGTCTGGGAATCGATAACTGGTCCTTCCTCCTGTGAGACAGATGTGCTAAGCACTGCACCACCATGCAGCCTGGTCTTGTAATTTCTTCTTCTTTTCCTTTCGGCTGTTCCCTTTCAGGGGTCACCACAGCAAATCATCTGCCTCCATCTTCATGGAAGTCATATTAATGATTTGCATGTTTGATTTGGCATAGATTTTTAAGTTGGATGCCCTTCCTGACACAACCCTTTAGCAAGGGACAGAAACACGCTGACGGCTATGCAGCTACTCTTTACAAAAGTCAGCGATGGTTCTTTTACATGAACCCCTCACCACAGACAGTGAGAGACATGGCCGGCCTTCGATAACCCAGTTAGCTGCACTAGGGGGAGACGGTGACAGCCTTGTGAAAAGTGGGACTCGAACCCCCAACCCTAGGATCAGCGATCCAGCACCTTTTACCACCAGGCCGTCACTGCCCACAGCCTGGTGTTGTATATGTTGAGATTAAAAAAAAAAACAAACAAAAAAAAAAAAACAGGGTGAGAATGGCCAACAAGAAGGGGCAGTGGTAGCCTAGTGGTATAGGGCGCTGGATCGCTGATCCAAAAGGTTGGGGATTCGAGTCCCACTCTCCACAAGGTTGACACTGTCTCCCCAGTGCAACTAACTGGGTTATCAATGGCTGGCGATGTCTCTCATGGTCTATGGTGTGAGGCTGTAAAAGAACCATTGCTGACTTTCGACAAGAGTAGGCTGCAAAGCCATCAGCGCGTTTCCGCCTTGCCAGGGTGTACTCTGCCCTCGCCCGGAGTCGGCTGGGATGGGCGCCAGCCTCCCCACAACCCTAATTAGGATTAAGCGTTTACAGAAAATGGATGGGCAACAAATCCAACTCTAGGGATTAAAAAACACTGTGCGGGAAAACCCAGGTTTTCTCAACAAGTTTCAATATTTCATCATCGCCCTCAGAGCAGATTGAAGTACCTGGAGGCTGATTAAGTTCCTCATTAGGATTGTGTTCCTTGATGATCTCCAACGACTGACTGTATTTCTCACACGATTCCTCCCGGCCAATGATACTCAGATCATAAGCATCTAGGACCACAAATCTAAAATTCGGAGCAGGGCTGAAATGGTAGGCGTAGACATCGTCCATCCCTTCATCTTTGTCTTCTTCTCCTTTGACCTCACTGTTCAGACTGGAGGAGAACAAGGTGCTCCTGTTGAAGTTGTAGAACTCGTGGTTGCCCCACACATGATGAACCTGAGCAGAGCATCTACTGAATTCACTGATGACAGTTTGCAAAGCTGTCTCTGAGGCACTGTGGTTGCTGTTGAAGCCATCAATGATGTCTCCAAGCTGCAGGATGAAGCTGGCCTTCACGTTCTCTTCGCCCCAGTGCCTGATGGCATTCTTCAGCAGTTGTAGACTATTCCTGTAATAACGCTTCCGGGTTCCGTGGAAATTGTAACCGTCCTTTAAATCGGCGTACTGAATATCAGCGATCAAGCCGAAGGTGAAGACAGGAGTTGTATTGTCCTCCATCTGCGGTGAGGTTTAACGATTAGACCCCGGCGAAAACTTCGAGGTACAGGAAATAAGGAAATGGAAATAAATGGAAATTTCGCGTTTTGTAAACACCGGTAAACTCCACGACATGCTTCCTCGAGACCTTCAGTTTCTTCTTCTTGAAGCTGCCTGCATGTAGCAATTAATAGAATACTGCCACCTATTGGAAAAAAGTGAAATTTACATGGAAAATATTAACAACAACATAAAGCATACAAAAAAAAAAAAACAGGTGGTTCACTTAATACTGTACTTACTTACCCATTTGTCTTGGCCCTTTTGGGTGAAGGTGTGGTACACCCTGAACAGCTCGCCAAACCATCATAGGGCAAAACACAGCCATTCATAATCACAACCACACCAGGCAATTTGGAACAGTCACTTAAACTAGTGTACATGGGGGAAGAAACCAAAACACCCTGAGGAAACCAACACAAGCACAGTGAGAACGTTTAAAGTCCCCACCGAAACGCTCAGTATTCTTGCCATGAGGCGAATATGCTACCCACTACCCCACCAAACTTTCATCATACAAACCGAAATGTCAATAATTGTTCTGTAACACACTGAAGAAAAAACTGTAAAAGAAAAAGCACTGGATCTTAAATAAACCTAATGGAGTCTCCCTTGTCCAAACTTCCACCTCTGGTAGAAAATTCATGACTATCACGTGACTATCCAGCCATGGTGAATACAGGAACAGCGGGCATCAACGTTGGGTGAGGTACACACACACACAACACACACACACACACACACACACACACACACACACACACACACACACACACACACACACACACACACACATTCTCGGCAGTCGGATTGTAATTGAGGACCCTGGAGCTATGAGACAGTGATAGTACCCACAATGTGATCTTAATACACAGTGACCCCTGTTTCCATCCAGGGCAACAATGCTGAAGAATTAAAAATACAGTGGAGTTCATATTGACAATAAACTGGACTGGATTCAGAACAGTACTGAACTTTACAAGAAAGGCCAGAGCTGTATCTATTTTATGAAGAGGATGAGGTCATTTAACAGTTTATGAATACTCCTCAAGATGTTTTATAAGTCTGTTGTGGTCAATGTTATCCATCATGTTGTTGCATGCTGGGGCGGCTGACTGAGGGTCACAGACACAATGAGATTGAAAAAACTGATCTGTAAGACTGGTAACGTTGTGGGGATGGAACTGGACTCTCTGACGATAGTGTAGGAGAGGCGAATGTTGTCCAAAATGAAGACAACATTGAACAATAACTTCACCCGCTTCACAATCTGCTGATCAGTCACAGGAACAACTTCAGGGAGAGACTGATACCACCAAAATGCCCGACTGAACCATACAGGAGATCATTTCTACATGTGGACATTAAACTGTACAACTTCACAATATAGCAACAACATCCACTGTTATACATTTACATTCTACTGTTTACTGATAATACTCACACACACACACGCACATATGTATGTATATATATATATATATATTCATTCATTTTCTGAACTACTTAATCCGAATTAGGTCGCAGGGAGACTGGCACCCATCTCAGCCAACTTTCGGCGAGGGTGGGGAACACCCTGGACAATTCACCAGGCCATCACAACCATTCACACCTTGGGGTGATTTGGAACAGCCAATTAACCTACTGTACAGTAAGCCCTTGCCAATTTGCAGTTCAGCGGTCGTGGCCCCACACACTCTCAGATTAGTGGCAAACCCAGAAGTTACTGGCACGTGATTCAAATTTAGTCAGTGGCTGAGAACTTTTGTTTCTCCCTCCTGCTGATTGGTTGTAGATGATGTGTACACCTCTTTTTTCTCCTTTCCACACATGTCATCAACGTTGCTTGAATTGTGAATTCACATTTTTTTGTGTTTTTAATTATTATTTAAGACATATGATGCCACTCAAACACACTGCATCGTCTCTAGCTTCTGGTAAGGAGTCTAAGCGCTTTATTCATTAATAAATATTAATCACAGTGCAAAATTAAAAAGTTTTTACTTAATCACTACTCCATTTTACGTACTACATTCTTACTGTATTAATGAGTAATACTGTCTATAGAATATGTTTAAAAAGCATATTTTAGTGCACGTAATATAATACATAGGGTTTTAAAACCGTGTCAATAATTCGCAAATTTTCAGGATCGACGGAAAGGGGCAGTACGCAACCACCACAAATAACCGGAGCCTACTGTACATGTTTTTTATCATACGAGCTATTAACCTAATCATCTGAATCAACCAATTAACTCTAAACACCTGCAAAAGATTCCTGAGGCTTTTAAAAACTCCCAGCCTGGTTCATTACTCAAAACCGCAATCATGGGTAAGACTGCCGACCTGACTGCTGTTCAGAAGGCCATCATTGACACCCTCAAGCAAGATGGTAAGACACAGAAAGAAATCTCTGAGCGAATAGGCTGTTCCCAGAGTGCTGTATCAAGCCACCTCAGTGGGACGTCTGTGGGAAGGAAAAAGTGTGGCAGAAAACGCTGCACAACCAGAAGAGGTGACCGGAGCCTGAGGAAGATTGTGGAGAAGGGCCGATTCCAGACCTTGGGGGACCTGTGGAAGCAGTGGACTGGGCTACAGGTGCCGCATTCCCCAGGTCAAGCCACTTTGAACCAGAAACAGTGGCAGAAGCGCCTGACCTGGGCTACAGAGAAGCAGCACTGGACTGTTGCTCAGTGGTCCAAAGTACTTTTTTCGGATGAAAGCAAATTTTGCATGTCATTCGGAAATCAAGGTGCCAGAGTCTGGAGGAAGACTGGGGAGAAGGAAATGCCAAAATGCCTGAAGTCCAGTGTCAAGTACCCACAGTCAGTGATGGTCTGGGGGTGCCATGTCAGCTGCTGGTGTTGGTCCACTGTGTTTTATCAAGGGCAGGGTCAATGCAGCTAGCTATCAGGAGATTTTGGAGAACTTCATGCTTCCATCTGCTGAAAAGCTTTATGGAGATGAAGATTTTAATTTTTCAGCACGACCTGGCACCTGCTCACAGTGCCAAAACCACTGCTAAATGGTTTACTCTCCATGGTATTACTGTGCTCAATTGGCCTGCCAACTCTCCTGACCTGAACCCCATAGAGAATCTGTGGAATATTGTGAAGAGAAAGTTGAGAGACACCAGACCCAACACTGTGGATGAGCTTAAGGCCGCTATCGAAGCATCCTGGGCCTCCATAACACCTCAGCAGTGCCACAGGCTGATTGCCTCCATGCCACGCCGTATTGAAGCAGTCATTTCTACAAAAGGATTCCCGACCAAGTATTGAGTGCATAACTCAACATAATTATTTGAAGGTTGACTTTTTTTGTATTCAAGACACTTTTTTTATTGGTCAGATGAAATATGCTAATTTTTTGAGATAGGGATTTTTGGTTTTCATGAGCTGTATGCCAAAATCATCAGTATTAAAACAATAAAAGACCTGAAATATTTCAGTTGGTGTGCAATGAATCTAAAATATATGAAAGTTTAATTTTTATCACTACATTACAAAAAATAATTAAATTTATCACAATATGCTAATTTTTTGAGAAGGACTTGTATATATATATATATATATATATATATATATATATATAGAGAGAGAGAGAGAGAGAGAGAGAGCAGCAAGGTGGCTTCATGGTGAATGCAAGATTTTTTTTGCGTAACACAGCAGCTTAACACTCCCGGAATTAATTTACTATAAGTACAACCAGTACAAGTAAAAGGAAGGACATTAGAGGGAACCTATAAAATATTGTAGAAAGACTATATAATGACTTATTTTGAGATGATGCTAGCCTGAGCATTTACACCTGATGGACATCATTTTCTTTGCTTTTCACGTTATAGTCCATGTTCTCCATGTTACAATGCTTAATAAAAAATTATCGCTACCAGACAACCCATGAAGTAAGAGTTCTGTAGGAATTGCCCAGAAAAATACAACTTTTGAAGTAACTTACTGTTGTTTTTAACCCAACCAATCTCTCCAAATTACTCCACCACAAGTGTTCTGTTAGATGATTGTTTCTCTGGACTGTGTATGTAGTTTTACCACAAAGTCAAATTTCACAGTGTTCAACCTTTGTTTTCTTCCCACATTGTTTTTTCCCCATACTGAACTCCTTATGATACAAATTACTTATTGCTCTCTTGAACATAGTTCTATAAAGATCACAGCGCTGCATAAGTTTTTGGTTTTGCATTTGGATTCAAAGTATAATGAGCGGGGCAAAGACTGAGTCATTTAGAAGTTAGGAAAACAGTGTGAGAGTTACAGCTCACAACCTTCTGCTCATTAAATCTTAACCTTTAAGTGACAAGCAGAAAGTTCAGTGCGATTTAATTAAACTATAGCTACACAACCCATGTCCTGAAGTATCTGACCGAAGCATTTTCCCTCCTCTGATTCACTGACTTAAACTCAGGAATGACTGTTAATTAGCTGATTAGTGAAATATAAATGAATGTTTACACATAAAATATCTTTCGCGATAGCAAAACATGCCCTGATAGAATTATTGTACTTTGTGTCGCATGATGTAAAAAGAAAATTCATTCATACATTGGCTGAACTGGTTAATCCCATTCGGACAGGGGTCACCAAACTTTTTGAAACCGAGAGCTACTTTTTGGGTACCAATTAATACGATGGGCTACCAGGTCAATACATATTTCTGAAATAACAAATTTGCACAATTTACATTTAATTATATTTTAATATTAATAATTAATGATGTTCATCTATGTGAAGATATTGATTTGATTAAAAAAAAAATAGCAAAAAATGTATATGCATGGCGCTATGGAGCCTCGGGCCTGTTCTAAAAATAGCAGTGAACAGGCCCACGGGCGACTCATGTCCTTGTAGTCCATGGACCATCATGTTGGTGACCCCTGGATTAGGATCTCTGCAAATTCTGCAGGAAGATGGGCTACACCTGGGGCAACTTGCCAGTCCATATCAGGGCCAACACATATGCAACCTCTGACACAAATGGGCAATTTAGAAAAGACAATTAGCTTAATGTGCATGTCTTTGGGCTGTTGGGGTAAACCAAAGTACCCAGAGGAAAAACCACACAAAAACAGGGGAAGCAATACTTTTTGCTCAGTCTGGGACTCCATCTCAGGGCCTTTTTGCTGTGAGGCAGACAGTTCACCACTACGCCATCCTATTGCCAAATAACGAAATACTGTATATTAATTTGTTAATTCAGGGGCAGCTGGCGCCCATTTCAGCCAAAACTCAGCGAAGGCAGGGTACACCCTGAAAAACATGCCAGACCGTCGTAGTGACAACACACACAACCATTTAGACTCATGCTCACACAGGGAGAACATGCAAACTCCACAAAGAGACACCCGAGATAGGAATCAAACCCAGGCCTTCTTGCTGTGAAATGAATGTGAACCACTACGCCACCATGCCACCACAATTAGGAAATGAAATATTAAATAATAGTCATAATATAATTATTATTATAGTGGTGTAGTAGTGTAGTGGTCAGTGGCTTTACACACACACACACACACACATACACACACACACACACACACACACACACAAACAAACACACAAACACACACACACACACACACACACACACACACACACACACACACACACACACACACACACACACACACACAGCTATAATTTAAAATAATTATAATTGTTCTCACACTGGTAGTAGTAACAGTAGATTTCAGTATGTGGTGGAAAATATATAATTGTGATGGATGGTAATGGCATTTAATATGCCTCATACATAAATATAGAAAGTAATGGTACATAATAATACAATTATGTTGTTTATATTATGAAAAAACCTTAATTTTAATTTCATTATGCAAGTTATAATAATAATTTATAATGATGTAGTGATGATTATTTCATTTTATTTTTCCTTTAATAATCAGTTTTGTCAAAAGCTGTCACACTGACACCAACCACCAACACTGTGTGTGTGTGTGTGTGTGTGTGTGTGTGTGCGCGCGCTTTTGACAGTGTGAAAGTGTGACAGTTTGGCTGCTCCATTCCCCCATCTACTACTGCTCTGTCCGTCATGTGGCTAATTCTCAAATGCTAATCTCTTCACTATCGAAGGGCACTTAATCTAATATGAAATACTATCCAGCATCCACATGCTTGCTAATGTTCGCTAAAAAGTGTCAAAGGTTGTCATGTAGGTGGCGTACTACGTTATTATACAGATACAGTAGCGTGCGGTTTGGGACGCAGCCAGTTGCTTCCCCACCCTACGTAGTGCACTATATGCCCAATAGGGACCGAGTCCTCGGTACGTCGCACGCGCTCTTGTTGCCGAGGAGCTCATCTGTCGGGGATCCTTAGATCTGTACGCTGGAAGGTGGTTCAGTATCTCTAAGGAGAGAGAGAGAGAGAGAGAGAGAGAGAGGAGGAAAGTGGTTGAGGGTGTGAGAGAGCGTTGGGGAAGTTAATTGACGATGTCGGGTTCACTGTGCCGGAGTTTGTACGCGTTCAGCGGTGAACAGCACGAGCGCGGCTTGCACTTCCAGCCCGGGGAGCTGATCCGCCTCACACGTGCGCTGCCCGGAGGATGGTGGGAAGGGGAGAAGGATGGAGTGACCGGATGGTTCCCTTCCAGTTACGTCCAGGTCGTGGAGGTAGGGTGTGTCTACAACTCACCTGTGTTTCCTTTAACACTCCTCAGTATCTTCTCCAGCAGCTCACTGCAGCACATCTCTTTGGAGAAATTCAGTAGTAGGTCTGAAAACCCCTCCTATGGAATTATTCATCTCTGAAAAGCTTTTAAATCTCTTTCATACTTTCACTATGACTTAGTTGTATTGTATTAATAGATGTAAATATGTGAACTAGAGAAGTGCTTGTCTCCCAAACTTGGGCCAGGGATCACCCACCCACCTATCAGGGTCCAGTATTTTATTATCATTGTTATTATTTGAGATGTGATAACTAGTCTGACAGGTTACTTTAAAACAGGTGAACATGGAATGTGTTCTGACTGTTAATTAAATAATAATAATAATAATAATAATAATAATAATAATAATAAAGCTCTACAATTTTAATAATTCAACCAATAATATTGTAGTCAGTTACACAACCAAGCCAATACTGTACTTGAACAGCTCAACTGTGTCCATGTAATAAATCTGCACTTGCAGTATTCCCTCAAGAGTCAACAGGGTTCCTGAGGGTGGAGCAATGGAGTATTGGGCCCTGTCCGCCTTAAGGTAAAAAAAGGTTCTGGGTTCCATGCCTTGGCTTGTGTGGAGTTTGTATACGCTTCTTTTGCTTAGGTGGGTTTCCTCAGGTTCCTTTGGTTTCCTTCCACAGTCCAAAGACATGCACTTTACACTTTAGGTGAGTCATAATTGTCCCATGTGTGAGTATGAGTGTGAATGGTTATGTGTCTACAGTATTGACCCTGCAATGGTCTGGTGAGCTGTTCATGGTATACTCTGCCTTTGCCCGGTGTTGGCTGAGATAGGCTCCAGTCTCCCCATGACCTTAATAGGATTCAGTGGATTGGCAAGTGAGAGTCAGTCATGGATTCCTGACTATAATTTAAGTACTGTACACAGAAGGTGCCCTGAAGTAAACTGTTGCACAGATTAAGATTTTTGAATTGGTTTGTTCAAAGTGTACGCTAAATAAAAATAAAAAGAATATGTTTGAATCCAATATTTAAATTATTTTCAAATTTAGAATAGCAGAATTTTCATATATCCCATTCAGATACAGGGGGGAGCTGCATGGTGAGGCGGGGCTTTGCTATGTCGATCAATGGTTGGTGGAATCCTTCACAAACTGTGCTGGTATAAGTGTATCGCTATCCCTGTGTATATTATATCGGAAATGAAATGCTTTCAAACACTCAGGTTATATGCTCTGCCATTTCATAATGTGGGTAAAGTATAAAATTTAGTTCAGTAACGTGTATAGGCTGCAGATTAATGAAAAAACCCAGTAAAAAAAACACGACTTGGGGAGGCAAGCAGTACCCCTGACTCACGGCATAGGGCGCTAGTGAGCCTGCAGATTCTTGCACAACCTATAATATTCTTCATTTTTAGTTTATATTTCTTTTGCAATCCACCTTATCAAAATGGAAGATCACATTTCCAACCTGAGAAAATTCACAAATCTGGATTTTCAATTAAAACAAGAGGTAATAACTAAAGGAATGCCAACGCAGTTGGGATAAATTTTAATCTCAAATGAAATATGTGTCACATGTCAATCCAATGATGAATACTACTGACTCGAAAAGACTCCGTGCCTCACTAGCTGTCAACCTCACCACACGTCACTGCTGTGAGTGAGTAACGTGATGAAGGTTAAAAAAAAGTTAAGGTCTGTTGGGCTTTTTCCACTCGATCCTCATGGCTCATCAGGCCAGTGCTCATCTCCGGTTTCTGTAGCGTGAACTCCTAGTTAGGAGTTCAACTCCTCCTGGATGGGACGCTAGTCCATCGCAGGTTACCTTCCCAGTATATCTTTACTGGTACCCATTTATACTGCTGGGTGAACAGAGGCACACTTGTGGTGAAGACCTTTCCCAGGGGTCTTAGCACAGTGGGATTTGAACTCACAACCTCCTGATCATGAGCCCAGCACGTGGCCCCACATGTGATGAAGGTTTGATGCAAAATTTGTTGTGGAACTTCAGTGATTTGTTTTTGCATGAGATTACAGCGTTCAGAGTTTATTCACGGCTTTTTGAAAATCTCAAGCTGTTTAATGGTGTTGGATGTGAAAAAACAAATTGTGTGAATGTAACCACGTTCAATCAGGTCAATTGTAAAATAGTAACATACATACTCATTCACAGCAGTGACGTGTGGTGAGGTTGACAGCTAGTGACGCACGGACTCTTTTAGAGTCAGATTTAGAGTGATTTCATGAAATTTCACTGGGAATAGAATGTTAATGCAACACAGTGTTACTGACTAGATCCCAACAAGTTTTTTTTTTTTTTTAACTAAGTCTTACCCTAAGTGTTGGAGTATTTTCACAATTTCCCTGAAACGTTCAGGGATTTTGTGAAATTCCTAATCACAGAGTTTTACTATCACATATTTGAGCCTCACAATGGATTAGTTAGTATGCCCGACTTCTCTCAGAGTCGACTGAGATAGGCTTTTTCATTCCCAGGACTCTCATAGGAAAACCATTTCAGCAAATAAGTGAATGAGTATACATATGAGTAGTGAGGTTTAAAAATGATCATTATTTAATCTTTATCATTTAATTTTGCCTTATAGCAACCATTACTTTTTCCATACATGCATTACATTGTAGTCAAACCTTGACTGATATATTGTTGTCCTAAAAATATTGTACCTGAGAACATTAGTCAAAAAGTACAGAAGGGGTGTGTCTGACCAAAACTAATACAGTACTGAGCAAAAGTGTTGTACTAACCTACAGCACTATTTGCCTGTAAAGCTATACTGAGTAATACAGGGATCCCTCAGTGCATCGCGGTAAAAAAAAAAAAAAAAAAAAAAAAAAAAAGTCATCAAATTAAAAAAAGAAGGAAATTAAGGAAGAATAGGGGAAAAGTTAAGGAAAATGCCACAAAAACAAGGACTTCTTCTTCTTTTACTTTCGGCTTTCAGGGGTTGCCACAGCGAATCATCTGCCTCCATCTCACCCTATCCTTTGCATCTTCTTCTCTTACACCAACGACCTTCATGTCCTCCTTCACCACATCCATGAATCGTCTCTTTGGTCTTCCTCGAGGCCTTCTGCCTGGTAGTTCCAGCCTCAGCATCCTATTACCAATATACTCACTATCCCTCCTCTGTACATGTCCAAACCATCTCGATCTAACAAAACAAGGACAATTATGCAAAACAAAAAACAACCCAAAATCTCCCATCAAAACTACTTATATTGTTGCATCTGTGTGTGCACGCGCACCTGCGTGCGCACGTATGTATGCGTGTCATCTTCTTCTCAAGCAATACCATCTCTATGTGTGTGTATTTATATTTAATTTACATCTTATGTTATTTTTTGAATGTTTAATTGTAATTGTAAGTATTTATAGCATTGAATATGTATTTATTGATATTATATACACATATATATGTAGGTATACGTCACTTGGGGGGGTGATCCTACTTAGCAGATTTCAATGGTCGCGTGGGGATCTCGGTCCCAATTAACCGTGGAAAGTGATGGATCCCTGTACCTGTAAACCAACAAAACAAAACGATGATCATCCTGGGAAAGAAAATTACAATAATTGGCTATGCTGTAGTGCATGGGTAATCACCTCACACTTTTGAAGCACCAATTACATAAAAAACTTACAACGCTCTCTGTCCCAATCAATGCAGAAGAAAGAGAAATACACGATGCAAAAAAATTACAGACAGACACCTAATCTTCTTCTTCTTCTTTTCCTTTTGGCTGTTCCCTTTAGGGGTCACCACAGCGAATCAGTTGCCTCCATCTCTCCCTATCCTCTGCATCTTCTTCTCTTACACCAACTACCTTCATGTCCTCCTTCACCACATCCATAAATCTTCTCTTTGGTCTTCCTCTAGGCCTTCTGCCTGGTAGTTCCAGCCTCAGCATCCTACTACCAATATACTCACTATCCCTCCTCTGTACATGTCCAAACCATCTCAATCTAGCCTCTCTGACTTTGTCTCCAAAACATCTTACATGTGTTGTCCCTCTGATGTACTCATTGCTGATCCTCTCCATCCTCGTTACTCCCAAAGAGAACCTCAACATTTTCATCTCTGAGACAGACACTTAAGCATCACACTAATATGTGCTTGTTAAACATTCTATACCACATTTAGTCTTTGGTTGTAAAATTAAGCTCCACTTTTTTGGGAATCTGTTTCACTAAATGTTGGAGCGTGGCTGATGGGATTTGTGCTTATTCAGCCACAAGAGCATCAGTGAAGTCAGCCTGTGATGTTAGGAGAGGATGGATGGGTGCAGTTGGCATTCCAGTTGATCCTAAAATTATTCAATAAAGTTAATTGTATGGATTTGTTTAACCTGGAGAGTGCAAGTTCGAATCCGGTTTAATGCACACAGCCGTCCGTGGCTGGGAGTCCATGGGAGCTGATTATCCAAACTCTCGCGGGAGGGAGGGATGGCATACGCTCACTTCTCTGTCATCCACAGTGATCGCCAGCCAATCATGGGCGTTTGTAAGCTCATTTGTACGAGGCGGCGGATAGTGCTATCCCTCCATGTGTCTTAGGCCTCCCCCAAATATGTCTGGCTCCGCAGTTCGAAAAAATAGTGATAGGGAAGGCAATACCTGATGGTTTGGGATTGGATACGACTATATTAGTGATAAACTGGAGAGTAAAAAAAAGTTGAGGGGACTGTGCAGGACATTTGACTTCTTCCATTCCTAGTTTGGAAAACATGCCTTAAAGGACCTCTCCCTGTGTGAGGAGGCGTTGTCATGCTGGAACAGATTAGGTTCACTTAGTTCCTGTTAAGGAAAATTGTGATACTGTAGCATGAAGAAACATTTTATGCAGTTGTGTGCTTCCAGCTTTGGGACAGTTTGGGGAACAACCATGTACGATATGGGTGCGATAGCCAGGTGTTCACAAACGTTTGGCCATATAGCGTTTCTATTTTGAATTATCCTTCATCTTAAAAAAGTCAGCACTTCTCTAATTAGATGACAGAGAGTGAATTGATGCATTTTTAATAAAAAAAACATGTCAAGGTTTTTATGTTTAAAAAAATGGATCCTTGAATTACTGGAATTTTTTCATTTGGATTTGCTGCATAATTTTTTTTCTAGTGTGACCACTGAATACTTGATCAACACTTTGCCAGGTCCATGTCCACTTATGTTTACATCAACAGCATTTGGCAGATTTTCCTATCCAGAACGACTGCCAGTTATCTTTTTTTTTTTTATACAATCAAGCAATTGAGGGTTAAGGGACTTGCTCAAGGGCCCAACAGTGCTGATAATAGGGATTGATCCGCTGACCTTTTGATTCGCAACCCATTGTCTTATCCACTAAGACATCACTGCCCATTTATCTTTAGGAGCAGAAAATAAAGTGAATCAAATCAGATTGAATATACGGTATCTATCTACTGGGTTTACACTTGTACAAAATTGGACATTGGACATACTGTAAACACTGTAAATAGTTGTATGATTTTACCATCTAAGCTTCTTAACATCAGATAAGAGATGTGCGAACAGCTCTATAAACACATACTGTATATTTAACATGCGTTTTACACGTTTACTAAGAATGATCTATTTAGCGAGGGGACAGCTGTATACAAGAATCAAGGATGCTCAGTGCTGGGGTGGACTTTTACTCATTGTGGTTGAAGCAGCATTAGGCATTTAGTTTTGTTTGCCCATCAGAACCATAGACAGGGCTACTTGTATTAAGATGGCTCAGCTTCAGCATGTTGAAAAAAATTAACGACCTGAGAAGGAACCTCTACTAGCATGCTCTGTGCTAATGCCTCTTTAGGACTATTCTGGAAATTTCTGAAAGACACAAACTGCACAATCAATGTCCCTTGCAGCTGGCTCCCCTGATGGGAATCTCAGACTTCCATCGTCCCCATCCAAAATCTGCATGTCAGCGAAGTCAGCCCCACCCACACCCATGATTATAATGGTTAAATAGGGAAGCAGCTATGCTGGCAGCTCGGGTCTGGTCCATGTCTGTGATCATGCTGTCCATGATAATGAGTAAAACAAAGTATTGATGAGCTTTCTTCTGTTGTTGCCCTTGCTCAAAGTTGCTCACGTGTCTGATGAAGGGAGCAAAATTTGTAGGCCCATGAAGTTTGAACTGTGGCAGGCACTTTCTGTAAGCCTCCTCCATGCCCTCCACTCCAGAACAGAATGGATTGGACGGGTTAAAATTAAGTGGAAACTCATGAGACACCTGCCACCGAGGAGGAATCTGTTACCCAAACCCAAACGCGGGGAACAATTTGTCACTGTCATAGCCCTGAATGACCAGGCCAACAGACCAGATGGCAGGAGACTTTGGGTCACCGTATGACCCTGTGAAGTCCACTCCAACAGTAAAATTTATCTGACAGCCATCCATGATGCAATTCAAAAATGTGTACTCCTTCACAACCTGGCAGAGTTTCACACATACAACACCAGACTTTTTATAGTTCTTCTTCTTCACCTTTTTCTTCAGGTTCATGCAATCAAACTCTACTGGAGAAGTACATGTAGCCTTCTGCAGGCATTTCAGATTGCTTTCAAAAATCCCAATAAGGTCATATTACCTGTAATCATCATTGTCATAACATTCCACCTTAATGGGTTCTCCAGTGACAGATGACTAAAGCGTCGGTCTCTCACAGCCCAAATGACTTCATGGTCGATGATAGTAAAATATTTTTATTGCCAGTAGTTTATCAACCAGCATTATCCCATAGCTATTCCACGCACTGCCGTCAGAATACATGAAAGCTGGAGAGCTACCATGCTTTCTGCGAGGGTGTGGTTTTCATTCACAAAAAGTTTGGTCATGTTGGGGTTTATTGTGAGTCAACTGCAAGGTCATTTCAACCATTGCAACAAGGAGGGAAATTGTGAGACATACATGTCTTACCAGACCTTACTGTAGATTCCCGAGAAGGTGAAACTGTACATGGAACAGTGACCGCCAGGTATGGATTGTGGTTACTGCTGATAGCCATAAGAACATGGGACAGGACAGAAATGTTGCTCATTGTAACAGTTTGTTTTTTCAAAGTTTACTGAGCTCTATTCATTCAATGCTAAGCCTAAGTTGTAAGGTGTTTACTGCCTGAAGACATAGTCTACCTCCCACATAGGTTCCCAGTTGCTGAATCCCTTTTGTTAAAATGTTACTGCGAGAAATGCAAGCTGTATACAAAAATATCGTGAGCCTTTTATGCGGCTTTCATTTCTGCAAAAGTGCACAGATTATCTGACTGCGGCTTCGAGCTTCAGCTCATTCTTTCAGAAAGAATATTTAAACATAACCAGAGCTCAGATGTTTAGGATGATTTCATATGTGGTCCTAACTGATAACCACATTCAATAGGCAATGTTATCTATGAGACTGTAACAGACCATGAGTTTTTCCTTATAAATGTTATGTCAATTATAATTTTATCTTTTGGGAAGATTACAGTGCTTCTTTATTGATCATCTGTAGCACACTAACAGTTGATATATTTGGAGTAACAGTTAAAAACACATTTAAGGAGGTTTTATTGTTGGTTGTAAAGAATAATAGGTTCAACTGCTTCAGGAGATCTGATATCACACAGCATTTCATATTAACACATATATCTTTAATATTTATATTAAACTGCTGAAGGACTCATTTTATAGCGTCAGTTGTGTGACCTTCAAGAGGACCATGATCTAATGTAAACAGCTAAAAAAAGATTTCATGGTAAAACTGGTCTTTGCTGTGAAACATTCTGGTAATTCTGAGAAGGATCTAATAACTATTATCTGTATTTGCTGTTTCAAGACACACTGTAAATGTTAATAGTTTTTACTGAAATGAGGTTATCAAAAGCAAACATTGGCACGGACACCACATTTACTAAGGAGAACTGGGACATGAATTAGAAAAGTTAATAAAATTGAGAACAGAAACAGTACACTGTACTACAGAATCAACCAATGTTTGTGCACATCTATATTCACTTGAAGGCATCTTATCTTTAACAAGTATTTTTTTTTTCAGTTGAACAAAACCAACCAAACAAAAAAAAATGATATTTTTATATTGACATAATGATATTATTAGTTGTTCCTTTTTGTTTTTGGATTTTTCACCATTTTCTCCCTAATTTAGTCGTATCCAGTTCTCATTAATCATCAGTCTAGTATTGCTTTCATTATCACACAGCCACCACTGACCAAAGAAGAGCAAAAGCATGCACACGCCCCCTCAGTGACATGCAATGCTAGCCAACCACCTCTTTTAGAACCTCAGCGCATGGTCACTTGTGACGGTCTAACCCACCCGGAGGGAAAACGCTATCCACTTCCTCATGTGAATGAGCTCACAGGCCCTATGATTGGCTAGCGATTGCTCTGAGAGGGAAGTGACTGTATGCCATCTCTACATCCAGTGAGAGCTCGGCCAATTTAGCTCCCATGAACTCCAGGTCATGGACGGCTGTGTGCACTAAACCGAATTTGAACTTGTGATGAGATATATATATATATATATATATATATATATATATATATATATATATATATATATATATAGAGGATTTTCTGAGTAGATCCTTCCGTAGGAGAGTGCTCAATACTTTTTGGTAGAGCAAATAAACAAAAATAAAAGGACAGGACAAAGACTTTCTATTGAAACTCCATTTATCACTACAGATCTGTTTCGAGGGGTGGTGAAACCATCCTCTCTCTTCAGGTGATTATAGAAGAAATTATTTGTATTATAAATTTGTATTATTTGTATTTATATTATAAATTATTTGTTATTTTCATTGTAGAACCACAGTGAGTATCAGATTTACTATTTCTACAACTACCTGTAAAAAATAGATCTTCATCCATCTCGGACAATTAATTTTTTTATTTGCTTTTGTAGGTATTTCTGTCTAACATAGCTTTGTGTTCCAGAATCAGAAGCTACCCATACCTATACAAATAATTTGCTTTCTTTGTGAAGGCTTTGTAAAATTTACATGCAATGAATAAAATATGATTGAGAAAAAAAAGTCAAAAATAGGAAGAGCCAATAGTAAAAAAAAAAATACAGGTGACTGTTTTTCAGTAACAGCAACCTCGTGCAGAAATTTGGCAGAAAATTTAGCCTTAGTCAAGGCAATTTAATATGTATACAGTAACCCTTCATTATTTGCGGGTGTTGCGTTCTGCCCCTTCTCATGGATCCTGAAAATCTGCAAATTCTTGATGCGGTTTTGAAACCCTATGTATGATATTACATGCACTAAAATATGCTTCTAAAACCCATTCTATGGACAGTCTTACTCATTAATACAGTAATAATGCAGTAAAATGTATTAATGATTAAGTAAAAACTTTTTAATTTTGTACTGTGATAATATTTATCAATGAATAAAGCACTTAGGCTCCTGTCCAGAAGCTAGAGAAGATGCAGGGCGTTTGATTGGCATCATAGGTCTTAAATAATAATTAAAAACACACGAAAAAAATGTGAATTCACAATTCAAGCAATCACATTGATGACATGTGCTCGAAGGAGAAAAAAAGAGGTGCACACATCATCTGCAACCAATCAGCAGGAGGGAGAAACAAAAGCTCTCAGCCATTGGCTAAATTTGAATCGTGTGCCAGTAACTTCCGGGGCTGTCGCTAATCAACAAGTATGCGCAGCCGCAGCCAGTGAACCATGAATGGGCGGGTGGTCACCATAACACGTTGAATAGTACACTGCAGATGTGAATTAAATACAATGAAAATAAGGCATAAAAATGGGTATTACAATTAAAAAGGAATAAAATAGAAATAGATCATCTTTCCTTGCCACATGCAAATGATAATAATAATAACAACAATTATAACAATAATACTGCAAAAAAAAAACATAGCTAATGTTTGTGAGAACAGATAAATGAATAAAGTTGTTTTTAAAGGAATATATTTAAATGTTCACATTAATTCATGGGGTAGACATCCGAAGAATTATACTTGCTGAATGTACTATACATTAAACTTATTTCATTTTTATTTTATTTTCCAAATTTCTTTGTCCTTTATTATGGTCACAGGGAGGCTGGAGTCTGTCCCAGCTGGCTCTGAGTGAAGACGGGGTACACCCTGAACAGCTCTCAAGATCATCGCACAGCCAGTTCTCCTTGTACATATAAATTATATACAGATGCATTCATATTGGGCGTGAAGAGGCTTGAACCCAGGACCTTCTTGCTGTGCACCCAGTATATAGTTTATACTTTAAAATACACTGCCTTCCATAATTATTGGCACCCCTGGTTAAGATGTGTTCTTTAGCTTCTAAAACATTTAGTTTTTTTTTTTTTAAATAACAAAGGACCACAATGAAGAAAAAAGGAAAATAAAATGTTTAATTCAGGTGCATTTATTCAGTGAGAAAAAAAAATCCCGCATAGTATCCTGAAATACATAATTATTTTCCATCAAATCATGTGTGGCGGTATGATGGTGTAGTGGTTGCACCTCTGCCTCACAGCAAGATGGTCCTGGGTTTGATTCCCAGCTTGGGTATTTCTGTGTGGAGTTTGCATGTTCTCCCTGTGCTTGCGTGGGTTTCCTTCGGGTCCTCCGGTTTCCTCACACAGTCCAAAAACATCCACGGTAGGATAATTGCCTGCTCCAAATCATCCCAGGTGTGAGTGTGAGTATGAATGTGTGAGTGTTAAAACTTAATTATTTAAAACTTCGTTATTTAAAAAAAGCTTTACACTTAGTCTTCCATCATCTGTAGTGAGAGCAGAGAACAAGTGATGGAAAATCTAGAGAGGTGGAGGTATGCCCTGGAAAGGAGAGGAATGAAGGTTAGCTTCAGTAAAACAGAATACATGTATGTGAATGACAAGGACCAAAGAGGAACGGTGATGGTACAGGGAGCAGAGATAAAGAAGGAGGAGGATTTTAAGTATTTAGGCTCAACAATCCAGAGCAATGGAGAGTGTGGAAAAGAGGTGAAGAAGCGCGTGCAGGCAGGTTGGAATGGTTGGAGAAAAGTATCCGGTGTGATGTGTGATAGGAAGGTATTGGCAAGAATAAAAGGAAAAGTGTACAAGACGGTGTTGAGGCCAGCGATGTTGTATGGGTTAGAAACAGTGGCGCTGAGGAAAAGACAGGAGGCAGAGCTGGAGGTAGCAGAGATGAAAATGTTGAGGTTCTCTTTGGGAGTAACGAGGATGGATAGGATCAGGAATGAGTACATCAGAGGGACAGCACATGTTAGAGGTTTTGGAGACAAAGTCAGAGAGGCTAGATTGAGATGGTTTGGACATGTACAGAGGAGGGATAGTGAGTACATTGGTAGTAGGATGCTGAGGAACTACCAGGCAGAAGGCCGAGAGGAAGACCAAAGAGAAGATTTATGGATGTGGTGAAGGAGGACATGAAGGTAGTTGGAGTGAGAGTAGAAGATACAGAGGATAGGGTGAGATGGAGGCGGATGGTTTGCTGTGGCGACCCCTGAAGGGAAAAGCCAAAAGGAAAAGAAGAAGAATCCTTCGTCTTCCATCAGTTGTTATATTTTAATAGCGCTGTGGTATAATGTGTGTTAACCGTATTCATGTAGAGGTAAAGTGAAGACCTAATGGGTGGCACCGATTTGAAATGACACTGTGCAATGACTCTGGCAGACTGTCGGTTTGGCACTGCTGAGTTCAATGCTGCTTTAATCAGTCTGACAGGAACTTACGAAATGTTTTAAAAGACATGAACAGGTAAATAACAAATTTGATGAAGTTGTGATGCCACATAAGTTGCCATCTATCTGTATTAGTGACCAAAATGCAGCAGATTTCATAGCAATTACGGATGTACAGTATAAGCATCAACAAGTTCCAGTTTAAGAGACAAACCGGATGGGTCATTAAAAAAGAAATGATTCTTATTACATGGTACTTTAAAAAAAGAAAATTGCATTTGCTGTATTACATTTAACTCTATTGTAACTCCAGAAGAAGTTCTATAAGATACTTGGTTGGAATGTATTTAAGAAAGTCAAAGGAATATTCATGGGGTGGGGGGTGGTGTCTGGGAATATCTTATGTGTTTGGCTTTCAGGCAAGATAACTTAAAACATCTGGCAGTGAGTCCCACAGCACCACATCTGGCCAAACCAAAACAATGTCCACCAAACCTAAGCATCTTTTTTTTCTAGGTTGTTGATTTGCCTTTATGGTGTGTTGTGCACTTGGAAAGCCACATCTCTCATTTTCTCCATTACCCTATACATGAGTCATGGATCTTCTGCTAATTAATTCTCACATATGGCAATTCTGCTATATGACCCCTCTCCTCAAAACTCAAAACCATACAGGATATTTAAGTGTAGACACACGACAGGAGTCTGGTAATTGACTCCCCACCATCATGATTCTGCAGAGCTTGCAATCAACCTGGTTCTGTTAACCTTGACAGCCAGTGAAAGTTCTGTTTTTAGCTCACTGTTTGTGCAATCTCTGAGTGCTAAAACACTTTTGTTTCTGTTTTTGTTTGTCTGAAAGTTAGGCCTGGCATGACAACTCTGTCAGAAGAGAAACTTGGTTATGATCACACAGGTCGGAAAGCCATTACCACATTGTGGAAATATCAACAGTGAAGGCCCACAGGCTCTTCGAAAGGGCACACTGAATGGAAACTAAAGTGATAAAACATAGAGATGAATAATAGGAAACAGACACTTCCCTGGTCCACATACTGACCCACCTGTGGAGGTCAAATAAAATATTGTCAATGATTAATGTGCTCGAAGGATTCAGCTTTTGTGCAGATTTCATTTTCAGCTTGAGCAGGGCGCTTAACCCTCAATTGCTCAGTTATTTAAAAAAATATATAATTCTGAGTTGCTCTGGAGAAAAGTGTCTGTCAAACGCTGTAAATGTATATGTAATAGATGCAACAGTGCTGTGAGTATTGCGATCCTGACTGAAATAACTCATGTAGATCATTTCTAAAAGGACTGAGCTGCAGAGGTGTAGCTAAATACCTCGCGATATCTTTACTGATCTTTTAACAGGACTGTAGTACACCAGGGCAGATTTTCCACATTTTTCTAATTGTCCAAGACTTGATTTATTTTTAGAATTTGTACTCTGACTTGTTTCAGTCTTGGCTATTAAAGTACAGTACATTCACACAGGAAGTGACGAATAACACGAATCCCTTCGCGGCCGAACTTTCACTCGAAATTGCCGCGAAACAAGCAAATCAATTCACTGCTTAGGTGTTGTCAGCTCGTGTTGCCTAACTAACTCCCTCACATCTTTTCCACTTAAAAAACCTTTCCAAGTGAAACTGTGAACAGCATTGAGGTTGTTCTCTGCATTAGATCAGTGGAAGTTTTTAATCGTTTCTTTAAATTATTTAAATTAAGCTTATTTCAGTTCATATTATTATAAGAAATAGTTTTTATCATTATTATTATCATCACATAAAAAGTGTAGGATTGAGACGCTCATGTATCATGAATCGGGAAGAGTTAAACTTATATAAATATATACTCACAGGAAGTGCAAACTATTTCAGAAACGTGGACCCCAGCATGGTGTTTATGGTTACTAACCAATCATAAAGCACAGGATATTTAGACATATCAGTAATGAGCTGCTCCTCCATGTTGATATGGGCAGATGAAGTAAGTCTGTGTTTGTTTCAATATTGAAGTTTTGGGGACTCAGTATTTGTCAAGACTTGTCAATCAATGGTATCTTTGGTATGCATCTAACTTCTGGCACTTCTTTCTTTTCGGCTTTTTCCCGTTCTCGAGAGTCGCCACAGCGAATTATCTGATTTGGCATTGGTTATTACATCGGATGCCCTTCCTGTCACAACCCTTTAGCAAGGGACAGAAACACGCTGACGGCTTTGCAGCCTACTCTTTACAAAAGTCAGCAATGTTTCTTTTACATGCCTCTCACCATAGACAGTGAGAGACATGGCCCGCCTTTGATAACCCAGTTAGCTGCACTGGGGGGACAGTGACAACCCTGTGTAGACTTGAACCCGCAACCCTAGGATCAGCGATCCTGCGCCCTATCCACTAGACCACCACTGCCTCTTCATCTAACTTCTGGCCATCTGGTGGTGAAATGAACGTCCTTTACTGGGGTGTCTTCAAACGACAGCTGAAAGCATACCTTTTTCAGAAGAATTTGGTACTCTGAAATACTTGGACACACAATAAATAAATAAATAAATAAAAATTAAAAATAAAACACACAACACCTACCTACTGAGTTTTGACTGATGGTATAATTACCATGTGTCCCAGTGAACCAGTACCATTCACTGATAATGAGTTTAAAGCACCGCTGTTACATGGTCTGGAGATGGGCATCTGCCCTGTGCTCTCATAATAAAGGCAAATGTAAAATTTTAGACCCTGATTGTTAATCATTCAAATTGTGCTGAGTGAAAAACGAGCTCAGAGGAACTCTGTGCGCGTCCATCTTGTGCTGCTTCCTTAATTGCTCATTTCACTAGTGATCAGTAACGTTGCTCTTTCGCTTCCTATGTGAATGTTGCATTAGTCTCACCAAGTATTTTAGTTGGTCTCATTCAGCTGCCTTTTACGAGTCTACTAGTAGTTACAGGTTTTACAGGTCCTACCGCTCCGTCTCTCAAACTTTTACTGCTGGTCAGTGTAAACCTGTAACACATTGTTCAACTGAACTATCCATCTTTATTATAAAGGAAAGCTTATATAAATAAAAGAGGTTGGTGGTTTTATGGCAGCATGCCTGCATAATTTTTATTTCCTACTTGATTTCACTGGTTCACATTGCGTGTTTTATTATTTCAGAATTGTATTTTGTGGGCCTTCCACTTATTCTCATCATCATCATTTTCTGTAACTGCTTAATCTGAAGGGGTCGCGAGGAGGCTGGCGCCCATCCCAGCCAACTTCGGGTGAGGGCAGAGTACACCCTGGACAGCTCACCAGGCCATCGCAGGGCGGAAACACACCGACGGCTTTGCAGCCTACTCTTGTCGAAAGTCAGCAATGGTTCTTTTACATGCCTCACACCATAGACAGTGAGAGACATGGCCAGCCTTTGATAACCCAGTTCGCTGCACTGGGGATGACAGTGACAACTTTGTGGAGAGTGGGAATCGAACCCCCAACCTTTGGATCAGCGATCCAGCGCCCTATACCACTAGACCACCACTGCCCGTTCCACTTATTCTTCCATCAGTAAAGTGCATTATTTATCGACTATCTTTGTTGAGCCGCTTAAACCTTCTAGGTTCATGGAGAGGCTAAAGCCTGTCTTAGCCAGCTTTGAATGAAGTCAGGCTAAACAGCTTGTCAATCTATCTCAGGGCCAACACTCTCTCTCTCACACACACACACACACACACACACACACACACACACACACACACACACACACACACACACACACACACACACACACACACACACACACTCAGCTGGAAACTGGAGTACCCAGATGTTGTCCACACAAGCATGGGAAGACTATGCATACTTCCCACAGAAACACCCTCACTAAGTCTGGAACTCAAGCTAGGACCTTCTTGTTGTGAGGCTGCTGTGCTAACCACTATGCTACCGTGCCACCAGTACATATAAACATATCAAATATAATATTGTCAAGTTATTTGTATTGCAGTTTCTGTGACATTCCCGTCCATCAAATATTTACTCACACAAGCCCTAAGCGGTTTTTCCAATCATGTGAAGGGCATTCATCAGTTTTGAAAAATATTTGGTAAATTGTGAATAATTTAAATTTTTGAAGATATATTAGATATCGGGGCAGTGGTGGTCTAGTGATATAGGGCGCTGGATCGCTGATCCAAAGGTTGGGGGTTCGAGTCCCACCCTCCACAAGGTTGTCACTGTCCCCCCCAGTGCAGCTAACTGGGTTATCAAAGGCCGGCCATGTCTCCTACTGTCTATGGTGTGAGGCATGTAAAAGAACCATTGCTGACCTTCATAAAGAGTAGGCTGCAAAGCCGTCGGTGTGTTTCCGCCCTTCGATGGCCTGGCGAGCTGTCCACTCTGCCCTCGCCCGAAGTTGGCTGGGATGGGCACCAGCCTGCTCGCGACCCAAATTAGGATTAAGCGGTTACAGAAAATGAACTGAACTGATGATATTAGACATCACTGTACATTAAATTGGAAGAAGGTAGAACCACTTAATCCTAATTAGGGTTGTGGGGAGGCTGGCGCCTATCTCAGCTGACTCTGGGCAAGGGCAGAGTCCACCCTGGACAGCTTGCCAGGCCATCACAGGCCATAAACACACTGATGGCTATGCAGCCTATGCTTGACGGAAGTCATACATTCTGTCAGCATAGACAGTAAGAGACATGGCCAGCCTTTAATGACCTAGTTAGCTTCACTGTGAGACAGCAGTGACAACAAATTGATAGTGGGGCTTCAACCCGACCCAACCTTGGAATCACTGACCCAGCACCCTACCACAGGGCCTCCATTGGCCCTGCATGGATTATTCAAATGATATAAATTTAAACCACTTTGAAGGGATGAACATAGTACTGTACTCATTTATTCATTCTTTCATTCATTTGCAATATCATTTAATCCTTCTAGGGTCACAGGGAGTCTCAGCTGTCAAAACGTTCCATGAACAGGAAAGTAATGCTGAATAAGTGATTTTTTTTAGATACACTATTGCCAAATGTACAGCTCTCAAAGATGCCACATGATTTTGCGAGGCAGTTGATTTGCAAATCGCGTGAAAGGTGGTTCCAGTAAACTTGACATCCTTTTTTGCTTTTTGTCATTAGTGACAGGCTTTCATATTTACAGACCAGACCTCATACAAAAAGTGAAAAAAAGTGTTCGATTTGTTTAATTCCTTCTGTGTGTGTTCATTAAATAATATTTTAATTCCAGCAAATATTTGTCACACTGAAAGCATTCCTACACATACTATTGGCTGTGTGTTGCTTGGCAGCATCCGGTGTTCTATCTGATTGGGTCTTCCTTATAAACTATTTTAATTGACAGAGAAAAACTAAAACAAAATGTTTTTTGAAAGGTCAGTGAGTTGATGTTAATTTCTTGTTTATAGAACTGTTGTATAAAAGCTGTATGTACTTTGTATGCACTTATGGCTGAAACACTGATGTGCTATTATTCAGTACATAAACAATATTGTTTAATTGTATAATTCATCCCCATCCTATGCATGCAGGCCCATGCATGGTTTTTTTTGTGTGGTTGCCGGAATCATGTTCATGGAACATCATGTGCTGTGTTCATGGGTCATGTTAACAGATTTCTGTTTGGCTCAGGAAAGACTGACTCATTCAGGCACGAGGAACTAGCATGCTGCACAAGGACTTTTTCTGTAGGAACTTTTATCTTCACTTTATGCAACTCTGGATTGGAGACATAGCAGTGACTCATAATCATGTACATCAAAACAGAAATGTAGCCAGCTAACTTCATTCTTGTATATATCAGTCATTAGTAATATGTTTTATGTTCACAGAATACTTTCAGTTATGCATGTGGTGGTTTTATCTGGTCAGTCTTAGTGACAAACAGTTGTCTGTTAGTGAAACTGTCTTTATCGCCATGGAAATGCTGAAAATAATAATCCTTTCACATAGCCACGTCTCTTGGAATAGAAAGATCAAAGGTAAAGATTATTTTGTGCCTCATGTGTGTGCTCAGGTATTTAAAGCATTCTTTCCTAGATAAACTATTGCTGATTTTCCCAGAAGGATAGCAGTGGAATGCAAGGAAAGCTGTGAAATATATATTTTTCCACCCTTGGGTGTGGGAACCATGTGTCCTTTTCAGTAGATAAATAGTATCAGGATTGGCATGTCCATTTTGTATGCTCTCAGGAAAGAGAGAGAGAGAGAGAGAGAGAGAGAGAGAGAGAGAGAGAGAGAGAGAGAGAGAGAGAGAGAGAAATAGACAGAGAGAGAGAGAGAGAGAGAGAGAGAGAGAGAGATAGACAGACAGAGAGAGAGAGAGAGAGAGAGATTACAAAATATAATATGACTTAAAGTTGCTTCATCTGTCTCTCCTTTCCTTAACAATTCTGACATGTCAAAACTGTCCTGGGGAGTCTGAAAAGATTTAGATTTGGATTGGGATCAGTTGTTGGAAGATAAGCTAGATAAGCCTGATGCTAAAATGACAGCGCTGTTCATGCATGTCAGGAGTTTAATGTTCAATGGCTGTTTCCATTTGGTACACAGCGTCTGCACTGAGGCAGAGCTGAAATATATGGTTGTACGCCATGAGCTAGCCATCTGGAGTTTTGCTTTCTGTTGAATCGACTTGTGTGTAATTATTAGTGTCGAATATATGAGTGATTTTGTTTTTTTTATTATTATTATTTGCCTTTTATTTATTTAGTAGCTGTTTTTTTTTCTGTGGCACTGGTGGTCTAGTGGTTAGGGCGCAGGATCGCTGATCCTAAGGTTGGGGGTTCGAGTCCCCACAAGGTTGTCACTGTCCCCCAGTCAAAGGCAGGCCATGTCTCTCACTGTCTAAGGTGAGAGGCATGTAAATGAACCATTGCTGACTTTCGTAAAGAGTAGGCTGCAAAGCCATCAGCGTGTTTCTACGACCTGGAGAGGGATGGGCTCCGCCAGGCCAAATCAGCCTAAGTCTCGCCATGAAGGCGCCCCAACGACACCCTCGGATGTTAAGAGATAAGTGAAGCTGTTTTTCTGCCAAGAGGTGAGCAGAATCCGTGTTGGCTACTGCTTTTTCAAAAAGGAATTGTGCATACGTTTTGGGAAACAGGTAGTAAAACTCTTGCTTTTGACAGATTCAGTCAACTCCCTACCAGTGTGTAAAGCCTGCATAAGTTGTGGTTACAGTACCAGCAACTAATCACCGATCACAACTATTAACAATAACTAATCCCTGATCCCCATTATTTACAACAGCCAATCACTAAACATAACTGTTCACAACATCCAATCACTGTTTACCACAGTTCACAACAGTTGATCCCAAAGAACAATTGTTCACAACAAATCCTTGATTACAATTGTTTGCAATGATTACCTGACCAAAGATTTTCTTTTTTTATACGGAGTCGTGTATTTTTTTAAGTACTTTCTAATCTTTCTAACCGTCGGACAATCTTCATCATGTAGCATCTTTTGACATGCAAATGACACTAATGATTCAGTAAAAGAAATTAGTCTTTGATGTAGTACTGTGACTCCCAAAACCACTTTGAGCATTCATTTGCCATGTTCCCCTTTTTAACATTTTCATACAACACATGGCTTTACGTTTTGCATCTCATTATTGACATCTGCAGGAAATGGAATAAAAAATGGGGAATTCCTACTTTACATTAACAAGACTATTACATTTTTCTAAACAGTAAATTTTGTTAATGATTGGTCAGAGTAAGAGAGCAGATATCCAAACCAACAGGAGGTTTTTTTTTTAATTGTTGTTTTTAATTTCCATTTAATTTAGTTTTGCTACGAGAACACATTACTTTGTACTTTGGATTTTTGAACAGTTTTTTAGCTGTGTGTAGTTATTCAAGGGAAGTGGAAACCGACTTGGTTGGAAATGACAAAGGATTTACTCACTTGGTTCTCCAACTACTGGAGACAGTCGGATTTGATAATAAGATAAAACAATATTTTAAAATCGGTTCCTTGTTATAAATATTCACTGCATTACCTATGCCTATGATGTATGTATAATTTAGTATGGGGTTTGCATTGAAAAGCATTCCTCCAACATTGCCAGCATTCCTGGCTGAGCAGAATTATGGATGAGGAAAAACCTCTATGACCTAAGCTTTGGAAAAAACATTGGGAAATGCCACCACTGAAATGCAGTGAGGTTTCACAAAGCCAAATCCAGACAGTATATAACTGCAGCGAGGAAGCTCTGAATTGTTGTTGATGACTGGACATCTTGAGTAACAGTCTAGTGACATTTGTTATAATCCATTATTGAAAAAAATCAATTTCATAATTTATTTAAAAGTAGTTACAATTTTATTCAGCTGAGTCTGGTCAATAATATATGACTAGTTTATAAGAATATATAAACTGTTTTAGTTTTATTTGAGTGGTTTAAGAATATGTAATGAAATTAAAATATGGTTTGTTCATCATTTGCTAAAGGTGAACATTGGTGTATGAGAAATAATGAGACATTGAACTTTTTTTTTTTTTTAACAATAGCGCATAGCGTTATCAATTAATGGAGTTATTGAATATTTCTGTCTAACACAACTCTTCAAGAAGCTTCTCTGACTTGTTTATTCAGAAATCTTCCTCCTTGAATATGTTGCCTGGTGAGGAACCTTGTCAAAGCCCATTGCCCAGAGACTGGAAGTGTTACATGTCACCACAGGGAAGGAAGTACTACGTCAACAGTGTAAGCAACGGTGAGCATATCTAAATTTATTTACGCACAATACAATCACAGTTCAGCCTGAAGTCCAGTTTGAAGTTCATTAAAGGGGAAAAGTGTTTGGGGAGTGTGAAAATATGGGAGTGTCAGAAAAGTATAAGAACATACAAGCTCCACACACACACACACACACACACACACACACACACACACACACACACACACACTTTTTTTTTTTTACTTTTGAAGTACATTAACATTATAAATTAAGATGACTTAGTTTGAAGTCGATTAACAAAATGCCCGTGCCGTGCACATTGCCAATACCCAAACATTGCTGTGGAGTTTAATTGTGTTAGGCTGGTACAGGGCAGTTTTGTTAGATTAGAGGACTGTTCAAGACATCGTCTACTGTCTCCTCACATTTCTTCGAAACAATCAGCATTGTCTCAGTTTCTCTGTGGGCTGCTCTACGTCTTCTTTCTTCACCCACAAGGCATCCATGTGCATTCTCAAGATGATTAATTGAGGATCTGCAATAAGACCAGAATTAGTAATGCTATAATTTTCACCACTGATTGTCCCTATTCACTTTTCCCATGAACGGTTATTTCTCAGCCATTTTAACAAAATTCTGGATCATGAAGCTGAAGGTTGGGGATATCATACCATGAATACTTTTTATTTTATTGTAGAATGTCTTATGTAATTGGCAGACCACCTAGTGGATCACTAGGCATAAATGTCCATCTGTTTCTCTGTCTGTCACCAGTCCTGCTTCATGGATATGGAAATGTGTAATATATGTTTACTGTATACTCTATATCAGGGGTGGTACATTAGTGTACAAGACGGTTTAGTGTACAAGATGGTGATGAGGCCAGCGATGTTGTATGGTTTATAAAGAGTGTCACTGGGGAAAAGACAGAAGGCAGAGCTGGAGGTAGCAGAGATGAAAATGTTGAGGTTCTCTTTGGGAGTAACGAGGATGGATAGGATCAGTAATGAGTACATCAGAGGGACAGCACATGTTAGAGGTTTTGGAGACAAAGTCAGAGAGGCTAGATTGAGATGGTTTGGACATGTACAGAGGAGGGATAGTGAGTATATTGGTAGTAGGATGCTGAGGTTGGAACTACCAGGCAGGAGGCCGAGAGGAAGACCAAAGAGGAGATTTATGGTGAAGGAGGACATGAAGGTAGTTGACATAAGAGTAGAAGATGAAGAGGACAGGATGAGATGGCGGCAGATGATTTGCTGTGGCGATCCCTCAATGGAACAGCCAAAAGGAAAAGAATAAGAAGACTCTATGTCAGGGTGGCCAACCAGTCAGAGACCAAGAGGCACATTTTTTACTGTGTTACCACAAAGAGCCACATTCATACACATGAACAGCACCCACCCCTTTCTCTCTCTCTCTCACACACACACACACACACACACACACACACACACACACACACACATACACACACACACACACACACACACACACACACACACACACACACACACACACACACACACACACACACACACCTCTGCTCAGTCATATTTATTGTAAACTCACACACCAACATGACAAAATGCATCTTTGAAGGTCAGAGTGCAACTGTGATTCAATTGCCGTGTTAATGTCCGATATTCTGTGTTCAACAGTGTGACGGGACAGTTGGACGTCTGATACCACACATTTTAGTTAGTCGTTTTCAGGAGACAAGATTTGCACAACGTTACTGAGGGATTTTATCACGAACTCTCCTTCATTGTACGCCGTTTTGGCCCATCTAATGTTCCAAGCCAGTTGATACGATGCAAGTGTTACGGTCTCTGAGTGCTTCGTACATCAATGGAGAAACTGTATCTGCTTTTCTGGCTGACTTTTCAAAGTGAACAACTCATACATGTGAAGTTCAGTCCCTTGTGGAAATTTCTGGTCAAAGTTGGCATGCAGTGAGCTGAAGTGGCGCTGAAGATTTGAAGTTTTGAATTGCGCAAATAAAGCCTGACATATAAGGCAGAATGGCATTCCTTTACATTCAAGAACAACAAAAAATCTTTCCCACTCTGTTAAAAATGTCCTTTGTTCATCTTCATATTTTCATTTTGCTGTGAATTTTTTTATTGCCATTTAAGAGCAAATTTGACATTAATTGTTTGCTGAAATTATTTTACCTATACTGGGAAGCTTTGGAGTATTTTCATTTCTTGCACATAAGCATTTGAGAATAATTGCATATTGAACTCAATAAAAGCAAACACGCACATTAAAAAACCCCACAAACTTCGATATGAACATAAGAACTGCATGAAACTAGGCAAAGAGTTGCATGCGGCTTGGAAGCTGCGGGTTGGCCACACCTTCTCTATATAATGCTCATGCTCATGTACAGTTAAAGCATTTTAAAGCACAGGAAGTTACTGACTCTTTGTCTCTGGATTTCTAAAGTATCCCCGGGTTTCGTTTTGTCAGAGGAGTAAATATTTTTGATTATAAAAATATAGTCAATAGTATCTGACAAAATAACCTTTGCTAACGTTAGCAGTATTGGTTGCTGCTGAAGAAACTTTCTAGTTATCCAATAACTGTAGCTACCTAGCCAGTACAGCTTTGTCAAGCAACATGACAAAATCATCTGATTTAACCTGAAAGTGTATTTCAAAATGACATTAATTGTGCACTGTGACATTAAATGTAAGGACATATTTTTGGGTCATTTTCTAAATAAGGCAGCTGCAGTCGCATCCCAAACCATCAGGGAAAAACATGTAGCAATGGGGGGAGTGAGCTGCACCTTTCCTTCCTCCATCTTTCTGAATAAAGTGCCCTTGAGCAAGGCACCTAACCCCAACTGCTCTCTGGGTGCTTCAGTATGTGGTAACCCTCTGCTTTCTCTCTATGTGTATGTGTGTTCACTTTGGATGCGTTAAATGCAGAGCCAAAACATTCCTTTTGAATTAATACAGTATATCTTAATCAAATAAAAAAATTACTAAAAAAAAAAAAAATCAGAATTTGTGAAAAAATAAACACAACACATTGAGTCTTTGATAACTATTCAGATTTTAAAATCATGCAGCTACTGTTATTTTTGTTATAATAACACTTGATGAGGAATAGCAACTGGGTGTTATGAGTCATACACCTCAAACACCAGTAGCTCCTCATTTAAGAAGGCTAAAGACTTTTGGTTCCTGTTGCTTTGACTGTGCATCGATTCCACTGGCTGTACACCAATTCCAACTTTGTTTCAAGCCAGTAATTCATAAACCTAATTTTTCAGTGCTAACTAAAGTTGTTAATCTGCAAACAAGAATCCATATGCAAAGTAGTCATTCACCTAAATGCCCCGGTGACTAAAGTACTGGAATGTACCTCGTATATTGCCTAATTTTTTTTTTAATGTGGTTAGTCTATGCTTCATCACTGCTTAAAGACATGACCGTTATGAGGATTGCAGTTGAGGAAACACATTTGGTGAACAATGAAGAAAGCCATTACAGGTCATTCCACAAAAAAATGGTTTTATGCCAGCTTTCCTCGTGTTATGTTGTTATGTTGTGTTGTGTTGTGTTGCTTGGCTGCAGTGGTGTTGCTGTGCATTGCACTGTTTCCTGTTCTATGTAGCAACTTTATGGTGCTATGGCAGTCTGCCCTCCTGGTTAAAGTTATCATTGAATTAGAAACCAGTATGGGACAAACATCAGGGTGCACAGACAGAAAAAAACTCCACTTCATAACGAGAGAGTAAAAATTAATAAAAAATTGTAAGGAGATGATGAGGCCAGGGTTATTACATAGAACTGATCCGTTATTGCAACATCAGGGCTGCTAACTTTGGGGCTCTGGCAGGAGTGAGATTTTGATGCCATGGACTTAATCACACATATGTAAACTAAATCATAGTATTCATGGTTTAAAAAGTGTGCAGCTGCTTACGTGTGTCAGGAATGGGTGCTTAGTTCTAAGATCTAAGGCTGCAGTCTGATTACGCAACCCTGGGACTTTCATCTTGGGAAATACTCACAATTTCACAATATTATTTTCACCAAACACTAACCCAATAAAATGCACAAAGTTTATTGATTAATGAAAGTAAAAAAAATGTATTGTTTCCAAAATCAAAGCTGCACTATTTTATTACAAGTAGCAAGAGCAGTAGCATGGGAGTATATTGGTTAGCACCTTTTTCTCACAGCAAGAAGGGCCTGGGTTCATGTCTTGAGCTAGGTGAGTGCATATATGTGTCGAGTTTACATGTTCTCGCCGTGCTAACATGAGTTTCGTCGAGGTGATTCGATTTCCTACCACAGCCCTATGACATGCACATTAAGCTAATTGTCTGTTTGTGAGTGTGTTGGCCTTGCAATAAATTGTTGAGCTGTTCATGGTGTACTCCACCTTTGCCCAGAATTGACTGAGATAGACTCCAGCCTCCTTGAGACCAAATAAGTTTGGTTTGGTAAATGGATCAATGAATACATGTAACAAGAATAAAAGAACCACAAGTACGTCTCCTATTTCAGACACATAGCCAAAATTGACACAAGCAAATCTACACATAACTATACTGTATGTATGTTGCCAAATATATACATGAATACACACTGTGTATGTATGCTGTGTATGTACACATTTTTTGAAAATGCCATATGGTGAAAGTGTTTATGATCAACAAAAAAAAAAAGGCTGAGCCTTTTGGTAAATTGTCAGCAAGGAACAGCAGGCACCACAGTCGATGCTGTTGCAGATGGCGATAAATAAAAGATGGACTTCATAACCAGACATAACTAGGGCAATATTTTCATCATATTCCTCATCTTCATTATAGACCAGAAGTATGTGATATCCTCTTTGTTGTTGAGAAAAATCGAAGGACATAAAGAATTTCGGCCCTGCCACCTTGTTGCAGGACATTTGTTTGAAAGGAACCATTTGATTTATGTTTAGCGCAGATGCTTGTTGCTTGGTAACCGGTTCAGACTCACAGATTATTAAATGAGCTGCATGCATTTTTTTAGTCTTTCATTACATTTCCAAAGGCACTGACTGATTCTGTATAGACCTTAGTCTTATCTATGCTTCAATTTCAGGGTGATGAATACCCACAGTATCTAAAGTGGCCCATTGATATTTCAGTCAGATGGAAAAAAAGAACACGTTTGGATTGGTTGTGCATCAGCAAGTAGAATAAACCTAATTAGAACAGCATCGTCGACATGCTAATTAGAGTTACATAACATTATTGACATTTCGGAGAAGGAAACATGTCTTCTCTACATTAGCAGTCTGGAGGCAATTACATTATCATCACCAGTTTAGCTGATGTCTTTCATAATATCAATTGCCTCATTGCGAAGTATCTCAGAGAAGTAGAAAGGAAAAGTCGTATAATGAATGCCTTCTGATGACATGCTAAATAATTTCTCAAAGGACTTTGGAGTTCACACTCCAAAATCTCTTTCCTAAACCGATGGCTTGAGCTTTGATTTCTTGATCGGAAAACACTGTAAATGAGGCAAGTATTACACAGAGACATATAGATAACATTATCAGTCTTGTTTCAGTCCAGCTTTTAATTTATGCTAGAGTTCATTCTGCTTTGTTACTGTACTAGTATAGTAGAGATAGCTGAACTAGAGTGACCTAGCACAGCCATCATTAGATTTTATTTCACCAATTGTTAATACTGTACAAGCTGTTCAATTCATAATTCATCACATACCAATCAGTTGTGCAAACCACCTTTTGCTAGATTGTTTTTTCTACAGTGCACTCGTGTAACATTAAGGTTGATTACAGCGCTTTGCTTAGTTGATGTAATTTCCTGCAAACATTGTACCATTTTCTGATTCTGTTGCAGAGACTACATGGGAAAGGCCTTCTAGTGTCCCTGGAACACCCAGAACATTATTACGACACAAGAACTCCTTACCAACAGGTGAGTCTTCTTTCCTTACACCATGCTACGTTTCACATTTTAGATGTCAGATTCCACATTTCCCAGAAGGACAGTGTCTTTAATTTATGTCTTAGAAGATGCTTTTGGAGTTTAAGGAGGCATTGGGTGAGAAGGGCAATGTACAACAGCTAAAGTTATGTCAATTATTGGAGAAATAATTTATTTTCCAATCCACACTACACCATATCAGTACCATTCGTTACCATCCATACATGCTTCCACTGTTATAATTTATTCACAGTGCTCTTCCACTACTGTGCATACACCCATAGCACACTGTACTCTATCTATCTATCTATCTATCTATCTATCTATCTATCTATCTATCTATCTATCTATCTATCTATCTATCTATCTATCTATCTATCTATATTTTTACATATATATTTATACTTAATAGAACAGCTATGTATATAAGCATGGGGATAGGAGTGTCCCATCCGGCGGGGGTTTGGGCACCCCCAGAAAAAAAATTTAAAATACATGTGCTCTGTGGTGCATTCTGGGCCCATATTTATGAGAAAATCAGACAAGCTAGAAGCAAATAAAACAAAAAGTTTATATTATAAAAATTAGTACAGTAAAACCTCCGCTGACGAACGCTTAAGCTCACGAACTTTTCGCCTCAAGAACATTAAATTTGCGAGCATATTGTCTCTGCTGACGAACTAGTTTTCGGCGGACGAATCAAACCACGCGGTCGAACAGCGCCACGGTGGCGGCCACGAGAAGCTGACGCACGCTCATGGCGTCACAGTTCGTCACCCCCTTTCTTTGAGTGCGGAAGTGGTTTGTGTTTGCTAGACATTTTGGACCATATTGAGTGTACTTTTGCTATTATGGGACCGAAAAAGACCCCACCACAGGCGGAAATCATTGAAAAACACGAACGCGGTGTGCGTTTGTGTGACTCAGCGTCCCAGTACCAGTACGCTAAGTCTACCACCATCCTTAAGAACAAGGAAGCTATTAAGGGTGCGTGTGTGGCTAAGGGTGTTTCCAAACAGTAGGCGTTTCCAAACACTCCTTCCAAACAGTAAGTCCCTCCCTCCCTCCTCCTCCCACTCCATTCCATCAAGCCGTCAACTACCATCACAAAGGTAAATAAAACGACTTTATTATACAGTACAGTTTATTTCTTTAATTACAATACAATAGCACATTTATTATACATAAAATAAGGTATATTTTTGTGTAATTTTAAGGCTTATTTAGTAGAAAATTATGTTTTATGGGGACCTGGGAACGGATTATTCTCATTTTAATGGTTTCTTATGGGAAATAAATGTTCGGAAGATGAACTTTTCGCCTCACACACACTTTCTGGGAACCAATTATGTTTGTGAGCTGAGGTATCACTGTATTTGTTACAAGAGAAGTAGACTTACTTCTTAAAGGAAAGTACATAAAACTTCTTATTTGAAAAATCTAACAGTTACCTTACTAATATAGAACATTTGTGAATCAAACTGCTACCCTAATCTGTCAAAACTGTTTATGTAATATAATTTTAGGATTAATAAGATTAGGCTATTAGAATAAGATTAGGCTATTTTAGTTGGGGGCTAGTTTTCACTATTATCGCTCAGTGCAATCAAGAAATAATTTGTGTTCGAACATAACATAAAACTTTTTTACCTATTTCATCAGATACGGATGTTTTCGAAACAGTGCAATCATCAGTCTTGAGTTGCGTCCACAATGTATTTAATGTTGGTTGTTTAGATCTACTTCGCATCGGCGCCATGCTTGTCGGTACGACTCACATCAGTTTGGACTATATTTCACTCGGGTTTGTACAACCCGTCACAATCTAAATCTACACGGGAGCACAGGCACATGGCGGCACGTATATAAAAAGCGCCGCGCTTTTGAATGAGGTAGCATAGTGCATCATGGGATATCGGAAGTGAACCGATTGAGAAATTATCAAAACAAGTGATCGTCCTGTCAAGTACATAGCTTAACAAAGCCATGAAAATGTTTTAATTAAAAATGGTTATTATAATATTAAATATTATTATTTACTATTATAAAATATAACTAGGCTAATAGTAGCCGGCGCGTAATGAAAAATATTATATATATATATATATATATATATATATATATATATATATATATATATATATATATATATATATATATATATATATATATATAGAGAGAGAGAGAGAGAGAGAGAGAGAGAGAGAGAGAGTAGATCCTTCCGTAGGAGAATGCTCAATACTTTTTGGTAGAGCAAATAACAGTAAAAATAAAAGGACAGGACAAAGACTTTCTATTGAAACTCCATTTATCACTACAGATCTGTTTCGAGGGGTGGTGAAACCATCCTCTCTCTTCAGGTGATTATAGAAGAATCTTTTGAAAGTCTTTGTCCTGTCCTTTTATTTTTATTATATAGAATAAGATTAGGCTATTTTAGTCTATTAGTCTATTAATATATATATTAATTAAACTGTCTGCTCTCTCTGCACTTTTGATTGGATGCTCAACCGAATTTTGTTACCCCGTGTAATGAGAATTAAGTTGAATCTAATCTAATCTAATTTAATTTACAAGCATATATTGAAATGATTTTTCACAAATGCCCAAGACAAATATATTTTAAGGGAGATAATAAATAATAAATCTAACCCTGTTCTTGACTTTAACACCAAATGGTCTGAAGTAAAAATTGCAGTGCATGAAAATGCTAGAAAGTTAGCTATATCTATATTTACTTTGCACTGAATTACATGGGACCCCCTAGAGTATATTTCCTGTGGTACCATTTTAGCTGTGGTTTGAACCTCACCAATTTAGTACTAGGTGATTCCCCTGCAGTCAAGAACAAGATGCTGAAGTCATGGATTCCTCTGATATCACCAGAGAACAGGAAAAAATAAAATGAAACATTACACATAATGACTAAAGAGGTCAATTTAAGTAGAATTACTATAAGCGCAGGGGGAGGGTGTGGGAGGGGGATCCCCACTCCCAGAGCAAAATTAAAAACAAATTTCAATGCTGTAGATGAGATTTGGTGACGATTTGGAGCATGTAATATGAAATATATAGTATAGAAAATGTACATAAAATTTAGCCTACTGTATACATGCAGTTGTAGCCATGTGTCTGAGAGCAACAGTTTTATGAGGCCAAACTAAAAATCTAAAATGTAAAGAAAGAGAAGATAATTTTAAATACTAAGAGCTTTTATTTACATTATACACAAAGATTCAAGATATAATAATGTAAAATAACAGAAGTATAGCTTTACAACACCACATCATGCATACATGGTCCACGTCAAACTTGAACATTTCAAGTCTGTACTTCACTGGTTGTATAAATAACTGCTGATGTCCTCATAAACTTGTAACATACACAATTTGACATTAGTAAAAATAACATTAAATAAAGTAGTACAACTGCGAGATGTACATGTGGTACTATTATACTGAATCAAGTATTGTTTAATGTTTCTATAATTTAATTATGTTTATCTTTTATTTAATAAATTTAATATTTAATAAGCTATTGACAGTCAGAAAACGCAAAACTACTAAGTCATTAAAATAAAAATTCTAAGCATCAGAAAAAAATCTACT
Organism: Plotosus lineatus; assembly: GCA_024760905.1. Lineage (NCBI taxonomy): Eukaryota > Metazoa > Chordata > Actinopteri > Siluriformes > Plotosidae > Plotosus > Plotosus lineatus. Next base: position 39,318,390 of record CM045730.1, on the reverse strand, counting down.
TATGAAAATGTAATGTTTTAAGCTTTGGCTCAAACATTAACACTGAATTAGAACTGCATATTGAGCAAAATAAGCTACTTAAACATATTAAATACACATAAACTTTAGAATAGTGTAAGTGCATCTCGTGCTTTTATTAGCATATTGTGACAATAAAATTGAATCTCTGTATACACACTGAATAAAGAAATAAAATAACTTTTAAATTCTATCATTTCACAACATTTGGGCATGCACTTATCGGATGGAGTTTGATGACAGGGAAGACGCAATAGATATCTATGCAATATATATACATTTTTACTATATTTAATTTTGACCTGAGAATTCATAATCCATTTTTACAGCATTTTCCACAGAGCAGACTTGTCAACCACTTGACTTTTGTTTTCAGATGGTCTGGTTCTGGTATCAGTGTCTGTTCTGTGTTTCACTAGCCATGACTTGATGTAGGGTGTTGGATTGAACTTAGTCAGTGGTGGCCCTTTTTGATTGATAAACATCAATGAGGCTGCATTCTTTAGCGATAGGCTATTGCGTTGTGGGGTGATGATATTGTTCATCAAACTGAACCCTCTTTCACACTCTGTTGAGCTTACCAATATGGTGTTGATGATGTGCATGAGTGGTTGAAGCTGTACTGGCACAGATTTGTGGTCTTCCTTGATATCCCGAAAGCCATTGATCACAGTGAGAGAATTCAGGTTGAATCTGTGACAGAGTAGTTTAATCTCAGCATCTCCATAATTAAACTCCAGCACGTCCGACCAGTTGCTGGCATCCAGGACAGCAAGGTTGCTCAGCAGATCTGCATACGCGAGCACTGTTTGAGGTGGCAGTGGCTGCATGTCGACAGAGATATTATTTCCACATTTAGCAAAAAAACAACAAAAAAAAACATGCATGGTTAATGTGCTTTGTTGGCGATCAGGCTCATGGGACCACTTCCCTCTTTTGCTCATTTTAAAATAGATGTTTATAAGCAAAAATCTAGATGCAGTAGGACTTTAAATTTCTTAGCAATCAGCAACCTGAATCAGGGTTTTGTTTTTGCCGGGAATTTCCCTATCCTGTATAAAACCATAAATTCTGTTGGCTGAAGGCCTTCGTAACAATCTGCACTGCCCAATCGCGGCATTGGTCTTATTATATGGACTCTCTACACACCGAATGATCGGAGATAGAGTACGGAAACTTGTGATTGTGACACCATTACAAGCCGGAACAAGTGACGAAGCAATATTAAAAACAAAAAAAAAACTTTTCACTTGTAAAAAAAAATACACTTTTATAAACGATCTTGCAAGGAAAAATAAACGTGTACACACTACATTTTTGGTAAAATAAGTGAGTATACGGCGTATACTCGCTTGTATGCCTGATTACAGCCCCGAGAGAAACCTAGGTATGCTTCTCGTCAGCGACACTCTTCTCTTGGGGGATATTGAGGTGATCTCAGTCCAGGCAAGATAGATAATGTCTCCAGGGGGTTCTCGGTCCTCCCTTTTCCAAGGTGGGTGTGTCTGGAAAACCTTTAAATGGAATTGACCAGAAGGCATCCTTATCAGATGCCTGAACCACATTAGCTGGTTTCTTTCAATACAGAGAGAGCATTAGCTGTCTTTCCAGCTCCACCTCAAATCTTTGAGCTCTTTACTTAAGTAGTGCCCACAAGTTTGACCATCCTGAAGCTCGGCCAGGGGGTGGAGTTAGTTGGCCAGCACCTGGTGACGAATCCTTGATTTCTGTGATGCGGCCAGGCTCAGGCAAAAAAAATCAACAGAAATCAACTAGATATGTGTGTCTGATATCAACTAATATTCAAATTATGGCATGAACTGTAGTGCTGGATCATTGACTGTTCACTGAAGCCATTTAGCTGGTACTTGTCCTGAAGATTTTTTGCATACTTATAATCTGATGTTGGAATATTCATATTATCAAAAGCTTACAACCTGGTGGACTATTTACTAATATATATTTAGGCACTGCTTAAAAGCAGAGCTCTTAAAAGTATTAATTTTCTGTCATAGGTTGGCGTCATAAGAGTAGCACAACTCCTGGATAAAATTAATAAATAAATCTTCCCTGCTTATCATAATTACTGTCTGTCTGTCTTCCTTTCGGCTTTTTCCCTTTTACTCGGGAGTCGCCACAGCGAATCATTTGATTCGCATGTTTGATTTGGCAGAGGTTTTTACGTCGGATGCCCTTCCTGTCACAACCCTTTTTTAGCAAGGGACAGAAACACGCTGACGACTTTGCAGCTACACTTCACGAAAGTCAGCAATCTTTTACATGCCTCTCACCATAGACAGTGAGAGACATGGCCCGCCTTTGATAACCCAGTTAGCTGCACTGGGGGGGGTGTGGCAGTGACAACCTTGTGGAGAGTGGAACTCGAACCCCCAACCTTTGGATCAGCGATCCAGTGTCCTATACCACTAGACCACCACTGCCCCCTTATCATGATTACTGTCTGAAGTGAAAAAGGAAAGGCCTGTGTTTTAATTATCCATTTAATTTGTTCATGTTCCATGTTCCTGATCATGTTTAGTGTTGTTTTGCACTGCTAAAGTTTCCCTGCCTACCTGAGTTCGATTGTGTGTGTGTTTTTTTTAATTTTGTTCAAGTCTGTGGGGTGGTGGCATTAGTTCGGGCATATACATGGTACCAGCACTGAAATTATATTCCATGCCTATGGAGGCCCACTCAGAAACTTACCTATAAGTGAACTTTTATGTTTCTGAAAGATAAACACACACCATCATATAAATAAGCAAATTAGGGACCACAAAATGTATTTTTTATAATGTATCTTAATTTAAACCATATTAAAACATCTGCTGTGAATTGAACAGGACAATTTCTGGAGGAGTAGCCCAGAATTCCCTTCAGAGGGATCTTCAAGTGTCTTGGCTCAAGACTCATAGCTGTTATTTACTCCAGAAACGTATCAAGAAATGTCTAGTGTTTTACAGAAATATTGCACTTCTTAAAAAAAACAACAACTTGTTTTACATATTTGAAAAATATGGTTTTAAAATTGTACCATTGCACACTATCAGTGCTATCGAACACCATCATTGAATCTTTTATTCATTGTAGTATATATTCCATGTTATTCATTTTCCTAGAGGCTGCCAAAAATTCAGAGGTTTGCTGTATATATGTACAGTATATATATATATATATATATATATATATATATATATATATATATATATATATATATATATATATATATATATATATACATTGTATATGTGTGTGTGTGTGTGTGTTTTCATGAATAAATGCATGATTTCTATGATAGTGGTGTAAATGTAGTGCATTGTATTAACCTCCCTTTTCCTTTCAATCTTATTATTCAACTACCTCCCACACACACTCTCCCACATTGTAAGTCTCTAAAGATGACCAAGGTTTGATTAATGCTCTTGATTTTAAACTTCTGGATTACTGACTTTATTTCAGCCCTCTGTTTTCTACCAAACAATGCCATAAATAGAGACAGCACAGTGATGCAATCTTTGTCACTCTGGGGTGTGTGATTAAGCTGAAATGATAAATGGAATAGTTAAAAATCCCCCTGCTATTGTAACATCCTGTAAAGAGAGATTTGTTTTGCTCGGCCATTTTATCCACATATTGGCTTGCAATGTGGTTGCTTAAATTCACAACAGAGTACTTTATAGGGAACACCATGTTAATACCCCCACGCTAACCCGAATCCATCTTAATTCTTAGCAGCAATTCTTCTCACCATTAACCAGTGTTGGAAACATTCCTTTGAGATTCTGGTCCATGTTAACATGATTGCATGACATGTTTGTTCGATAGTTTTCACATTTATGTGAAAAAACCTCCTGGAGGCCACAGAAGCACATTGAAAACATTGTGATCCACACGAACCCATTTAAACTTATGACTTTTCTTGACATTTTCATGGTGCATTATCATGCTGGAAGTATCCATTTTATGTCTAAATTGTGGCCATAAAGAGATATTCTGTCGTAATATTCATTCAAATAAGGCTTGAATGGCAACGAGGTCTCCAGTTTGTTTTCAAGAAAACAATCTCTATGCCATTACACCACCAGAAGCCTCAACTCTTGACATACAGGTTGAACCCATGGATTCATGTTGTTGGTGACAAATACTGGCCCTATTAAATGTGTTCCTAGTTGTTTGAGCGTATTTCCAGTGCAGCCAATTTTTAGTTAACAAAAGTTAAACCAGATGGGTCTTCTAATGCACCACAAGGTTTAACATGCATTTTGAGATGTTTTTCTGCTCCCCACAATTGTAAAAAGTGGTCATTTCATTTATGGTAGCCTTCCTATAAACTTTCACCCATCTTGTTATCATCCAGTCTTTCCAGTTGTAGACCAGACTTTCACTGCCCCCCCCCCCACCATGTGATTCTTTGTAAATACTAAAGAATGTTTTGAGTAAAATTGACATATTCCAAGCAATGCCTGAAACCTAAAACCTAAAAGTCCCCCATTCTGATATTTGATGTGAACATCATCGAAGTCTATGGACTTCTATCTGTGTTATGATGATGATGATGATGATGATGATGGGTCTGACTGGGTCATAAATGACATGAATGATTGATCAGAGCTATAGGTCTTCCTAATAAACTGGCAAGTTGGGTTTATTTATTAAAAAAATAGAAATCTACTTTCCTTTCTGTAGTCTGGAGATTTTATAAGCAACTAAAAATCTTGCAACTGTTGTGCAGAAACTAATGCAATTGAAATACAGCTCTGAGAGATCAGTGTCACTTGAATTAAATGGAGGAAGGAAATTGTAAATGTGTTCAGGATGAGAACATCTCCACATTAGGATGTATCTTATTAGAGACGTCACCATGCATGAGCTTGTATTGTTGTCTTTATTGACTCAGATGAGTGAGCATGAAGAGCACCACACACTTGCATGGGAGTGCTTGTCAGGCACTTTGATTCATATGTTGAAATTTGATCAAAAGACTAAACTCCCTCTCATGTCTGTTTGACCATTCATTGCTGAATTGCCACTCTGTATGGAGTGTCCTGTGTGGTGTTTTTGAAGATCAAATAAAGCCCCTGAGAGGGTGATATTTGCGTCTACTTGCCATGGGTTCGAATAGAATAGAGCAGCGTCTTTTCACACACAATCACACCTTGTTGTTTTCTTTTCGGCTTAAAAATACAAGCAAGGTTGCTGAAATTGAACTCAGCACAGGAAGATGTCATTAAAACGTGAGGAAATAATAATACAACTATGAAAAATGTGTATTTCTTTTGGGGTTGTCATGCCTTTAGTAATGAATGTATACATGCATCTTTTGCATTTATTTAGCACTCTTAACCACCCAGGAAATGACCCTTTTCTCAATTCAAAAGCATCCCAATGATAGGAATAGCTTGTTTCTTTTTTCCTGAGTGCATCAAATTCACTTTATACCACGGTGTCTTTTTTTCTAGTGAATGGATTTCATGATAGCAGTGGCCCATTGCATCAGACAGAGCAGTCAAATGTACCAAAACTGAAAGCCAACACAGATCAACAGGTATGACTGATCTGCAAGATATCTGCTTCTTTATTTAATTTTACAGGAAAAGCTATTTTTGCTACAGCTAAAACTTGCAAAAGTGGCCTTTCACCAGTCCTCTATTACAAAATTACCCCAAACACACACACACACACACACACACACACACACACACACACACACACACACACACACACACACACACACAGAGGGAGAGCGAGAGAGAGAGAGAGAGAGAGAGAGAGAGAGAATAGACTACCTAAGCAGATATTGAACAGTTAGACTTAATTAGCCTTTCCTCTTATTCAGTTTTTGTTTAGCATTAGCAAAACATCCATGAAAACCTGGTAATAATGTAGTGCTTTTTGTGTTCTCATTTCACTTTGAGTACAGTGTAGCCCATGAGTACTGGAAAATAGAAATGGTTTTGCATCATAAGCTATTGGGATCCAAATAAAAAAAATATAGACGCATAAAAGATAATCATATACTTAGCATGAAGGAGGATCCAAGATCCCCTACAAGTATCTCCAACCTAGAGAGGAAGTGATTCAGTGTTGTTAATTTTACCAAAGGAGGATTTACAGAAAAAAAAAAAAAGAAATATGATAGGGTCAGGGATAACCTATTAGATGTCACTGTGTCTAAACTCTGACCAAAATAAAAGTTTTATCCAAAACTGTGTTCTTCTGCCTGCAATAGCTCCTGAGCAGGAACATGACTTGATTGTCCCGTGTCCACCACACAGGAAACCGGCATCGCTGATGTTTGGCTGTTATGTATCACTGATGACTAGCTGCAATTAAAAGAAAATTAATCATAAAAACCTGAAATCTAAAAATAGAGGCTCATATATCACTGCTCAGACTCGCAACCCCCCACACACACACACACACACAAAAACCCCAAAAACAAAAACAAAACAAAACAAAAACCCCCCAAAAACACACGCATTCTAACTCAGGGAGGCCAACAGACTTTCATCGCACAAACACTCCTTAAACAGATACAAACCTGATTCCAAAAAAGTTGGCACACTATACAAATTGTGAATGAAAACTGAATGCAATGATGTGGAAGGTCCAAATTTCGATATTTTATTCTGAATAAAACATAGATAACAGGTCAAAAGTTTAAACTGAAAAAAAAATGTATAATTTTAAGGGGGAAATATGTTGATTTAAAATTGAATGGTGTCAACAAATCTCACAAAAGTTGGGACAGGTAGCAATAAGAGGCTGGAAAAGTCAATTGCATGTATAATAAACAGCTGGAAGACCACTTATCACTAATGAGGTTCATTGGAAACATGACTGAGCATAAAACGAGCTTCTCAGAGTGGCAGTGTCTCTCAGAAGCAAAGATGGGTAGATGATCACCAATTCCCCCAAAGTTGCTCAGAAAGCCAGTGGAGCAATATCAGAAAGGTGTTTCCCAGAGAATAATTGCAAAGAGTTTGAAGTTATCATCATCTACAGGGTATAACATCATACAAAGATTCAGAGAATCTGGAACAATCGCTGTGCGTAAGGGTTAAGGCCAATAAACCATAATGGATACCAATGATCTTCGGGCCCTTAAACGGAACTGCACCACAAACAGGAATGGCACTGTAAAGGAAATCACAGAATGGGCTCAGCAATACTTCCAGAAACCATTGTTGGTGACACAATTCACCATGCCATCCGCTGTTGCCATTTGAAAATTTACAGTATGAAGAAGAAGCCATTTCTAAACAGGACCCAGAAGCGCAGGCGTTTTCTCTGGGTGAGGGGTCATTTAAAATGGAGTGTGGCAAAGTGGAAAACTGTCCTGTGGTCAGACGAATTATGATTCAAAGTTTTTTGTGCAAAACTGGGACGCCATGTCATCTGGACTAAAGAGGACAAGGACAACCCACGTTGTTATCAGCGCTCAGTTCAGAAGTCTGCATCTGCGATGGCATGGGGTTGCATGAGTGCATGTGGCATGGGCAGCATGCACATCTGGAAAGGCACCGTCAATGCAAAAAGGTATATTCAGGCTCTAGAACAACATGTGCTGCTCCCATCCAGACGTCATCTCTTTCAGAGAAGACCATTCATTTTTCAACATGATAATGCCAGACTACATGCAGCATTAATTACATCATCATGGCTGTGTATGAAAAGGATCCGGGTATTGAAATGGCCAGCCTGCAGTCCAGATCTTACATCTATAGAGAACATTTGGCGCATCATAAATATGAAGGTGCAACAAAGAAGGCCCAAGACGGTTGGACAGTTCAAATCCTGTATTAGACAAGAATGGGACAGCACTCCTATTTCTAAACTTGAGAAACTTGTCTGCTCGGTCCCCAGATGTTTGCAGACTGTTATAAGAAGAGGGGACGCCTCACAGTGGTGAAAATGGCCTTGTCCCAACTTTTTTTGAGATTTTTTGACACCATGAAATTTAAAATCAAAATATTTTTCCCATAAAGTGATACATTTTCTCAGTTTAAATTTTTGACCCTGTCATCTATGTTCTATTCAAAATAAAATATTGAAATTTGGCACTCTCACATCATTGCATTCAGTTTTTATTCACAATTTACAATATAAACAAGCCCCCCCCCCCCCCCGGGCTGCGGTAAAATTGTCAGGGTTGACCAGTCCGCAGTGATAAAAAGGTTGGGGACCACTGCTCTATAACGTAAATATAGAAAAAAATAAATATCATGGCAATATTGAGCTTGCAATGATTTCTTTCAGCCAAACCTTTTTTCGGAGGAATGAGTGTAATTTCATCATACCATACATCTGTAGTGGAATTTTTTAAAAAGTACAATTTAAAGTCATAAACATACATACAAGGTCTAAAATATCAAACAATTCATTTGGTTAAACGTAACCTGACAAGTTTCTTCTTAAGCTCTTGGCTTCTGGTTGGAATTTCACTAGTGGGTATCTCATAGGAAATTAAAAAGCATTGGATTTGGCATTTCAAAATTCATTTGAAGTATTAGTTTAAGTGAGTAAATGTATATTGTTGACAGAATGTATAATTTTGACCCTGTGCTGAAGGTGGAAAACCCAAAATAAATTAAAACCTGTGCAGCAAGTTCTTGTTTTCCTCTTAAAGATGGATGTTGTAAAATCATTATTTCCCAGAAAAAGAACGGCTAACTCATAATTGAACTCACAATATTGCGACGACAGTCATGTCCAAGATGAGTATATATTAACTTCTAATCAACAGAGTATTATGGTTTAAAATGTGAAAAGATTACCCTTTCTTGTTTGCTGAATGATCATAATTATTTAAATATTACTTTGAGACAAAATAAGGTACTTTCTATTTTAACAGAAGACAGAAATACCAAATGCTGGTATTATATAATTTTTATTAAATTATTAAAATATTCAATGGCAACTAAAGCTAAAGTAGATGTGAAAACTCAATTTTAAATCAACTTTTATGCTACTTGGAAATCGTAATGTTTAGAGGAAAATGATAGCTTTGTGATAGTTTATCACAGAAAACTCTCAGATCAGACCCCCTTATAATCATTGTGGCAGTGACAACAACAAAATAGATGTGACAAAAGCTGAAAGCTCAAGTTGAATTCCTCTAATGGTGGACAATTTAAGATGTCCAATGTTTGCTCCCCTCCCCAGAGCCCTGTGTCCACATCTCTGAGGAAGACAGAACGCAAGAGCTCAGTCACGGTGAGTACTGTGAATAAAAGCATCAGTAGCAGCTGGATATCTACAGCAGACCCTCATAACACCCAGCACAGTGCAGAGATAAGCAGCAGCTGCCAAATTAGGACAGAAATCATGCTGAGCAAGTCCATCTGGTTGTTTAAATGCAGTTTCACTTTCTTAAAGCACCATAACTTTTGTTTGTGTGTGTGTGTGTGTGTGTGTGTGTGTGTGTGTGTGTGTGTGTGCGTGTGTGAGAGAGAGAGAGAGAGCGAGAGAGAGAGAGAGGAGAGAGAGATACGGGAGATGCCATGGTTTGTTTCCCTCTGATCAAGTAGTTTTAGCACATTCTGATATTCATTGTTATTGTTGGGAAAAAACATGTATTTTTTCCTTGTGCTTTATATTGATGTGATTGGAAACTTCATTTTTCATAGGTCCCGTGGAAGAGCACTGTTCACTGAAAGCATTTATAAATTAAATATACATAAATATAAACATAAATATGAATAAAGGGGGTTTAACAGCAAGTCACAACGGCTTAGTTATGTATGTGTGTCTTTCATTTATTCATTTATTCATTCTTCAGTCATTCATTTCCTAATTCTCTTTATATTTTCCACGGAGGCAACAAGCCGTTTAGGTCAGTTTATTCCTCAGCACACTGTGAGAATGACATTCAAAAACCAGTTGTAAGCTATCGCCAGCAGTTATTGGGTCTACCCCAGGGTCTCTGTCCAATAAGACATTACTGGTACAGCTCTACTGAGGACCATCAGGAGATGTCCTTGTAAGGTTCCCCATCCGGGTTCTTCTCATTTCAGAGGAGCAGAAATTTTAAAATGAGGTCCATGCATGACAAGTATACATAGACAATGACATGAGGTTTCTCAAATGTAAAGGATTTTCAATTTTCTGGTGAATGCTGACCGTCTTGAGCACCTGTGCATTACGAATTGCTCATTCATTGGCAAAGAGCGCAGTCTAAAAGTAAAACAATCGCCAAATGAAATCAAACCAAAGATACAAAAGGCATGCATGATAGTATTGAATGTAACTTAATAGAAGAGCTTCTTTGACATTTAATGCTGATTGTTGGAAGGAGAATTTGAAGAAACAAGGGGCAGATAAACATTCAAAGAACATTTGACTTGTAAGTGGCACAATTAGTTTGGTTATTAGTGTAGATAATTAGAATATACTGTACATGCAATTAGCATAAGCAGCATCATGTAATCTGTTCAGGATTTATCTATTAACCTTTCAAGTAAAAGTATTTTTTAAATTTTATATCATCATATCCATTATTAGAGTATTATTGCAGATACACCTTACAAAGAGTAGCCACAAACAATACTGGGACCATTTAGGGGTTCAAGTGACTGAATACATTTACATTTTTTGGCAGCAGACAGACGCTCTTAGTGAGAGAGACTTACATTTGACCTCATTTATACAACTGAGCAGATGAGGGTTAAGGGCCTTCTCAAGGGCCCAACAGTGGTAGATTGGTGGGACTGAGGCTTGAACCCAGACCATCAAATCTGTAATCCAGAGCCTTACCCGTTGACATCTCACTTATTTTCTGCTATGTACTATTCACCAGCTAGCTTGTCTTTATCTCATTATGCCTTATTATCTCACTCTGAGATAAACACAGCAGTTGAACACACCCTCGCACACATACATCCAAGTCCACAAACCAAATATATGAAGGACTTTAATTTTGCAGATGCATTATATGCTTGGACATCATTCAACACATATGACATCTGTAATAATCAAATATCATAACAAATTCTATGGAAACACCTTTCGTTCCAGATGTGACGACTTTGAATTAAACCACACTATTTACACACACACACACACACACACACACACACACACACACACACACACACACACACACACACACACACACACACACAGAGAGAGAGAGAGAGAGAGAGAGAGAGCTCTACTTGATGGTAAATCAGCACAAATAGACTGGCATTAATTAGACTCAGGTGAGTCCCATTGCATGTTACCTGCTGGATATGTGTGACTCCAGCTGATGCTCAGTCATGTCCTCATTGCATCAAACACAAGCAGTATAAAGTCTGTTACTAAAATAAGGTGCAAGTTACTGAATATTGCTGTGGTAGAAAATGAAAATGAAATACAGTTTTACAAATGGTTCATGGGGCAGTGGTGGCCTGGTGATTAGGTGCTGGATCACTGATTCCAAGGATGGTGGTTCAAGTCCCACTCTCCACGGTTGTCATTGCTGTCCCCCCAGTGCAACTAACTGAGCTATAAAAGGCCAGCCGTGTCTCTCACTGTCTATGGTGAGAGGTTCATGCAAAAGACCCATTGCTGACTTTGGTCAAGAGTCGCTGCCCACCTGTCAGCGTGTTTCTGCCCTGCGATGGACTGGCATGTTGTCTAGGGTGTACTCTTCCCTCACTAGAGTTGGCTGAAAATGGCACCAGCCTCCTAGTTACCCTAATTAGGATTAAGCGGTTCAGAAAGTGGATGGAAATGGTTCACAGAGCAAGCCTTTTATTGTATTCAGATTTGAATTCAAGCATTCAACAAAATTTAGCATTGTGTTTATGGGTACATTTTGAATGACTATCAGATAACAATTAAATTTTATATTCATGTTTTCATATAAATACAGTAAATCTGAATCGACTCCAATAAATATAGTCCTCACAAGCATATTAACAAAGTAATGATTGTGACAGGCCTCAACAGATTTAACTGGAAGTATACTTTTAGCAACACAATACTACACAATTAAAAGATCAGGAAAAGGCTGAAAGTCATGTGCTTGTTTAACTGCAACATTTCTCTCAATCACTGAGAGTTTTTTAATGTGAAATAATAAAATCAGGAACTGATTCCATGAGTTGCAATAAAGCTTCTCAGCTATCATAGGTTAGAGAGCACCAGATGCAAGTAGGCAAAAAAAAACCCCCAAAAAAAAACCAACCAAAAAAAAAAAAACGTGAGCCAGTTGGAAATGAGAAATTGGTTTGTTTTCCCAAATCCAGCTTCATGAAACCTGCAGAGTTCAGAAGTAACGTAACATCATTTACTGAATGAAGACTTTGTTGTTTATATGGGTTCAGGCCAGAGCAGAATGCGATAGATGAAAGTTGAAATCATTTGGAACAATTTTTAAGCTTGTTTGACAAAATCTTCAGATGATCTTAATATTTCATAGACAAAGTTGATGAAATGCAGTTTCAGGTTGATTTAAAATAATGTGTTAAAGTGCAAATGCTGTATAAACCTTCTTCATTGCATCAGTAATTTCTTCTAGCTAGTTTCTTCTGCAACTAATTTGGTCTCCTGTGTCAGCCTGAGTCACTTTTTCAGGATTGTGTGACTCAATGGCATGGATTTAATGCAGAGACTGGTTTCTTCTCCGACTGAGTTTGTAAATCACAAATGAAGAGCATGAAATCGTCTCAAATGCAGACTTGATTTGGTCATAAATTTTTCATCCTCGTCACAGCAAGAAGATTCTGGGTTCGAGTTTCTCTGTGGAGTTATCCCCATACTTGTGTGGCTTTTCTCCGGATACGTGGGTTTCCTCTTATAGCCCAAACACATGCACATTAGGCTGATTAGCTATTCCAAATCGTCCCGAGGTGTGCGTGCAAAAAGGAATGGTTGTGTGTTTTGGCCCTGCAGTAGACTGGTAAACTGTTCAGGGTGTACCCTGACTTTGTTCAAAGTCAGCTGAGATCGGTTCCAGCCTCCTCAAATTCTAATAGGATGAAGTGTTCAGAACATAAATGAAGGAATGAATGAATTATTCTGGGATGAAATTAGAGATAAGTGGCCTCTGTTGAGACTGATGTTAACTTTCTGTTGTTGAGGTAGTCTAAATAAAAACCGTCAATAAAAACAAGTCAAAAAGTGTTTGTGTTCTCGCACTCTGTGTCTGTCGGCTTTGAGACATGCTGCATGCTATGAAATGTAACACATTTCAGTTGTGTGACTTCTACAATGTTGTTCTGTGTTTTTGTTATAGTCTGTAAAGTGGCCTTGGAAAAGTTTTTATTTTCACTTGAGACTACCTGCAGACTGCATGTTTTCAATCATTTGTTTATTGTATGTACTGGCAGATGCAACAGGGATGCGACAGGCTTCTTTTTTGAGATGGAGAAGACTGATGACTTTGATAAGAAGTTTGTCATGTTGCTTGTAAGAGTTCTGTGAGCTCGTCATTGCTAGCTTTTTCACTAGCTTTCTCAGCAAAGGTGCCTTGCAGTTAATGTGAAGACAGATAAAGGTCCTATTGTGAAGCCTCAGATCCCTGGGCCTAAGTCATCAGGGTGCCTAGTGTGGAATGCTGGGAGGATTAGATAGACATTAACAAATGTCTGTGTGCTTCTGGGGTTGTGCCCGTTGTTTTCGAATGCAGTATATTTATTTTTATGGCTTAAACAAAGATCAAATCACATTTTAGGAGCCATCTATGCATTCAAGTAATTCCACAGGGCTCGGTGACTTTTCCTTAGATGCTTTTGAAAGAGTTTCCAAGAGTTTTATGAATAGTTTGAGACACACGGTTGGCGTTATGGTGTTCTCAACATAGCACATGTAAACCAATCTTTAATGATGTATAGATTTTCCCAGACATAAAATCATTCCATAATTCTGGTTTATTACCAATTGTCAAAGTGGAGGTTAACAGCCAGGCTTGAATTTAACTCTGTTGTATTCAAGGCCTACCCAGTCAACGAAAACTATAACTGCAGATTTACTACATTATACCAAAGTATTTCCAAGCTGTTAATTGCTTCAGGTATTCACACAATGCAAAAAACTGATGTAAGCAGGATAAAAAAATTACTTATTTACCGACTTACTAAGAACCCAAACACTGTGGCTGATTTATACATGCAAGGGGGAAAACTGTGCATGCAGAGAGGTGGGTGTTTACAGAAGATTAACAAAGAGCAATTGTGTGAATTATATCACATTCAAAGTAGAGGAGGGCAGTGATATATAGATAAAGATTTTTGTTTATTGTTCTAGGGAGCTCCTGAAATAGTAAAAATAGAAGAAGAAACTTGCCATTACCATTGCGATGCAATTTAAAAGCTCAAAGATGTGGGAAACACACACACACACACACACACACACACACACACACACACACACACACACACACACACACACACACACACACACACACACACACACACACACACACACACACACACACACAAAGTGTCTATTTACATGTTTTTGGCTTCACAAGTTTGAACGCAGAGGAAAAATTTATTCACTCATTGCAGCTGCTGTATTTTTTCAGAATAAATGCTAGGAGATAGAAATAAGCCCTCAATGGGATGCCAGTTATCATCACCGAAACAAAGCACACCTAAAACTTTACAATTTTGAAATTAAGATTTCTCCAAGGAGTGGCAATGTAGCAGTGTGATAATATATAATATCTTACATGAAGCCACTACCGTATTGTTCGGGGGCCAAAAGGTGCACCGGATTATAAGGCGAATCAAGCGAAGCAAAAGTCAGATAAGTGAAACTTGATTCAACAGTAACAAACATGGCGGCACCCATTCGCATCGTGAGTATTGTGTTCATTACAGAACGGAGGTCATTACTCTTAAGAAACTGCATCAGAGTAACTTGAAATTCAAGAAGGTTAATTGGAGGTCTCAGGAGGACACCTGTAGCAGTGCTTTATCCTGGTGATGAACGTGAGACTCTGATTAAGCCAGCTGAGCGTCCTGAGGGTAGAGACGGAGACTAAGTGGAAAAGCCACTCACGTATTACTCAGTGAGCCACCTGACTAAGATAGCAGTAATACCGATATTTGGACATAAGGCCTGGATCCCTCTAACTTATGACCTGTTGACACGAGTATCTAATGGTTGGAGTTATTTGGTTAATCCACTGGAATGATGGTAAGCTAAGAATTAGTGTGCTTCACTTGGGTTTTGACGGTGTCAGTGAGATGGAGTTGTGTGACTTCATCCACACAAAAGTCGTAGTGGATTATAAGACGCACCGTCAATTTTTTTTTGAAGATTAAAGGCTTTTAAGTGCACCTTATGGTCTGAAATATACAGTATATTATAAACACTGAGATTCAGTGTTACTAGTATGTTTCTTATTTAGTCATACTGAACGGCATCATTTTGCCATCATCTGGTAGAAACAGACGTCCCTAAATATAATAACTATTCTACAGTCAAATGGATTTGCACACAAAAATATTATACACAGCTTTTAGGTTTATTAAATCTTTTTAATTAAATTGAATTCTGTGCATGCTACATAAATTAACATGTTTGCATTTGTATAACCCAGTATTTCAAATAAAATATTCAACACATCCAAATTTTCATGGGAAAGATTACTCATTATGGGAATGTTTGTATGTGTGTGTGTGTGTGTGTGTGTGTGTGTGTGTGTGTGTGTACACATTATCAGATCTGCATGTCTTTATACATGCAAACTTAGACTAAAGAAGTATAAGTTAATATCTGAGGAACACGCATAGACTGTAAATATGTACATGGTCTAGACATCGCCAGGTGCCTTGCAGATGTTTTTGCTGTATTTAGCGTTCTGCTGCGAGCCGCCGTTAGACAGGCGGTGAGAAATACATCTGTTATTAGTCAGTCTTGCTGTCACAACTGTGTGTTATATTCAAACCTGAAAACACAATTCATTGTCATAGAATCAGGAGTAAACAAAACACATTTAGGCTCGGAGGTAAACCATGAGCACTGTGAAGCATGTACAAGGGAGGTGTTGATTAATGGCACTTAAACACTGCGCACTGCTGATTTATGTAGAACCTATGAAGATCTATAGATAAATATCACAGGTAGAGGGCACTGAACCTGAAGCTCTGCTCCTATCAGTAAAATGTTGTGCAGAAAGCAGCAGCTCTGGTGAACTCCTGTGATTACTAGTTGCATTCACACACTGTATGTTTTTACTTTTTTTTCTTGAAGGAATGCCAGATTTAAAGGAGGTATGCGCTTTGTGTATCTCTTGTGGTAGAGTGCATTGTAACTTTGTGACTGTAGTTTAGGTGTGGCTCATTATACAATGCATGCATATCCATGAGAAATGAATGCTAGACAACTGAAATCTTGCTTCAAAGTCTTCCAGAATCCTTAAAAACAGCACATTTCTGGCTCACACGCACACTTTACCTGGAGCTACTACTACTCACGGAGATTGTGTGAGTATTGGCTCTGCGATGGCTTGGCGAGCTGTCCAGAGTGTTCCCTGCCCTTGCCTCGAGTCGGCTGAGATGGGTGCCGGCCTGCCTGTGACCCTAATTAGGAATAAGGTGTTCAGAAAATGAATGGATGAATGAGCTATCCCTCACTTATATTCACAGGACAGGAAACACTCAAAAGAAAACCAGCTTGTGCACGGAGTTATTTGATAGTATGTAGTTGTTTGTTAGGTACAGAATATTATCTAATGCTGGCACATGGAACGGCGACATGTTTTCAACCATAATGAAAAAAATGGGGAAATCCAAAATTGTGAGCAGTATGATTGTCTGCAATGGCATAAACACTGTAGTTCTGTTATGTAGTGGTAGCTTTGTTCTGATGGTTAACCTGATAAAATGTGAATGAAGGTTGTGCTGTTATTGGAAATGAGCCACACCATGGCATGTGATGTCTCTCGGTTTATTTTCCTGCAACAGCATTTCTTTAAGTGTATATTCCTCTTATACTGGAGTGACTTGACAGTCATCAATTACTTTCATTTATTGCTCAATGACACGTTAAGTGTTTTTATCAATTTATGCTTACATTTAATGTTGTAGAACATCTGTGAGACGACTTAGTGGCTTAGGTTTATTACATAGTTGTTAAACAGCAAGAGACGGGACTTCCCTCACCTTCCTTTGTGATACCCCCATTTCACTGGACTACAGCATTCAAAGATCGTAGCGGAAAGGTGCGGAACGCAGTCTACGGAAGAGCTTCGGCATTTTTACACGGCAAATGAGTGAAAATCCTACAGAAAAGTGGAAATTCTTATACCCCCATTTCACTGGACTATGGCATGCAAGGATTGTATAGCAGAAAGGCGCGGAACGCAGTCTACAGAAGAGCTTCGGCATTTTTACACGGAAAGTGGGTGAAAATCCTATGGAAAAGGGAAAATTCTTACACTTTCAGAATGTTCACAGCATGTGCGGAACAGGTACGCAAAGTACGCCAAAGGGACCCCACAGAACATTCACGGATGTTTTTTCCGTGAACGTGCTTTTGAACATGTTTAAAAGCACGTTCACGGAATATTTTGGCCTGCCGGAAGCATCCGAAAGTGGAGGAAGACTTGCGGAATAACTACGGAATCACACGGAATGACACGGAAGATGAGGGATTAATTGCGGAACGTTTGCGGATGACAACATTCTTGCTTCCGTGAGTCTGCTGTGCTCCAGTGAAATGGGGGTATTTACTGAGAAAGCAGACAATGTGTAATCAGTCGAGGACTGCAGTGGCAAGTGTAGATTATACACTATTACTTTTCATTGTTGATAAAACTAGGGTTTTTTTTTTTTGTTAACATCAGTATTTTTATTATTACTCTGCATGATCATACAATTGTCTGCCAAAACAAACTGTTATTTTGGAAATGATCATGTATATCACTGAGCACATTAAATGTAGATCCACCATTTTAAATATCAGTGAAAACTGCTGTGATAGAGAATCAGTCCAGACGTTGTGGATTTGAGTGCATAAAATAAAAAAATAAAAAAAATAATAAAAAATAATGGGCGGCACGGTGGCATAATGTTAGCAGGTCCGGCTCACATCAAGAAGGTCCTGGGTTCGATTCCCAGTCAGGCGTTTCTGTGCGGAGTTTGCTTGTTCTCCCTGTGCTTGTGTGGGTTTCCTCTGGGTCCTCCGATTTCCTCTCACAGTACAAAAACATGCACAGTAAGCTAATTGGCTGTTTCATATCACCCCTTGGTCTGAGTGTGAGTATGAATAGCTTTGTGAATGTTGGCCCTGTGATAGCCTGACAAGCTGCCCAGAGTGTACCCCGCCTTCGCCCAGAGTTGGCTAAGATGCGCGCCAGCCTGTCCGCAACCCTAATTAGGATTAAACGGTCCAGAAAATGAATGAATGAATGGATAATAATAAGAATAATAATAATAGTCATGGTTTAATCCTCACCATCGTGGATTGTCTCTGCTATCCCTCCAGTGCAGATAACTGGGTTATAAAAGGCTGGCCTTGTGTCTCACTGTCTTTGGTGGGAGACATGTTAAAGAACCATCCCTGATTTTGTCAAGAGTAGCTGCATAGCTGTTAGGATGTTTGTGCTCAACAATAGCCTGGCGAGTTGCCTAGGGTGTACTCTTCCCTCACCCAGAGTCTGCTGAGATGGGCACCAACATACCCGCAACCCTAATTAGGATTAAGTGGTTCATAAAATAAATGAGTGAATGAATGAATTAATAATAATAATAATAATAATAATAATAATAATAATGTCTGTCTTCCTTTCGGCTTTTTCCCTTTTACTCGGGAGTCGCCACAGCGAATCATCTGATTCGTACGTTTGATTTGGCAGAGGTTTTTACGTCGGATGCGCTTCCTGTCACAACCCTTTTTTAACAAGGGACAGAAACACGCTGACGACTTTGCAGCTACTCTTTACGAAAGTCAGCAATGGTTCTTTTACATGCCTCTCACCATAGACAGTGAGAGACATGGCCCGCCTTTGATAACCCAGTTAGCTGCACTGGGGGGGACAGTGACAACCTTGTGGAGAGTGGGACTCGAACCCCCAACCTTTGGATCAGCGATCCAGCGCCCTATGCCACTAGACCACCACTGCCCCAATAATAATAATAATAATAATAGATACATAATAATGTACAGTACACTGAATATCATGCATCACTGCCTATACTCAAGTGTTCTAACATAATGTGTTTTATCTTACTCTCTTTCTCAGCAAATCAACTGCGTGACGTTTCCCGTTCCATTACACAACACTGATCAGCAACTGCTCAAACCAGATGAATGGAGCTACTGCGATTATTTTTGGGTAAAGTAACAGCAGAGAGGAGAATTCAGAGATGTAGCATATCATGTTGCTTTGTTGATGCACAAAAATAAAGAATGAATATAGCTTGTACAATTAAAGATGCTCAAGTCATTCCACTGTCCGTTGTTTCCCATGGCTAGTCATGTGACTTGTTTTGAAATTTTATTACATTTTTGAATGTGCATGTCAAACTGGGAAAAAAAAATGATTTCCATATGGATAAGATAATGTGAAAGACTTAATACAGTACAGTACACACAAATTCTTTTATTTCCAATTCTAATTTGTCTGATTTTTACCTTCAGAAATTCAACTTACGTAATATACAGTAACTGAATAGTCCCCAAAACAGAACATTGAGGAAACTATTTAGTGATATCCATTGAGCCTGAGGGACTGGATCATGGTCTTAGTATACACTACATGGGAATACAAGTAAAAAACAAATCAAAAATGAAGATTTCATAGTTTATCTTTAATGTTTTTTAGTTTGCGGGGTGCATAATTGAACAGACTTGTTAGAATAAAACACCACAGATGCTGAGATAGCCTATAGAGAACAGCGGCCCCCAATTTTTTTTTTGCATTACAGACTGATTTAATGTAAAACAGTACATTCGCGGCCTGGTATAAAAACAACTACAAATCTGTATATCTATCTAGTGCCTGAGTCGTAGGACGACCATTGACGACCCGCCATGAAGGATAACACCCTAGTTATCATCTTCATGGAGGTTTTCTTGGCAGGATTAGTGCAGTGGTTTGCCATTGCCTTCTGTGCGATGCTAACCTACAGGCAATTTAGAACGGCCAATTAACCTACTGTGCATGTCTTTGGATTGTGGGAGGAAACCGGAGCACCCGGAGGAAACCCACGTATGCACGGGGAGAACATGCAAACTCCACACAGAAACACCCAGGCTGGGAATCAAACCCAGGTCTGCTGTGAGGCGGACGTGCTAACCACTACGCCCTGTGCCGCTCAACTACAAATAAAATGTGTAAAAATACAACTCACAATCCCACTGAATTAGTAGGAACCTCTCCAAAGATGTTTGTTTTTTACTCATTTTTGCTCGATTGTGGATTTATTTTTTTATGTACAGCATCAGGTGACCAAAACGAGCGTTTTTTCAAAATAAAATCTTTCAGACTCCAATAATTAATACATGTATTTTTTTATTAAGCCTTTGTGAGGGCCCAGTACCAAATGAACCATGGACCGGCACTTGTCCTCGGCTCTACTATAGGATGTCTGTATTAACTGTCTTATTTTCTCTTCACCGATTGGATTGTGAGAAATCAAACATTTTTAAACACTAGAAAATAAAAATATTCATGTTCTTACCATCAAATATTTAACAGGAAAGCTGGTTTGCTTTTAAAGTAGCATGGAGTCCTGTATGGTTGCCACACTTTTTCTTGCTGCACACCATGCTCTCTCCCCTGGTCAAATTCAATACTTTCACTCCAAATTTTCTTTTATTAATTGCATCGACTCAGGAGATAACAGCATGTTAATATTTAGGCCACTGCATACAGCGTTTTCTGTATATTCCACACACAGGAATCCATGAAAAACATTCCAAGCAGGAAAAAAAGCACTGTTTCTGTCACAGCACTCCTGCTGATTTTATTTGACAGTGTGGTTCTCAGCGTGTTTACCAGCGCTGATGTTTTGTCTCCTGTTGCAGGCAGACAAAAAGGACCCACAGGGGAATGCCAGCATCACAGGCTTTGAGGTCTTACTGCAGAAGCAGCTGAAGGGAAAACAGATGCAGAAGGAGATGGCTGACTTTATGGGAGAGAGGTAGATCCAATCTCACAACACTGTTTCAGCCCAGTACTGCTTTACCTCTATTTCATTACCAGACTCTTTTATAGGAACTCGGGAATGCCTCATAATGAAATGTGATCGAATTCCTTTTTTTTTTTTTGTCACACAACTATACGATATCATGAAGAGATTTCAGGCAGACAATATAACCCAAAAATGATTATTTGTAAAAGCAGGGTTCTGTAACACATTTATACTTCTGCTCTTTTGTTGCGATGAAAACCACAGCGGTAACAGGTACGACATCAAATTTCCTCTATTTTGTTAATGACAGATGTTAAAGTTCTCCAAACTCTGCAGAATTTTTTTTTTTCAAAAATAGGAAATCTTCCTGTTGAATGGACTGAGTTATGCAATTCAGATTAATAACAAATAACATCTCCTGTTAGTTGTCTTTGGTGTTTTCTGATAGCTGCGACCGTAGAGTACAGCCAGTCTAGTCCCTCAGCCTATCCATATTTTTGGTCTCAAAATTCTTTCATATTTTCAGTAGTGTTGTTTTTACATGTAGCTTTCAATAAAGTATTTATTCACTGAAAATGATCATGCTTTATATTGTAGAGTTAGCTGTACTCCGTAACAGGCAGAATAAATGAATTCATTTAATTTCCCTAAACCTTTTCGGTTGCACAGCGTAACATATAAGTCAGCAGCTGGTTTCTGGTAAAAAGGTCTGGGAAAGATATGCTTTTTTAAGGAATGTGATGTAAGGGGTCAACCATAGACCCATTTTCCTCAAAGGGGGGATACGCAGGTCAACAGGAGGACAAGCAAAGCAGGAAATGACCTCACCATGAAAACTCCTAGACACAGAAATGCTTAAGACTTCATAGCTAAAATCATGCTCATGCTGACTGTATTCTGGTTTAGCTAGACGCTAACAAAAAAGTGTTTTTGCTCCAAAAGGATCAAGATTGAAGAAGAGTATGCCAAGAATCTCCTGAAGCTTTCTCAAATCCCTCTTGCAGCTCATGAAGAAGGGTAAGTGTTGATGTATCAAAGCTTTAGAAGGTAAAGGGGTTAGGGGCTCCCTGCACTATGTTCAAATCACAGAATGACACAAAGTGACCTGGACCTGGGGTGATACAATACCGTCACGGGAAATATAACCCAAACTTAATAAAACTTTTCATACATCTTTGCACATTAAAACACCCTATGGTTACTACAAGCTTATTAGTGTTGAAAAAATAAGTAATGAATTTACATACAGGGTGACATTGTACTGTGAAAATGTATGTGTAGCCAATGATAAATATGGAAGTAATTTATAATGGCAGGTTATACACATTCAAATGTTATTCACATGCTCTTGTAAATGAGCCAGTGTTTATCTGATGTATGTATGTAAACAGAAGATTGTATTATGTGCAGATGTACCTATTTTTATTTTTAATCAGAAGTCCATAGTTTTATTTGATTTGTTCAATATTATAATAATAATAATAATAATAATAATAATAATAATAATAATAATAATAATAATTGTTATTATTATTATTATTATTATTTACAGTAAAGATTTATATGCAGCAGAGAGGGATCGGGCGATCCTGGCACAGTCAGGCTGGTTAGGCTCATCAGATCAGGGCCTTCACCCTCTCCACATGCAGCCCAGACAGCGAATGGGACTTCTCCTAGAAAGCACTGCCTAGTCAAACCCACCAAGAACTTTCCGGAGAATATGGAGACTCCCCAACACTGCAGCCTTCTGCATTGCCCAGACTGTCAGAATGGCTGTGCTCCCAGTAGCAAACCCAGGCACACTCTTGATCTGTGTTAATAGCTCAGGAGGTACCAAACCACAATGAACAATGGGGAGTTGGACGACTTTTTACTTTGGATACAAGCGAGACATTTCAAAGGCGAGGTCTGCATATTTTGCATGCTTCTCCTGAATCTTGTCAATCACATTGCTGTCAAAAGGAACAGAAAATTCAATAATATTAATAATTCCATTGGATTTATCAAAAAGGACAAGATCAGGTTTGTTGGCTTCAATTCTCCTCAGGCTGTATATGGGTCAATTCCAAAGAAGCTTGAAATGATCATTTTCCATGACGCACTGGACATGATCAGGGTCGTATCATGGATGGACCGCTGAGTCAAAACCACACGCATGACGGAGACGATAATAAAAGGAACATGCCATGCCATCATGTCTTTTCAGATAAGACGTTTGTACCTAAACAGGACAACCACTGACAAGGTGTTGGACAGTTTCACTAAATTCACTACACAAATGACATTTGGGATTTACATTTTCCTTTATAATATTACGTTGACGATTGCGTGTTGGAAGTGACTGGTCCTGAGCAGCAAAAAGAAAACCCTCGGTTTCACGTTTCAGACCAGCCGACTTCATCCAGGCAAAGGAGTCCGAAGGATTGCTGTTCTGCCCAACACACTGCACATAAACACGATGTAGTGGTTTTCCAGACAGTTTTTCCTTGAAATGACGACTCTAGCAGATTTTATGAAAGGCTTCACCTGGTTGACACACATAGATGTAGCGTCCAGCAGTACTTCGCCATCGACAAAATAAACATTGACGTTGAGATTCTGTCCAACAGCCTTGGCGCATTTAAGATAACTATGGAAGGCCTTGCTTTCATCGTGAGTCTTGATATGCTTCACAAGAGGATCATCAGATAAATAAATATGTACAAAAGTACACAATAAAATACGATCATGAAGTGTCTCCACATTAATCAAACCTCGTCCCCCAGAATTGATTGATAAATACAAACTATTGATAGAGGAACGAGGGTGGTGAGCGCGGTTGTCAGACATGATCCTTTTTGTAAGGCGATCAAGACCCATGATGTCGTACTTTGTCCAATCAACAACACCAAAAGAGTAAGAAAGGACAGGCACTGCGTAAGTATTTGTGGCTTTGACCTTGTTTCTAGCATTTAGTTCCGAACTCCAGATCTTTTTTTAGACGAGATTTGTACTCGGCCCGAAGTTTGTCTTTTATGTGGGCATTCTGGAGCTTGTCTTGAACTTGCATCCTCAAATAGGTGTACGATTGGCCTTCCACGAGATGCTCAATCACTCCTCCTCCATGTAACTCAACTGATGCATCATTGATTGCCTTTCCATGTTTTAAATGAAGAAAATTACATTTTGGATCT
Source organism: Plotosus lineatus (assembly GCA_024760905.1). Lineage (NCBI taxonomy): Eukaryota > Metazoa > Chordata > Actinopteri > Siluriformes > Plotosidae > Plotosus > Plotosus lineatus. Next base: position 39,294,125 of record CM045730.1, on the reverse strand, counting down.
GGAGAAAGCATATGACAGGGTGCCAAGAGAAGAACTGTGGTATTGCATGAGGAAGTCTGGAGTGGCAGAGAAGTATGTTAGAGTTGGGCAGGACATGTATGAGAGATGTAAGACAGTGGTGAGGTGTGCTGTCGGTGTGACAGAAGAGTTCAAGGTGGAGGTGGGACTGCATCAAGGGTCAGCTCTGAGCCCCTTCTTGTTTGCTATGGTGATGGACAGGCTGACAGACGAGGTTAGACAAGATTCCCCATGGACTATGATGTTTGCAGATGACATTGTGATCTGTAGTGAGAGCAGAGAACAAGTGCAGGAAAATCTAGAGAGGTGGCGGTATGCCCTGGAAGGGAGGGGAATGAAGATTAGCCTCAGTAAGACAGAATACATGTGCATGAATGACAAGGACCCAAGAGGAATGGTGAGGTTACGGGGGGCAGAGATAAAGAAGGTGGAGGAATTTAAGTACTTAGGCTCAACAATCCAGAGCAATGGAGAGTGTGGAAAAGAGGTGAAGAAGTGTGTGCAGGCAGGTTGGAATGGTTGGAGAAAAGTGTTCGGTGTGATGTGTGATAGGAGAGTATCGGCAAGAATGAAAGGAAAAGTGTACAAGACGGTGTTGAGGCCAACAATGTTGTATGGTTTAGAGACAGTGGCCCTGGGGAAAAGACAGGAGGCAGAGCTAGAGGTAGCAGAGATGAATAATGTTGAGGTTCTCTTTGGGAGTAATGAGGATGGATAGGATTAGGAATGAGCACATCAGAGGGACAGCACATGTAAGATGTTTTGGAGACAAAGTCAGAGAGGCTAGATTGAGATGGTTTGGACATGTACAGAGGAGGGATAGTGAGTATATTGGTAATAGGATGATGAGGCTGGAACTACCAGGCAGAAGGCCTAGAGGAAGACCAAAGAGATGATTCATGGATGTGGTGAAGGACATGAAGGTCGTTGGTGTAAGAGAAGAAGATGCAAAGGATAGGGTGAGATGGAGGCAGATGATTCACTGTGGCGACCCCTGAAGGGAAAAGCCGAAAGGAAAAGAAGAAATGAAGAATGTTACATTTGTCAAGTCTGAAAGTCATACCAATATCTTGTGAAAAGGACTCGACAAGGAGAATTTGTTTCTTCAAGTTGGAATCTCCTTTGGCAATCAGCTCGATGTCATCCATATAAAGGAGATGAGTAAGAGGTGTTGGGGATCTGTGCTGTGGAGGTCCTGGATGATAAACTTCCTACTTATTTATTATAAGACCTGATGGATTCGTATCGCATTCTTGCGATTCAGCACTCTTGTGAGTGTGAAATGGCAGTCATTTTAGGCAGGCTCATGACAATTATGAAAGAGATTTTAGCAGATTGCAACTTTGAAAATTTAAGTATAACCTAGATCGGTTCCGACCAACCAGTCATAAGTCGGATTGGTCGTAAGTCGGATATTTAACACAATGAAACTGAAACCACCCAGCACTCGCTATGAATTCATGTAAAGCGTATTCTTCACCTGCACGTTCTTGCAACATGTGAAATAAACTTGTAGCCTTACTTTGCCCTGCTCGCAGCATCACTTTCACATTGCTTTGCCTATTATCTTCCAACCACGTCTACTGCAAATTTCCATCTCTGCAATCGGTCCTTCACGCTGTTTTGTTATGATAGTTGACTTAATTGGGGCTGCTGCTTGCACTGTTCCTTAATGCGGTCCTTGCCTTCAGAATTGTAGACACAGTGGAGTGGGAGAGATGGAGATTTCGAGTGATGGAATTTACTTTTTTTCCTCCTTCATACTGCTTTATCACTTTCATCTTTGTCTCCAACGACAGTGTTTTCCTTGCTTTCTTGGTAGAATTGCCATCTGATGAATCGGACTTCCTCTTGGGGACCATGGCAACGGTGTACAATAAATTAATGTAAAATTGTACTGTAAAGGAGATGTTCCTGCGATGGTATCTGGTCACTGAGTGTAGTGGTAGAATGCTGTAAATGTGACATGCTGAGATGCTGTGCTGCCATAGCTATGCTAAAACCAGACATATGCAGTAAACTCATAATAAGCATCTGCTAGATGTGGTCGTAAGTAAGAGTGGTCATAAATTGTGTATGTTGTAAATCGGATAGTGACTGCACCGTATTTTCCAGACAATACATAGTTCTAGAGAACAAGTCAAATTGGCCAAAAAATGCACTGGACTATAAGTCGCATTTTTGGGGAAACTCACTGAAACTGTCTACCTTGGCTTGTAAATCTTCTGGCAGTGTTTGTGATATTGTGGTCCTTGCTTTGATAGAGAGGCAGTTGCATTGCATGAAGTGGTAACACCAAGAAGGTCCTCCCGCAAAGTCATTTATAATCATCTCCTTGGCAACTACCTGGGAATGGAGATAAAACTTCACTGTTGACAAGCCCTTCCCTGCAACATGTTGCTTAAGCATCCATGTGCGAACTCATTCCTCTAGCCATGACCATCTAACTTTTAACCCGTGATTAGATTTTTGTTTTCTTCATTGCAGTAATACTAATCTACGCCTTTTGCCAGTCCCTCACAAGTATCTTGTTTACTCCAAACTTTCTTTCTGATGCATAGTTCAGTACTTGCAGCTTGTAATCTGCAGAATAGGATTTTCTTTTTGGTACTATTTTTGTTCAATCCAGTTGTCTGTCATAAAATTATCGTTTATGTTGAAATTTTGAATTTTCAGTGGTACAGGGTTAGCAGGTACTGGTACACAAGCCTGAAGTGCCCTCTTGCGTTCGTGAGTGTGAACATAACGAACATGTGAAATTATTTTTGTTATTATTATGGTGAACAGAATTGTATGTAATAATTTCACGTATAAGTCGCTCTGGAGTAGAAGTCGCACCCTTAGCCAACCTATGAAAAAGTGCGACTTATAGCCCGGAAAACACAGTATGTTCAAGGATAACAGGAGAGTTTGGAAGGCTTCTCAATTGACTTTACTGCCTCACTGTGGAACTCTTTTAAAGGAACCAATATCCAAAACTGTAGTGAACTTTCATAGTAAGTTCAGTTCAGCCATTCAAATAGAGACAAACATCTCAAAACATTATCAATACAGTACTTAGTTTCCTGCATTTATTTTCCTGCATATATCCTGGATAGAAATTTTCCAAGATTTCCATGTGTATCATTATGGTTTTCGCTTTGTCTGCACATTGAAAATTATATCCTATGCTTTAAAGTTCAGCTCTCCTCTTTTGTATGTAGCAATATGTGTATCCATTGTTGCTAGTTCATCTACTAATTTACAGGATGAAATATGAAATAATGAAATCTAATGAAGTATACATATCTGCAATGGTGTCAATATTGACAGGTTTGAACAGATAAAATGAAATAAAATTCATACAGTAGAAAACCCATTTCACTAAAAGAGAAGTCTCTGTTTACCTCAGTGATGGTAAAGAAACTGTAAAATATGACAGGGCTGTCACATTGTGTCACTGATATGGTGGCCCATTCAGTGCATGGAGTCGATTTTTACACGGGAGATGTTTGCTGTTTCCAAAAGAAGAAGTCACTCAGAATTCTATTTTCAGTATACATGTAATCCTAAAGGTTCCTTTACTCCATTGATTTCCAAACTGATTAAAGAGATAATTAACTTGGTGTTTGTAAAATTCTGACCCCCTGAAATTCAATATAATTAATCAAAATTCAACATAATTAATCAAAATAAATCTGTCCCTAATTGTTTGTCTAATTGGATGCCCTAACCTGGAAAGAAGAAATAAATTGCAATGTAAAAGTTTAATAATTGCAAAACAAAACAAAACAAACAAATAAAATTTGATTTCATTAAATATAATTATAATAAGTATACAATATGGAAAATTTTTGTTCTCAACTCAGTTGTGTTCATCTGTATGCCTCTCAAATTAATTGTGTCCCTGCAGTACTAGCAAGCACAAAAATTTCCTCCACATTTTCTGTCATTTTCTGTCACTCTGGCCAACTGCAAATTTCTCTGACTCTCTGTAGTGGTTCTGATAAAGAAGGCTAATTGTTTCATCCAGAGCATGCATCATGCCGTAGAGGTCCACCCACCCTCTCCAGCAGACAAGCACCACAATGCCTGCATTATTCCACCTCTCAGGCCGGATTTTGTTGTGACTTTTGATGGCCATTGTTTCGCCGCCTGGCTTCTGCATCCACATTTGCAAACTAGTTTTTCCTGAATTTACCATTTGTGTAGCACCCATTGTACTGTAGATGGGATTGTTTCTGAAGTGCAGGCTGCAACCTTTTGATACTTTTTTTGACCAGTCATCTGCTCCTTTTGAAATAGAAGGCATGGACATTTACTTTCACATGTAAGAAGTGTACATTCAAAAATTTAGTCAGATGTTTCATGTTGTATCATGCTGACCGTCATCATGCCCGAATTCGTAAGTAGAAGAAGGGAGCTGAAAGGCAGTGTGTCATTTTTTTATCTTTGCTTTTCTTTTCTCATTGTTTTGTGCCAGGATGAATGGTAAAGGAATGTTTTAGAAGCCTTCCATTTAGACACTTTTAAGTTTGCACACTCGCCACACTGCTTTCACTCAGGACTTCCTACTGGTTCATGCTAAGGAAAGAAATCTAATACATTTCTGAAATTAATCAATCAGCCTTTCGCTTTCACCTGCACATTTGTCTTATTGAACCACTTGACCCTTTAATTGATAAACATTCAATCATTCATTCATTTTATGAGCCACCTAATTTTAATTAGGGTCGCTTGGAGGCTGACCGCCCATCTTAGGCAACTCTGGGTGATGGCAGAGTACACCCTGGACAGCTTGCCAAGCCGTCGAGGGCAGAAACACGCTGACGGCTATGCAGCCTACTCCGCGAAAATCAGCAATGGTTCTTTCACATGCATCACACCATAGACAGTGGGAGACATGGCTGGCCGTTGATAACCCAGTAAGCTGCACTGGGGGGATAGCAGTGACAACCATTGACAGTGAGGCTTGAACCCCCAACCTTAGGATTGGTAATCCAGCACCTTACCACTGGGCCACCACTGCCATAATTAAGAAAGAATGGAAAATATTCCATTTGAAATGACCAATTATTTGCCCATATTTTGAATGCAGCGTGTTGCTTGTTCTAGCTACTCAATGTTCCAATTTAGCTCTGGTCCAGACATATTCTTCTGCATAGCCATTGACCAAAATTTATGTTCTTACTAAAAAATACAACAGTGTCATAACTGTAAATGAATCCCTTTGTGCTAGATCCAGTCTTTAGTATATGACTGCAGTAATATCGGTCTATTATGTGTTTTGATGGAGAAGGAAGTACTGTATTCTTATCCCTAGTCCTTCATGTTCTGTATGTCTGAGGTTAATATAACGTGCACTCATGCCGAATTCCTTAAATATCTCCAGTACACTGGGAGAGGCCTGGGCCCAGCTGAAGAAAAGCCTGGCAGACGAAGCTGAAGTGCATCTCAAGTTCTCCTCTAAGGTAATAAAAAAGGCATAAAGTTTATTTCTTTATCAAGTAATTCAGAAAAGTATATTCAATCTGACAGTTCTGCATTTGAAATTTGAAGCAATGAATACTCAATTAAATCAAATCTCAATCGCAACTTTAGTGAAAATACCTTCCATACCAATATGTTTAATTTCACACAATGTATTAACTGTTTTTGTTTAATTCCATAAATTACATTTTAACTTATAAAAACACATTTAGCTTTTTTCCTTTTACTGTTTATTTAATATACAGTGGTACCTTGACATATGAGATTAATCCGTTCTGAGAGCATGCTCATAAGTCAAAATGGTTGTTAGATAAAACAAAAATTCCAACAGGAAATAATAGAAACCAGTTAATCTGTTCCAGCCCCCTCCCAAACTCATAACCTGACACAAACATGTATATTTGACCTAATTTAATAAGGATAAATGTAAAAACAATAAATATTTATTATTATTATTATTATTATTATTATTATTATTATTATTATTATTATTATTATATTATTATTATTATTAATAATAATAATAATTATAATAATAATAATAATAATAATAATAATAATAATAATAAAACGTGTACATTAACATTAATAACAATTAAGAATTAATAATATTAATTAACAATTAATAATTAATAATAAAACAAGAATACATAAGTCAACTAACCTGATCATTGACTGCGGCAAGGATGTCACGTGGGCAGGCACGAGGTGGTGCATAACAGACAAGGAGGAGAATTTTGTGTATGTGCACGCTACGAATGCCAACGAGGAAAGGTGAGCTCCCACAAGGCCAGTGCTTCTTGGGAGACACAGTGTGATGCCAGGAGGGGCGCATATGACCCTGGGGAACATGCTTTTTTGCTATACTGTACTAGAATTAAGTGTAATTCCGCAACTTAATGTAGAGGATGCGCAATTACAGTGGGTGGCAGTGACGCTCTCACTGTGTTCCCAGTGGTGTAGGGAAAAAGCACCGAGCAAACGATATGAAGTGCACTAAACACTATTTATAGTTGTGTGCGAGGCGCTGGGGGGGGCGTGAAATGTTTTTTTTTTCCCTTATAGGGGGCATCACAGAAAATAATTGAGACAAACTGCACAAGTCGTTCTCAGAGTGCGGAGGAATACATGCGGGAGAATACAAGGCTAATTGGCCCCGAAAAGCCATTTCCCCAGCAGAGCTCATAAATCAAAATTTTGCTTGTTCGATGGGGCAGATTTTTGGTGGGATTGAAGCTCGTATCATGGAAAATATGTTGTAAAACACACTCATAAGTCAAGGTACCACTGTACCTTTGTATTAAATGAGGATGTGTATTGGTGTACAGCTGATTAAAAGGGAGTTATGCTATTTACATTGGGTTATAGGGTATTGTGTGTTCATCAGTTGGCTCCTGAGGTCCACACTAGATGTGTGTATACACTCACTCCCAAATAAATTCTGACCAGTCCAGCTGTCTCCTGTAAACTGTCAGTACACCCACATTTGCCAAAAGATTACCCAGTCTCAATCGTCCTGGCAGAAAGGTAGACTAATTCCAATCACTCTTGCAGAAGGATTGCCCATTGCCAATCACTGTTGCACTAAGTCTGACCAATTCCAATCACTCTTGCAGAGAGTCTGACCAATCCCATTTACTTTTGCAGAATGTTTTCTGAATCCTAATTACTCTTCCAAAAAGTTTTCCCAATACCACCAAGTTCAATACAAAATTTTGACCAACCCCCCGCACTCTTAAATAAATCCAACCCACTCTCACAGAAAGATTAACCAATCCTACGCACTGCATCAGAGAGTTTAAAACCACACTCCCACAGAACATTTGACAAATTCTGCTCAATCCATCATAAAATATAACTAGTTCCACCCCTGACCCCATTCAGGAGTAGTTCCAGAGGAGTGACTGACATAAATGTAGCATGCATGCAATCAGTGTGCTCCAGTGTTTATGAATGTGGCTTTTATGTCGTTTGAATGATATCTCCCTGCCCACGCTTATCCACATGAACATATAATCTATCCACTCCAATACCCTTTTGGTTAGGACTCAAGGGTTCCAATCCATTTCTCTGGAATTCTAGTTCCCATTGCATTCACACACTAATCCTGTACATTAGGGTTACACAGTATCTTGTATATAAGAGTAAGTGTTGTGAGTGTTATAATCAGAGCTTCAAGGTATTTAATGAATACGGCCATAGTTCATTTAAATGTAACCATACTCTATGGAATTGTTATTGTTAGGTCTATTACTTGCCAAATTTTGTCCAAAACTATAATTTCCATTTCTTGATGATTAACATGAACTCTTTGTTGTTGCTTTCCAGCTACAAAGTGAGGTAGAAAAACCCCTCCTTACATATCGCGACAACTTTAAAAAAGACATGAAAAAGTTTGATCACCAAATTAGTGATCTCAGGAAGCAGCTGGCCAGTCGGTATGCTTCTGTTGAAAAGGTACAGTACATTGTGTTTTTAACACCCTGGGTGCACACAGGATTGGTTCATAAATCATTTTTTTTTTCGAACAACAGCATTCACATGAAGCATATCAAGTATGGATATGTCCAAGTCTACTACAGACGAGATCTTTTAGTCAGGGCTTTTGTTTAACTTTGCTAGAATTTCAGGAATCCTTCTCATGCATTATTAAAGCTACACTCTATTTCCCAGATCAGTAGACCATTTCCTGGCCCTAGAGGCTTTCTAAGCTCTATAATAATCACATGGCCTTGCCCCTTATGCATGACCTTGAGACAGAGCGCACAATTGTCTCTGGCAGAAGAGTGAGCGCTGTAAACAAACCAGCTCTCACAAACTGATCTAATTTCTGTGTGGTCATTACATGAGCCGGAATGAAAGAAAACCAATATTATAAATTTAGGGTTACATAGTCAAGAGAGTCAGTAGGAAGGCACTTCTGTAATTCAATTGAGCTGAGAGTGGAAATTTGCAATCAGAGAAAAGTATAAACTAAACTCATATTTTATCTGCAGGCACGTAAAGCACTTGCAGAGAGGCAGAAGGATCTGGAGGTAAAGACTCAACAGCTGGAAATCAAACTGAGCACAAAGATTGAGGAGGACATCAAAAAGGCCCGCAGGAAATCCACGCAGGCAGGTCAGTTTCACTGAAGTCAAGTCGAATTAATTTTTCAACTCATCCGTGTATCTCATATGGATAGGATCAGAAATGAGCACATCAGAGGGACAGCACATGTAAGACGTTTTGGAGACAAAGTCAGAGAGGCTAGAATGAGATGGTTTGGACATGTACAGAGAAGGGATAGTGAGTATATTGGCAGTAGGATGCTGAGGTTGGAACTACCAGGCAGAAGGCCTAGAGGAAGACCAAAGAGAAGATTCATGGACGTGGTGAAGGAGGACATGAAGGCAGTTGGTGTAAGAGAAGAAGATGCAGAGGATAGGGTGAGATGGAGGCAGATGGTTCGCTGTGGTGACCCCTGAAGAGAAAAGCCGAAAGGAAAAGAAGATCCATGTATCTCGTAAACCAAAGTCTTGTTGTGGCAGAAGTGATTGGCAAGGAGATCACTTTCATCACATAATTAAGAAGGAGAAGGATACCTAGGAAGAAACTCATGGTCCATGTGAAAAAACATGAGTTTATACCAACAAAATTCATCCCTGATTGTTTCTGAGTGCTGTATAAATTAACTTGATTTAGTTATGCAAGCCTGGCACATTATTCAACAGACAAAAGGGATTTGTAGAAATGGCGAAAGAGATAAGCTTCTTTGAAGACGATTGACAAAATCTTTGGCAGACTGATAAACAAACTCGAGAGCATTCCTCAAGCGGCATGGACTAAAACGGTGTCTTTTGGTAACCTCTAGTGGCAAATTATGCTTAATACTTTACCAATTGAAAACAAGCTTAAAATTGGAGGGAGCAATGTTAAAACAGAACATCTGTCTTTCAGCTTTTTCCCTTTTACTCAGGAGTCGCCACAGCGAATCATCTGATGCATGTTTGATTTGGCAGAGGTTTTTACGTCGGATGCCCTTCCTGACACAACCCTTTTTAGCAAGGGACAGAAACACGCTGACGGCTTTTCAGCCTACTCTTTACGAAAGTCAGCAATGGTTCTTTTACATGCCTCACACCATAGACAGTGAGAGACATGGCCTGCCTTTGGATAACCCAGTTAGCTGCACTGGGGGGGGACAGTGACAACCTTGTGGAGAGTGGGACTCGAACCCCCAACCTTTGGATCAGTGATCCAGCGCCCTATACCACTAGACCACCACTGCTCCTTTAAAAAAGAAAATCTGACTACCTAATTTACCCATGAGACATTGCTCACTATTTCTGTGAACATTTTGTCAGTTTGCATGAAAAAATTATTGTAGCTCACTGTTTATATCTAACTTGTTCAGGTAGCATGATGGCGTAGTGGTTAGCATGTTTGCCTAAAAACAAGACATTTCTGGGTTTGAATTCCGGGCTCGACATAGGCATTTCTGTGTGGAGTTTGCATGGTCTCCTCGTGCTTGTGTAGGTTCTCCTTGTGGTTGTGTCCAAAGACATCTACATCATGCCAATTTGTTGTTCTACGTTGCCCTGGGTGTGAGTGTGAACGGTTGTGTGTCTTGATTCTGCAATGATCTGGCGAGCTGTTCAGGGTGTACCCAGACTTCTTTTTGAGTTAGCTGAGATAGGTTCTGAACTCCCCGTGGCCCTAGCAGTTTGAAAATGAATGAATGTACTTTGTCCAAAATAATGAAACCTGAAACAAGATGGAACACATCACACCGAACATCACTTAATGTTATTATAATACAATACAGTACTGCTGTTTGCATTTTCTCAAGCACTAAACAGATTAGCCCCATCATACAAAACAAACAGATCATTGTCCGAGCAACATTATTCTTAAATGTAATCAGTCAGTAACTAATGTGATTTCTCACCACAGGTGATGATCTGATGCGGTGTGTTGACCTGTACAACCAAATTCAGTCTAAATGGTTTGAGGAGATGGTCACTACAAGCCTGGTGAGCTGATATTGTATTAATCTAACCAATGCATTGTATTTCCTATTTTACAAATGCATCTTTTTTTCTAAAAGCCAAACCAGAGACAGGGATCGCAAATTAGCCTTGTCTAAAAGTCCAGTAAAAACATCTGTTCTGTATTATTATCATATGTAATAATGTTATTTTTTTTAATTTTCCCTGGCAAATGATACACACTATGTACAGTATGTTGATACAGTATTTATACACATATTTGGTCATGACCTTCTCCTTCACCATTCTTGTCTTACATTTGTAGGAGCTGGAGCGACTTGAAGTGGAGCGAATACAAATAATTAGAAAACACCTTGGCCAGTACACAACGCTTCGGCACGAGACAGACATGTTCAACCAAAGCGTGAGTCATAATCTTGCAAATATGGATGCGTGTCAGCTGTTCTTTTCTTTCTTTCTTTTATTTTTTCGGCTTTTTCCCTTTCTCAGTGGTCGCCACAGCGAATCATCTGATTCGCACATTTGATTTGGCAGAGGTTTTTACATCGGATGCCCTTCCTGTCACAACCCTTTTAGCAAGGGACAGAAACACGCTGACGGCTTTGCAGCTACTCTTTACAAAAGTCAGCAATGGTTCTTTTACATGCATCTCACCATAGACAGTGAGAGACATGGCCCGCCTTTGATAACCCAGTTAGCTGCACTGAGGTGACAGTGACAACCCTGTGACAACCCTGTGGGGACTCGAACCCCCAAACTTTGGATCAGCGATCCTGCACCCTATCCACTAGACCACCACTGCCCATATCAGCTGTTGTTGCAGCTAAATTCTGGGATTTTAAGCATTTTAATTTTTTTTAATTGATTTAATTTTTTACCACAACATATCTCTACTTCAAGTGGAATATGACTTTAAAAAGTGTGTTAACCTTTTTTAAATTCCACCTAGGAAGCCATTGTAGTGATGTACAAAAATAGAGCAGCATCAGAAATTAAAACGCAGGGTGTGGTCCATGTTCAGTGTATGTGAGTATGCCAAATAATCCTCCATTCATTAAAAATTACTATAAAAAGGGGCACCTAAAATTCTTGGATTTTCAATTTTTTTTTTTAAGAAAAATGCTCTAATATTTAATATTTAATATAATAAAAAACAAAGAATAACTGTTTGTTTGAATCATAAGAATGAATGAAGATCATTCTAATTATTCCAGTAAGAATAAACATCATGCCAAAGACTGGTCCAACACACATCATGCCAAAGAGTGGTTCAAAGTCTTTGAAACACTTTGGTAACACTTAAGATATGCATATTTTCATCATCAGATGTTTTTTACTCTTATTTATGAGTGCGTTTGATAGTTTGCTTTAGCCGTCACTTGTAGTCCATTTCACTCTTGTGAGAGTGTAAAACTGCAAGAACAGGACATGGACAAATCAATTCAAATATGTCAGCAAATATTTTTAAGACACTGTATTAATCACTTTAGGGAAATTATTTCCTCTGCATTTAAACCTTCTAAAGTGAGCATGCACGCACAAATGGGCTGCCACATGGATCGGGGTCAAGTTGGGAAAGCAGTTGGGAGTTAGGTGCTTTGTTCAAGGGTACTTCAGCTGCTAACATGGAGAAAGGGAAGGTGCAGATTACTCCCCGACTGCCACACATTTTTCCTGCTGGCTCAGGAATCAAACCAGCGACATTTTGGTCCCAAAGCTGCTTTACTAACCATTACCAACTGTTGTTGCTGCTCAGAGAGTGTAAACTAATAGTGTATAATAAACTAACAAATTTAACAAATATAAGCCAAAAGAATTCTGGATAAGATTAAGCTAGGTACATATGCACATAATACAACATTATATTTCCATACAACAGACAGGTGTTTCTCGGTGCATTACAGAGAGTGGTGAACTTTATCACAATATGCTAATTTTTTTGAGAAGGACCTGTATATAAATACGGGCAGTGGTGGTCTAGTGGATAGGGCACAGGATCGCTGATCCTAAGGTTGGGGGTTCGAGTCCCCACATTGTTGTCACTGTCCCCCCAGTGCGGCTAACTGGATTATCAAAGGCGGGCCATGTCTCTCTCTGTCTATGGCAGTGGTTCCTAACCTGGGTTCGATCGAACCCTAGGGGTTCGGTGAGTCAGTCTCAGGGGTTCGGCGGCGGTCAAGACACACCCCTCACTCATATTCATGACGACACGCCCCGCTTGGCCATCACTGGCTGCAGGTGATCACGTTACATTGCTTGGCCAATCTGTGCTGCAGGAAATTTGGTGCACTCAGTAGTCGAATTGTGACTATTGTTATGGTACATCGTATGATTTCTTTCTTACTGCTTTAATCCTTACTATGTTGAGTAAAAAAGAAAGTGGTCGGATGAATATGTACAACATGGATTCACATATATAACAGAACGTGATATTCGTTGGCGTCCTATCTGCATGATTTGCAAAGTAGGATCAACATTGTGCTGACTGACGTATACATACATGTATATGTACATATAATATCAATAAATACATATTCAATACTATAAATGCTTATAATAACGATTAAACATTCAAAAATAATGCATAAGATGTAAATAAAACAAATACACACACATACAGACGCACGCACGCGTTCATACTCAGATGCACACCTCACATAAAAATGTAAGTAGTTGTGATGGGGGGAGTTCATGCATTGTATTGGTTTTGTTCTTTGAACACAGTGATGTCAATGCACGGTTCATTTTGGTGCCCCAGTAAAAACATATACCTGTGTCTCGAATTTGAAAAAAAAAAATCATATTTTATTTTTCACTAAAGAAGGGTTCGGTGAATAAGCATATCAAACTGGTGGGGTTCAGTACCGCCAACAAGGTTAAGAACCACTGGTCTATGGTGAGAGGCATGTAAAAGAACCATTGCTAACTTTTGTAAAGAGTAGACTGCAAAGTCGTCAGCGTGTTTCTGTCCCTTGCTAAAAGGGTTGTGACAGGAAAGGCATCCGATGTAAAAACCTCTGCCAAATCAAATGTGCGAATCAGATGATTCACTGTGGCGACTCCCGAAAAAAAGGGAAAAAGCCGAAAGGAAGAAAGAAAGACAGGTGTTTACATGAACA
>CM045730.1:39263028-39275528 GCA_024760905.1 Plotosus lineatus | reverse complement strand
CAGCTGATTGGTCAATCTGTGTGCTCTGTACAGAAAGTGACCAATCAACCGCCTGAAGACTGGGATCGGTTATTTAAATGAACAAAGTCAGGTGTGCTCCTGCTTGGTTGAAACAAAAACCTGCAGCCACATGGCCCTTTGTGGCATGAGTTTGACGCCTGTGCTTTAAATACTCAGTTTAATGAAAAAAAAGGGAAAAAAAAGAAAGAAAGAGAAGAAAATACCAGTACTGTAAATAGACACTAATCTTTCATTGACTTTTGATAAACCTGATTTTAAAAGAACATTATTTCTCATTTGTTTTGGCACCAAGAAAAATAATCAAATAATTGGACAGTCATGTAGTATTGTTGGTTTGGCTTTGTCTCTGTTTATTCTGAGACTTCAAATTCATAATTCACTGATGTATGTGGTTAGCATTTCTGTGTATGAACTAATAGTGCAATCACACACAGCCGGCCAAATGATTCCTTTATTATTTTACTTATGGCTCACACTGATCGGGGATTTATTTCAGATCCAGTGTGCAAGGGATTGCCACCAAAACAACTAACTTGTCACCGACCAATTATTCACAGCCCACGTTGTATTTTAAGTTTAAAAAAAAAATAATAATGATAATACTGAGAATACAAATGCGTAAGTAGCAGATATAAAATGTTTTTTAATCAATCATCAGTTTTTTCAGGGAATTGAGATAAGTAGGGATGAGAGAACTAACTGACTCATCATCATCATCAATGAGGATCTTCTCACCTCTGCCTTCTGACCCGACTGAGCTGGGGGATCTAACCACACCTGTATATGGGGTACTGTAACCCTGCAATGAATTAAAGAGTTAGCACAGTGCAGCATATAACATACATATTTCATTTTTATTTTTTCAGGAACAATGCTGTCAGGGTCCAACTTACTGATGAGTAGCCCTTACTAAAGCTTCCTCTCTTCTTGGTTCTGATCTTAGTAAGAGCAGACTCAGCGATGTCAGCCCTTTCCTCTGCGTCATCCAGTTCGTGTACTGTCTTTCTGTATTTTGCCAGGTTTACGTTGGCCTGCTCCTCCTGCAAGAACATGCTAATTACATTCTGAATATTTTACCCAGACAGTGCACCATGACAGGACATTGTTTTGATGATACATTGATTCACATTTATTAAATCTGAAGATAAAATAATCTGAGTCAAACATCACAGCATGTTACATAGAAAGCGGGTGTCAGTAAATTTGCCATTAGATGTTATCAAATTTAAAATTATCAGGTGGGGATAAATTTAATTAGTATGGACCACATAGGAACTGTGTAACCTTTATTATCTGGGGATTAAAAGACATTATCCTGCCTGGACATTTATGGATTAATACTGCCACTTGGACCAGACAGTGCCATCATTATTGCACTTGTTTGAATCAAATTTCCTTGGGTTTCCATGTAGTATATACTAAAACCTTTAATGCATTTAAATCACATCCTTATGAACTGTGGGTTTTTTTTTTTTTTCATTTTTGTGTAGTATAAACCAAACTCTGAGAAGGTTTAAAAATGCTTTTTACTACACAGCACTTGTGCTCTGCTTGGAGTCTGTGGAGGTCACCTGACTCACTTCCGTTACGGTTAAAATATAGCAGAATTAATTCATTATTGAAATCTTGATTTAGTTTGCTTTTTTTATGTTCCCATGTAGTATATACCACAATACTGATTTTCCTTCGTGGATAATTGTTAACTGGAACATTGTTAAAATTGATTTCATTTAGATTGTCATCCTCTTTAGCCAGAACAATAAAGCAGGTGGAGATTTTGTGTTGTGCTGTGTTGCTCCTGCTCTGGCTGGCTTGTTGCAGAAGCAACGCAGTGAGCAACCAAAGGGAGAGGCCACAGAAGCAGGTCTCTTGAAAGTACTGCACTTCATTTTAATTTCTTAGAAATTGGATCAGTATCTGTTATCATGTTTTTTATTATTATTATTCATTCATTCATTCATTTTCTGAACCACTTAATCCTAATTAGGGTCGCAGGAAGGCTGGCACCCATCTCAGCCGACTCTGGGTGAAGGCAGGGTACACCCTGGAAAGCTCACCAATCCATCGCAGGGCTGATGTTTACACAACCTTAATTATTATTATTATTTATTTATTGGGCGGGGGTGCTCGAACCTGTTCTTAGAGATCAACCTTCCTGAAGACTTTTGCTCCAGACCTAATCATGTCCACCTGACCATCCAACCATCTAATCAATGCAGAAGACTTTGAAATGGAAACTTAACTGATGATAGGATTTGTCAGATGAGCACTGTTAGGATTAAAGCTGAAAGATTTTGGGAAGGTAGACATTTCTAAAAATAAAAAGAAAGTTTTGGAAAATTAATGAATTCCTTGATTATTTTCTATCACTGCGTTTTAAATTGATTCATCAATTCAAATTATTTGATTGTTACACCTCAACTAACATTTTAATAAAGGATATAGTGCTGTTAAATGAAGAATAATGCCGCTGATAATTACACACTCTAGTACGTGCACTTTGGTATTACAGTCGGCCCTCTACTTGCGAAATTAATCTGTTCCAGAGCCTTTATCGTAACCTGGAGTTTTCGTAAGTAGAGGTGCATTTTACATGTAAAACGCATGATTCGTTCCAAGGCTCCCAAGACTACCCCATGAACTCTTTAAAAATGATAAAAGTGCACCAATTTTGTATGAAATATGTGTTAAAAATAAAAGAAAATTATTTACCTTTGTTAAAATCTCTCGAACCACCTATGCGACGCTTTAAAGTCTGGGGGTTGCTGGTCTGAAGAACCCTCACCCCCACCCTCCTTCACGAGGTCGTTAAATATGGCGGTTGCTTTTTCCGAATTAATTGCCTCTGTCATCTCTGCTTTTAAGGTCTCCTTCTGCTTCAATATCGTCCCGATTGTAGAGGGGTTTCGGCCACACTCCTTTGCGATTTCGCTCAACCGCATCCCACTTTCGTATTTTTTTATTATCTCCTGCTTCACTTCAATTGATAACGGAGCCCGCTTCTTCTTTTCAGTGTCACTGGGAATCACTTTCTTGAGGTCCATGATGGATAACGAAATATAATTCTGCAATGATCACTCTCAAAAAACTCACAAGCCAACAGTAATGTTCAACTCTCCTTCATGCGTGTGACAAACAAGAATTATGGGTACAGGAATGGGTACAGTTCAGCTCCCTCCTGGTCAATGGGAGGCCAGTACGGCGGGATGTTGGGAGACAGCCAATAAGAGAGTAACTCGAGCATTGTTTGAATGGCGCGTTTTAATGTTTGAATGACGCTTTTGAATTTTTGAATGATGCATTTGGCGCGTTTTGTAAGAAGAGGTTGTTTCATGTACAGAGGGCGAAAATTTAGGGATATGTTTTTCGTAACCTGGATTTTTCGTATTCAGAGGCTTTCGTAAGTAGAGGGCCGACCGTATCTCTCATCTTATATCCTGCTGCTCCTGAAGTACAAATTAAAATGATTTTTATAAATCCTGATGTTAATTATATAACTCTTATCCTATGATTAAAAAAAAAAAAAATTACATGTTGACCCAAATGTTGACCTTTCAGTTTTGATTATTTTACTTGGTTCAGAGTGATTATCATCATACCGCTTCCTCCACTTGTCTCTTATAGGTTTTCATTTTTATCTGAAGGCGTTCCAGCAGGTCCTGCATTCTCTGCTGGTTCTTCTGGTCCTCCTCAGACTGGAAGAGGAGCTCCTTGAGGCGCCGCTCATTCTTCCGCAGCGTCTTCACAGTCTCTGCGTACTTCTTCTGTTCTGTTTCCAAATCCAGCTCCAACTCTTTCACCTGTAGGATAAAACCAATATAAAGGATGTGGAAGTATTCAGTCAGATATGTAGAGCAGGCTTGATGGAACTGGCTGAAATCCGATGGCACAGGTATAGACGCTGAGGTCACCGAGTGGTGAATAATACTTATATCGTATTACTACAGCAAAGTGCAGTTGATATGTAAGCAGAGTGAATTTCCGAGGTTTACCCTGCCTTCCAGCTTCTGAATAATTTTCTTTCCTCCTTTCATGGCCAGCTGCTCAGCCTCATCCAGTCTGACAGTCATGTCTTTTAGTTGAGCCTCCAAACCCTTCTTTACACGCTCCATATGCATACTGTGCTCCTGCTCCACCCGCAGCTCCTCAGCCACTCGCGTCGTCTGTACACAGAAAAGGATACAATGATGGAGTCTGTGAGATTAAGATGAACTTATGGTAAATTAACCCTCATGTACTGTTCAGTACACAGCAATAGACATTCTACACATCTCTCCTAATTTTTATAATCATATATTTTTGAAAATAAATAATTAATTATAATTAAAAATCCATTACACTCACTGAAGAACATACTACTCTTAGGGTTGTGGGGAGACTGGAGCCTATCTTCCCCTGAGTCATACAGGGATGTTTTGTCTGTAACAGACTAAAATTCAACTCAGCAGCAGGATTCAACCACATGCCTCCAAAGAGACTGGAGCATAGAGCTAGCACCTTGGACTGCTCAGCCACACTACCCGTGGTGCCTAAAGGATCTTTTTAAGACCACTGCATAGGATTACCAACATTTATAGGACCAAAAAGTGATCTATACAGCTAGAAACAAGTGCATTAATTGCTTTAGCATCAGAGGTAGTTGGCCATACTTCCTAAACACCGCCCTATAGAGCTGACTAAAGATAACCGTTGGCCACTCTGGGGTTCAACCCCATACTTCCAAATGGTAAAATGTGTTGGGCTTTTTACACCTGAGCCATAGTGGCTCATCAGGCCGGTGCTTATCCATGGTTTCCATAGCATGAAGCAACCAGGAGTTCAACTCCTCCTGGATGGGATGGTAAGTCCATCGCAGGTTACCGTCCCAGTATATTTTACTGGTACCCATTTATACTGCTGGGTGGACAGAGGCACACTTGTGGTCAAGACCTTGCCCAGGGGTCTTAGTACAGTGGGTGTCTAACTGGGATTTGAACTCACAACCTCCTGATCATGAGCACAGCACCCTAACTACTACGCCACCGGCCCCACTACTTCCAAATGGACTAGCACTTTAATCCAGCACCTTCGACCACTCAGCCAGACTACATTGTACTGAATGACTATTGTTGAATTTCTAGGATTTTGAATCAGTTACCATGGAAAAATGTGAATTATTTGTGTATAATTTTAATGCAAGCACTATCTCAAGTTTGAAAGGTAAATAATGAGCAAGTAATCTGATTGGTCAACTATCTCAGGCGCATCAATCATTATCCTGAGTGGATACTGTTCTAATAAAAATGACAAATCCTCACAGTTTGTCACAGGCACTCGAACAGGCAGCATCATTATTATTTTCTATGAAATGGAAAAATAAACCATAAAAATCTTAATTATTTTTTTCTTCTGTTTCCTATACTATATACCAAAACACTTCTAAGGAGTAGGCTTGAATAGAACAGATGCAGATACCCATACCATTAACAGAGCTGTAGGAATGGTGCAAAAAACACCTCTCTGTGGTGCAGTTTAGAATCATTCCTCTACTTTTGTTTCAGAAAAGACACTACAGTATTAGCAAATCCGCTAATAAGCTAGCCATTGTACTCTGCCTTTGCCCTGGTTGGCTAGGCTTAACTATAGCTCTCTCACAAACAAGGAAACAGCAGGATTCATAGATTACATGAAGCTTGTATGCAGCCCAAAAGCACACACCAAATGTTCACACATCCACAATGTCAACAAAGTTGCAGACATGGAAGTTGAGAGCAGGGTACAATCATACCAAAACACCCTCCAAAAAACAAAAATTTAACAATTTTATCTCCAATATTACAAGGGCAATGGATCATGTATGACCGAAACTGCATCGTACCTCACATGCAGCTTTCTTGATCTTATCACTGGCACCTCTCAGCTCATTCTGCAGTTCCTCATGCTCCTGGGTGACCCTCTGTAGATCTACTTCCAGTTTCCGCTTTCCACTACAGGCTGACTGTAACTGTATCAACAGATGATGAGGGAAATTATTACACTCAGTTCTTAACAACAAGGAACACATTCACTATTTACATGAATACAGTACTTTCAGGGTTCTCCTTTTAAAACTCTTTTTTTCTATTTGAATTTTCACGCCAGGTCTTTTTTTGATTCTCTGGTTTGTTGCTTCACCTGGTTGTTGATGTCATTGTATTTTTCTGTGGCTTCTTGGAGCTCAGTCTCCAGGCCTTTGCGAGCTCGCTCTGCCCCCTCGAATCCACTACGGCTCTCCTCTCCCTCAGTAACCAGCAGAGTGCAGCGTCGCTCCAGAAGAATCTTTTCTTCCCTCAGCTCCTCCTGCACTCTCACCTCCTCTTCCAGCTGAACCTGCAGGTCCTACAGTTGGCCACACAGAGTCTCAGGTCATGTCACTGTGCTAGTTGTGATCATTTAAACTTACATTAAAATTCTTTATTCAGTGCATGCACAGGAACTTCAATGTAACTTAACACAGGACATGGTCCAGTTTATCACCTACATTCACTGGATACTTGATCAGGGAAATGTTATCATTTTGTTCATTAG
Source organism: Plotosus lineatus (assembly GCA_024760905.1). Lineage (NCBI taxonomy): Eukaryota > Metazoa > Chordata > Actinopteri > Siluriformes > Plotosidae > Plotosus > Plotosus lineatus. The sequence goes on along the minus strand of CM045730.1, from coordinate 39,268,961 downwards.
TGATTATACTTTATAAGGAGCCGAGTTTTATGCTTCACAGAAACATTTGTGGCCCTGGACCAAAGAAAAATTTTTTTTTAAAAGTCTAATTTGCAAAATAATAACAATAACTTATCTCTCTAGTGCCTGAGTCATAGGACCACCATTGGCAACCCACCATGAAGGACAACACCCTGGTTATCATCCTCATGGAGGTTTTCTGAGCAGGATTAGTGCAGTGGTTTGCCATTGCCTTCTGCACAATACGGGCAATTTAGAGCAGCCAATTAACCTACTGTGCATATCTTTGGTTTGTGGTAGGAAACCCACACCGAGAACGTGCAAACTCCACACAGAAACACCCAGGCCAGGACTCAAACCCAGGTTTTCTTGCTGTTAGGCAGATGTGCTAACCAATACGCCACCATGCTGCCATGTTGATAATGTTATAATTTTGGTGAAAGTCTTTGGAGCAGAATTATTCACAGTGATTGATCACAAACCATCCAAAAACAATAAGCAATTTTCTTCATAGATTGTGGGTTTGGTGGTGGGTGAGTTGAAGATAGGCTGGTGAACAGCTTGCCTAGGTGAAGGAGGTGAGTGTAAAAAATGCTCTCAGACACACACAATGCAGTGGTGGCTTCATGGGTGATGTGATGGGTTACTACTCCAAAGGTTCATTCAGTTCAATCCACACTGTTGTCACCACTATTGGGCCCTTGAGCAAGGCCCTTAACCCTCAACTGCAATTTGTATATAAAAAAAATAATACTGATTGTAAGGCACTCTGGATAAGTGTGTCTGGCAAATGCTGTAAATGTAAAATACCTGCTCATTACCTGTCAACATCAACCTAAACTGCATAGATAAAAGAGTAAGTCCTGTATATGGGCCATTATAAAGCAAGGAAGGTGGGATAGTGCACAATTGTAGAAAAATAAATGAAAAAAAAAAGGCTGTATTGAACCTTGATCTGTTGCTGCATCTTTTTGCTAGTCTTCGTCAGCTCTGCATTGTTCTTGTTGAGCAGATCCACTTGTAACTCCAACTCATTGATATCACTTTCCATTTTTTTCTTCAGGCGCGCGCCCTCTGTCCGTCCTTTGACTTCCACGTCTAAACTGGCCTGAACAGACTCTAGCGCCCTCTGGTGGATTTTCCTAAATATAGTAGTACAGTACAGTATTCACATCGTGAGTGTTTGTTTTTCTCTTTGTTTCTTCCACATTACTTTAAAGAAGCATAAGCAAAAGAAAGCTCAGAAATGAGAGGAGTGTTACCTGAGATCCTTGTGGTTTTTTAATTATTAAATTAAGAGTAAGTTAGTTGCCGGTGTGTGTGTGTGTGTGTGTGTGTGTGTGTGTGTGTGTGAGAGAGAGAGAGATTAATCTTATTTTTATAATAAAAATGGCCACCTGGCAGCCTCCATCTCTTCCTCCTTCTCCTGCAGTCTGCGCTCAGTATCTGCTTTGGCTTGAGAAAGTTCCAGCTGCAATCGGAGGACTTTAGTCTCCTCAGCCTGCAAAATCACACTGAGGTTTAAAAATGTCTTTTCCGATTTCAATATTAAACACTGCAGTTTTTATTTAATAAAAATAAATTGGCAAACAGAATACAGTGAAGCCCATAGTGAAGTCACATACACAAACAGACGCTATTTAACGCTAAATTTTATGCGCCCCCTTATATGGGTAGCGTGGCCGAGCGGTCTAAGGCGCTGGATTTAGGCTCCAGTCTCCTCGGAGGCGTGGGTTCGAATCCCACCGCTGCCAATACGAATTTTTTTTTTAAATACTTTTTAAAGAACAGTTTTAAGATGTTGACGATTAAATGTCAGTAATTGTGTTAATAACTGCGAAATTATATATATATAAAAAAACACATTTTGATTAATATAACATAGTAACTTGTCCCCAGATCAGATATTTACAAGTACAAACATTGTGAGCCAAGTAATGTCTGGAGTTTTACTTTAAACTGGCACATTGTTGTGAATATCCAGGATGATTACACTTAGAACTATAATACTCAACCAACACATCCATTCAGTTCCAAAGTGGCCAAAGAATGGGAAAGGCATGTTTTTTATAAAGCGCTAAAAGGTCTTATTACCCAGATCCGAAACAACTTACTGGAAAATTATGACTGACATTGCTGGGATATTTATTTTGTTCACTACTTGAGTGCCACAATGAACCAGTATCAGAATGCATTCATGACAGATTCAAAGGAATTCTATTAGTCATGAAAGGCCTCTGCACAACCACAGGATCATCAGGATCAGGATCAGGATTCAGGGTGACTTCACTCATGGCTGAGGAACCCCTCCCTGGACCTCTTCCAGCAGGCTCTATCTCGTACGAGGCTTGGCCAGTTGTTCCCTTGGCATTGAGTCAGGTCGTCGCGCCATCTTGCTTTTGGTCGTCCTTGTGGTTGTTTCCAGCTCCGGGGCGTCCACTCTGTGGCTCTGCTTGTCCAACGGTTGTCGGAGAATCAGGCCACATGGCCTGCCCATCTGTGCTTGCTGTTGTTGATGGTGTGCACGATATCCCTCACTCCTGTTTGCTCTCTGATCCATGTGTTGGGCTTTCTGTCCTTTAGAGAGACATTCAGCATGAGGCGTTCGATTTTCCTCTGTGCCACTCTGAGCATTTCCTTCATTGTGTTGTTGAGAGCCCATGTTTCGCTTCCATATGTCATGACCGGCAGGATATATTCGTCATGTATCTTCCAAGAAATACCTATACGCATTTTATTAAACTATACAATTCGAAATATTTTGAGTTTGGCAATTACTAATGATTGACGCATGAATTTGAGTAGAAACCCAAGTTTCTATGCTAGTGCAGCCAAGCGGATGGATTAAAGCCCCAGTCGCTTTGAGGGTGTGGGTTTGAATCCCACCACTGCCAAATATTATATTTAGTCAGATCTATGGGACAGTATTGAGGATATGTGGCCAACTGCCTGTTACATTGCCAATTGAAACAAAAGGAGAGGATTATCAAACTTCTTAAAGAAGGTAAATCAGAACGCAATGTTGCAAAAGATGTTGGTTGTTCACATTCAGCGGTGTCTAAAATCTGGACCAAATAGGAACAACATGGCAAGGTTGTTAAAGGCAATTCAGTGATGAATCGCAAATCTGCATTGGGCAAGGTTATCACTAAATATGACTTTCATCCAGTCATCCACATCCATGATTGCTTTTTCTTGGCTCATTGTAGCCTTGTTTTTGATGATGGTTTTCATTTAGCTTTCTGTATGTACAATCCCATTTCCTTTCGGTGGTTTCTTACAGGTTGGTCACAGACGTTGTTTCCAGTTTCCTCCCATTTGTTTTGCTGTGCATTTTCTGTTTTCAAGACATATTACATTAAGTTTTCTGTCTTGACGCTTTAATGTCTTCATTGATCTACCAGTATGCTTGCCTTTAACAACCTTCCAATGTTGTTCGTATTTGGTCCAGATTTAAAACACCGCTGACTGTGAACAACCAACATCTTTTGCAGCATTGCGTTATGATTAACCTTCTTTAAGAAGTTTGATAATCCTCTCCTTTTGTTTCAATTGACATCTCTCGTGTTGGAGACGTGATTCATGTCAGTCCACTTGGTGCAACAGTTCTCCAAGGTGTGATCTCTCCTGTTTAGCTGCAGACCAACAAGCACTCAATTTTGAGGAAAAATTATGAAATCACCCTGTAAATTTCCATTCCCAAAACTAACACGGTGATTTCATCATTTTTCCTCAAAATTGAGTGATTCCATAATTTATTCCCCTGCTTGGTCTAAAAAAGTAATTGTTACTGACTCCCATTTTTTTCTTGATTTCGTTTAGTGTTTCTTAAAGCCAGAAAGTTGCCATTTGAAATTACTTTAGTTTTGTGTTATGTCTGTGATCTGTTTTTTTACTGCAAAATTAAACAACTGAATGAACATCCTCCGAGACTGCTGATTTAAATAATTTTTGACAGGGGTTGTAGTTACAGGTAAGCAAAGATAATCATATTTCATTGTTATGAGGTACAATAACACGTAATGTGACTAAGAAGATTTAGACTTTGTCAGTTTTAAATCGAGGGTTTCTCAAGAGTGGTCATACTTGCTTTTTTAAAAACTCTATACCATATCATACTTCGCAGAAATGCTTCATCAAGACACTACTGACCTCGAATAATACCACCTTTATCAGTGATCTTTTTATAAAACTTAGTCAACGCACTGAATAATAATAATAATAATAATAATAATAATAATAATTTAAGAAGGAGAAACTCTGCCTGTGATTTCCTGGTAAGCTGTTCCGGCTGTACCCGCCTTTGCCCTTGACCAGAGTCGGTCGGGTCAGCGTGGTGCCAGTGTCGCTGTGACCCTAATTCAGATGAAGCAGCCTGCGTAATCCTGCTACAAGGGAAACAGGGTCTATCACAGCAGACACTGTGAAAAGGTGGAGTACAGTCTGAACAGCCGTCCAAGCCCATCACAGGGCATGAATGCATGTGTGTGTGTGTGTGTGTGTGTGTGTGTGTGTGTGTGTGTGAATGCATATACATTTAACCCCCATTTAATACCTCTAATGCTGCCTCAGACTCCTCCAGTGAAGCCTGCAGTTCCTCTTTTTCCATTTCAATCTTCTTTTTTGTTTTCTGGAGCTCATGAACACTCTTTCCTCCATCTGAAAGTTGGTCTGTGAGATCAGCGATTTCATCTGCAATAAAGTCAGCATTTAGATGTAGTGCCATAATCTACAGAGTGGATGACAACAGACCACAGAAGTGTTTGTGCAAGACTATGGTCAAGGTTTTCACACCATACACCACCTTTGACTGAGGAATCTTACTGAGTCAGCATGCTTCCCATACTGGATTCATTCTGCATAACTAATGATAGCTGTTTATTTCACAGCCCAGTCACAAAAATGGAAGATTAAATTTATCACTGTGTGGGTTACATCCCTCACAACACCAGCGTAGCTACACAGTAATTAATGTATTTGTGGATTAAATGAATCATGTTTGTGTTGTCTCACTGTCACACTGTGGAAGAGAGCATTTTTATTAAAAAAAAAAAACAAAACCTTTCAGTTGACTAACTATAATAAAATGAAAAGGATTGTTTTGGCAAAATGTTTGAGTACATATATGATGCCGTTTAGGTATTTAAAAAAATACTGCATATGTTACCTTGGAAGGTCTTGTTCTCCCTGCGTAAAGCCTCGTTCTGCTCCATTGACTCCTCATAGGCGGTTTTGAGCTTGAAAAGATCAGCAGCATGCTGTCTGCTCTCCTTCTGACAGCTTTCAACCTCAATCAGCAGTTCCTCACACTTCTGCCTCCAGTCCCCCAGTTGTTTCTCCAGCATTCGTTGCTTCTTATCCAGCACTGCTGCGGCATTGCTGGCCTGTAGGATTATAACACAAAACATATATTCATTCATTTATAATATAAGTTTGACAATACACTCCAGTCATGATTTGATTCAGTTCAATTTGATTCATGAATAGGACTCATGATTCATTTCAAAGAATTTCTCAGAATATTTTGAAGAAGTTCTTGCTCTGAGGCATATACAGTGGTACGAAAAAGTATCTGAACCTTTTGGAATTTCTCACATTTCTGCATAAAATCACCATCAAATGTGATCTGATCTTTGTCAAAATCACACAGATGAAAAAACACATTTGATGGTGATTTTATGCAGAAATGTGAGCAATTCCAAAAGGTTCAGATACTTTTTCATACCACTGTATGTATGTTCAACACTACGTCATCATACCGCCCTTTTTCTTTCAAAAAGGTCAAAGTCTAAGGTCAAAGTCACAGTGACCTAATATTGGTATGGGGACACTCCCCCTTCTCAAGATGTTGAATTAAAGTTTGATAGGTCTTCTTTTACTTTCGGCTGTTCCCTTCAGGGGTCGCCACAGCAAATCATCCGCCTCCATCTCAC